>OZ022264.1:207415250-208085250 GCA_963978885.1 Nemotelus pantherinus | reverse complement strand
GACCGAGAGAAATGTGTGAGAATGAGGTACTGGCGTGTGCCCTACACAGTTCATATGGTAGCAAAAGGCACGAAAAATCGCCATTTTGAACGTCGTTTGACATTTCCTTCCCCGAACCGGCGAGTGGAGATTAAAATGCTTTTTGCCAAAGGTTAATTTTACTCACCCGAAATACGATATCCCCTGCGAAGCACTTCGGTAGCTACTTTTGCAGCCTGGAACGCGACACTTCATTATCGCACTATTTTATAATTTTTTACCGCTAATTTACTCGTGAAACCGACACAAATGATTGCGTACAAACGTAGATGTACGTTTCTACCGAATTCACCGAAAAATATCCAAATTTTATTCGACAAATTTTGACTGAAAGTCAATGCTCTAAACAATTAAAAACTCAAACTGACATTGAAGTTTCTCTCCGTGTTGCCCGTTGCACGCTTTTACACCGATCTGGTCTTCCCAGCATTAAGGCTTTTCGGTTATGAGTGCGGTAGAAAGGGGCGCACTGAGCGGAGTTTTTGTGAGAGAGCAATGTTGTGCGTGCATCAAAAAAGGCACACTCCCCTATGGGTACACGGATAGTCAGTTCGTATCCATATTCTTTCATATCTGTGTTGGACACTGTCTTTTTGGCAGGCATGTATCGTGCCTGGGTGCCCCTTACAACAAATTCTGTGGAAGCTGTAGATGCGAGGAGAAGGAAGAAACTGTTCTTCATCTTCAGGCCTTCACTAGAAAAAAGATGAAGGGCGCATACTTTTTTACTTGCCTAATCAAAGTGGCTTCAGGTGGACCTCAAGGCGATCATCCACTTCATAAAAGACTCTGGGCGACTCACCAGTCAATAAGGGCTGTGTACTACGCAATGCAGTATCACAATAAGCCCTCGTGTGAATAAGTGTGCCTTCTCCGGGGTCTGTCTGAAGGATGCAGCTGCGGAGTCTAACCTAACCTAATATTTTGGGAACTGTGGTGTGCTTGCTTTGACAATTCAAATTTTTTCGCTACTAATACTGAAACACCTTTTCACTTCCCTAAATTACACACTAAACAATTAACTCCAATTGACAGAAAGTGAACAAAAGCAAAGCTGTCGGTCATTTACATCCACTAATTCTTATTCCGAGCATGGAAAATTCGTTGAGTATAAGTAAGCACAAAAGGCTCCACAGTTTTGGTGATGTGTTAGATTCTTGTATGGAGACGGCCTTCAATACTATAGTCAATAAACTCTAGCTCATAGAAAGCGCCAGAAAACCGAATTTTCGAGGAAAATTAGAAGAAATCTGTAGATTTTGAACGCCTGATCTACAAAATATACTCCTCGTCGCAGGAAAATGACATCTTCAACATCACAATGATACAATACAACTAACTTTACGTCCCAAGCCAACTTTGATTTGCCGATCAGCAACTTATACAATTGTAGAGCATCATATCGAAGAGAAGATGAATAGATTGAAGCGCCTTTGCACAACGTTTTTCGTTAGGCATTTCGTATCCATATTCTTTCATATCTCTGATTTCAGCAGACATCGAATATACTGCTGCCAGACCATCTCTGCTTCAGGGTTTTAAAACCCGGATCCTAGTCAGAGAGAATTGGGCAAGGGAATTATTTTTGCGAGCAGATGCTGCAGAAACATATATGCCGATAGTTCAAAAATAAATGACAGTGCTGGGTGTGATATATTTCTACGGACCGTAATCTGAACTTTGCAGTATCTTTTAGGCGGAGATGTTTGCGATTCTACAAGTGACTAATAT
Source organism: Nemotelus pantherinus (assembly GCA_963978885.1). Classification (NCBI taxonomy): domain Eukaryota; kingdom Metazoa; phylum Arthropoda; class Insecta; order Diptera; family Stratiomyidae; genus Nemotelus; species Nemotelus pantherinus. The sequence goes on along the minus strand of OZ022264.1, from coordinate 208,083,480 downwards.
TCGAAATGAAAACATGCATTTTAACTGTCAGTCTCACTGAAGCTTACACCTCCTGGAAGCTCTCTTAATGAGATGTCAAGACATTCGATAATGCAGACATTTCGGATGACATGACAACGTAAAGGGGAACCCTGAAGCGGCCTAAAATGCAAAAACTAAGCACGCTTTTCCCCGAAGTATTCCACAGCTTCCCAATCGGTACTCCAATGGCTTCAGTTGAACTTGGCAGTAAGCAAACAAGTTGTTGAGTTTTGGCTGTCAAATTGTAGGTAGAAGAATGTTTATATGCGATTGAAAGACAATTCTGCACAGCTTTTTGCATTAGTCGCACTAAGGAATTATCCGAACTGAAAAGAAAGGATTCTTTCTCGCAGCAGTGGGTGTATTAAGTGGGCCTGGACATTTTCTGTGTGGCAGGCACGTAATGTGGCCAGGAGTTCCTTACAACGACTTCCAAATGGCTCAAACTTATTCGTAAGCCAATCTGAAGTGGCTTCGATTGGCCTTCAATTGACCTGGGCTCAGCTCAAGGATCTGGAGTGGCGTTCCACTTCATAAGAGTTGTGCGTTACTGCGTATAATATGTACGTGCCTTCTCCGGAGACCGCCTGAAGAAAGCAGCCACATTGTCTATGTTTATATATATATGTATATATATATATATATATATATATATATATATATATATATATATATATATATATATATATATATATATATATATATATATATATATATACAGACATAATTATATACGTATATGCATGTATAATCGTAGCTAGACTTATTTCTCTCTCTTAAAGTTTCGTGTGTAATGGTTAGTATTGGGTCCTTGGTTAGTGTGCGTAGTGTGAGGTTCTTCTAGTTTGTGGGGTCCGTGGTTCGAATCCAAGTTCATACGAGGGACCACGCAGCGAGCTTCAAATTTACCTAGCTCGAAACAAGTACCTGAGTAAAATCACAGGTAAAGTGATTCGTACAACTAATCATTCCACACTAATATTCACATTGATCGTAAATTTGGGGATGAAGCTCTCTACCAGTTTCAACCCCTAGACTCAGCAATGGTTGTTGTGCGATTATCCTATCTTTTGACGGTCTTTTTTATGGAAAGTGATCAAACCATAGTCTCCAGTGGAACTTTTCGCTTCAGTTTTGGCTCTTCTATGATTTAAATGGCGTTGTAAATAATGCCACACTAGTTTTGGATTTTATATTGACTGTTATTTATGTCTTAGATACCAATTGCTGCACATTCTAGTTTGCCCATGAAAATCAGTCCAAACCAGAACTAAAACCATTTCCCAGGAAAAAAATTAAAAAATTAATGCAAATAGTAAGCTTACTGAGCTCAAAGATAAGAGAGCAAATAATATTATTCTTTTATTATTTATTATACCAAACTGACGCCGAGAGTAATGCCCACCCACCAAAGGCAACAGAAGATACTTAGCAGGATATGGTTGGCTTTTCAAATGTAAGAAAGCAGTCTGTCAAGCGTAGATACATACATCCAGCCGTAGATATGTAATTGCAACAATGAAATGAAAATAAACAAAGACTGGAAAATATGGCTAACAAAACTAAGATATTAATGTAAAGGTTAAAACGTTCAATGGAATGTAACGTAAAAATGTAATTTCAATGTGCTACACATCCGAGGTTGCTGACACAAGATAATAAGATCCAAAAACGTCTTCACCCCGCTAACAAATTTTCGTATCCAATTCGAATGTCTTTGCGAACAATTACCAAATGTTTGTCTCAAGATATACATATCCTTTATGAGCAAACCATTCAAACGAAACAGTATACATCATTTTGGTAATACAAAAGCCGATAACAATTAGAGCACTTTTCTGTGTTTTACGGTTCGAATAAAATTCCCAAACATAATTAATGCATCCGTGCCAAATCAGTTCTCTGGAAATGTTTGTTTTGGCATATGTTTCGAATCAAATGAGAAATCTAAATTTTCAACATTGAGTGCTTGATATATGCTTAAATCCCATAAATATCTTGAGCACATAGGTACGTGAAGTTATCTGGGAACGACACAAAGCATACAGAATGTTTCAACTGTCGACATAAAATCATTTCAATTGCTATTGAAACGAGCCGGTGAATATAAAAAAGCGAAAAAAATCCTTTTTTCTTCTAACCAAGGTCTAATAATAAATTCTCCTCGCTCTCGTTCACGATTCGGTGAGTCTTTCAAAAATATAAACGCATTGAATGACATGCGTCAATCGAATACAGACGAATGTTTCTGAAAAGGAAACCAGCCGTGTCGTATTGAGTTGAATTCTTATAAGACTTTCTATTCAACAGATTTTCAAGATTTTCTTTAGTCATGAATTCTTCAGAGGGTAACAGAAAATATTAACAAAACTCATATGTGAAAACATCGTGACTTACCACTTCAGCAAACTAATAAAATATTATTCACCTAGAGCTTCCTTTTAAACAACAAACAAAGAAGAGCATGTTCAGTATGTCAGTATTGGCTAAACTTGCAAGGATTAAAAGTTGAACTTCGATATAACATCAAAGCCATTTCGTTGCTTGTCCATAGAGATCAGTCCTCATATCCGATTCATTATTGACTCAAAGCGTCCATCGATACGGAAACCCCACAAAATCGAAAGTGCCAAGCAAATCACAAATAAATACAAGAAACACATCTAGTCTATCAATAAGCAATCGTCTTCAGTTTACATAAACAGCGTCTTGCTGTGGTAGATTTTCAACAGTTTCAGGACCAAATCTCTAATAAAACATCTGCCTGGAACCAAAAGATTGCTCCGCAGACAACCAGCTTGCTTATCGCCTCATTTCTTTGCACCCATCGTCGTTATCGTTTGAATTACTTAGCAGGCAAGGTAAAAGCAAGCGCTCCAACATGTCGTCAGTCTCAATGTCGACGTACATAGGTAGCAGAGGAACTTTACTCACCAGCCACCCTTTCTATCTTCGAATGAAAGTAACCGATACTTGCCAATCTGCTCAATACATTCTGTGCCGAAACGAAGACCCCAATCGATTGGTTTCCGCTTTGGTACATGTTATTGTTAGTGGATTGTCTCATCTTTATTGCGAGTATCAAAGGTAATATATTGCAGGTTTTATGAAAACGGCAGTTTTTAGGTTAACTTGTCTGACGGCATGGAAGATATACATTTGAGTGTACTCGCAACGTACATTTGAGTTTCACTTTGCTTTCGTAAGGTATGAGGCAAATATTCTAAAAGCCTATTTCCGTATGCAAAGCAGGCAAGGAAGGTCTGCAACGATTTAGTAAAGTTTTATGTCGGAAGAGACTGCCGTACAGTACCTAGTCTTAGTGAGCGTTTTGGTAGGCTTGGTTGGAGATGTTTACAATTCAAAATTTCGCCGTAGCAATAATGTGGGATTATCAAAATTGTTGTATTTGACTTGAAGTGGAAGTAATTAACCGAGAAATATGATGAAAGGAGCATCTGGTCATCTTTTGAGAAACGGGGTCTTAATGCCGATCATGTACAGTTAATGACTGATTTCATCGTAATTTTAAGTTTAGTTCAATGTCATTAAGGAAGAAAGTAAGGAAGCATTAAGCGTATTAAAATTAAGTAATAGAGCACCATTAATTAACAAGCGAGAATTAAAAATTAAACGTAAGCAAGGGTTAAAAGGCTTTGAGTTTGCATAATATATATAGCTTGTGTCATAATAAGGCCGAACCTTAATGAAATCGATATTTAAAAATACCAATTGGATTCAATAAGTTTTTCCTAACGGGAATCGCTGTAATGCATTCCGGACAGAATTTATGAAGCAAACGTTCTTAGCAATGAAAATGTAATCTGCTTTCCAGAAGTCCATGACTTGCCAATGAACATCACTCGCAGAAATAAGGGGAAAAGAACTTGCGAGCATACATCGGCTATGGGTAGTGTGCTATAGAAAACGGAAAGATGAAAATGTCGAAGCATTTCAAATCATCCCAGGTAAGTAAAATGTTTAAGACAAGAGTACCAATTCCCCCTAGTAGCTGCGAGAATACTCTATTGGAATTTCCAATGAGCGTCACAATCACCAAGCATGCAAAGTTATATAGTTACACATTCCGGCTTATGCAGAGGCAGTGTGGCCAGATTGGGCTATTTCCCGCCAATTGGGCTATCTAAACTTTGAATTGGCGGGACGTTTTTCGATTTTGCGGGTTGGCGGCTTTTGGGCTATACATTTAAAAACTGTATTTGGGCTATCCAGTAAAACCTGCAAATCGGGACACTGAATGATGGAATTACCTGAACAATCAAACTATAACATCACAATACACACAATTTCTGGAAAAAAATTTACTTTGTAATCGGGCAACCTCTAGAAATGGACCGTGAACCAGATAAGCTGTACAAAATTTTTTTCAGTAATACTTGCTAATCGGGCCAAAAACGGTTTTAAGACCAGCATGAAAAAGTGTAAAAAATAAATTTTCCAGAAAAATATCAACTGTTCAAGGTCAAGAAAATTTTTCGCATAATTTCTGCATGATTTTCTGCTGAAATATTATTTAATGTGTAGGATTCGGTACGTTACAGATAGCTTGGTATTCTGATAATAATGAAATACTGATTTATTTGAGCATTATTATATGTTTTCCGTTTACTACCAAGTATGAATGCAATTCACTGGGTAATTATTATGTAAATGCATCAACATTTGTTCCGGCAACGTGAAAACAACTGAAAAAAATCTAGTATGAGTGCAAAATATAACGAAATAAGTGCTCAAAAAAAGTTAGAAGTAATACAGTCATCCGTCAAACAATTGCTCATCCAAAGGAAAATTGCCGATGACTTTAAAATTAGTAAAAGTCAGGTGCAGCGTATTACAAAAAAAAAAAAACCAACTAAAACGGAAATTAAACAGTATTGGACAATTGCGAAGACACTTGGAAAAAGCGGTTAAAATTAAATTGACCATACTACCAGATATATAAATTCTTGTATCAATGGTTTTCTAAAAAACGCTCCAAAAATTTGCCAATATTTGGCCAGATATTTCACCGTAAAGCCCGTCAAATTGCTACAAAATGAAAACTTTGTGGTCTCAAGGCATCAAACGGAAAGCTAGAATCCTTTAAGAAGGACTTCAATATTCACTACGGCAAACTTTGTGGCCACGAAGCTGATCCTAATTTAGACACAGCTCAGGAATTTCAGTCACAGCAAAGAATATTATGTGATGGCTATGATGCTTCAAATATCTATTATCTTGATGAGACAGAATTATTTCTTAGAGCAATACCACAATAATCTCTATGCCTTAAATAATTACAAATGAAAAAACTTCAAAGGAACGTGTGACAGTTCCAGTGCTGTGTAAGCGGCAAAAAGAAATATGTTCTGGTCACGGGAAAAGCCAAAAAAAGAAGATCGTTGGGAAGAATTGGCGTTAAGCGAAGTTTGGGCATAACTTGGTGAGCTAACAGAAAATCTTGGACGACAGGTGCTAGGTTTAAACAATTGATGTACACACTTGATACTGAAATGCAAACACAAAACCGAAACATCAGCATCTTTTTTGAAAAAACCACATAGATGTGATAGCATTGATAATCTGGACGACATAAAGCTACGATTTTTCCATCTATTTGCACTTCTTATTTACAGCCCTTAGATCAAAGGATTATACCGAACATTAAACTAAATTACCGCAATGTATAGTAGTGTACGTTAAACATCGATAGTTGGGTGTTTCGATAATATCGATGTTTTTTTAAAAACTATCGATAGGCTATCGATAGACTATCGATGGTGTATATGTGTCTTGCGAAATTAGTCGATGCACCCAGGATTCATTATTTTTTTTTAAAATAACTGAGAATTCTATTACTATTATAGAGAGACATAGAAATATAGAGTTTTATTAGCATTTTGATTTAGGGAAAGCAATTCATTGAGACGCTTTGAGACTTTAAGAGGTTTCTGCGATCACTATGAATTACACCAGTTTTCGAAAAAAATCGTTCACTCGGAAAAAAAGACGCAAGTACACATAAATGCTAGAGAGCAAACATTTTCTTTGTCTCAGTATTTGAATCTTACCAGTAGTCGATGGGACATTTGCCGTTTCCATTGGGAGTTTTCTCCAGGTTTTAGTATATATCTATGTCTTATTGCATCATTATTTGGGCAGCTATAAGCTTTGTCTTTGAATAGATCTTCAGGTAGAAATAATAACTCCTTGGATTTTTTTGCTTTCCACTATTCCTTCTTTAGTAAATTTCCCCAGTTTCACCAGTTTAGTTGCTTGTAGATGCAGCTCCCGTAAATTCATAAGTACTCTGAGTTGACTCGGGCTTTTCTGTCATCAGAAAAGAAGTATATTCTATTTGAAGAGATTGGTCAGCTATGTTTCCATCGGCTTCACTTATTTTTTGAACCTTGAATCCAGAATGGTGGCTAACATCATAAGGACCCTTTTCTCAAACGGTATTAATCGTTCCCGCACTGACTTACATAAAGCATTATAAATATTCTTTCCAGCAGTGTTTCTTATGTTAATTCCCACTTTCGATAATTGTAGAGTCAGCCCTCGTAATAACGGAGTTATATAAGAAAGAGTAATGCAATTTGCACCAGATATTGTTGTCGTAGCCACATCAAATGCTTCTAATAACAGAATTGTATTCAGCAGCACATTCAAATCTTCGGCGAGTAACGTTTCAGGTGCCTTCACACATTTGGCTGATTCCAAAGTCAATTCTTGAATGATATCATAGAAACATTTGATCTTGACATATGCGTTATTCCAACGAGAACGGAACTGCTGAATTAACTTCAGTTCAGGTTTGTTGAGCTGTTGTTGTGCAATTGTCAGTATGCCTGAAACAACTGAACTCGATTGAAAAGAAGTATCAATAGCTTTGCACTTTTTCGTGATAAAATGAAAATCAGGTGTTATAAATATCAGAAACAGTCAAATTTAAAGTATGCGTGAATCATGGAATATGATTAAATTGAAGAAGTCTTGCTTGCATTAACATGCGAGCAGCATTATCAGTGACGATCGCATTTATTTTTGATCAAATGTTCCATTTGCTTAGTGTAGTATTTCTCGCCTAAACAAGAAATAACAAGTCTGAAAATTTGCCTTTTCAATTACACCAACGACAGTATTCATCAAACAGACATAAAATAAATATGCAACTTACTTCTGCCATTGAAAAAAAATCAATATTCCCTCTTTGTTTGGATTTGTCCACATATCAGTAGATAAAGAAATATGTTGAACTGCATTTATGGCATTTTGAACCCGCGTTTTAACATCTTCGAAGTAATTGGTGCCAGTAATTGCATGTTTTCCGTCCAAATCAGCCACGAAATCACGAAAGCTCTCATGTTCTCCTTTCTGCAAAGGCACTATGTCCAAAACAACCATACGAATTATACAATTCCTCTAAATATTTTTTCGGACAGAATCATCTTAGCAAAATCACTGTTTGGAATTCTTTCTCACTCAGTCTCAATTTTCTACGCGTATGATTTTCAGGTGCAATTAAATTTTACATTTTTTCCTTCTTCATGTTATTTCATTCTACAATAAATAACAAGTGGCAAAACTAACAAAATATAAGAGTGGTCTGCTATCTTTGGTTTGTGCTGTTTTATAATGACAAGAAGAGGAAATATTATTAAATGAGAAAAACTAAGAAAACGTAAAATACTCACAGTGAATGGGATGGTATCGAAATGTTACCCTACGCATTTTTTTCTGTTTTCAAAAACTATCGATTGCAAAAAAAAACCATCGAGGTTTTCGATAGTTCTGAACTATCGATACTATCGATAGTACTATCGATGTTTAACGTACACTACTGTATGGTGAACCTCATATTGTTACCTCTGGAAAATACTGAGCGTACTTGAGACCCCACAAAATTAGCATCTATATTTGAAGTTCTCTGCTGGCTACAGTCTGCTTGGAATAGAGTATCTCCACTTACAATTATGCAAAAGTGTTTTTGGAAATGTGGGTTCCCTCGAAATCTGAGGATCAAAAAGGGAATTGTGATGAGAGTTCAGATTCAAAGTGATGAAAATTCGAATTCATTTTTCCCTTAGAGAAGGGTGAAATTATGGAGATGGATTATTTCTCAAGTGCATAAGATGTTTTTTGGCAAATGATATCGGTCACGAAAACTATATTCCAATACATCAAGTTGAAACAATAAAATACACAAGAATTTCAGTTGACAAAAATCTCAACGAGAAAACAAACATTGCAAGCTTCAAAAAGATCTGAGCTCGTGTTTAAGAATTTTATATTACTTGAGATATCTCTGCCTTATCTCCGTACTTTTTTTTGTATGTTAAGACATCGTTCGATTGAATTTACTGTCGTCTTACAGAAGAAAATAGTCATGGCGACAATCGGAGTTAAAAAGATACAAAAAAACTCATCCAATTTTTAAAATCTTAAAAGTATTGCCTCTAACGTGTTTATTTCTTTATCGTGTTTCAACTCTGTTAAATATTAAAGCAAAACACCTGAGAGGCGGTACTAAAATTTATTAAAGTAGATTTCAAGCAGTTAACCAAATTTTAATACCCATTCTAAGATTTGAAGATTTGATTTGAAATTCTGCGCACTTAAATAGTTTAGTTTCCTTCCCAGGACAATTATTTCTTTAGCCGATATGAATCAATTGCTAAAACATTTCAAATTCTCGCTATTTTCTTGGCAAGGTTATATTTATTTTCTAGAGTGTTTTGCATGTAGGTTTTTTTTCAAAACTAAATATAAAAACCTATAAAATTTTTAAATCCAATAATATATTTAGCATCTGTGACTATTGTAACATACATTCAAGGGTGGTAGTTTAACACAGTTTTTTATTAATAATTTTATGTTACGCTACAAACTTTTTAGACAGTCGTTGAAATAAAAACTGTTCATGATGTCAACAAAATCTTGCTTAATTTTTTGAGATTTTTTTCGTTAGCTAATAAAATATAAATGAACAATATTCTATATACATTATTAGCGCATGAAATATATTTATTACATTATTAGCGATAGAAACTTAGAAAGCATAAAGTATTAATTTCTTGAAATTTCGACCAAGTTTTATTTTTGTTTCCCCAATAAGTACACTATTAATTTCAGATAATTTCTCAAAAGTTAGCTTTGTCAGTCACAATAAAAAATTAATGCCTTAAAACTTACGAGCAGACCATCATGCAAAATGCATGTGAAATAATTGTACAGCATAATACAATGATAGATGCATTCATAAATTGCCTCATACCGCACGATGTGCTTAGAGAATGTAATCTGCACATCCTCCGTACGTTCGCTATATGGATAGAAACCAAACTCACCTTGACAACTATAACCATTCTTATCCAGCTCGTAGCCTTCGGTACAACCGCACTCGTACATTCCATAATGGATCTCGTAGCATAATTGCTCGCAAGGACTGTTCCGACCGCATCGTCCTGCAGAAACAAAACACAAACACAATGAAGATAGAAGCACGAACGTGAATTGAAAAAGAAAATCGAAACCAGGAAACATGAAGCGTGTCATAGACATGATAATACAATTTGTATAAAATAAGATAAATTGATGGTTTTGTTAACAGTTAAGAATCTTTTGTGATCTGAGTGTTCATAATTTGGGTTTTCGAATTTTATTTTTTTCGAAAACTGTGCGGGGATCAAAATTCTGTATGTTAAAAGAAAATGAAGAGAAATTTTGAATGTAAATATTTTATACAAACGAATAAATTATGGAGCTATATGTGGCAATAGCAATCGATACACTTATGCATGACGTAAAATATTTATGCATATAAATGCGTAGCTATTTAAGTCCGTATATTTAACGACTTGCGTCAATGATTTCAGTTTCATTTTAGATAAATTAACAGAGTTTTTTTGGAGTTTTTTTTCGTTGTTATATCGGGGTGAAGGTTGTTATATTAGCATGATGAATCTGATCAATCTTTTTTAGGATAAACACTATTGAAACAATTTTATTTAAAATAATAAACGAAGAAAAAATCAATCTTCCAGCATGCATGCTATGAAACATGACCATTCCTTCACACGATCAAAAAATGTATAATAAACCAAAATAAAAGTTTATTCTTCTAAACCTAAAAATGTTGTCTTTAATTGAAACATTGATTTCAAATCAACTTACAACTACCGGTGCAGAAAAAAACATTGATGCTGTGGGAGAGCCATTATTTTTGCTCTATTCAATTGTTACGAATCTTACAATTAATTATCCGGAATGACAGAAATCTTTTTTCAAGCACATGCTGTGGAAAATTATCTGGTGCTTTTTCAAAGGCTTTTTTGAACAACAAAATATTTTTATATATTTTATAATAAATTTTGTCCTTCAAAACTGTTTATGGTTTGCAATGAAACACGTTGATGAAATGATGAAATGTGAGCAAAACAAAATAAGAACAAAATCAATGTTTTCAGAACGAAAACAGACCATGTATTCAGTGAAGTTTGATACGATTTAACCGATTTTCGAAGAAAATAAGACTAAATCTGTCCGAAAATAGTTGTATACATGTATATATATATATATATATATATATATATATATATATATATATATATATATATATATATATATATATATATATATATAACTTTTGATGGATATATGTTTTAGGATTTTTTAAAATTCTCAGTAGAATATCTTTAGCTCTTTGACTACAGCGGTCGCTTCAGTGGATTTTTAGATACCTTTATGTATCTGTGGATCAGGGGCGGCTGGTCGATGCACGCAAACGAAGCAGTGCTTTCATTGCTAATAATCAATATGTAACAATCAAAAGATTTACAATCAATATTTAACAATGAATGTAATAACATTTGTTTTCTTACAAAAGTCAAAACTCTATCGCTACTATAAATCAAATGGTTTTATTTTATAACAGCCCAACTACAGAGCTTCCACGTTAAAGTTACAGCGACGCAACGAAAGCTCAAACGTTTTACTAAAAACTACAGGCACGGCATACCATTCAATTCAAAACATACAGTTCATTGAGATATACTACACAGAACACTGAAGTGATCTTGTTTCAATGCTCAAACTCGTGATTTTCGCATATATCTACTAAGACGCCTTGCCTAAATGATGCCCACAAAAATTTTACAATCAGTGTACTCAAATAGTATCGCGGACGCTGGCTCAGTTCGCAGCGTCTTAGTGGATAGAGAATTTCAAAAAACCCTTGCCCGATCCACCCGCTGAACGACCCGAAAATTTTTGTTAATGAATGAACTTAATACGCTGCAAAGTTATCCGCGTCTCCTGTTATGTTACTGTTTCTCCTCATGATTCTGTAGATTCTCTTCTGCTCCTCTTCTTACGAGCCGTTTCCCTTAGGAGTTGATGCATTTTCTGCTTTGTTCACATGTACGGTGCAAGCTATTGTGATGTTCATGTGGTGAATAGAATAGTAGGAGTTACATTTTTTCGTGTGCAATTTTCCCCAAATCGGTTTTTTGTGTCTGTTTTCCCAAAAGACGTAGTTTTTCGGTTCTGGTGCTTTGGTGAAATAACCTCTTGGTTGCTTTGGACGCCTATGTTAACGCTGGAAAGTCGTTCGCGTCTTGTTATGTTTCTGTTTCCCGTCATGATCTACGTTACAGAATTAGTAGATTCTTTTCTGCTCCTCTTCTTACGAGTTGTTCCCCTTCTGATTTGATGCCTTTTATGCTTTGTTCGCATGGTGTATGTACAGTACAAGCTATTGTGATGTTGATATGGAGAATATGTAGGAGTTAAATTGTTTCGTGTGCAATTTTCTCCAGATTGGTTTTTTTCTAGTATCTGCTTTGCGTTTACTTTAGCAAAATGAGTTTCTCGGTTCAGGTGCTTTTGGTGAATACCACTTGTTGCTTTTGCCTATGTTGATGTTATTTCTATGTTGAATTTCTGAAGTGCTTTCTTTAGCATTTATAGTTTACATTAGGTGCGTTTTTTGTCTTCTTCGCAAAAAAAAACGCACCTGTAATAATTCTTTTGACTTGAATTTTTTGTATTGCCAGTATTAATACGGTCGGTTAAAGATGGATAAAAGGATAATTTTTACAGTAAACTATAGCATAAAACTCGTGAAAGTGAGAGCGTATTGAATAGATTCTGTTTCGAAAAGTTAATATTTACCCGGATAATATGGAAAACCAAAATTGTTGTGATTGTGCCATATAGGAATTACCTCGGCAGTCTTTTTCATTGAGGATCTTATTGAGTCTTGGCAACCAAGACCACTAACTTCGTTCAGTCAACTGTTTGCAAAAAGTAAATATATTAGGCACTTTTATGGCAAATTACATGAGGCATTTATTTTTATTGTGGTGTTGGGTATCTAATTTAATTTGCTAAAAGATGCATTATATCCTCTACTTTGAGCTATTAAAAACTTTCACCAATTATTTAACCTGTAATATGTTTTCAATTTAACTTTTTTTATAATTTAAAGAAAAATTAAAGATATTTGTAATTTTTTTTGCTTTCATATACATAATTTGAACTTTTGTGAGATTTTTGATATTAGTAAGTAAGAATATCACTGAAATAAGCTATGTTAGTCACTAGCTTTTAATGCAAATATGGTCAGCATTGAACTACCTAATTGATTTTTTGCACGATATTTCAAAAAAAATTGCATGTAAAGTTTACTACGCTCTCATAAGTATGCTTATATATTTTGCTGTGCTTCCCTTAGTCTCAAAATCACGAGCCGCCACTGTTGTGGATACAATATTTAAAAAAAAAACAAGTAAAGGCAATAGAAACTGATAATTTTTTTTTTAACTTGGTTATCATAATGATTTGGAAATTATTGATCCTATGCGAGTGTTAAATGCCTAAATGTAGGCAGAGAAAATGCTTAAAAATTTGAAGTGTGATGTGTGAAAGAAACCACTCTGTGCGGTTACTGGTTAATGAGCAAACAAACCCGTAGAGTACTAAGCGACAAGATAAAAATTCCCAAAAAAAAATAATTAGTCTCCATTAAGTACAATACATTTTTACAACGTTCATACAGAGCTTGTAACCCATTAAAGAAATATTTGCTGTCTTAGCCTTCGAAATGCTCATTAACGGCCGTCTTCAGTTCCTCTTCATCCTCAAATCTTCGCCCCCTCAAGTCTTTTTTCAAATTGCTAAAGAAGAAGTAGTCGCTGGGAGCTAGATCTTGGCTGTGTGGTGGGTAATTAATTTCTTCGAAGCCAGTCTCCCTTAAGCCAGCTTCGAAAGTCGCGGTGTGTGAACAGGTGTGTTGTCTTGGAGAAACGAAATTCCTGTACCAAGTATGCCTCTTCTTTCCTATACAACCAATTGGCGTTATTTTTTCAATATTCCAACGCAGTATTCGGCGTTCAATATACTATTTTTCGGGAGATAATTACACTGAAAAAAATCCACATAGCGCCCAGAGCCATGTAACATAGCGCATTATTTATGGTCCCATACGCCATGTACATAGTACTCTGAGCCATGCAATATGGCTCCCAGCGCCATAATCTCAGAATCTACATAGCGCGTGGTGCCATGTTACATGGCGCAGCATTTATGGTGCCACACGCCATGTACATAGTACCCTGAGCCATGCAGTATAGCTCCCAGCGCCATAATTACATGGCGCAGAAATTATGGCCCCACACGCCATATTACATAGTGCCATGAGCCATGTAATATGGTTCAAGGTACTACAATTATAACTCGCAGCCATACTGTGTGAGGGGATCTATAAATATCAGCAAGTGATACTTGAGTATCGTCGATAGATCGACAACATTCTCAATCGGCTAAGGGCGCATATTATTGAATGGCTCCTTCGGCGACTCTTAATGCAGCCAGCGCCTGTTTGTTGCAAGCAAGTGACTTCTCCGTGTGCTCATTTATGGTAAGTAGCACTATTTTGACTGATTTGCTTCTTCAATGTACTCTAGTCTTCCACGCCATGTACTATAGTCCTTCACGCCATGTACTATAGTCCTTCACGCCATGTACTATAGTCCTTCACGCCATGTACTATAGTCCTCCACGCCATGTACTATAGTCCTCCACGCCATACAGTATAGTCCTCCACGCCATACAGTATAGTCCTCCATGCCATACAGTATAGTCCTCCACGCCATGCACTATAGTTCTCCACGCCATGTAATATAGTCCGCCACGCCATGTACTATAGTCCTCCACGCCATGTACTATAGTCCTCCACGCCATACAGTATAGTCCTCCACGCCATACAGTATAGTCCTCCACGCCATACAGTATAGTCCTCCACGCCATGCACTATAGTTCTCCACGCCATGTAATATAGTCCGCCACGCCATGTATATGGCGTGGAAGACTATAGTACATGGCGTGTAGGCCTATGTACTTTTCGCCATGTATTATGGCGTGTGGCGCTATATTTTATCACAATCCCTAAATCGACTATGTACATGGCGCCAGAAGTCTATAAATTATGGCGTCTGGCGCCATGTGTTTTCTCAGTGTACTGAGTACAATTCCTTCGGAGTCCCCAAAAACGGTGGCAATTAACTTGCTAGTCGACTTTTCCACTTTAAACTTCTTTGGCGGCTTTTCTTCTTTCTTAATCGATTGCATAAACTCTTTATTTGAATTCAGAATGATAGTGTCGAGTCCACGTTTCATTCACGATCACAATGCGGGTATTTATTTCCTTACAGAGGTCTTAAAACACCTAAGAAGCTTGTACTTGCTGCAGCTTGTCATACGGCGTGATCATTTTCGGAACCCAACGCGCATTTACTTTTCTCATGTTCAAATCAATGTGCAAAATGTCACCAATTCGTTCTTTGCCGATGCCCAAATCCTCAGCTATCTACCATTTTTCTATTCTCCGATCATGCCGTACTAATTTCTTGACTTTATCGATGTTTTCATCCGTGATTATTGGAACAGACGTGCCAGGTGTAGGTCCAGATACTCCATAAACCTTGGACATTTTTTAAAAAAATAATTGAAGTTTAGTTGTCTTTGAACTATTGGTGTTGACAGGTATCCTTACTATTTTAGGTATCCTTACAGATTTATCACTAAATGAGTTTTGAAAATATAAACGTGTATACAAAATTAATTCCAAACGTACTTCAAACCTGAATGTGACCGTGTTCTGGCCATCTTTTATCCTATGAGGGCACTAAAGCCTAGTATGCAGTTCAAATGAAAATTTAGTACAGTCAGGATTCAATAATCAAAATCAATTGAAATTCAGAAATGAATATGATTGCTCTCAATTGGATGGCTCTGAAGCCATCTTTCGATAAGTCTCAACAACAAAACAACAGTAAAATCATCTCAATATAAGCCCAATTTAATAGGCTTTTAGTTTTTAATCGTTATTGGCAGCAACGAATGGCAAACAGCTTCCGCATCTCGTAGCCTCAGCAGAGACATGCTGACAAGAGCATCTTAATTGTCCCAAAGTTGAACTCTGGTGTACACCACTTGCTCACTCCAATTTGAACCTCAAGGCATTGAGCGAAGTTCGATTTCATCTTAAATTCGGGATACTGGGTGGTGGCTTCCATTAGTAGAACTCTATGAATAGTAGCAAGTCCATTAAAAGGTATTTTATAGCATCTCTTGTTACATTCTCCTTCCAAAATGAATATCAGTGTGCTGGCCGCTGCCTTCTCCCAAGTTTTGAAAACAAGTTACTTTTTTTAAATTCGGTCATATCGTCTATTTCTACTTATCTTGTTCAAATTGGCAAACCAACTGAAGAAAATTTTGCCGTTTTTCTTTCCGACCTCTTTTCAATTTTTCTTTCTAATATTCTTCTTATAATTTCCGTACAAATACATTTAGGTTAACCACAATACAGCGTTTTCCACTGCGGCAAACGCAGTGGGCTGCGGCAAAGTGCTGTCAAAAAATTAGAATGCACTGTTTTGTATGGTAACGCGCACAATGGCTGCGGCCGAATTTGCCGCAGCGGCAGAATTTGCCAAATTTCTAATTTTGCCGCACCGCTAGCGGTGATACCTACCATAGGTTGGCATCACCACTAGGTTTAATTAACTCTGTTTGAATTAGGTTGAATGGTCTGGTGGAATAGACAAGCGATGGCTGATGTGTGTTGTGATAAGCCAACCTAATCCTCGTACAACAGGATTTAGCAATACAAAAGAAAAAAAAATGAATTTGGTTGGTGCCTTGGTTGCATTGATAGCGACATTGTCGCTGCATTGTGATTCACCAAATTAAACTGCGGCATTCACGCCTCCTCCTATGGCGCCGCTGCCGCAATGCCGCTGTTTTATGTTTACAGCAATTATCAGACACCTACTCCCGAGTGGTAGAGGAGGAGCCTATGTAATCTAGTGGTTAGAGTTTTGGCTTTTAGTGTGTGGAATTCCTTTTTGGATTCCAGGTGCGGACAAGGGATCGCGCACTGAGCTTTAAGTTCACCTAGCTTCGAATATGTACTTGAGTCTATCAGGGGTAAAGTATGTCGTGGAACTAATCACTCCACAGTCCACACTGGTATTCACAGGCTGCCTCCACTAGCAATTTCCCATGGCATAACATTTGAAATTGCCAGTGGAGGCAGCCTATGGTATGCAATATTTTATGGTCTGCCATAAATGGTAGGCAATATGGTATGCAATTGGCTTGGCAATCTGCCTGGCAATATTTTGACAGTTCTTGATTTCAAAATGGCGCTGAACCGTGCGAATGCTTTATGCTTGAGTTACAATCAATGCAACCAACATTTGCTGCCATGTTTTGTTGGTGGAACGAGTTACAATCAATGCAACACAACATTTACCGTCATCTGTCACTGGCTATATTCACGAAATTGTTGTTTGATAATATGGATCTTTTACAGTCTCAGAAAGTGACATCAGTGAGTATTTGATCCTTTAAAAGCTGCAGCGTATATTGCAGAGCAAAAATGAGCAAAAGAAAAACAAATTTTGATTGTCATTTGCATATGACATTTCCCATTTCCCGGACTCTCATAGGAACAGGTGGAATTGGATATTTTCAAAAATGTTGTTGCCATGCCAAGTTTGAGATATGAGCAAAAACTCTGCTGCGCAACAAAGTTGTGTTGCATCATTGTAACTGCTCTCATACGTTCTCATGGGTTCAAACTCATTTGGTTGTGCAACAAAGTTGTGTTGCATTGATTGTAACTGCAGCTTTATTTCTTATAAGAAAATGTAGGGATTTTGAATTCAAAGGGATTTTTAGATCTCGTTGAGCAATGAAAGTAGTCTACAGAATATGAAAAGGTGGGAAATTGCGAAAAAATCGAATTTTGATGCGGAATAGTGAAATTATATATATTTATTTTATTAAAAAAAAAAAGAAATAATTTCAATTTTGAACGATGAGTAAATATATGAGACTCCCTGTTGATGATTGGTGGATGTTTCAAATGACTTTTATCGCATTCCCCTTCGTACCCCAGCAAATCATATAATAGTTACATTTTCGTCTGAAATTTCACCCGTTTACCCAAAAAGTAATTTATCTTACACGTGAAGTTTTCATAATTAGCAGAATTTTTTCGCTCTGGACTTTAAATAACTCCTTAAGAGCATTTGACACTCGGATACAGCGCACGTCCTTCCCGCTCAGAGGCATTTTCGAAATAAAATTGCATGCCATGAAATTGCCCACGCACAGATGGCATACCATAAATTTGAGAGTCGCTACCATCGGATATGGCAGGGTAAATTGCTAGTCGAGCCCCGGTGTCACATTGATTGTAAATTAATTAATTTAATTCCAAGTGGGCAATAATTTCAATCTAAGCCCACTGAAATCTTCCACATAGGAAATGTTTGCCCATAGGTTTTGTTTAAAGGGTCTGATTGATTTTTGGCTAATTTGAATTTATATGTATGCTTCAAAGTGATCGCAGAATGTGAGCAATTTCAAATTGTGGTATGTTAGCAAACATACATCAGATCATTAAGCAACTGAGGCGGTGACTACACCAGACAGAAAATATACAAAATATATATTTTATGTTATGATATTTTATTTTGAAGTCGAACTCCAAAATGATATCCCTCAGATTTATGATAGATTTTAACTAGAAATTGAATTATATGAGACAAAACAAGGCGGTCATTCCATTATTGATAATATTTCATTCATTTGACCGTTGAATATTTGTCAATTTGATCAAATTCTCACACCTAAGCTTAGTTGGTGCCATTTTGAAAATCAATGTGTCAAAGCTCACAGTTTTGTTTTGACATAACTTGGACTACACCAGATATTTCGTAGTATTGATGTGTATTAGATATAAGTTTGTGTGGATTTTAGTTGATGTGTATGCAACCAAATCGCTGCAGCTAGTACGCATACACAAATCCTTCACATCATTGACGCTGCTGTTTTTTATTTTTGCAAAAATACAAAACATTCATTGATTCACTGATTTTTATAGTTACATAAACATTTAGAAATTTCCTAATGTCATAGGAGCAGTAGTCTTTTATCAAATTACTTTCATGTTCAGTAGCTGATAATGGTGTACGTGAAATTTTTCAGATTTGAGATCAGATGAATGTGAAATTCACAGAATGTATAAGCCTCAAGAACTCATAATATACATATATTTGCGATCTGTAGAACAATAGCTAGTACAAGCATTCCTCGAACAAGTGAAACATTCTGCATAATGCCGGGTTTCCACCAAAGAGACAAAACAAAAAACACGGACAAAACATGTTTTTCTGAACAAAAACACGAATGTTTTGTAAAAACTGAACAGTTTCGCGAGCATTTTTGTCTCTGAAAACTGTTTTAGTAAACAAAACACCTTTTTTGTCCGTGTTTCTTGTTTTGTCTCTTTGGTGGAAACCCGGCAAAACAATGCTTTTGTTGTCCAGACTACTATCACCGTTCTTCTTTGCGAGATTTGTTTTGAATTCGATATTGGGTTCGTGATATTCATTTCTTTCGATTTCGACATTGTTTTAATTTTATAATTGCGGTAACTGTTGTGAAGACGATTGTTTTTATAGCTATCTGGTCTCCAAGAAAACTACTGACAAAACTTAACCCACTGACTGACAAAGATGAATGACATCACTAAACTTTTAATACTCCTTTTAGTCGTCTAATAAAGCTGGCTTCTGCTGAGATATTCAATTTGCCTGGAATTCAGTCTTGGTGGCGCATACTCAGTCATCATCTTACCGACCTTCATAATAAACTGGAATATTTCTCGGCATTGGAACTTACCAAAAGCGAACCTACTGCTTGTGAAACGCAGAAACTTGCAAATACAATGGCGACCTACATCGAAACGTGTTAAGTTAATCATAATCGCTAATTGACAAGGTGGACCAACAGTTTCCGTTCTCCGAGCTTTATAATTAAATGAAAAACGAAGAAGTTGACGAGCTGTAACGAAAGTTCGTTTGTCGGATGACGTAGAAGTAGAGGCGTCTCTTCAGTAGTTTGCTACGAGTAATTTAACTTTCTGTTAGTTTCCGTATGCCAGAGAACTTTCGCTAAATGATTGTGCAACAGAGTGCTCTGTTCATTTCGAGTCCTGTAATTAACTCAATTAAAATCGAGTTTAGTGAAAACGTTGACGTACGGCAGAAGCTTAACTGTAACTGTTGTGAAATCTACTGCAAAACTAAGAGGGATTTGTAGTGAACAAAGTGAAATGGAAAATATATCAAAGAATTTTATAAATAATGAATAAGCTAGGCATGGTGGTGCTTGTTGAGAAGCAAAAAACTACAATTTACTAACTGTATTTTATCATGAAACTGTTGAGTCTAAAGATAGGTATCCATATGTTGCATTTTTGCGTATCGTAGTGGATACGACAAACGTATCTTCGTTCCGTTTCAAAATATGATACAAAGAAACGCAATATATGATACGCAAGAAGCGCACCGTGTCCATTTAGTGAATGATACGCAACAGGGATACGATACGGAAGAAATGCAACATATGGATACCTACCTTAAGATGAATGACGAAATTTTGTCGCGATAGTTGTAAACGTTAATCTTCAAAAAATAGTATATCTTTGAAATTTTACACAAAGACCAAATGCTAAGATAAATCAATTTATTTCTTGAACTTTCTAATAACTTTATATACAATCGAAGGAAAATAACCATTTACTTAAAAATTTAAACAGGTAATGGAAACGATCAAGTTTTTGGAATACGGTCCAGGATCAAGCGACGAAGGTCTTTGTAGTGGTTTAATTTTTGAACAAATTTTCTCAAAAAACCAATGCGGGGTGATATGGTGCAATATCGTGGTAATTGGAAATAGCCAAGAAATGTCTCCCTGTAATTCTGGTTTCACCTTGCGAATAGCTTCACACAAATGCCGCATCAAACTTTAATAATATTTTTTGCTAACAGTTTGGACCAGGGGAAGAAATTCATCGATAGCCGAACAAAATATTTAACATGGTCTTGATTTTAAACCCACTTCGGCAGGACCTTTTGTTTAGATTGACCTTTGGCCCGACATTCGCTCGATTAGGCGGCTGTTTTGAGATCAAAGGCATAGATTCAAGCATCATGTCCAGCAATGGCATGCTGATGGCCAGACATCATTGGCTCACAGATATTAATGTGATGCTCCATTTTTCTAAATAAACAGTTATTTTGGAACCAAACGAGATTTTACATTTTTCGTCTTTTTAGAATAGTCTGAACTTAAGGCAGTGTTCTGGTCTAGAGGCTCGATTTTGAGGTGATTTTACGAACGCAATAAAAAAAAAACCAGAAACATTTTTGGAATTTATTTCTTGATCAGTATTTAATTATTATTTTAAAAGTATAAAAATGTATTCAAAAAATAAAAATAAATAAAAATTGATGTAGATACAGGCCGGCGAAGTGAAGGCTCAAAAAAAACTTGTCTCATGGTTGACATGATTCCAACCTTCCTGGTGATCTGAAACATACATTTTTGGTGAATTCCGTAAAAAAAAGAATGTAGAACTAGTCTGACGTAGGCAATTTGAAAAAAAAACTTTTTTTTCACAAAATTGCATATTTGCCTCAATTTTTCAACTTTGGGAATTTTTTTATAAATAGTAGGAAAAAGTTTGAAAAATCCCTACGTTAGACAAAATCTAATAGTGTTAAGAGGGTTTGTGCAAAATTCCACGTAAATTGGTCCATTACAACTAGAGATATCATGTCAACCATATCGAAAAAAGTAGTTTCGAGAAAAACGCGTTTAAAGCTTGGAGTCTCGTTTCGGGCAGTCTGAGTCGTTTAATGTTATGTTATACTTCGATTTTTTCAATCAGAGATCTCCGTTTCATGTAATGTTCCTTCTTGAACTCCAAAAGCGAGATTTTCGGGGGCTCTTTCGGCCGTCCGAACTTCTTTAGAAGCTTGAGAAGCTCGTAGCTCGGAGTGATTAATTCGTTGTTGATCGCGTTTATTGGTTTAGTTGGCGTGGCTGTAACTCCAAACATAATTCGAATTTCCGAAAATCCTTTTAAAAGCTTATTCTTAAAGGTCTAAAATTTAAAAATATGGAAACAAAAAATATCGATCTGATCAAATTTCTAGACCAGAATACCCCCTTAACCAAATGAAACATTTTATGTGTCAGCAATGTTTCTAATTGTCATTGAACGATTTTTGAACACCAAGTCTTTTACGTGTTGCTCATCAGTTAATGTTTGTGATCGAATCAAATGTGTCTCAATTGTAAACACTTTTCTTTACATAGCCTGGGGATCGCAGGTTATTCTAACACCTTAATCGTTTCCCTAGCAGAAAATTATTCCGTTGAAAAAATTTAACGCAATTTTTTCCGTGAGACCTTCACTATAAATTCCGATTGCCGCCTAAATAGCACTACTCAGCCATGGATTTCGCTCTAGGCTGAAACTTCTATATTTTGTTTCTATTAATTAGTATATCTTTTGAAATATATTTTACAAATTCTACCAGATCCTCCAGTCATTATACTTCGATGACATTTTTAAAAGAATACCCAAAACATGTTCAGTTTTTCACTTTAGAAATGTGTTTCTTTACATTTAGATGATTGATTGATGATTGAAAAATATTTCTACTATAAACTAGTTATACATTCTCAACTTAACTTAAAGTTTAATTAACATGAAACATATTAGTTTGATTTTTTTTTCGGCATAAATTTTGTTACTGACACATTAATGGTCTTATCCAGCTTGTACAACAGCTGGCACTACCCTGGCAATAATTTGCTAAAACACTAGCTTACACTAAAATTACGATTTAACCTATGCCTGATTTTAGTTAACTTGGCCTAATTAGGTCTGGCTCTTAACCTAGGTCTTAATCCAACCCCTTCTGTTTTTCGGGAGGCCTGTTTAATAGAAAAGCGCACTCATAAGCTACCGCTGCAATGCTATCATCGCGAGGCACATAAATGGCTCATTAGAGCACCCTGTACGCGCTAGTGTCCGAATCAGACCATTCCCATGTCCATCTGTCTGTCCGTAGAATCGTGTTGTTAATTCCACAACTCGGTCCATAAGTAGCTTCAGTCCCAACTCCTGATACAGGAGAAAGTTTTTCAGCCACTTTTTAGTTACTGGGTTGTAGAGCCTGCCAGTGCCTCCTCCTCTAATACCTCCGCTTCTGCCATGGCAGTTTTTGAGCAGGTAACCCAGGATGGGGATGGATAAGTCTGGATAGGTCGGATCAGGATCTGATAGCAAATGGATATAGCTTTAGTCTTCTTGCCCATTTTTTTTGGCGAAAAAAGGTCAAGTGCGTTGAAATTCGAATTTGGCAGCTTTGATTTTCGCCGCACAAAGGGATTAAATTTTAAAAATTCCTTGAAATCGAATCTGAGAAAGCGAGTTTCTTAGTCTCGTTGCGAATAGTTTGAGATCTCCGATACTTGGAAGGATTGCGAAGCACGCAAAGCCGAGTCTTACTGCTGTTTGGCTTGATGTCCCATTCGTCAAAGTAAAAATTCAATTCCACCTATTCGCTGCTTAGAGCGGGTCTTGGCTTGACGCGAATAAGAGCGTGTCATCGGCATATTGGAAGATTTGAGCTTGGGGTTGGTCCACTGGAATAGGAAGGTCAGCAGTGAATATGGTATAAAGAAGTGGTCCAGTGACAGCACCTTGTGGCACTCCATATGTCACAAATTATATGAGAGAATCTGCCCCATTGACGCAAACATAGTATTGTATGTTGGCAAGAAAGCTTGCGGCGAGTCTTATTACCTCTTCTGGGAAACCAAACTTCATCAACTTAAACAGAAGGTCTTCGTAACAGACAGAACGAAAGCCTTCTCGGAATCGAAATTGATCTCGAATTTGATCATGCAAGTATGATATGGTGAGCTGAGTGCCGTGCTTGCCCCTAAAGTCAAACTGGTGTTCAGGAATTACCTGTGTAAGCTCACAATATTTTTTATCATTTCCATCCATATTCTCTCGAAAATCTGTCCCAACTTAGCTTTACATTTAGAGGGCTTAGGTCCTATCTAATCGTCATTTGGGTATATTATGTTAAACTGCCCATATTTTGATTAATAGCTGTATATATCTACATATATATATATACATATATATATATATATACATATATATATATATATATATATATATATATATATATATATATATACAAATATATATATATACATATATATATATATATATATATATATATATATATATATATTTATATATATATATATATATATATATATATATATATATATATATACATATATATATATATATATATATATATATATATATATATATATATATATATATATATATATTTATAAATATGTAAGTATACATATGTATATGCATATATATCAGCAAAAAGAGTAAGGGAGATAAGAAAATAAAACTAAGATATCTTGTCGGCGGTGGGTATGTTAGTGTTTTCTCAGGTACCTCTATATTTATATGCAGAGTACCTATACTTTCGTTAAAATTAAGTACTGTAAATGCAAACTAATTATGTTTTATATTTGTCCATGATAAAAAAAAATTGAAATGATGAACCCTATATGGGCGCTGAGTGCCTAAAAGTAGGTAATACCTTTTTTTCACATTTCGATTTGTCGTAGCTTTTGACAGAAACATTCTATCATCGTGAGATTTGAACAGCGTATTAATGTTGACTGGACACATGGACTTTCAAGACTGTGCGGGCGACTCTGTAGCTACGGCAAACACGTGAAAAATGTTGCTTCAAGTCCTTTGCTTTTTGAAAAGAAATTCAAAATATTGATGAATATTAACTTTTGTCCATCAAGTCAAATTAAAATTTTCAAAATTTCACGCTTGGGCACTGGGAACATCTTTTAAAGAGAACGGATGGCCGGATAATCCCATCAATATAACACTTAAGGGACATGTTGATATTATTTAGGACCAAATCTGGTGGAATTGATTTTGAGATGCGAGCAACTCTGTGGCAGTGGTGAAATCTTGAAAAATCACGGGAAGACAAACTTCTTTTGAACCCATAAATTCGGATTCAGACAATTTTTAATGAAATTCATACAGTAACTGGACCTTACTTTAAGCCAAATTTGATAGAAATTTGGTTGAAAAATTGGGATAGAGCTGGCATCGATGATAATTTTGGTCTATTAAATCTTGTAAATTTTGCTCAGCAAAGTAAAGCTCTTTTTTCTGTAACTTCTGACGCAGTCATGAAGTCACAACGAATATCATGTAATGAATGGAAATTATTGTAAGCCAAATAAATAATGAAAGAGCTACCAGCTTTTGTAATTTTTGGACATTTCTTTACAAGGCGATGTTGTCATTAAGCTTTCAAATGGAAATGATCCTGCAATAACAATCAACAACAAATGTATAGGTTTTAAATTACTTTCCCCCCTGTAGCTCCCAGCGCAGTCATTCAATCCAAACGTGAAGCAGATTTGGTATACTCTTGGCTGCGGTTCTAAGATAGAATTGCCAGCACCAGACATTTTCGTAAATATTGCACCAACATATACTTCCGTTACATATTCACATGTACATAAAAAAAAATAAGCAACCAATATTTAAATTTTCCGAGTTTTGAAAACTTTTCGGATGGCAGCCCCAAACATCGTCTTATCGCTGAAACTTTCGATGAAATCTTCAGATGAAAACAAAATTCATAAGATATGCTGTTCAAAGGATATCAGCTTTTTAGCGATTCCGATGCGCTGGTTTTTTTTTATTTTTCATTACTTAGATTACCAACTTTTTCATTACCCTTCTTTCTAGCTCTTTTCTTTGTAATTAATTGACACATACAGCGGATTAGTTAGGCTAGCAAATACGAGGTAAAAAAGGATAAAGTGGATAGACAAAAGAGTTGGGAAAAAAGCAATAAAAAGTTAAATAAGGAGGAAGTAATCAGTGGGAATCTAAAGTAATGAAAAAACAAATATTGTAATTTTCTTTAGTATATAAATGACTTAGTCGAAACGTATAATGGGGTAGATCATTGAAATCGTAAGGGTTATATAGTTCTCTCAAGGCGAACAGTAAAAATTGCTTTTGTACGGACTCGAAGCTGTCATTGTGAATTTAAAAAGCAGAATTCCAGCTAATGCAAGCGTATTCAAGAATAGGGCGTACAGGTGAAATCTTTAAGGATTTTGTAACCCACAGTTTTTTTGATGAAGCCTAGCTGTTTTTTGCACGGGAAATTATTTCATTATAGTGTAAGATGAAGCGGAGTATCTAATCTAAGATCAGACCAAGGTCAACAATGCTATCAACTCGAGCTAAAAAATTATTGTCGAGGAAGTATGTGTCGTTTGTGACCGTGCACTATCGGGCAAAACTTATAACTTGGCACTTAACAATATTGAGAGGGAACTTGTTTTCATCGCACCAATGACCAGACAAATATAGCTTAGATTGGAGAAAAAATGCATGAAATTTAAATTCAATGGTGCGATTTACTTTGAAATTGTTTGCTTAAAGTAAATGAGGTCTGTTTGTAAGGACGTCAGATAGGTCAGACACATATATATTTTAAAAAAAGTGGGCCAAGATGGCTACATTGTGGTACACCAGATGCAGCAGAAACGTTTCTCGATAAAAATTTCCTTGGAATTTGACGAATTGTTTTTATTTGCGAAGGTAGGAGGTCAGAAGCCAAAGTAATGATCCGGCAATTTCTGAAACTTTAGAATTAAAGTTGAATAGTCAACTCTGTCAAACGGTTTCCTGAAGTCAGTGTAGACTGTGTCAATTTAAATCTTTTTACCATCTCGCTAAAAAAAGGTGAACTAAATTATTTGATTCGTGCCCTTGATTTGACCATTCCCACTTGGATTTCTTTCCTCCTAATTTATGTGCAGTTAATGATGAACATGGGGAGCGATTGCATGGACCAACTATGAAAGTGGACTTCTAATATGTAAAGACACAACAACATGCCTACGTGATAATACGAAGTACCATAATAGAAAATTTAAAAAAACACTGGATCATCTTAATAAAGGGAAAAAATAAAGTAAAATTAAAGTAATATGGTAAATATTTTTTTTCTCATAGCTTGGACTTAGCCGATTTTTTTAATTTTTGGATTCTGATTGTACATTATCAACTCAACAAGAAAAAAATGAGTTTGGTTCAGAGCAAAATGTCAAAATAGTTGACTAGTGTGTTCAACTGCTGAAAAGTCTTGAGAGTCTTGTAGACCTCGATGTCATTCTGGATAAAAATATATGTTTTAATCTTCAATCCAAAACAGTTTATGCAAGTGCCAGCAAGCGGCTAGGATTCCCTCAATATTCACCTCTCACCAACAGATTACCATTTCTTTAAACATTTGGATCACTTTTTGACAGGAAAAAGATTTACAGTCTGTCAAGTAAGAGCGTGGTCGTGTTAATTTATTAAAAAATTTATTTGATGAAACTTTCATAGTTATATATACATTGTACACATTACAAACAATGATGCGATTCGGTCAATAATGTGTCCAGTCACCACCGGCGTCGATAATTGCCTGGCATCTCCGAGGCATGCTTTCTACTAATTTGACGGCGTATTCTAGTGGCAAGGATCTCCAGATCTGACGAATTTCGTAAGACAACTGCTTCAAAGTGTATGTGCGTCTTCCACGAAGCTTCAGTTTAATATATGCCCACACATTTTCAATAGGGTTTGCATCGGGCGACTGCGACAGCCAATCCAATGTAACGATGCCAGATTGAGTCTTCCACTGAGTACAGAGCTTGCTGCGGTGTTTAGGATCGTTGTCCTCCTGCAGAATCCGATCTTCATTTTTCGTGATGAACCATCGTTTGGCAGATGGCAGTAAAGCCTTTTTGTAGATTTTTATCAGTTTCTCGGCATTTAGTTTGTCAGTAAAGAGGTGCAAAGTGCCGGATCCCTGCTTTGAAAAGCAGCCCCAAAGATGTACATTTATTCCATGTTTTACGGTCCGCTGAACAAGCCTATTGGTGGAAGTTGACCAGGCTCGCATGAGGACAGAACGTGCCCATATAGAACATTCATCAGTAAAAATGACATTTTCAAAATCTCTATCAATATTCTCATGCGCCCAAGTGAGTCGCTTTGTCACATGTTTTTCAGTCAACAGAGGCTTCTTCATTGTGTTGCGCCATTTCAGATCATGAGTACGAAGATGGGTTCGGTTAGTTTCGTAGGATATATCTAAACCTTTTGCCATTAATTTTGCTTGTCCTTGCCGCAGTGTTAAAGCAGGATTCCGCGAAAACAGATTCACTATTCTTTTTTCATCTTTTTTGTTCACTTTTCCTATCGAGCCACGTTCTGGTAAATCATCGACATTTTTAGCCACTTTATATCGCTGTATCCACTTCTGTACAAATGCTTTCGACTTTCTCATATATTTAGCAGCCGCTGATTGCGACATTTTGGGACCTTTCGGGTGGATGCAAAGGAACACAGCCTCGTAGCGCGAAGCGTACTTAGCACTCATGGCGTTTAACGTGATTCTCTTTCAAAAGATCAACGACAACTGAATCTTTGTTGACAGTGCATCAAGGACAAAGCTTCCCTCTATCGGCTCGCGAAGGAATTAGAGCGAAATCTTTCATTACCTGTCGGTGAAGTCGACCACGCTCTTACTTGAAAGACTGTAATAATGAAGCTGCTGTCAAAACTGCCTTCGAGGAGTTTCTTCGAACCAGAAACTCGGACCTCTACAAAACTGGAATCAATGTGCTTGTATCTCGTTGGGAAAAGTGTGTTGCATCTATTGGTACCTATTTTGATTAAATAAATTAACTTTATAAAAAGTTACAGCTGTTTAAAAATTTATAACTAAATCGGCCATTTCATCTGCAGCAACCGAATACATAGTACTCTGAGCCATGCAGTATAGCTCTCAGCGCCATAATTACATGGCGCAGAAATTATGGCCATATTACATTATATTACATACACGCCATATTACATAGTACCATGAGCCATGTAATATGGTTTCATTTATAGGTGAGCAAATTTAGATATTGTTCGTTATTTGAAGTATATTTGAATATACGGCCATACCACACTCGAATAACCGATTCTCGCCAGATCACCGAAGTTAAGCAGTTTTGGTCGTGGTTAGTACTTAGATGGGGGACCGCTTGGGAATACCACGTGACGTTGGCACGTAAAACTTTGTGCTGTCCCTTATCCAAACAAACTGTTGTCTGAGAAGCACTATGAAAATGAAAAATTAAAATAAAAATTAAAAAACTCTAGCGCACCTGAACCGCTAGAAACACTAATGTTCGAAGAACAGTAGAAGAATCGTGCAGGTTTTGAGTGCATATTCCACCACATGTGCTGCTTATTACGGCCAAACTGTTTCAAATGGCGCGTTTTACTTTCGTCTCAAGAATGCATTATAACTCATATGGTGGAAGGTTTCAGATATTACCACTGGCATGAATTTCAACGTTTATGAGAGCAAAACACGGGTTAATTATATTCGTTATCAGTTGCTTATTTCACATAATTTTGAAAGCAGCATCTCATATAACATCAATGAAGAAAATGCTCAGTGCCTGCAGCACTGTAACTGAAGTTGGTGTTTGGGGCTGCGATCCGAAAAATTTGCAGAACTTTGCGAATTGTAACATCGGTTATTTATTTTCATTGTAAATGTTTCCGGTATGAATACTAACTGTAAGCATTTATTCATACAAAAGTAGCACAACCGACTCGTGCTGGCAGCCTTTCGCCAGTATCAAAGCCAAGAATATATCAAATCCGCTTCACGTTGTTTAATTACATTCGAAGTCATAGGAGTATAAAGAAATTTAAGGTTACCTGCAGCGAGTTTTTTCAAATGATCGAAAGCTTAATATTTGATGTTTATTGTCACTACAATATCATTACCATTTGAAAATTCTACGATAAAACCGCTTAATAAAGATATTGCAATTAAACACAAAACCAACAATAGCTGGCAACCCTATTGTGGCTTTTCAACCAAATTTGGCCTGAATAATGTTTATGACAGGTTTCATTAATTGTATGAAATTCGTATTGATTTCATGACTGCACTGGAAGTTATGGTGCAAAAAGTTTTATTTTCCTGAGTGAATTTTCAAAACCAAAGACACAAAAATTACCATAGCTGGCAGCACTAATCAAATTTTTCAACCAAATTTCCACCAAACAGAGATTAGATTTAGGTTTAGCTATTGTGTCAATTTCATGAAAATCTGGTAACTTATTCACATTTCATAGGGCAAAAAGAAGTTTTTTTTCTTTGTAATTTTTCAAGATGGCACCACTGGCACAGACTTGCCCACAATTCAAAATCGCTTCTATCAAATCTGGTCTTACTTAAGTCCAATGCATTCTGTAAATTTTAGCTGTATCTGATTATTGGTTCGTGAGTTTCCGTGAACAGAAGTTTTTGATGCTAAAAATATAGGTTAACTGGGAGAGGGTTACCGTTCTTGTCCAACATGAAATTTCCAAAGTTTTATTTTGAACGTGTAGATATAACATAAGATTTATATACAGATTGGTTTTATTGTAAGAAACGGACATTTTTTTGAATATTCGATGGTTTGAATGTTTTCACTTCCAAATTTTTTTTTGTCAAAATGAAGACACCAAAATTATCATAGCTGGCAGCTCCAACCGAATTTTTCGACCAAATTTCTACCAAACGTGGCTTAAAGTAAGGTCCAGCAATTGTGTGAGTTTCGTCAAAATCGAACGATTCAATCAGAATTTATAGGGCTAAAAACAGTTATCTTTTTTAGTGGTTTTTCAAGATGGCACCACTGGCACAGAATCGCCCGCATTTCAAAATCACTTCTATCAGACCTGGTCCTATTTAAGACCAATACATTCTGTGAATTTCAAATAATTCTGCCCATCGGATCGTGAGTTTCCGTGAACAGAAGTTTTTGATGCTAAAAATATAGGTAAATTGGGCAAGGGTTACCAGGCGTGCCCGTTATACCATATCTTTTTTTTTTTTTTGGTTATGTAAACAAAGCACAAGATTTACATATGAGTGGCTTTTTTTTGAACAAACGGCATTTTTTCAAGAGAGACGATGATTTGGAGGTTTTCACTTTCAGTGCCTGCCCTAGCTACAGGGTTGCCAGCACGCTCATTAAAAGCTACACAAATCTACAGCTAAATAATATCAATATGAGGAGGTCAGATAGTAGATCTGGAGCTGGTGTCTATCTACATTCATCGAATGGCAGATGGGCTTTCTCTCTTGGAGAGCACGCTTCGGTTTTTCAAGCAGAAATGTTTGCTATCCTGAGAGCTGCCTGTTGGGCAATTGAGGAAAGATGGAGGGGAAAGAGCATTGCTATTTGCAGTGACAGTCAAGCTGCACTGATGGCGCTGCGTAGACCCCTGACAAACTCGAAAATTGTCCAAGAGTGCAGAGCACGATTGAACTCTGTCGCCAGATTCAATAGGGTGCATCTGCTCTGGGTACCGGGGCACTGTGGTGTTGAGGGGAATGAAATTGCTGACGTCATTGCGAAGCAAGGTTCGGAACTTCCGCTACGGGGCCCTGAACCCGCCTTGGGTGTGCCGACCGCATCTGCACGTGCCATTATTCGCAAGTGGGTAGATGATGCTCACAAAGATAGATGGACGGCTGCCGGTGTGGCCAGGCACACGAAGGTATTCCTTTCAGAACCCAACCATGTGACTGCGGGATTCTTGCTCAATAAGAGCAGGAAAGTTTGCAGGGCCATGGTAGGTATTCTGACTGGACACAACTGCCTAGGAGGACATATGTACCGAATAGGTGTTGTACAGGATGACCTCTGTTCATCCTGTCTAGAAGAGGCTGACTCTGCGGAGCATTTCCTCTGTGAATGCCCAGCGTTTGCACGTCTCAGATATCAATGCTTTGGCTGGGATGTTGCACGCATGCAGACGATAGCCTCTTTTCCCCTATCAGTGATCCTAGACTTTATCAAGAGGTCTGGGAAACTATGGTAGGCAGGGGGTAATGAGTACAATGGGTCCTTTGGCCTGAGTGCTTAGAGGCGCCAATGCGCCTCTCCCCCAACTCACACACACACACACACACAATATCAATATGTCCTGAAAATTTCGTAATGATTGAATAGCTCTGTCAAAAGTTATCGAAATTTAAAAATTTTTAAATTTTCCCGTCCTCTTTTTAGGCACCCAGCGCACACATAGGGTTAAAAAATTCCAAAGCATTATCCGATTCATATGTAAAACACGTTAGAAATTTATTTCGTTAACTTTATTTTTGCGAAAATTATTTGTGCACGAAATAATAGGTATATTAAAAATATCACTTAAATGGCCGCCGTCGCCAAAAGGTTAACAATAACTGACATTTAAAGAGACCTGGACCTATTCTGCATATACACCAATGTATCCTGAAAGTTTCAGCTCAATCGGATGGCGCGTTCCCGAGATTATCTCACTGAAATTTTTTGATGATATATATATATATATATATATATATATATATATATATAAAGAAATATGAATTTTTGGCCGAATCGATTTTAATACTAATGTTCTTCGAACATTAGTAAAAATATGATATGAAGGTATACATACCTGGTGTTAAGCATGCGTGTAAATATTTTAAGATTTAAATTTTTTATTAGACCTTTATTGTGGTGCTTTAGTTTGCATGAAGTGCATGGCGTGGAGGACTATAGTAGATGGCGTGGGGGGCCATAATACATGGTGTGGAGGACTATAGTACATAGCGTGGAGGGCTATAAGCATAGCGTCTGCTCCTATGTACTTTTCGCCACGTACTATGGCGTGTGGCGCTATATTTTATCACAATCCCCAAATCGACTATGCACATGGCGCCAGAATTCCATAAATTATGGCGTCTGGAGCCATGTGTTTTTTCAGTGTATATTCCCACAATTTATTAAAGAGTTTGACTTCATAATTGGTTTGAACATGTTCGACATTTGCGAATTTGAATATTTTTCAGTATTATTAGCCGCCTATACAACTGACAAAGATACCAAACAATCCAATATTCTGGCTAAGTACTTTCCATTCATTGCTATCATCGATTTATTTTTCCAGTTCAAACGTTTTATGCAATAGCCCAATCACAACTATATACTCAGCCGCACTAAATAAATTCAATTCATTCGTAACTGCATTGATTAAATGTAAATACACATACATTTTATGTTTGAAATGAAAAACTTTTCCACGAAAATGCCATTAATCATGTCGAAGATGCCATTTTTCAGTCGATCACTTGAACTCCTTGCTCGTTTCCAACGAGAAAAACACTCTCCTTTGCATCTGAGGACTTCTCACCGTTTCGCCCATTCGGTCTACTACTGTTTTATTTGCCCACAGCCAATTTCAAATATATTCGCGCCCATTAGAGATTGGCGAGAAGAAAAACAAGCAACAAACCAAGGAGTTGGAGAACTACTGTAAACTGTAAAGCAGGATGAGTGAATGAGTAAAAAAGTGTAGGAACAAAGAAGACAAGAACGAAGCCATTATCCGAAAAAATGTACTTTTACGAATATTATAAAACTTTTTTCCTTCGGTTGGCTACGTAACGCTGAAAACGAACTTGAATGCGACACGGTACTTATATATGTATATGTATGTATACTGACGAGAGAAAGATAAAGTTCAGTATTTGAAGACGCGATAGGCTTCTGTGGAAATATTTTCATGTTTTCCGTGAAATTTTCGCGTGGTCGCTAAAAAAAAGTGGGAGTAAAAAGTTAGTCGATTGAGACGAAAATTTATATGTGTTGCTCTCCTAGGCAATTCGTTATGAATTTGTCAATATATCTTTGACGAAAAACCACTCATGTGTTTCGTTCGTTCATTTGATTTATTTTTATTTGGAAAACAAGTAAGTTTTCAGTTTTCAAGGACTTTGAATGTTTCTTCCTTCATCGATGTCGAAGCTTAGAAAATTTCAGCGGAATCTGTTTGAATCAGGGTTTTCTTCGATAAACTTTGTTAGAGTTTCGGGTAAAAGGTCGACTAGAGAGAGGGATAGGTATGTGGGTATGTACTTTGGAGTTTCCTACAGATAATTTTACCAAATACTTTAAAAATGGTAGGCTTTGATTCTCAAATTGCAATTAATATTCTTTTAGATTGCCTTTAGAGAAAGGAATTCGAGTTTCTAGTACGTCAATGAGAGGTACTATCATCACCAAGTCCAGGCAGATATTGGATTATGCTGATGATATTGATGTCGCTGTAACACTTGAACAAGCTGTACAAGAATTCTTCATCTAAATCGAGTGAGCGGCACAAAGTCTGGGCTAAATATAAACAAGGGAAAGGTTAAATACATAGTGGCTACATGTACAGGAAGAACACCTAGAGTTGATCAACTCATCAGGGTAGTGAAATATGAATTCGAAGTAGTGTAATCCTTTAGCTGCCTCTGGTCAATTGTAGCAGCCATATGGAGGAAGAAATACGAAGGAGGCTGCTCAAATCCAACAAAGCCTACCACAGTCTGGCAAGGCTCTTTAAATCCCGAGATCTCACCCGAAAATCAAAGCTCCTGCTGTATGGTCTAGTCAGTACTCACTTATGGATCCAAAACTTGAGTGCTCAGTAAAAGGGATTCTAACAACTTAGCCGAGTTCGTGTGAAAAGTCTTGCAGAGAATTGTTGGCCCTATATGTGAAGGAAGGCGATTCCGGAGACGCTACAAACATAAGCTGTGCGCTATCCTTATAGAAGCAGATATAAATACTAAAATAAAGCTCAGTAGACTCCAGTGGGTAGGGGACATAGCTCATAAGAACGAAGAGGATCCTGCATGGAAAAACCTTTGCAGTAGATTTTACGGCAAACAGCAGCGCGGGAGACCTTTTTTGCGGTAAAGGAATAGCGTTAACAAGGACGCTCGGAGCTTGGGGATATCTGATTGAGTGGCATCGGCACGCGATCGGTATCAACGGAGGGATTTGTCGAAGGAGACTAGAACCGGACCCCGGCTGTATTATAATAAAATTTGGGGAAAAAAATAAAACGTGCATTTCTTAAAACATTTTTATTGGATGGTTGCATGGAATGACTCATCTGTATGGAACTTTATTCCAAAACGTAAGGTCATTTTGTTGAAACCCATGTAACTTTCTGAAGAAAGATGTCTGAAATTGCCAAAATTTCAAGTATCATTTAAATGTATTCAGTTTTAAGGTAAATATGGATATGTCAAGTTGCTCAGTGAAATTGTAAAAGTTAGTTGTGCTCTGTACTACGAGCTCGAGTTGTGGAACGAATGCAACAACGGCTGCCCGCAAGGTATGTGGAGCATTTGAGGATGATGTTTTATAAGAACATACAGTTCAAAGATGGTTTGCCTAATTCTGCAGTTGGGACGACAGCCTTGAAAAAGAGAACCATCCTGGAGAAGTCTCTTATATAAATGCCACGGAACTTCTTGTCGTCACAGAAAGCAATGCCTGTCAAACTTTGCACTTGACCTTGAAATTTCAGTTTAACAAAAACAACATAAGCTACAATTTTCGATATCTGAAGAAGAAACAACGGCTCATGAGAAGAAGAAACAATGGCTCAAAGAACAAAATGCAGCGTGTGGAAACCTGTACTTTGATGCTGTATGCAACGTGGGGAGGCGTTTTCAATCGAGTGGTTAAGTGTGATGAAAAATGTATTATATACGACAATAGCCGATGCATGTATCAGTGGTTATCGGCAGACGATTCTCCCGAAACTATTCAGAAGCCAAGCGTTCACCACCGGAAAACTTTATTATGTATACTGGAATGTTACAGGTATGGGGTGATATCAACTGTAGGAACCTGGTTAAACCACTACGGCTAAAGTGCAGTCTTAGATCAGCTTGATGATGAACCTCTGACGAAATTTTCTTCTAGAGGTTCATCAGGAATTATGATGTTACCATGCAGCGTTTGTGACCAGGGCAGCCATGTTCCTCCAGGAAAATGCACAACCAGATACAGCAGCAATCACCAGGAAGAATTTAAATGAAATTGACTGGGAAACTTTACTTCACTCACCATATTTCCTAGATATTTTCCCATGAGAAAGTTACTTTTTCCGGCGGTTGATATGAAAGTGACAATTCACCAATCGCGAGGACTTAAAAATGGCATTACGAAATTCATTCCATGGGCGAGACGATTTGTATTGCTTACTATCACGTGATTGTTTGCAGGATGATATATTTTAGCGCTTCTTTAAAAAACTTCTTTGTTTCACTGTGTACAAAACCAACAATTCAAATGCAACCACCCAACATTTTTCTAGTAAGGAGGATATCATACGTTCGATAATTTTGCGATCGATCGCAGGAGAATAATTGGTCTTCAATTATGTGAGAAAAAGAAATGCTTGTGTGGTTTCAGAGCAACAATAATATTCGCTTTTTCCCAGAGTTTTGAAAAACTTCTCGTGTGGAAGATTGCATTGATAATATTTGTCATTACGTGGATTTTATTTTCTGATAAGTGTCTGAGATAGGTATTCGTTTACATATGAAATCCTGGTGATTTGTTTTTATTGATGTGCGTGTTCGATATCTGTTGTATCTGTGCGGTGATATCTTCATCTGTTGGAGCTGAATATCTTCATCTCTTTGAGTTTTTTGTCCTTATTTTCAGTCATTGTTAAATTATCCTTCAATCGTAACTCGAACATGACTGCAAACGCTTCAGTGTTTCCCCCATTGTCATATATGATGGTGTTGGTCCCGTAGGTTATACCAAGTTTCTTCTTTTGCATACTAAGTCATGTTAGAGCTAGTAGTTAGTTAGAATTAGCTATGGCAAGCTGTATTCTGCGCAGCAAGAAAATTTTTAGAGAATCTTCCTTTAAATTGCTCTGCGTGCCTTTTCCCAGTCAACCAGCTCAATTTGTCGTGAGTCTGCGAACGGAATAATCTTCTACGTACTACGGCACAAAGACAACACAACATTTAAAATACGAGACAAATAAGGATGCGAAGATTTTGAATTGAAGGACTTAATTTCATTTGAATACCGTTTGACAATTTCATTTGAAGACTATTTAACTAAATTTGCACGCAGTTTTTTTCTTTTCCATCATTGTTACATATATGGTGTAAACATTTCATCTTTAGGATACTTATTTGTTTCCATAAAAATTTGTGTTAACTGGCGGCAACGAATACAAATAAAATCGTTTAATCTACTCCAACCACTAATCGCCGTGGATTGTGTTCCCTTCCTGACCTTACTTCCAAAAGACTTTTTTTCGTCACTACACATCTCTTTTTCAATCCTGTTTTAAATGTTATCTTCGATCACTTCGACCAATAAGAAAAGTGACTTCTTCCCAACAGCTACTACTCAAATTCAATTCTCGCTTTTTCTGTCAATTTAACAAAAAAAAAGTCTAGCGCATCAGAACCGCCAGAAAACTAATTTTCGAAGAAGTTATCTTTGAGGGATTCAAAAATGTGTGGAAATGTCATTCACTTCTTTGTAGTATCATATCAACCATTTCACAAATATCAAAAACTCCATTTCATATAACACAAATGATAAATATGTTCAGTGCTGGCAACATTTGTCCAACACAGCAGCAATAAATCTACCATAACATGCTCGTGCTTAATCAATCTAAACTTTGAATTTCGTTTTCATTCAAGGATATCATCGAAAGTTTCAGCGATTAAACTATGTCTGGGGTTGCCATCCAAAAAATTTCCAAAACTCTGAAAATTTAAATATTGGTTGCTTATTTTATTGTAAATGCTTTGCTTATGAATACAAAATGGAAGCATTTGTTGGTGCAATATTTACGAAATTGTCTGGTGCTGGCATCAAGCTGCTTCACGTTGTGTTAAACCCACCCGATGAATTTCATTTCGATTGAATGGCTGCGCTGTAAGTTATACGAGTGAATATAATTTTAGGGTTACCACCGTCCAAACTTTTTAAGTTTTTGAAACGTAAATATTTGTTGTTAATTGTCATTGCAGGATCAGTCCCATTTGGAAATTTTATGACAGCATCGCTCGATAAAGAAATGTCAGTAAATTACGAAATTCATCATAGCTGGCAATTCTTTCACGATTTTTCAACAAAATTCCTACAGAATTAGAAATGCAACAAGGTCCACTTTTGATTTCGTTACTGCATCGGAAGTTATAGAGAAAAAATCTTTATTTTCCTGAGAAAATTTACAATATTAAGGAGATCAAAATTGCCATAGCTGGCGACCCTATACTAATTTTTCAACCAAATTTCTATGAAATCTATCTTAGGGTACGGACAAGACGGAGCGACGGGAGCGACGAGAGCGTCGCGAGCGTCGAGTCAAGCAACGCGCCGAAATTGGTCCTATGCTTTCAAATGGAAGTGGCCATGTCGAAGCAGCGACCAAAGAGTGAAAATTTGATAGTAGCGACGACATCGATTCGAACCGATTTTGTTGCTCGACTGCTCGCAGCGGTAATGTATGTTGTTGTTGTAAAATGTGTTTCGATGGCATACAGTAAGTAGACGAATTGCGTTAATGGATTTTTCGTGGGTAATTCGAAATTGTGGGTACATTTTTTATGAATGAACGGTGCAGAATTGCACACAGTCAATTAGTTTCTACCAGTGATTAGGAAAATTTTTTCATTTATATATATCAGCAGTCTATTGATTACAATTTGGTGTTTTATGGTGACAAAAACTTTTCATCAGACACTGAAGAACTCATTATTTCGACTGCCACTGTAAAATTTCGTTTACAATTTTATGTCTCGTCGCGTCTACATGAACACAATTCAATGAGCTGTTCCATGCTTGACTCGACGCTGTGCTCGACTCGACGCTCTCTTCACTCCGTCTTGTTCGTACCCTTAGAGTAAGGTTTACCTACTGCGTGAATTTTGTTAAAATCTGGTGGCTAAATCGAAAGGTATAGGCCAAAAACCAGTTTTTTTCTCAGCGATTTTTCCAAATGGCACCACTGCCACAGTGTTGCCTGTATTTCAAAATGACTTCTATCAGACCTGGTCCTAGGTAATACCAACAGGTTCTGCAAATTTCATATTGATCGCATTGTCCGATCGTCAGTTCTCGTGAACAAAAGTTTTGAATGCTGAAAATAGAGCTAATTTGATCACGGGTTGCCGTTCTTGTTTACCGCGGAATTTTGAAAATTTTTATTTTATCTGGTGGATAAAAGTCAAAATTTATCAATAATTTGAATTTATTTTCAAAAATGAAAAATTTTCTAGGAGGTTCGATGATCTGAAGGAATTTTGTTCAGGAGCCTACTATAGCTACAGAGTTGCTTGCACAGTCTTGAAAGTCCATGTATGCTAAGTTCTAGTAAACATCAATATGCTCTGCAAATTTCACGATGATCCATTGTTTTGCTTAGAAAATATGGCCAATGGAAATTTGAAAAAAAATCCTTGCCGACTTTTAGGCGCGCTGCGCCTACACAAGGCTCAAGATTTCAAGTGGCGCATTGCATTCTTCCACATACTTTTTATTTCAAACTTAGCACTCTAGCAGAAAGCATCTTTATATTTTCAACAACAGAGATATTATAGTATGGTTTGCATTGTTTAAAAAAACTAGAACTAACTTCTCTTTTATCATTTGAAGGGTGGTGCAAATCGCTAGAAAGTGTTTTGGCATTACTTGTTGCGCATAGCCTAAATTCAAAAGATAACGGTAGTAATATGGCACCAAGAGGACCTTAACTTCAACTGAATTAAGAAAAGCCATAATTAACATTCTCAAATCGGTAAAAATGTGCGTAAAATCGCTGAAATAGTTGATCGAGCTAGCACAAAAGTATTTAACATAATAAAACGTCATTATAGCTCCAAAGACTATGAATATAAATCGAAACCAAGCTCTCCGAAAAATTTTCACTGAACAATGGGCAGTGCGACAAATAAAACAACCTTCTTTTTAAGTGCTTTGAAACTTGCATTGAAGCAAAAAACAGCATTTTGAGAAAAAACTAGTCTTGGAAACAAATGGACAATTTCGCGGAGGCATTTTTTAATACTAAGGTGGCGAGAAGAAAGTCTTTAGTCAGTCAGGTTAATTGCAAAAAAGACTGGATTTCGCTTAAAAGTACGGTGAAAAGGACTTTTCGTTTTGGGAAGTTTTATTCACCAACGAAGGCAAATACAACGTTATTAGATCGGATGACAGATCGTATTTATTGAGAAGAATCAATGAAGAATTCAAAGCAAATAATCTACGGCTAAGCGTTAAACACGGTGAAGGATCTTTGCAAGTGTGGGGTTCTATATTAGCGGTTGGACCTGGGAATAATGGATCAGGCAATGAATTTTAAATTGAGGGAATAATGACTCAGGCAATGGTCCTCTGGATTCAACAAATGTTTTGAGGTTTGTTTTACTGTCACAGGTAAATGAAATAAACGTATTTAGGCCGGTCTCAAATTTAATTAATTCTATGAACTGCTATCTGTTGTATTTTATAAAAATTAAAGATATTACTCAGCAGTTTTTGAAAAATACTTACACATCTTCAATAGTAAACATTTGGCAAAACTAGGCATCAGCAACTCAATTATATTATCAAAAACTGAAGTCAAGCTGGTAACAAATATTTTAGATAAGGAATTGCTACC
Source organism: Nemotelus pantherinus (assembly GCA_963978885.1). Lineage (NCBI taxonomy): Eukaryota > Metazoa > Arthropoda > Insecta > Diptera > Stratiomyidae > Nemotelus > Nemotelus pantherinus. The sequence continues at coordinate 208,043,357 of OZ022264.1, read as the reverse complement.
ATACATTACTATAGAATAAGCGGTACATTTTGCAGATAATAGTAAACAATTCATCTTTACTAAATATTAACTTTTCGTGCTAATGGCTTTTCAAATAGAATCGTTCAGTGGAAACAAAGCTAGAGCTTTGAAACTAGAAGAACAAATTTAATTCATTCATTTTTCTTATATTCAAATATGCCTATCACCCTTTTAACTTTCGATAGAAACTGGGCCCATAAAGAAAACAAAATTGAGAAGAAATGTTATACCATGAATGATATTTGCATATTTCTTCAGTTGCAATACGCTCTCGACTATAATGTTTCCCCACAATATTTTCAACAACAGGCACATACAAATTAAACCTCAGGTAATAAATTCACTTTTGCCACCATCTTGATCTGTCGTAATTGAATAATATGCAAGGACGTGTTCCAAATAATCATCGTATAATTTAGACTAGACAGTCAGCGGATCTCGTTTGAATCCGTAGGAAATGACAATGTTGGCGAACAAGAGCAAAGCATGGGCAAGTACTTAATGAAAAAACGAATGAGGTATGTACTATTAACATTCATCTGAATATGTAAATTAAATCACGTGCGAATAACAACGTTCGACATAAGGATTTTTAGAGAAAAGTAGACATCGCAATTGGAGTTGAAAGAGTACGTGAATATTACAGTATACAATCTTTCATTTCGATTCACGTTGCTCGTTTCGACGTAACATATTTACATATGTATGTATATATGTACATAATGTTGGAGCTTGAATTATAATTAATCCGATTTTCGCAGTAAGAGTTTTTACGTGTGCAAAGTTTCCAAGGTCGAATGTCAACGACTGATAGCGAAAACTTAATACTGTTATATTGAAAAAATGTCTCCTGGTTTCTTATTCAACTTTTAATATACAGTGTACCAATAATATCTTCGTACAGCAGCTATTTGAAACTTAAGTGCTAAAAAAGAATGAATTGTTGCAAGAAATTTGAAAAAGTTTTGATGCAGATTTATTCATTAAACATTTTTATTTAATTTGGAAACAAAAACTAATCCATTTAAATTATTCATTACAAAGTTATTAACGAAAAACAAAACAAAGTCAACAATTTGCCTCCAATAAAGTCTTCGTACACCTACGAAACAGTTTATGAAAAATCTTAAAAACTATAAATACATTTTTTGTAAATATTTAGTTGGGTAGCCTTTGTTTTTAATCACGGCTTTTAGGTGGTGTGGCATCGATTCTATACGTTGTTTGCATAGTTTGGCTCTATTTTTGCCCATTCCTGCTGAAGAATCTGTTTCAACTTATGTTTCGAGCTAGTATGATGAGTCCTGATCCTTTTTTTCCAGCATGTTCCACATGTGCTCAATGGGATTGAGGTCAAAACTTTGCGGTGGTGTTTTTCGTGGTGAAAGTTTGCTTTTTCATCTTGGTAGATTCACCAAATCACCAATGTCGATGACTAGAAAGTTCAATTATACAATAGCATTTTGATTTTTTAAGGTGCTGGTGCATATTAATGGAGTATTAATGTGTCTTGAAATGGCCTTTATTTTGTTTAAATTTCGCGAAAAAACATGCTGGATTAACTTGCCTAAAAGACAATAGAAAAAGAGCTGTGGTTGGTAGATTTTATGGGCTCTATATCTTTACGAGCTTTTTGGATGTTTATCTATTTGTCGCCACAAAAATTACAACTTGGTTTTCTATGATATGAATTTTCAATAATTCATGTAATGTGCACCCTATTTCTATGTCATTAGACTGTTTCTTTTAAATTCGATTAATATGGATGCTTTGTGTATTCAGCTAACACTCATAAGAAAGAACGGGGAAAAAGAAACATTTGAGGCATACATTGTCAGATTTTCGATACATTCTAGTTTGATTCGTTTACTTTTTTTTCAGAAAATCCTTTGTTGTTTAGGTACAATAAGACTCACGTCAATGTGTTACTTAGGCAATGATTATTACGGTTCCTTTTTGGCATTAATTTAAGATTTGAAAGCCATACTGAAAGAAATGCCAACTATGTTGTAATTTGCCAGCTTAATGTACTCTATCACGGAAGATTACCAAAATTCTTACCAACAAAATACTTGAAATGTTCATTTAAAGAAAGCAAATTTCACCCGTAGGCACAAAAATGAGGCAAACTAAATTATACTTATGCCTAGCTCTTAGAAAAAAGTCCACAGTTTTTTCAAATAAAGCAATTTTGCTTTCAGGATCATTTGATAACTATAATCATGCATTGAGTGGGATATAATGTATGCAAAATATATCCTCCTTTCCCATATCATTGATCAAAGATTTCGTTAAAAAATCTGGGAAAATATGGTAGGCTGGGGGTATGAGTATAATGGGTCTTTTGGCCTAAGTGCTTAGAAGTAGGCTTGTGTCGTTCATGAACGAACGAACTAAAAGAAATGTTTCCGTTCACTGAACTGAACGAACTATATCATTCATTCCTGTTCTAACAGTTCACCATTTTAGTTCGTTCGTTCATGAACTACTCAAACATAGTCTGAACGTTTCATCGTCTGAACAGTTCTTTTAGTTCTTTCGTTCATGAACGACTTAAGCCTAGTTCACTAGTTCAGTGCTTCTCAATATAAATCTGTTTCACAGGGATCTGATCGACATGGTGAACTGTATTTCTGCGTTATGAATATATTGTTGTCTTGTGATTAAAGATAAGTAAATGTATTAATTTTTTTTCAAGATTTGAAAAGCTTGGTTGATAGTTTTGCTAAAACCGTTAAGTTTGATCAAAGTGTATGATCAAATATTATATAAAGTTGAGTTTTGTCATGCTTTCAAGTATGTTAAAATAAAATCTACTTTTAGATAGTGCAGTTTGAAAGCATATCAAGTACCAAGTATTTTCGTACTTGCGAGTATTTTATGCAAATATTCAAAAAGTTTTTAGGGCAAAAGTAGCTGAAATCGGCCAATTTTGGGTTAGAGTGGTTTCGGGCATAACGGGCCAAGACCTATTGCTGTGATACAAACATTTCGGTTTTGTAGAGGAGTAAGGGGTTTTTTGGCCAAAGTTTGGCAAAAACTGCCTTTACGGCTTTTTTGATGATTGAATGTGGTCGGGGAGTACAATAGTTATATTTTAAGGACGAAAAAATAATTGATAGGGAACATTGAGCAAAAACGTCAGATGTTCATAAAATTTTTTGGTCTAGCTTGAATTCGGGGTTTTTTTTGGGGGGTTCGGGCAAAATGTCCAAACAAGTCTGGGAAAAAACGGCCATATAACTATTGTACTCCCCGACCACATTCAATCATCAAAAAAGGCGTAAAGGCAGTTTTTGCCAAAATATGGCCAAAAAAACCCCTTACTCCTCTACAAAACCGAAATGTTTGTATCACAGCAATAGGTCTTAGCCCGTTATGCCCGAAACCACTCTAACCTAAAATTGGCCGATTTCAGCTACTTTTGCCCTAAAAACTTTTTGAATATTTGCATAAAATACTCGCAAGGACGAAAATACTTGGTACTTGATATGCTTTCAAACTGCACTATCTAAAAGTAGATTTTATTTTAACATACTTGAAAGCATGACAAAACTCAACTTTATATAATATTTGATCATACACTTTGATCAAACTTAACGGTTTTAGCAAAACTATCAACCAAGCTTTTGGAATCTTGAAAAAAAATTAATACATTTACTTATCTTTAATCACAAGACAACAATATATTCATAACGCAGAAATACAGTTCACCATATCGATCAGATCCCTGTGAAACAGATTTATATTGAGAAGCACTGAACTAGTGAACTAAATCTCTTCTGAAAAGTGAACGAGATATAGTGATTGAACTGAATCTAATGAACTGGTTTGCGCAAGTCCAACGAATGATTTAGCATTGAACTAGTGAACTAGTGAACTGTTTAAGTGAAACATTTCACTAAAGTGAACGAGATCAGGTGAAACGTTTCACTTAACTGAAATGTTTTGCGCAAGCCTAACTTCAATGATAACTGTGAACGTTCACATATTATTAACACATATTTTTTATATTATTAACATTAACATATTATTAACACACATATAACGTTCACATATTTTTCTTTTATATATAAATGACCTACCATCTGTCCTGAAAAATTCATCAATTTTACTATATGCTGATGACGCCAAAATTTTTAAAAAGGAATCTAATATTCACGACTGCTTAGAACTTCAAGCTGACCTTAATAGCCTCACGACCTGGTGTGACCTTAACAAATTAGCAATTAATAGTGACAAGTGTATCGTTGTTTAGTACACGCGTAAAATTAATCCGTTGAGCTTTGAATACTCTTTGAATAGTATTCCCTTAAGCTATTCTGACAAAGTACTCGATTTAGGAGTACTTTTAAACAATTCTTTTACTTTTGACGATCATATTAACGCCATCTTATTAAAAGCTTCATCTACTTTGGGTTTTGTGAGGAGGCGATCCAAAAAGTTTCATGATATACATCTTACTAAGATTCTTTTTTGTGCGTTAGTAAGACCAATACTTGAATATGCGTGCATAGTTTGGGCGCCTTATCAGCAGGTTTATGTGGACCGTATCGAGTCCATTCAGAAAAAATTTCTTCGGTTTTGTTTGGGTGAATTAGCTTGGTCAGATCCTCTTCGCTTGCCTCCTTACATTAATCGACTTAACTTACTGGCCATGAATACACTTAATAAGAGAAGTGAAAATTTCAAAACTATCTTTGCTGCTAAGATCTTAATGGGTAACATTTCATCGGAAAACCTTTTAGGTTTGTTTGGCCTCAATACCAAGGGTCACAGAATGAGACAAGTCGACATTTTATCTGTCCCTGCCTATCGGATCAATTACGCCTACAATGAGCCCGTTTGGTCCATCAAAAGAAATTTCAACGATGATTACCATCAATTTGATTTTAATTTATCTTTACCATCTTTGAAAAAGAGCATAGCTAGAAACAGTTCATTTTGACTGATTTGTTGTAAGTTTTAAATCTGTAAATACTCTAGTCTGTATTAGACGAAATTCTTTGAAAATAAATAAATAAAAATAAATAAAAAGCATGAGAAAATACTTTAAGTCAACGCTCTGCATTACTCTGCTTGATTTGGATTCACAAATTCGGACAAACGCTGATCGCACTATTTTTTTACATTCTATTAGACTCCCACACGGGGCGCCCGAATAACGCCTCAACGTACTAAGCCCTAAATAAAAAAATGATTGCAAAAATTTAAAAAACCAGCACTAATATTGTATAGCTAAAAGCATATTCCCAATAATAAGTCTGAAACCCAAGCAAAATATCATTATTTTATAACGATAATACCACCATCATTTCAAGAAGAGTATTCAATATTTAAATATCTTACCGATTGCATTAAATATTAAATAACATTTATAGATTTCTTATTGCTGCACAAGCAGTAAAAAATTGTTATGTGACAAAGTGTCACCTGCATGAACAATGCACTCGAGTCTTGAAGAAGATAGATCTTGTCGATTTGCTAGAAGATCTTGTCGATTTGCTGCCTTCGCGAAGTGATGCTTCTCGATCAAATTGAGGGCCTTGATCTTTTTGAATAGGTTCTCGCTTATTATTGTGTTTTTGATGTCAGAAGCTGTATCAAGCTGTAATCGCAATTTGACGTCATTGATGTAAATGTTAATATTCTTTGCCTTGTTTTGTATTTTATTGAAGAGAAGTATATTTCTTTCTTTATGGTTTCTGTATGCTAAGTTTTCTCCTGGATGAAAATTTTCTAAAACTATTTAAAACTGATAATTGTCTAATTCACTCTACAGTATTGTTCAGATATTTGCATCAATGTCAGCATTTGAAGCTCAACTACCTGAGCTTTAATATGAGGAAATTAATCACGTTCAAACATATTTTTTGTACATATTTTCATCTCATTTAGTGAATAATGAAGTTATTTCTGACTTCTTGATTGCGATATAGTTTCGAACAAGTTTCAGCGCAATAGTTTAGCTCTTAGGACTTAAAGCGTGAAAACGCCATTGGCAGTTACAAGGAATAAATTTTGTTCCCAAAGCACCCTGCCCTCTTGGTTTGGATTTTATATTTAGTATTTAGAGGACATTATGTTGTCTGAAATCATGTTTGAAATATATTAAGCCAAAAAATAAACTATATTTACTGATTATTGCGAATGCAGTTTAAACAAAACTGATACATACAATGCTACTCATACTTCCTCAATGCGAATATTCGGTTTGTTCACTAAAATCTTAAAGTGCTTTCAAATCAGTTTGCCTGGTTGCGAAAATGCATCCTGTTCGAAATGAAGAGATTATTCCAGTCATGCACTTTATGCACATATACCCTATGGTCATTTCATACGACTTAAACTATATCTCAAACGCAAAAAGATAAAAAAAAAATATCTTAATGGAAAATTTTCAAGAAAAATTTACCGTTTTCCTTTTTAGCAAGTGAATCAAGTTTTTCTCGCCTACGCTGCCTCTGCAAATGGTGTATACTCATAAATACTGCCAGTAACAAAAACGAGGAGCGCCTTCTTTTTGAGAAAAACGCTATACAGCTACCACCATAGAAAGAAATAGCGAAAATTTTGCACATCTTCTCATTCATCATGGACATATTCTAGACCTTGAGAAGTCTCACCTCTCTGTTCGCACTCTCTGTCTCTCATATACGTATGTTGTAATTTCGATGTTCAGTCAAGCTTTTATATTGCTTGTACGTATCCTATATTGGAATTTCCACACTCGCAATTTTTAATGGAATAGCGAACGATGCGGTGCAACGCACGGAAACTTCAAATTAAAGCCGTGGACTTCTTTGTGTAAAAGTAATTTCAAGTTTTGCAATATCCAGCACAATTTACTGCGATTTATTGTCAGTGGCTGCAATTTATTCCATACACTTCGCGGCCACTTTTCATCCAGAATGCAGCCAAAGAACTAATGAATGTATGTATGTTCAACGACTGACTAAGTCCTATTTATTAGTTTGTTAAATTTATAGGTGTATAGTCACGGTTGCTGTATTTCCACTTTATTACAGTTTGGCAAAAGTTTTGAATTGGTTTCGGTTCGCCGTAAAAGCAACTACGGGGTTTGAGATTTGCTTTTGACTAATAGACCTCTGTTTTTACAGATCATACTAAATAAACTACATTCATGAATATTTTAGATTCACATTAGCTATCATTAATATTCCTCAAAAATTCATAGCCAGCACGAAATCCTGCAAACGATAAATCCTCTAATACCTCAAATCAGCAACCATTAGCAACGCTCATAAGTTTAAATGACAAAAAAAAATGAAATGGTCACCACTCAAAAATATTTACTTGTTAAATCCAATAGCAGTTGTACGACGATCGCAATTAAACTTTTAAGGTCAATCGCCTCGTTTTTATAATGCAAACTGTGCAATCATTGCCAATTTGCATGCACAAATATTCCAAGTGACCGAAAGTTATGCACGTAGTGTGCATTCACATGCATGCGCTGCTGGTGATGAAAAATAAAATTGAGAAAAATAATTTCCCGGATGCAATTTTCGTTATTCGAATAAGGATAGAAAAAAGTATGTACAAACGAATGTGATTGGAATATTCGTAGTTTTTTCTACATACATTATTCGGATTACGGGGACCACCAGACAAAGTAGTGGACATAGCAAAAAGTGAAAGAGAATGGTTAGCATTGACAAAATGTAAATATCTCAAACAGTACTGCAGATATTCAACAATAATACGAAATTTTTTTCTATTATTTTTCATTTGCAAAAGGTTTATTTACCGACGTATCGAAAATTGCAAGAGCGTTTATTCTACGAATGAAAGAAAAGAAAGAAATAATTTGATTTTGAGTGAAAAGTTTAGGTATTGTGTGGGTTTTGAATATATAATTTTCCAGTTCACCGACCATTCTAAATGTTAACGTTCACAAACACTCCATCAATCATTTTGTTTTAATCCTTCAATCCTTAAAGCCGACTTGGTAACAGCTCATCACGTCGATATCAAAAGGGATTGCCACCGTTGGGCAAGGAGGTCCCATGCAAAACAAGTTCTCCCTCTTTCTTTTTCATCCGCACTTGTATTAAATCACTTACAGTTTCCTCTCTAATATAACCTCGGTAGTAAAAATTAGCAATGTCCTGCCAAATCCTATCCGAAAAAATATGATGAAAGCGCTCAATACTGGCAACAGTTCTTTACACAGCTACCAAAAATTTCGATACTGGCAGTGAACTTCGTTATTGTCCGATTACTATGTCCGAAGTTACACGAATAGAAAGATTTTCAAAGGGGCCATCCAACATTTAGGAAATTTGAACATTTGTTACTTGTTTTCATTGTAGATGTACACCAGTATACCAACTCATATGCAAAGTGGAAACAAAAAACCACGTGACGGATAATTGCCAACAATTTAGCCATGGAGCAAAGAACTGTCACGCACAAGCCAGATGCGTCAAATGTGACACTCACAATGCACCAAACAGAAGAATAATAAAGCTTAGTGTATAAGTTGTGATGGGAAACTCCACGTCAGTTATGGTGCATGATTAAACCATTTACACAGATCTTTAAAGAGCGAACACCTGCTGCCATTGCTGAAGCTAAGCTAACAAAAGCCCCTAGTAGCCAAAAACTAAGCCATTCTTACAACACTCTAATCAGATCCCGTTTGCATAATATATTACCAATATTTTCTCTGATATGCACGAATACTATCAATTCATGATGAAAAAATATGACTACATAAATGGTACAATGAACGTTTTGTGCCTTCCCAGCTACCAATACTTGAAAATCCCCAAACATGTTTCTGTCCGCACATGGAGTACGAATTCCATAGCTAACAAAACTGAAAAACTGTTGCAATGCCTCTTTCACTGCAAGGTCAACATAGTCCTCTCTCAAGAAACATTCCTTGAACCCGTATTCCATCTCCGTATTCCTAATTACAACTTCTAGAAGAACGATGGACTGACTAGCAAAGAAGGTGACACTGATACCCTTGCAAGAAGACATTTAAGCTCCCATTGTATTCCTAATCTGTTATATTTCAAATGGAGGCAACAGTCTTTTGAATACGTGTTGATTTCTATATACAAAGCCCCACGCTCACTTAATTTCAGCCAAGATCTCTCTAAACCCTTTGACAAGGAAGGACTAGTCTTAACATGTGGAGATCTAAGTGCCTACTACTGAATCTGGGGTGGTAGGAGTACTAACAAAGCCGGACCCATTCTAAAAAAGTTTGTCATGGATAAATAGGTTAGCTCACATATTTCCAGTGAGCCTTCACACTTCGGGATAACCTACAACCAGTTGCTGGATATAAACCTCTCAATAGATTTGAAGTACAATTTACGGGTCACAGTACTGAATAAATTCATATAAAACCATAAGCCAGGACTTTTTTGAATAGAAGATGTCTACATTGACGGTCTACAGAAATTCAAGACGAAAACTAGCTGGCATGCTTTTCAAAGCACAATGGCGATCGCGATTCACCTGAAATCACTTGAAACTACCAGCGACATCAATAAAACGATTGAAAATTTATTTACAAAATAGCCCATATGAAGGAAGTTATTAAAATTAAAAAATCATAAAAGAGTTGATTCAAAAAAGAAACCAAATCAGGAGAAAGTGACTCTAGCTCAATAAGGAAGCGAATATTCTGACAATTCCCACTAGCCTCAAGATCTAACTGTTAAGGAACGAGCAGTGGGAAATTTTTTTTACAGAGGATGGAACCAGGTGACAATAATTTTTGGAGATTGACGAAATATTTTGGGCAAAAGAATAAAGTTGCTCTACAAGCAATCCAAAGCCCCGACGCCCTCAAATATGACAGTAGTATTTACAGAATACATTGGAGCTGCAGTTCAAAGATAACCTATCAATTTCAGAGAAATACGACCAGTAGATAGAAATTGAAGAAAGGGCCACTAATATTTTAGCTACATTGACAAAAAGAGGTGAAGATATTTGTCCCAGGGCCACAGGAGAGATTCAACAACTGGTAGTTCAGGTCAACAAACGTAAGTCACCAGGGTTTGACACGATAATGAATACCTGCCTCAGGCGCTGACCAGACAACAAAATTCCGAAAATAGCAGACATTGTTAATTCTATTTTAATCGATTATTCGAATAAACAAATTTCTAAATTCCTGGAAAAAATCGACCATTACTTTGATTCTCAAACCACACAAAGATCTCACGTTCCATCAAAACTGGACCCCAATCAGCCTTATATCGTCGATAGGAAAACTGATCGAACGCATAATACTTTCACTACGCGAAGAAGTCGTCGCCAACAAATCTATCATTCCAGAAGAGGATTTCGACTTCAAAGTCCACCACTCCTGCGACCTGCAGCTAGCTAGAATGTCTCAGCACATTCTAACCAAATCAATCAAAAACGTCAGCAGTTTTTGTCATATTTGACGTTTGCAAGGCGTTTGATAAGGTCTGGCATGCTGGTTTTATTGTCATGCATGACTTTCATGTTCCTAAGCCCCTAATACAACTGATTGAACCATTACTTGAGGGCAAATTTTTTTCCAGGTCACGGCCAATTGAAACCGAGGTACCACAAGGTTTTTTACTGTCTCCACTGTTCTATACACCATACATTGCAGAAAAGCTGGCGGTGCTCACAGTAAAAATCTCCGTTTTTGCAGACGACACCTGCATCTACTAAACATCTCCACAGACAGAATTTGTAGCCACCAATCTTTAGCAATACATAGACAATCTAATGAAATACTTCGAGAAGTGGAAAATACGGACCGGCGTGGAAAAAACGCAAGCATTCTTTATGAAAAAAAACCCAAGCTAATCGCCAGTAGACGATGAGCCCACATAATGGAAAATGAAAGGACTGACTTCTAACACAAAATTTTCTTAGATTTTCTTGCCAGCAGGAATGCTGAACTCACTGTACCCATTACTTTCATCAAATAATCTAAATAATAAGAACAGAGCCCTTACCTATAAGCAGATTATCAGACCCAGCATCACCTGCGGAAGCACTATTTTTTACCAAACACACAAAACGAACAAGCAACAGCTACAAATCTGTTAAAACCTTGCCTTGTGAAAATTCACAACTGCCCTCTGGCACATCACAAACACTGATATACAAATGAAATTACGAATAGAAACCGTAAACAAGTACATACCCGACAAATCTCTTCAACTGTTTAACAAAATCGGCAGAGCTCTTAAAAGCTTAAAAAACATGTATAGAACAGAAAGAAAATAATAGGCGCGTTTTTTTGCTCCTCTATCCAGTAGAGAATAGGATATATGCATTGGAAACAACAACAATCCTGTCCCGGTGAATTCACTAGTACAGAAAATCTATTCCTCATTTGTAGTTCACGTGTTGAAATGTAGAATGTGCTGATGGAAAAAAGAAAAGCTCATGAGAAGTTGTTTTTTTTTCTGTGAGGTGGCTTTGGGTTTTTCATGGTTATGTTGAATGAACTACCAACGAGGAATAGAATTGAATTGAATATTAATAGAATGAACTACCAACAAGTAAATTCACTGGTACAAGAGTGTTGTTGTTTGCAATGCGTCTCTTCTCTTTTCTGCTAAATAGAGGAGCCAAAAAACGCACCTAATAGTTGCGTTTTTTTGCTCCGATACAGAACAGAATAGCACTATGTCGCAAAAACATCGATCTAGTACAAAAAGCAGTGCATTTGCTATGAGCTGAAAAAACAGCTGAAAATAAAGGGAAAAAATAACGTGTATAAACTACCACAATTGATAGAAAATAGAAAAATAACTAACAGAAAATTAACTCTTTTAACTTTCTACACATTTTAAGAGCTTTTTCTGATTTCTTAACTACTAAAACAATCAACATAACCTTGAAAAAGCCAAAGCCACCCCATGGCAAAAAAAACAACTTCTCATGAGCTTTTCTTTTTTCTTTCAGCACATTATATAGTTCATTAGCGCGATTTAGTAGATAAATACAAAACTATAGCAAATAGCTCACACATTGTCCGTGGAAAAAATCGTAGGAATTCTCATCGTGAACAATGGGAAAAACCAGCATATTCGAAGGAATTTCGACCAAGAAAACCTCACAACACTAGTCTGGTGCTTGCAGCCTTTGGTTAACATCACAGCCAACAATATATCAAATCAGCTTTACGTTGGGGATGACCCATTTTGTAAATTTTGACTGGGTGAGTTATCGGGGCGGGAAAAATTCTAGATTTATTACCTCCCGCGACAACTTAAAAATTTTTGAAACTGAAACGTTTGAAGTCACGAACAGTCCAAATGGTCTGAGTCCATTTGGTTTGACTCCGTTTGGTTTAATTTAGCTGGCCACTCAAGATAGAGCCTCAATCCAGTCAGTCCATTCCATTTTCTGTAATTTCTTTGGAAAATTATTTTTAATTTATTAATAGATCCGAAGCATATCAGGAAGTTTTTTTGCAATTACAACTTGAATCTACATAAGGAAACAAAAACCAAAAAGGAAATGAAAAAAAGATGGCTTGCCAAACGGAAACAAATCAGACGCATAAATTTGGTAAAAGAACTCACACTTGAGCCTTCTGATTGGCGAAATTATTTAAGAATGGATTATACGACATATAACACATTGCTACGGTTTATCATTCCATTTATCAAATGAAAAGACACAAATATGAGGTAAACTATCACTCCTCACGAAAGATTGACCGCTATTTTGCGGTACTTAGCAAGCGGTTGCAGGCTTTGGGTCAAATAATGTAGCATACATTCATGTGACCTATATTATTCGATAACTGCCAAAACAAAATCATGGCCAACACTATCAATTATGCTGAATTTTTTGGTTAAATGAAGTAATCACAGAGACAGTCAATGAGCTTGCCACAGATCAACGTATGAAGCAAGACTGCCACGTTGTTTGGACTGAAGCTTCAACAAGCACGACTAGTCCATTTTATGGATTGTCCAGACTCAGCCTACTATTTCTTTACACACAGTCGAGCCAAAAAAAGGCCCGATGGCCTGAGTCCATGGACTTTGGATTGATTGGAAATCCAATTTGCTTCCTTGAGTCCATAAGTCCTTCCGAGTTCTCCCACACACGGTGAGATTTTGGCCTGCCTCAGGTCATTTGGACTCATGGACTGCTCGAGAATGGGGGCCTTAAAGTTTCATTATTATCTACACGATTTTTACCATTTGAAAATTTAATGGTAGTATATGCTAAAAATTAAAATGAAAAAAATATTATAGGCATCAGACTTATCCTCATGTTAGAAGCAAAATTTTATTAAATTAGGCTTGACTGCGAGGGTTGTTTGTTTCTATTATTTTTTTTCTCACATGCGCTGGGCTTGTTCAGTATGAGAGAAGCTTGGCTTCTGAAGGCTCAAAAATAATGTATGACTACAATGGAGCACCTTTCTTTTAGAGTTTCTTTCACTAAGATCACAAGAACATTGTCTAAGGGTTCCTGCAAAGCGATCAACAGGTATAATTTTTGGATAGTTTTATACCTGGAGATATAAAATTTGTTCAGCCCAAGCTGTTCTTTTATTTTTAAGCGAAAAATTGGCATGAATGGCAAGATTCAAAGTAACAGGATCTACGGACTTGGCTCGATCAACGTGACAAAGATCTTTGATGAAAGATGAACCAGGCCGCAGACTTGTGTTCTGGTATCCAATCTCCTTGGTCCACCACACACAGACAGTTTTGAAGCCGGGACCTGTTAGCGGTCGTCGAAGAGTACCAGGAAAATTGCAATCTGACACGCAGAATTGTTACCTCAGCTTAGTTTCCTTTTAACTCCTTACGCCCGCCGCCAGTACAAGAGCTGAAAGAGCAGGTCCAGTTTGCCAAATGGGAGAGACTGAAACTTCTGATAGGCTGTAATGCAAACTCTTACTCGGTCAGCTAGCTCAGCAGCATTTGCAGCGACAGAGAAGACAGTCTGTTTGATTCTAATGACTTTAATTACGGGGATATTTCCACATTTTTCACTCATAACAGAAAAGCATTTTTTGATGTATGATGCACTATGTTCATTGGGAAGATTTAGATCAATGCGTGGATGCCGCGTAGCACTCTCTGGTAAACGTTACTTGGTGTTGTATTCAGCTACGGATTGAACATTTGATTGATGAAGAGAAGAAACTCAAAAAACACTAATTGGAGTAAGTTCAATCGGCTTCTTGCAGACAAAGCGTGTCGTAGTGGTATGATAAAGTAGCCAAAGTCAATAGATTGAGCACTCTGAATAGAGACATAATAGGAAGCTTTGAAGAGACCCGCCCGCTCGAACATAGCAGATGCAGCGAGACGGTTCACTGGTGAAACTGGGAACTGCAGAAACTCATGAAAAATACCAAAGACTACTCAATCGAGATTGTCAGAGCTACAGGCCCCCGCAGTGATCCTATAAAAATTTGGTGAGGATCTCCAAAAAATAGAATTTTCGTCGAAAGTGATTTCAATTGTTAAAAAAGTAATAAAAGCCAGCGAGCACACATAGTACAGCTATTGTTTTTAAATCTGTTGAAATTCAATTTATGCAGAAAAATTTATTTATACTAATATAATTAAACATACCTAATCTCAGAGAAAATTTGGAATAACATTCCTGCTCGCCAGATTGAATAACCTAAAACCAATTTTTCTATCAACACTGTTTCTGGCCGCTGCACTCTTCAGTTATACAGATCTTCAATAATTTTTATATGAATACTAGGCGGCAGCTCCAAAATCAACTCTTGTTGCTCTCTTCGCAAATACGGCCACCAGGTTGTTCATTTGCTTTTCAATTACGATGCGTTCGGGCCATCTACCCTCAGTGAACACCACTTAGCACTTTTCGGTGGAAATAGCCCTCATACTAGTCTAAACTCCATCTACGATTTTCCATTATCGTATTTATGAGAAATATTTGGCGGAACGTCTGCAACGATATGGTGTCACGTCCACAAAAAATGGCGAATGTGCGAGTTGAAATTACTTGGGCGAGGGAAACGACAAGGCCGCCAGCCAATTTATGATATGTCCATATTCACCAAATGGAAACATATTTTTCAAGTATTTTCGTACACCGGTTTGGTGGCGCATTTTCTACTCAAGCAACCGCAACCAGTTCCCTCTAACTCCACAGGACTTAGCACCGTTCGTCGATCTAGCGGTTGGATATTATGATGGTCGGCTTGGAATACATGAATTTTTCATTTAATTACGTGGCATTTCGGTGAAAGTTCAAGTCATGCTTTCACGTCGGGAATTTCGATGGCCGCACTAATGAAAATTTATACGTTATTATGAGCAGAATCACAAGCAGGTTAATAGCTTAAAATCTCAATTACTAACAAATTTATCTTAATATTAAAAGCTATTTTACTCCGGAAGACTATTGAGTTTTCTATTTGCTTTGAAATGCAGCCATACGAGTATTTTGCGTAAGTTCACTATCATGCCAATAACTGTTCTCTGTGTGCGTTCGAATATCATTGCATTTCATTCTCCTGCACTACCCACTTTCCCTCAGTCTGGCAAAAAGCAGGCTATTAGGACGAAATCACAATTTATATTTCAGATTTTAAAGCTCACCGTGCAGTTGAAACGGCGCCTTGCCAGAATTAACCTCCCTGTTTGATATATGACGGTGCCCGTAAGTGCTTGCATGCAATATATAACCCACTGAACGGGTTGAATTGGTCCAGCATGTGTACAAAAGAGCGGCTAGTATCGGTTATGCATCCACTACAGAGAACATTTTATGTTTCATGTATAAGCGATTCGAACAGTCCAGGCTCCGAGATGCAAAATTTATGGACGTGCTTATGGATTCTCTCGGTCTCTCCACCAAAACGCTAGAAGAAGCTTCTCGTGCAAGTGCCCGGTGGCTTAGATCTTTCGAATGGTTTTAGATTTCCCTCCACATGAAAAAAATGTTCATGTGGATTTTATTCGAAATACGATGAAATGTGTCGATTTTGTATGTGCATGCGATATGCACCGCTTGGTTTAATATGTGTTAGTTTGCCGACGGGAAAATTGATTCAGCTTGTTAGTGCAAATAACAATAGATTTCTTTGCATTGATATCCCAATGGCATGGTATTGATTTCAGCTGGGGCTTTGATATGATTCGAAAAGAATGCAAAAGACATTGTTAAGAATATACTTGATTTTTCTGGGGAATGGTCGCTTTGAAAATCGAGAATGAAATTTTTTAATATATTTGTGATTTTGCGACGATAAATTGTATTGTTTGCATCAAAAGTGTTCGATATCATTTTTTTTCAATTTTTGAAGATAATTTTGGTATTCACCACTTACTTACTTGGTTGATAGTTGGTGAATAATTACATTAATTTATAATTTCAAATTACTTAACTAAGCGATGAAAAAGAAGATCTACAACAGCTGATTCATGTTTTTATATCAAAACGCAATAGAAATCAAAAATTCGGTATTTTTGACGTTACATTTCACAAACTACTACAAATTTATATCCAATGTTAACAATCTGCTTAAGGATACAGCTTATCAACTGACTGGAACATTTGTTAAATCAGCGACAGCTTTTACATGAAAGCAGTTACAGGTTCAGGTGGGTGACAACTAGGGCATGCAATCCCGAGATTTCGGGATCTCGGGATCCCGACACATTTTGGACATTTTCGGGATCCCGAATTTTTTATCGGGACTCCCGAGATTTCGGGATTGATGAAATTCAACCCATTTTGGGAATTAGAAATCAGAACTTAGTACTAAAAGAAATATTGTTCAATGAAAACAGAGGCGGAAGCCAGTTATAATAATGAATTACAACTGGCGTATGATTACATGCTTAATATCCCACCAAAAAGTGTACCCGAAATATCTTTTTCAGCAGCTGGATATATAAACAACTAAAAAGAATAATGTTTTTTTTATTATATTATCGTAACATCCGTTATGCTGATTAAATTTCAATTCGTTTTTAACTAATTTTATAACTAACTATCATGACCAAATAAAGAGCTTTATTGGACTAGAAGATAAGAAGAAATTCGATCATAAGATTAATTTAGATACAATTATAGATTAACGTCTTACTTGCTAGTACCCCTGTACATATGTGCATAAATTTAACATTATAATGAACTTAGCTTCCGGTTTTATGTATATATAATTGAAATAAAGTTTTAATTGAGTACGAATAAGCCAATATATATGTTTAAATTCCCTTAATATAGTTTTTTTTTTATAAAATCCCGAAATCTCGGGACTATCTCGGGATCCCGAAAATTCTAATCCCGAATTTCGGGATTACCATTTCAATCTCGGGATTAATGCCCTAGTGACAACCAAAACAACAAAATGTTAATTTTAATTTTTGAGTTAAATCGAAACAAAAACTGTTTTTACTGATTTGTTGTCGAAATTTCGAACAAAGAGTTAAATTTTGTATTGCAAAAAGAATTACGTGTACTGTCTCCCTAAAAATGTTAGAAATGGTTTATATGAAATCAACTTTATTCAAATACGGGCCTATGTATGCCTAATACAAATCGTTCGTGGAGGGCCGGCAGATTATCGAAGGTCAGCCTAGTTCCATACGGAAGTTCGTTAGCCTATGAAATCATCCGAAATCCTGATTCTAGCTTTAGAAAAATAGTAAAAAATTTCAGCATCTCTCACAAGTTCGTTTTTTCGTAGGAATGGGACGCAACGCCTCTCGACTCTTTCCAAAAGATCCGAATCATCCACAAAAACAATGCTGTAAACATATCTTCTTAGACACGCAAAATCATTGTATTGTTGTATGTATACAGAAATAATGAAGAACATCGAACTCCATAGAAAACATCTAATGTATCTCATAGAACGGGAGATCACCGATACGAATCTCTTAGTTACCGAGGCCATTGAAAAGATAAACAAATTCTCATAGGATGAGAGAAGTCCAGAATAGCCTAGAAACATGCAAGAAACAATTTTGAAAATACCCGAGGGAGTATAAGTATCGCTTAACTTGGAATCGAGTGAATTTGCGTGAGGAAGCGAATCTAGTGAATTTTTTATTAAGCGAGTGATAATGATATTAACATGGCCGTTGAAGTATGTACGCGAGTAAAGTGAATTGTTCGTAAAAAAAAACTTCACTTTGTGCTTATTTATTATCTATGTTGTTCGCGTTTACGGATGGATATATTGTTTACAAGGGTCGGGATGTTATTCAAACGCATGAATCAAAAACTATCTGAAGTGTCTTTTTTTCTCTATCTATCTTCTTGTTTCTGCGGAGGACGTTTATAAGATGCGGAGTACAAAATTAAAATTCTTTCTCCCTTCGAACAAATCCTTATTCAATGTAAATATTTATTTATAAAAATATATTATTCAAATTTATATAAATGCCGTACTTAGAAAATTTCCATGTGATTAGAAGTAAATAGTAATGCCTGTTTGCGTTCAAGTAGTATTGGCTGGAATGAAGTTGATGGATCGTCTCCTTTCCTGCGAAACTCCTTGCGATGGAAGCAATTATAATTTTTATCGGATAGAATGATTAGCTTGATGGTGCGGAGTAGTGTGTTAATGGTCCGCAGCTATTTCTTACCCTTGGTGGCCCTCTCGGCAGCTTTTGCCACCTTGCCACCGCTGGCATCCTTGAAGTTAACAGCCTTAATTACACCGACAGCCACAGTCTGTCTCATATCACGGACGGCGAAACGCCTGGAAACAGCGAAATGCTTGGAGTACTTTGGTCAGGAGGTATGACAATAAAAGAATTTTGGTAAAAGTCCAACTGATATGTTGTTCAACCAACCAATGGTAAACCAGGAATCTCCTAAATGCGTGAAGAGTTTGCTCGACAAAACTTCCGAATGCTTGGCAGCTCTTAAAAATCTTAATGTGAATACCGCCTCTGGGGATCGAAACGTGTTAGACGGGACACGGTTCGAGTGGCGAGTAATCGCTGCTGTTTGTGTGTTCCGCCCTGGTTCGACCAACTGTTGCTCTGCGTTCTCCCCAACGACAGGTTCAGTTGGGTGTTTGTTAGACGAGCCACGGTTCGAGTGGCGAGAGATCGCTACTGTGCACTGAAAAAACCCATGGCGCCAGGCGCCATAATTTATGGACTTCTGGCGCCATGTACATAGTCGATTTCGGGATTGTGATAAACTATAGCGCCACACGCCATAGTACATGGCGAAAAGTACATAGGAGCAGACGCTATGCTTATAGTCCTCCACGCCATGTACTATAGTCCTCCACGCCATGCACTTCATGCAAACTAAAGCACCACAATAAAGGTCTAATAAAAAATTTAACTCTTAAATACTTGCACGCTTACTTAACACCAGATATGTTTACCTCCATATCATTTTTGTTTTTAATTTTTTTTTCTTTTATTTTCTTTTTTTTTTCATAGTACTCCCCAGACAACTAGTGTGTTTGAATGAGGGACAGCACAAAGTTTTACGTGCCAACGACAAGTGGTGTTCCCAAGCGGTCCCTAAGGTCCCATCTAAGTACTAACTGCGCCCAACACTGCTTAACTTCGGTGATCTACGAGAATCGGTTGTTCCAGTATGGTAGGGCCGTATATTCAAATATACTTCAAATAACGAACAATATCAAAATTCGCTCACCTATAAATGAAGCCATATTACATGGCTCATGGTACTATGTAATATGGCGTGTGGGGCCATAATTTCTGCGCCATGTAATTATGGCACTGGGAGCCATACTGCATAGCTCAGGGTACTATGTAATGTACATAGCGTGTGGGACCATAAATGCTGCGCCATGTTACATGGGACCACGTGCTATGTAGATCTGATATTATGGCGCTGGGAGTCACATTGCATGGCTCAGAGTACTGTGTACACGGCGCATGGGACCATAAATAATACGCTATTTTACATGGCTCTGGGCGCCATGTGGATTTTTTTTAGTGTGTTTATATGATTCGTCTTGGTTCCGCCAGCTGATACTTGGAAAAATATGTTGAGTTCGGTATTTGATTGGGCCGTGTCCACCGCACTGCAAACTTTTGAAAATTAACAAAATTTAGGTTTATCTTAACTAGGAACTAGTGCTGTTTACAAGGAAGTACACAGTTCCTGATTTTGAGTTACCCAAATTGAATGGGGTCTGGGAATGGGGTAACTTGAGCCAGAAGGTCAAATACTTAAGGCTGATCCTTGACTTGAAGTTCCTATGGACGTACAATGTGGCAAAAAGAGCTCGGAAGGCTATCAACGCACTTTACTGCTGCAAAAGGGCCATAAAGGCGAGTTGGGGACTGCAGCCTCGTACTGTTGCTTGGCTTTATACTTCTGTGGTGAAACCTATTCTGTTGTTTGGAGTGTCGTTCTGGTGGCCGGCTGCTCTTAAGGCTACCTGCAAACGGCAGCTTGAAAAAGTCCGGAGAATGGCGGCACTACTGGTAACTGGAGCGCTCCGCTCCACCCCTACTAAGGCACTTTTTGTGCTGCTACATTAGCTGCCAACCAATCTGCTGATCTCGCAGGAAGCTAATCTTGCTGCTGTGAGACTAAATTGTATCTCAGCATGGAATAAGACAGAGTTCGGTCATGCGAGGATCTTGGCCGAGGGAGTATCCGCACCAGCGGTTGTTGACTACTTCGCTCCGCAATGTCTACTGGATTTGAAGTTTACAACTCGCATTCTTGGCAGGGAGGAATGGTGTGATGGTATCGCCCTTGATAATGGGCTTATCCATGTGTACACTGACGGCTCAAAGCTAAACAATAGAGTTGAGAGTGGTGTATACTCAGATGAGCTGAATCTCAAGCTGTCCCTCCGTCTACCAGACCACTGTAGTGTCTTTCAGGAGGAGGTTGCGGCTATTTATCAGACAGTCGACTGGCTTCTGTGTAATCGAATATTCGGGGTCAATATTTGTATTTTCACAGATAGCTAAGCAGCTATTATGTCCCTTGCTAGTCCTTGTACAGTGTCCAAGATTGTTGCTGAATGCCATGCATCTCTTAGGGAGATGTCGAGACTTTCGATTGTTCAATTGATTTGGATACCTGAACATAGCGGTTTTCAGGGCAACTGTGGGGCCGATGAGCTAGCAAGGCTTGGGACTTTGCTACCTGAGGTCTCTTGCTCCTTTTCAATAGGTATATTGATGACATCGGTCAAACTGGCCATAAGGCAAAAATATTTTGAGGAAGCTAAGAAGTCCTGGGCAGATAAATCTTTCTGTGTGATAACAAGGCAGTCCTGGGTATCCATGGATGCGCATCGCACCAGGCAGCTATTAGGTTAACTCGAAGCACCCTTCGTTGCACTATGGGCGTTCTAACGGGCCACTGCCTTATAGGACGGCATGCACAACATTTGGGCGTAGAGTTTAATGAATTTTGTCGGAGCTGTGGCTCTGAGGATGAGGAGGAATCCGTCCTTCACCTCATGTGCCAGTGTCCGGCTTTGGCAAGGAGAAGACTGGCGGCACTTGGTGCACCCTTTCTCTCAAACCTTACGGAACTGTCCCTGGCAAATCTAAAGGGGATAGTCCGGTTTGTCAAACGAAGCAAATGGCAAATACCCGAACTTGTCAGCCTCGCTCTAATGACATGATCTCCGATGCAGGTCTGTGATAATCAGGAGCATGTTCACCGGAAGTTGCATCAAATTGGTCAAATTGGAGAACCTTCAAGTAATATAAAATGATCACGTCCAGAAATGAGTCTTTATGCATTGAATTCCTTAGCCAGTAGACTGTGCATTTTGATTTATGAAAAAATGTGTCAAATAACACTATATGTGGCGTATTTAGGCCTGCGCGAGGTATTGGACAACCTTATAAGTTTTTTTGAAACATGATAGCGCTGAAGATTATTTGGGAGGCTTGATTGTTTTTGCTTTTTTCAAAAGCATCTGAACATGAAAATGACGGCTGTTGGAAAACTACTCAGTAATTCTACCTTACATGTTCAAGCATTCAAATTATTTCTAGTAAAATTTTTGATAAAAACCTCTCTCTAAAGACCTCGCCAGTCGAGTTTGGTATATGTGAATGTGGTATTTGGTCAAGCTGTGGAGACAATTTTACAATCGTCAAGAACTCCAATCTCCACATAATGCCACAACTGAGTTTTATAATAGAAATGGGAATCACTGATTAATATTTTAGCTGTTACATTTTTAATGTGAGGATGAGCTATGAATATGTTGAGTATTGGAGAATAATACATAATTTTCCATTTTTACCAATCGCAAACATCGTCCTCGCCTGCTTGAATGAGAGCATGGTGTTAAGTACCTTTTAACGTACCTGCAAAAGAAAATGTTATATTGTTAGCGTCTTTATTATAATTGTATTTAAGAGCAGACTAGCCGTTTAAATTTATTTTGACAATTTTTAATTTTTATCTTATTCTTAACCTAGAATGAATACATGGTGTTTGTTTTATGATTACGTGGCCACTAGAAGTCCCCCAACAATAATTTTGAATTTAACAGAAAAATAAAAATAAAATGATTCGGTTATTACTTATTAATGTATATTGAGACTTCGTTTAATTTACATATATCTCCATTCATAGCGACCGTTGTCAAAAATGTTTACAGAGTAAGAGCCATAGCCCGTTCACACTGTAGCTAAATCAGGCGATTTAGATCAGCTGATCGCTTTAGAGCTAAGTCGACCACAAATCTACCTGGGGTGTGTTCTATGCGCATGATATAGCTGCTCCAAAAGTGTCCAAGTGTCAAAATTCGCAGTAGCTAGGTGAAGCAGCTATGGATATTGGTCAGCCAAGAGCTGCTATGAATCTCAGCCTTAACACCGCACAACTAAATAGTAATTTTTTTTCTATTTTTTGAAAATTTTAATCTTTTTGTTAACGTGAATCAGCTCAATACTTGCATTATACTTTGGAAATTGTATGAAATTTAAGAGTTTTCAGCATACAACTGCAGAAACCATTAAAATTTTCTACAGATATTTAAAACGTTTCAGTCATTCCCGACTTTTGACGCCATATAAGAGAAAAAGAGCGAAAAAGAAACGTTGAAAACTTCTTGGTACATGAATTAGCGTACTCGTCCTGTTGCGCTTGACACGCGCCTTCTAAAAACTCAAGATGAGTTGCGCTGTGTAAAAGCCTACTTAAAACTCGAGTTGAATTGAAGTGCTCAAAAGCCCATATTTATTTTATGATAGCATTTTTCAAGTTTATTGTTCATCTCCAAAGTGACGTTTGAACAGTATGTCAGCTGTGTCCGCACGTACATTTTGCCTTAGCTACTTTTTTGCTATTCTCCTGACTGCGAGCAGCAAATAACTGCTACCATAGCAGCTATTCCAGAATCTTGGGCAGCCCGACTATCCAATAGCAAGCATCAGAAAGTAGCTATTTCGTGACATTGGACAGCCAGAGCTGCTAAAATAGCTGCAAACTGCGGCTATAGCAAGAATATTGAACACACTCCTGATTTATTATTTTAAATCTAGTATAAATCAGGTACTATTGTGAATTATTCCCAGACCGTGCTGAATTCAATCCGTGAAAAGGAGAGTAGATTTGAATGAAATGTCATTCGAATTTCGTTCTAAAAAAGTGAAAATTGAACACAAAAGGGAAATATGCGTTATACAAAATGAAAAAAAATGTTCTTGCATGTTCCTGCACCAAAAAAAATTCTGCACATAAATTTGAATAACATTTCTTGCTCCAAATCACTTCGGACAGTGTGAACGCTTGACCTGATTTACTTGACAGCTCCTAAATCTACTTGATTTAGAGTGTAGTGTGAACATCATATTACAGCGATGTATTTTGGCATTCACAATATCGTTTACAATAGCGATTGTAGTGAACTTAGATTATATCGAAGGTCTTCACGAATTGAATTTACAAAACGTATGTAGGATATCCAGTCGGAGCTAGTGGCGCAGTACACTGACCTGAAACTCAAGTCAATATCGCACTTGCTTACCCGAAAAGTACGTTGGATCTGGGAAAAAATCCCAAACAAAGAAAAGCTGCAATGTTTTAACTGCCAAAATTTGGAATTGGATCATTGACCATGGCTGAGTAAAGTGCCTGGAGAGGCACCCTAAAAATTGAGGACGCACAGCTTTCATGCACCAACTGTGGTCTAACTACCGTAGATGCCCAGCATATAAGGAAAAAGGGCAAAGAATATTCGCCGCGACTGAACCGAAAGCAACGGAAAGGAACGTCAGCAGTTTGTGACGCAGAGTGTCTCGAACTACAGGCAAAGTGGTATCTATTACGCACAGACAGTTTTAGGTAGTGCTTTCCCCAGTTCTGTTGCTCAGCGAGCTCCACCTTATAGGGGCTATCTCTTGCTAATGCCAATCTTGGATTGATAAATAACTATATGGTTTCGGATAAATGACTTAATATAATATAAATAAATAGCTATTGACTACCCTTCTTAAATAAGTTGGTGGACGTGTCCACTGTCAACAGCACTTCGCTCATCTCGATGGGGATACAATCGCCTGCTAAACACCTTCTTGATGCGCTAAAATCGGATCTTGCGTTGATAGCAGCAACCAGACTCTTAGAATTCTACAGAGTGAGCTTTAGAGGGTTTACCACTGGCTTTGACCATCAAAATGGCAGTTCGGCACTATTGGTTAGGAGTAAAGTGGACATGAAGATCGTCGCAGATCCCAATCTGAAGTGCTCTGCATTTGCTGTAGCTGTAGTCAAAACAACGAGCTATAGATGAACCCTTGTAGCATATCTGTACATTCGATGTAGTTCATCAAAGGCATATCTAATACATGATTTCGAAGTGATTAGCTCAATCATATTTCAATATAAACATTCGCTACACCCACAATGGGGAGATTCCGTGCAAACAGAAACGGCAGGGTGTTGCTCGAATAGGTGCAGCTAAGCAGTCCTCTCATGCCCTGATAAGGAGTTGCTCCAAACTCACCAATCAGACCAAGTAGTAGCTCAACCATAGACTTTTTTCTCCTATCTGACGACGCTTGCAGCAGTATTGATTCCCCACACTGATGGACGCAAGCTGGTATGTATGATCACTTTGGCGTGAAGCTTCGACTTCAGTTCCGCTCCTTTTCCAGCTACATGAAAAACTCCCAAAGACAACCCGGTCTTTCTAAAAGATCGATTGGGGCAAATTTTACCCTGACATAGAAATTGTGGTAAGAAATCTTCTGCGACGGGAAACTTAGCAAACCCAAAATTGATAATAGAGTCTGTCAATGACATCATAAACGAAACCGATGACTTGAATACACGCTTGAACACACTTAACATGCTGTGCGTATTTCGCAATCATTTGCAGTATCGGGGATCTAAAACTATTCGCAACACGACCAAAAACCTCGTTGTCTCGTTTGGAACATTTAAGATTACTTCTAGCTCATCTCTAGTGTACGTCAGAATCGATTTCTAAGAACTTTTAAAGTTTCATCCCTTTGGCAGCAAAAAAATCAAAGCCACCAAATATGTATATCAACGCATTCGACCTCTTTATGCCAAAAAGATGGGCATGACCACCAAAGCTGAATCCATTTGCTATCAGGCCTTGATCCGGGCCATCCTGACTTAAACATCCACGTCCTGAATTACCTGCTCAAACACTGTCATGGCAGAAGTGGAGGTATTCGGACGAAGGATCTTGCGGCTTTTGCACTGCTAGATTCAACAACCCAGAAACTAAGAAGTGGCTGCAGAACCTTCTCCTGTATCAGGAGTCAGGACTGAAGCCAGACAGGCAGACGGACATAAGAATGGACTGATTCGGTCACTAGGGCTTACAGGTGGTTCCAGTGAGCCATTTATGCGCCTCGCGAAGATAGCATGCAGCAGCTCATGGATGCGTTTTTTGATTACAAAGGCCACCCGACGAACAGAAGGGGTGAGCTTTAAAGTCTAGGCTAAGATTAAGATGAAATTAGGCATAATTAGGCATAGGTTAGATCATAATTGTAAAGTAAGGTAGTTTTTACGCAAATTATTGCCAGAGTAATCCCAGCTGTTGTAATGGCTGGGTAATATCATTAGTTTGTAAGTAATAAAGTATATTCTAATAAAATAAAAATAAAAACAGTCAGAACGACCAGGCTAAAACAGCCGCTGGATTTTTAGTGTTCTTTGTTGATTAAACTTTAAGTCAAGCTAAGAATTTACCATTAATTCAAAATAAAATTATCTCAATTAAATTTCCCGCTAGGAAAGCAATGGAGTCGATATAAGTTTTCTATGATATTGTAGGCAAAAAGAGAAAAAAACGATCGCAATTTAACACTTCAATAAGTAACCAATGCTTAAATTGTCTAAGCTTACTGTAAACTAGTATCACAGGGTAGGTTTGTTTTGCCGTGTTACAGTGCAGATGAAGTGTTTTCATCATTTATGTTATAGTAGATTCTGTTTTCGCGGTTTTTTACGATAAGCATCCGATGATGAATGTAAATAACAAGTGTTTTACTTTTCAAAATTTTGACATTCATGTAAATGGCAACCCTGAATACCTTTCGTCCCCATGAATTTATTTAGTCTTCGGATCAAATTGGAACATGGTCTGCAAAACAGGTTGGTTATAATAAAGAGCACATCGGGCAGAATTTTCACTCAAAATCTGCTTGATTTTTGCACTATCCTTTGAAAGTTAGTATTTCTAGGAATTTCTTTGCACTACAGTTTTTTTTTATTTAAGCTGTAAAGAAAATAAACAACCTTCAAACTGTCTCAGCTTTGTAGATTTCATGGGCAAATGCTATTGCACCAGTTTTTTTCATTTCATCAACCTATTTTCCATTTTTCAAATTCAGATTATACATATCTTTCATTTGGTCTTCCAACAGTTGAAGCCCTCAGGAATTTCCTGTCTATCATCAATTTCACAATATGTATGGACTCCATTTAGAAAAGTGATTCGTAATATCCTGCAAGTCTTTTCAAAAGAGCAAATACACTCTAGAAATCCATTCATATCTCATTTTTCACTCATGTATGCCAGCCAACACCATCCCAGCGTTGGCAACATTTCCACCACCGCAAAGTAATCATGCTACCAAAAAGTGTGCTTTTTTTTCAAGTAAAGCCATACTTCATGGTCGGATCATTATTTATGGCTACTTGTCTCTCGTCCATACTTGCACACCTGTAGCCATCTAGTTGTGCTACTGTAGGCGTGAAGGCTACAAACAACTTTAATAATTTATTTGAGTGTATCCTGGTCGTATCCATAGAACTAGTCTAGCTGAATCTACCGTGCTTCAGGCACTTTGTAGAGCACTCTAGTCAACTGTTGGAGAGTTGTGAAAAGTGGAAAAAAAATGTCGGATTGCAATCGTTGAATCGTTCAATGAGATCCAAATACCAGTACACCACACCACCACGCTTTCACTACTCGAATGAACATATCGACGTATGTAGGACCATAATTTTCCTAGCTGATAGCATCATGAGGATAGAATCAATATGGCACTTGGTTAAGTATGGTGAAGGTAGCACAGCACTGAATCGTAGTTTGCGGATAACTACGTACAGGACGTGGTAAATTCAATGCTCGTGTAGTTTACTTATGATGCGGAATAGAGTTACGTTACGGGTGTATGTGTCTATAACGCTTTGTGACAATGTATTCACAACTCAGACTTAGGAATCGACACTGATGCATATTTGGATTTGATCATTTAGCTTCAAACAGTGTATACTTATATATACTTAGCTTTCCACAATTTTGCCAAGAATACAACTTTTACAGAAAAGAGTATACTTTATGGAATTCCCATATCCGAAAGTAATATTCATGTATGCTCGTTTGTTACGCTTTAAATGTTCAGGAAGAAATTCAGAAGTGTAATTTGATTTTCCTTCGCTATCCAAACTGCGCTCTCCTCTCTGTGCAATGTACTACTCATTTATGTTTAGTGAATCACCTTCACTAGCTCAGACCGTATTTACGCAGGGAGGGTGATTGCAATCATTGTGTTGCATTCAAATAACTTGCTGCTATTTGGTTTTGCCAAACAATCTGGAAGAATCGATACTAACCAATCTAGAGGCGATTCTCAACAAAACTGGCTGAATATGTTTTCATGCGATTATGCTTTAGGATCGGCGATGAATTCATGACTGTTAGATTTGTTAGGAATTCGACTAAACATTTTATCAGTGGGTAATAATAACGAACTTCTTGCATACGTGTGCCATTGCTTTCATGCTAGGAGCTTGAAAATTGTCGATGCATACTTAAATTTGATGTTCCAGCAAATAACTTAATTCCACTTGATGCATCATTACAGAAAACGACTGCTGGAATCATATTTCTCCAATTACTTTAACTCTAAGATTAAACTTTAAACACAATTGCATTATTAAATCCAGGGGCGGATTTACCACTAGGCCCGGTAGGCCCGGGCCTATGGCGGCAAACTTCGGGGGCGGCAAATTTTCGATTTTTTTTTGGGGCGGCCCCTTTTCGATTTTCTTTTTGGGCGACAGTTTTTTTTCTGTCGTATATGTACATATATCTGAGTCGAATGAGCCTAAAGCTAGAGTTACAATCAATGCAACCAACATTTGTTGCACAACTAAATGAGTTTGAACCCATGAGAACGTATGAGAGCAGTTACAATGATGCAACACAATTTTGTTGCGCAGCAGAGTTTGCTCATACCTCAAACTTGGCATGGTAACAAAATACCCAATTCCACCTGTTCCTGCGTTCGGGAAACCGGAACTGTCATATGTAAATGACAATCAGAATTTGTATTTTTTTGTCTCATTTTTGCTTTGCATTATACTCCGCAGCTTTTAGAGGATAAAATATTCACTGATATCTCTTTCCGAGACTTTAAAGGATCCAAATTATCGAACAGCAATTTCTTTAATATAGCCAGTGACAGATGACAGTAAATGCTGTGTTGCATTGATTGTAACTCGTTCCACCAACAAAACTTGGCAGCAAATGTTGGTTGCATTGATTGTAAATCAAGCATAACACCTCAAGCCAACCGAATTCTCCAAAAAAATCAATGCACGCGAAAATTCACCTCTAATGATTTTATTCGGACATTAAAAAGTTTGACTTATAATAAATATCGAAATGCGATCACGGTAAAGGACAAAAGAAACTCAAAAATACCTAATAAGTACCCAGAAAGTATCTGAAAATACCTAAAAAGAGCCTAAAAAGACCTAAAAAGATCCTAAAAAGAACCCAAATAATGCCTCTTCAATTTAAGAAAAGCTTATCAGAGGTAAATATTTGCGTGCATTGATTTTTCAGAGAATTTTTTATTTATTATTATGGTACAGGGTATATCAACTACATGCGAATCTCTTTATTTTTGACGTTTTTTTTTTAAATTGTACTTCATTACTGAAATTAATTTCTATAAAAAAAATTCTATAAAATGAAATCTAGAACATAGGTCAAAATATTTCGGGTTCATCTTTAACTAATAACATATCGAACATTAATTTACAATAGTCGAGTTCATAGTTGATCTCCAGTCAAGTGCGGAAGCAAACTTTGAACGGAATAGTAAACTTACTTATAACATTTTTAGCGAAGACGTTAGAATTATATGCGATCCAAAAGTGTATACGGTTTTGGACTGTTAAAAATTGGTATTTTTGGATTCTTTTTTTTAGGTACTTTTAGGTTCTTTACCGTATTTGTATTTTAATAATTATTTGTGTGGCAAGGGCGCAATAATAGGGAATTTTTACGAACGTACCGGTGCCAGTTTTGCTCTGATATTCCTTTTTTGTGAGCTCGGACGTAACGAAAAACAGCGAAGTATTCTAGGGAATCGAAAAAATCGCGCATTGTTACATATAATATAATTCACGAAAAGGGCGGCAAATATTTCTGAGGCCTAGGGCGGCGAATTGGTCAAATCCGCCCCTGATTAAATCATGTGAACAGATATCAGGCAACAAGTTTCTTTTAAATTTTCCGCTAGTGGAAGTTTACATACTTTATGATATATAGTAGCATTTATTACCAGATCCATGCAGCTATGGTTTTAATTGTAATAGTGCCAAATAAATCCAGCTTAGAACGTTGTGGGAACACCAAATACGCAACATAAATACACATCCACAATCCACAAACACCTTACACTTAAACAAACATCAAAATTTTATAAATTCAAAGTAGGCTAAGAAAGTTTTCTTTTTTAATGTATTTAGAATGTAAGTTTAGTAAGTATTTTAATCTTAAACTATCTTCTACTCTTTTCTATTAAATAAAAAATATATTTTTCATACAAACTATTATTTTTGTATATTTATTATTAGGAAGCCAAATACACTTCCTATAATTGGTGACCCCGAAAAGGCACGTACGCCTTATATCTTACTGGAGCAGACAAGTGGAGTAGCCTAACCGAAGCCGCCCGATCAGAGCAGCGCACCCGACAAATGGACAACCGTCGCCTCGCCTACATGCTGCAGCGCACTCGATTAAGGACAACCGTCGCCTTGCTTAGATGCTGCAGCGCACCCAATAAAGGACAACCGTCGCCTCGCCTACATGCTGCAGCGCACTCGATTAAGGACAACCGTCGCCTTGCTTAGATGCTGCAGCGCTCCCAATAAAGGACAACCGTCGCGTCACCTACATGCTGCAGCGCATCAGCTAGCTGCCCCGAGGTCTGACATCATAGTCTTCATCAACATCGGCGCTTCAGAGGCTACGCTGCTCAACATGTGCAACATCTCCCCGTTCTCATGCGGACTGGTCATCGAACAAGTTTACGACTCTGGCTCAATCTTCTCACCAGAAATCCTTGACATCAAGCCAGAGGATCTACGCATCTTATTCCAAAATAGCGTAGCAAACTTGGCGACTGTGTGCTTGCAAATTGGATACCCAGCTACCGCTTCGGCTCCACACAGCAACGCCAACGGTTTCAAAAACTTGCTGGCCACCGCCACCAGATCCACCTTTACATGCATGGCGCTATCATCAATACTTCAGGAGGCATGTAAGCATGCTGCCCGATCGCGGAAATTTCAAGGAAATGGCTGCCTCAAAATAAATTTATCAAATTGTCAAAATTAGATAGCATAGAAAACAAAATTATTGATTGAAAAGAAAGAATTAAAACACACATGGGGAACAGCCCCAACACAATATTTTATTTGGAAAAACAATCACATCACACATCCGCCATCGGTGACGGTAGCCATCAGCCCCGAGACCTGGCCATCGACCATCTCGGCAGCGCTGCTGGCGACTGCCTCAGCCCCGAGAGCTGGCCACGTCCATCTCGGCCCTGCGCTAAATACGGGTTCCGAGAGCTGGCCATCGACCATCTCGGTCCCGTACAGGCAGCCGCCAAGGCCACTTTAACAAACCGCAACCGATGGTGGCAGCCACTAGCCCCGAGATCTGGCCATCGACCATCTCGGCGGCGCTACTGGCGACTGCCTAAGCCCCGAGAGCTGGCCATCGTCCATCTCGGCACGCGCTGAATACGGGTCCCAAGAGCTGGCCATCGTCCATCTTGGTCCCGTACAGGCAGTCGCCAAGGCTAACAAACCACGCTACTCCGCCTCCTCGACCTCAGCGTCATCCTGACACTTGGGGGGGAGTAGTGTGGGAACACCAAATACGCAACATAAATACACATCCACAATCCACAAACACCTTACACTTAAACAAACATCAAAATTTTATAAATTCAAAGTAGGCTAAGAAAGTTTTCTTTTTTAATGTATTTAGAATGTAAGTTTAGTAAGTATTTTAATCTTAAACTATCTTCTACTCTTTTCTATTAAATAAAAAATATATTTTTCATACAAACTATTATTTTTGTATATTTATTATTAGGAAGCCAAATACACTTCCTATAACGTAAATAACTACTTTTCCACAAGTTTGCGGGAAGTTTTATGAATAAAATAATCAGTTTACTGCAAATAAGAAAGTCTACCAGGAAGCGCCCAGTGTGGGTCAATACTTATGTTTGAAGCATTGTAACATGTTATCTATATACCATGCAGTTGAATGGTGTCTCTTATCGAGAGCAGTTCACAGCGTGATTATTCAATTCATTGTTGAAGTGATTTATATAAAGTACTGTTAAAATTCCGTTAACGTCTCGAGTGATAATTTTGTGTTGAATCTGACTGTTTCTGTTGTGCGCAATAAGCATATCCAATAAAAGAGTTCGAAAATCGTCTTCTGATGAAAACGACGCCGTCACACCGGCAAATATTTGTTCGAGGTCTGTAAATTACAAGTTTAATGTGCCTACAAATAAAATGACCGGCATAAGTAGCAACCGGTATACTCCGCTGAGCCAACTTGTCGATCAAACGGATGATGCTAATGTCGATTGTGACAAACAAAAAACTCCACACATACCACCAATCACTATTGTAGAGTGCTCGAGAACCCAAATCGAAAATTTATTGAAGTCTCTTCATGTAAGTAAATACAACTTAAAATTCACCAGCATCGGCACAAAGCTCCTGTTATGTGAGAACAGTGATTACTCGATAGTGTATGATGCACTAGAGGTCAACAAGATTAAATTCTTTAGCCATGACGCTTCTGACAAGAAGCTATTCAAAGTCGTTCTCTCCGGTCTGCACACAATTGAGCCCGACGAGCTAAAACCTGCCCTTGAAGCACTCGAAAATAACTGCATCGATATTTAAAAACTCTAGCGCACCTGAACCGCTAGAAACACTAATGTTCGAAGAACAGTAGAAGAATCGTGCAGGTTTTGAGTGCATATTCCACCACATGAGTTGCTTATTACGGCCAAACTGTTTCAAATGCCACGTTTTACTTTGGTCTCAAGAATGCATTATATCTCATATGGTGGAAGGTTTCAGATATTACCACTGGCATGAATTTCAACGTTTAGAGAGCAAAACACGGGCTAATTATATTCGTTATCAGTTGCTTATTTCACAAAATTTTGAAAGCAGCATTTCATATGACATCAATGAAGAAAATGCTCAGTGCCTGCAGCACTGTAAATGAATTTGGTGTTTGGGTCTGCGATCCGAAAAATTTGCAGAACTTTGCGAATTGAAACATCGGTTATTTATTTTCATTGTAAATGTTTCCGGTATGAATACTAACTGTAAGCATTTATTGATACAAAAGTAGCACAACCGACTCGTGCTGGCAACCTTCTGCCTGTATCAAAGCCAAGAATATATCACATCTACTTCACGTTGTTTTATTACATTCGAAGTTATAGGAGCATAAAGAAATTTAGGGTTACCTGCAGCGAGTTTTTCCAAATAATCGAAAACTTAATATTTGCGGTTAATTGACACTACAATATCATTACCATTTGAAAATTCTACAATAAAATCGCTTAATAAAGATATTACAATTAAACACAAAACCATCAATAGCTGGCAACCCTATCATGGGTTTTCAACCAAATTTGGCCTGAATAATGCTTATAATAGGTTCCAATAATTGTATGAAATTCGTATTGATTTCATGACTGCACTGGAAGTTATAGGGCAAAAAGTTGTATTTTCCTGAGCGAATTTTCAAAACCAAAGACACAAAAATTACCATAGCTGGCAGCACCAATCAAATTTTTCAACCAAATTTCCACCAAACAGAGATTAGAAACAGGTTCAGTGTTCTTGTTCGACATGAAATTTCCAAAGTTTTACCTTGAACGTGTGGTTAAAGCATAAAATTTGTATACAGATTGGTTTTATTTTAAGAAACGGACAATTTTTTAGGATATTCGATGGTTTGAATGTTTCACTTCCAAATTTTTATTTTTTCAAATTTAAGACACCAAAGTTATCAAAGCTGGCAGCTCCAACCGAATTTTTCGACCAAATTTCTATACAAGGTTTGAAGTAAGGTCCAGCTACTGTGTGAGTTTCGTCAAAATCGAACAATTCAATCAGAATTTATAGGGCTAAAAGCAGTTATCTTTTTTAGTGATTTTTCAAGATGGCACCACTGGCACAGAATCGCCTGCATTTCAAAATCACTTCTATCAGACCTGGTCCTATTTAAGACTAATACACTCTGCAAATTTCAATGTATTCTGCTCATCGGATCGTGAGTTTCCGTGAACAGAAGTTTTTGATTCTAAAAATATAGGTAAATTGGGCAAGGGCTACCAGGCGTGCCCGTTATACCATATCAAATTTTATTTTTTGTCAATGTAAACAAAGCACAAGATTTAGATATGAGTGGCATTATTTTGAAAAAGCGGCATTTTTTCAAGAGAGACGATGATTTGAAGGTTTTCACTTTGAGTGCCTGCCCTAGCTACAGGGTTGCCAGCACGCTCATTGAAAGCTACACAAATCTACAACTAAATAATACCAATATGTCCTGAAAATTTCATAATGATCGAAAAGCTCTGTCAAAAGTTATCGCAATTTAAAAATTTTCAAATTTTCCCATTCTCTTTTTAGGCACTCAGCGCACACATGGGGTTAAAAAATTCCAAAACATTATCCGATTCACATGTAAAACACGTTCAAAACACGTTTATTTCGTTAACTTTATTTTTGCAAAAATTATTTGAGTATTGAATAATAGGTATATTAAAAATATCACTAAAATGGCCGCCGGCGCCAAAGGGTTAAAGATTTTTAACTTTTTCTGAGACCTGGCACTATTCTGCATATACACCAATGTGTCCTGAAAATTTCAGCTCAATCGGATGGCGCGTTCCTGAGATTTTTTCACTGAAATTTTTTGATGATATATATATATATATATATATATATATATATATATATATATATATATATATATATATATATATATATATATATATATATATATATATATATATATGTATATATATATATATATATATATATATATATATATATATATATATATATAGAAATATGAATTTTTGGCCAAAGTGATTTCAATACTAATGTTCTTCTTCGAACATTAGTAAAAAATGAGTATACCTACAAAGCGATACGATGACCAAGCGAGCTACTTGCTTTCCTTTCCTAAAGGAGCAGTTAAGCTATCAGAGCTTAAAAAAAAGGGACGTATATTCTCAATACGGTCGTGGACTACAGTTATTATAAAAACAAAAGGCAAGGCCCAATTAGATGCTACAATTGCCACACCTTCGGACACGGCTCAAAAAATTGTCACTTAATCACGATTTGCAGTCTCTGTGCGGGCAAGCATAAATCAACTGACTGCCCGATTGCTCAGGTGAGCATGTTTCAGGATTTCCACTGTGTCCAGCATCAAAAAACTATATCGCACTTCAAGCGAAACTTAGAAGTCGTGTACAGTCTAACTCCAGAGCAAAGCTCACGACTAATCGCACTTTTGAATTGAAACAATCCCATTTTCCTCAATTGCACAATATGCACACGCAACCAGTGTTGAACACATCATTAAGCCCATCTTCAAAATCAAAACATTTGGCTCTCTGATCAAACAAAAGCGAATAATAACAGTATGTCATCAGCAACTAATGCAAAAGATTTGTTTACTTCTTGCGAAATTATATGCATCGCTGACGAATTATTTAACAGGCTAAAATCCAGTAATTTTCGACAAGACCAACTTAAGGCAGTGTTGGAATTGACATTTAAATATCTATATGGTCAGAAATAGAAAATCACCTAATATAAGTAATCTCAAAATTCTTTTTTGGAATGCTCAATCTATAAGCAATAAGTCATTGGAGTTTTTTGCCTATTTACATACTGAAGACATTGATATTGCTATACTAACTGAAACTTTTCTGAAGTCTAAACATCGATCACATGACAATGCTTACAAAATTTACAGACGTGATCGTGATGAGAACGTGCGTGGGGGTGGTGGTCCTATTACTATAAAAAAGAACTTGTCTCATGAGCAGATAAAACTGCCGAAGACATTATGCATTGAAACTGTATCCGTTGAGCTCCACATCGCGCATTTTACCATCGCTTTAGTCGGCGCCTATTTTCCTGGGGGCGCATGCAGCCAAGATAAAGAACGCGCATTTCGAAATGATTTGCGGATCCTTAACAACATTTCTAATAATTTTCTGGTAGCCAGTGATTTAAATGCACGCCATTCTGACTGGAACTGGACAAGAAACAATCGGTAGGGTAATATCTTGTACAGCCTGTTACCATCAAGTAATTTTCAAATCTTACAAAATCAGTCTCCAACCTGTTTCGCAAGAAATAGAGGAAATCCTTCCACCTTAGACATTATTTTAACAAATTCCCCTCATTTTGTCTCCGAATTATGCGTACACCCGGTTTTCACTTCCGACCATTTACCAGTAATTTTTAATTTGCTGAGCAACCCGCTAACACAGGATCCACAAATTATTTTTGACTTCCGACACGCTAATTGGGAAAAATTCAAACGGTCCACTAAACGCCTAATTAACATCAATGAAATAAATCACGAGCACTTCCAATCAACTGAAGATATTGATCGCCATATAGTTAAATTCAATAGTCTCCTGAACCTATCTGCACGGGAGGCTATTCCCTTAAAAACAATGCATACAGCTTCTCAACTGAACGCAATACCACCTTCCGTTCAAGCACTAATATTTGAGCAAACAAATTTCGAAGGAAATGGCAACGCACGAGATTCGATTACTTCAAAAAGCAGTACTACGATCTTAATAAAAAGATCAAATTTGAATTGAGAAAATTTCTCAACATAAGGTGGTCCAAAACAATAAGCTGAACTCGATTATAGCGGCAAATCTTTCTGGAAACTAACGAAATGCCGGAAAAATAGAAACAGTAAAATACTTGTTATCAAAATGGACAGGAATGAACTGTTCGCTAAGCATTTCCAAAAACAGCACTCTATTACCGAAAATCTAAGTGACCCTTACACAGAAAGCCTTTGTAGTAACTTAAATATTCCTATAAGGGATTCCACTACTCCTCTTATCAGTCCTGGCGCAATAAAAAAAGTAGTAATGCTCCTAAAAAATCGTAAATCTCCTGATGCTGATGACGTCAAGAATATATTCCTGAAACACCTACACAAAAAGGGATATATTTACCTTTCGAAAATGTTTAACGCTTGTCTTGAATTCAGCTATTTCCCAAACAATTGGAAGGTAGCTAAAATAATCTGCATAGCAAAACCAGGCAAACCAAAGCACGACGTTAGCAGTTATCGGCCTATTAGCCTGCTAAGCTGTGTTAGCAAAACTTTTGAATGTATAATTAAGCAACGTCTTGAGCAACATATCTTGGCTAATTAAATTTATCCCGCCGAACAATTCGGGTTCAGGAAACAACATTCAACTGCCCATCAAGTGCACCAAAAATACTATATTAAATGGCTTCTCGCAGAAAAAGTCTACTGGATTGATCACAGTCGACATTGAAAATGCATTTGACACCGTGTGGCATTGAGCATTAATTTTCAAAATGATACATCTTCAATTCCTTGGCTGCAGTACCATAAGTAACTTCCTAAACGACCGCTAGTTTTACGTTTCGATTGGCGATGCAAAATCTTCCCGATTTCTAATTACAGCAGGTGTCCCCCAAGGTTCAATACTCAGCCCAATTTTGTACAATATTTTCACTAGCGACATTCCTTCACCTGAGTGCTGCAAACGTTTTTTGTTTGCTGACGATACAGCCTTCGCTGCTACCTCTGTCGACCCCAGTGAAACTTCGAGTCTTCTTGAACGTGGTTTCTCGTCTCTCAACGAATATTTCAACAAATGGAAAATCCAGATAAATTCCGCAAAAACCTAAGCATTCTTTTTCACCAGAAGACGCAAATATTGTTTCCTTCCTGCTACAAATTTAAACCTGGATGGCAAAGCATATGCTGGAATACTGAGAACATGAAATATCTGGGTATAGTTCTCGACAGAATACTGACATTTAAAGATAACGCTGCAGCTACTGTTCGTAAATGCGACAATCTGATCAAATTATACTATCCCATAATAAACCGTCAAAACTATTTTAAGCTGCAGATTAAGCAAAATAAAGTTTTGAAAATGATGCTGAACTTGCCATACTATTTCTCTACGAATCGACTTTACAAGCAACACCATGTACGTACAGTCAAGGATGCCATTCATCGAAGAACTAAAAATTATGTTAAATCTTAGTCAAATTGCGATAACATTTTAGTCAAATCATTAGTTGTTTCGACATCAATGTCATCTTGAGTACATCTAACAATTGTATGTTATTCGTATTATTATTCTTTTTTTTCACTCGAGTTGAATTATGCAAGATAGTTTAGTTGCTTAGTTTTTAAATACTAGTTTTAATTCTTAGCTTAAGCCAATCAGAAATAGGGTTTTCTTTGCCTTTTCCCTATGAAAAAGTATAGTTTCTAATAATAATTACTCCATTCTATTAATCACAATTTTATATTTATCTCTTATAAGAATAATTAAGTTCCAACATTGTTTGTAAATTATGTGTTTTTCGGCAAAATAAAGTTATCTTATCTTATCTATCTATATACCATGATGGTAATATTCATCAATATTCAAAACTTTGTCCTTTCTCAACGTTTTTCATCAAAACAGACTCAAAACAATATTTCCCTTGCAGAAAAATCGAATTTTCAAACTTGACTATAAGCTTTTACACCCTACCTTTCTACCTGTGACCCATCATTTATAATCTAGCCGCGAGCCACCCGAACTACAATAATTACCAATTATGTACATCACGTTTCACATTTTGAACATAATCACTGCCATAAAACAAGGAAGAAGACGTGACATTATGTCGAAAAACAATCGAAAAGGGCAATTGTCTTGGGTGTACGATGCGGGTTGATAGTATCAGCTCCCAACTCTCGCTAGTCTGTATGAGATTCTTTCTTAAATTGCTGTGAATTTCTTCGACATAGACAGGCAACAGCATTCACTCTGACATCCGAAGAGACATAAAATTTTCTTGTAAATGCCATAAAACAGGTTTTCTTGTCAGCACGTTTCAGAATTCTATATGTTTGCGTTGCGAAGAGTTTAATAATGTTGAGCTTTCTGTAAAACAAAGTGGACATTTCGATTTTAGGGAAAATCTAGTATGTGCTGAGTAAAACGATGAAACGATAGTGCTTCTTTGGCCGATGATATGGCTAAGGGCTATGAAAATGGCTTCTGAAAATAGAATTTATGGTGAAATGATATCAAAGGATTGTGATGATATTCTGAAACCAAACTTAGTTGGTTAAATATTATTTCACTTTATGTTACTCGAACGATGTTTTATAATTTCTCATTTTTGAATCAAGACAAGAATGAAAAATTCTTTCAGAGTAAGAATTCACTCAATTTTATGTTAAGATCAACAACTATATGAAAGTAAAAACTGTAGGCATTACAATAAAGCCATTAGCTTGACTAGCTTTTCTGATTGGCATACGAGGGTTGATCCAAAAGTAGTGATAATCGGTTATTTAAAGTTCGCATAACATTTAAAAAACATTTTTTTACCACCTCATATACCCATAAAGTCAGCACAAAAAAACATAAAAAGGCCACCATTTTAGGGAGGTACTTTCATTTCACAAACCGTGGAAGAGAGAACCACAATATGAAGAAAAATGAGCCTAGAGCTGTTATTAAATACCTGTGTTTGAAAAAACTGTCTACCAAAGGCATAGACAGCGACTTGATATAAGCATTAGGGAACTCTGCTCCTTCATATTTCACCGTCGCACTCTGGGCCAAGGAGTTTAAGATAGGAAGAGCATCCACTGAACATGAACAACTCGAAGGACGTCCATTCACATCCCTACGTGGGCAATCAACCAATATTATGCAATGGCCGCCGCACTCATCAGATATTCAATCGAATCGTATGCTTCATTTGCTCCACTGAATACCACTACTTTATTTAAAATGAGTGATGAAGAATCTCGCGATTAGCAATGTTAATGTGAAAATTTATCGAAGAACATTTGCTGAATTTGATTT
Source organism: Nemotelus pantherinus (assembly GCA_963978885.1). NCBI lineage: Eukaryota > Metazoa > Arthropoda > Insecta > Diptera > Stratiomyidae > Nemotelus > Nemotelus pantherinus. Next base: position 208,003,434 of record OZ022264.1, on the reverse strand, counting down.
ATTTTGCTGTAAAAGATTTCTATTAAAAAACGAATTCATAATTTTTTTTAGCCTTTACATATATATGGACAGTATATAAATTAAATAATACAGAAAATAGAATTGCTCCTAGTCTTTGCCTTTTCATACTTAATCATTTAAATATATATTACACCATTAGCAACTTTTCTCCTTCATCAATATAATATATATATAAAACTTAAATATTGCGTTATTAAACATTTAATTTGTTTTACATTACCCCTCAATGGTCCGACCTTGCTGCGGTGCGGTGGCTCAGGGCAGTGGCCCATCAGCCAGATGAGTTGCTGCCTTGCTAAAGTGACCTTAGGGGAAGGTGACCCCGAACAGAAAACCAAATATGGACGAAGACAAAGGAGATAAAGTTACGGTACAGGGAGTCGGATACCCAGTACCGGCGGCCGTCAGTGGTGAGCGAGCAGGCCCCGGGTCGTCGTTATCCATCGACTGCAATGCTATGGAGGTTGACCACTTGGCCACCGTAGCAGATCCAATTACAAGTGATCCTACGATAAACGCAGTGGAAGATCGTAGAGTCAGGCCTGCTCAACGCGATGATTGACCGAATGGAGAAGCACCCTGAACTGGCTATGCCTTCGTTTGACGGGACGGGCTGGTTCAAGGGTGTGAAGATCATCAAATGCAACGATGAGCTCTCGCTGCGCTGGTGTTCGGCTGTAGTCCCGGACTTACCGGGGCTATGGGAAGGAGCTCAGCTGGCGATTGTTGACAGAGGGAGCATCCCGACACTACCTAGAGCGAAGGTAACAATACCGCGGGTAGTGGAACCAGATGTGGCCCTGAAGTTGCTACAAGGGCAAAACCCGGACATTCCAACACAGGATTGGAAAATCTTGAATGTTATGAAACCGGCTACTCAGGACGGAGGGCATATCCTCCAAATAAACAAGAAGGCTGACGACCTGCTTTACCCGCGCTTTGGTAAGATGGCTTGGAGTGTCAGTAGTGTCTACCTGCGCCTGAGAAAACGCTACCCGAAGGATGAAAATAAGAGCACCCTGGAGGCTGGCGAGATTGAGAGGGATCTGGGCACCGTTGACCTGCAAAGTACAACGGCCGATCCCCAGAAAGAAAAGGCGCCGGTCAAAGAAGATGCCGCGGCCAGCACTCAAACTTCTGCAGATCAATCTGCCCCGCAGTAAGTTGGCCTCGGCCGAACTACTGCAGACATTCGGCGAAGGTAAGTTTGATGTGGCACTGGCTCAGGAACCTTGGATCTCTGCGGGAGGTCGGGTTGCGGGACTGGCGTCACAGGATTTCAATCTGGTCTTTTCCACCGCAGTAGCAATAATAAGAACGGCTATGCTGGTGAGGAAGGATATTCACGCCTATCTTCTGTCTAATTTCAGCACAGACGATTTGACGATGATGGCATGTAAGGGGGACGAGGAGGAGCAGGTGCTCCTAGCATCCGCCTACATGGCACACGATCGACCTGCTCCGCCGGATGAGGCCGGGAAACTCACCGCGGAGGCGCTCAGAAAGCACCAGTTGCTGCTCGTGGGGGCGGATGCCAACGCGCATCACACTGTCTGGGGCAGCTTCTTGGAAGTCCATCATTCTCTGACCACTGTTACATTAGTTACAGCTTAAATCTCAATCTAACTCGCACTTCTCGGTCGTTTTGCAGCCCCAGGAAAACAAACTGGAAGAATTTCAAACGGGAAGTGACCAACGACTCAGGCCCTCCTCCCAGGATAAGCTCTGTAGCTGGCCTGGAATCTACGGTCAACACTCTTCCTGGTAAACTGGTTAAAACTTTTGAACGATCCTGTCCCAAAGTCTGTCCGAAGCGCAAACCTAAGCCACCCTGGTGGAACAGAGACCTGGGTTGTCGCAGAAGACAGGTGCGAGAACTCTTTAAGTTAGTCAAAGTAGCCGCCTGTAGGGAATGTTGGGACGAATACAAGGACGTACTTAGGCTCTACAAAACGGAAATAAGGAAAGCCAAATGGAGCTCCTGGAAAAGGCTGTGTGGCAGGATTGAATCCACCTCAGAGACGGCAAGACTTAGAAATTTGCTAGCTAAACGCCCTGTCACGCCTAGCCTGTTATGCAGGTCTGATGGGCAGTGGACGAGCAACAGCTCGGAAACGCTAAAGATCCTCGTAGATACTCACTTTCTGGACTGTCTGGATGACTCCACCCCTTTAACTCGTGTGCAGGCGTCTGATCTGCATGACATCGAAGGCATATGCGAAGTTGTCACCAGGCAGAGGCTTGTCTGGGCAATCGACATCTTCAAGCCCTTCAAGTCTCCAGGTCCGGATGGAATTCTGCCGGTCATGCTTCAAAAAACAAGTATGCTTGTTGCTTCCTGGCTAACACAAATTTACAAAGGTTGCTTAGTGCTAAGCCATGTACCTGCAGCCTGGAGGACTGCTAAGGTTGTATTTATACCCAAGGCAGGTAAAGTCAACCATGCGTATCCGAAGGACTACAGACCAATTAGCCTGACTTCCTTCCTCCTTAAAGTTTTCGAAAGATTACTTGATCTTCACATCAAACAAAGACTTGGTACTCAAACTCTATCAAGAGCCCAAAATGCGTATATGAAAGGAAAATCTGTTGAAACGGCTCTCCATAGAGTAGTCCTCAAAATTGAAAGGGCACTCCATTACAAAGAATACGCCTTGGGAGCATTTCTAGATATTGAAGGCACCTTCAATAATATGCACACAACAGCTATTATGGAGAGCCTCCACGCACACAACACTCATCCCGCTATTTGTAGCTTCATAGGCAACATGTTTAAGCACAGGCTCATATCAGCGGAGTGGTCGGGTGCGCAAGTTACAAGAAAGGTTTGCAGAGGCGCTCCGCAGGGAGGGGTTGTATCTCCTCTCTTGTGGAACCTTGTAAAAAACTCAATTCTGGAAAAGTTGGAAAGTAAGGGACTCTCGGTTGTAGCCTACGCTGACAACATTGCAATTTTAGTCTCGGGTAGGTTTCCACAAACCCTTGGTCAGCTCATCGAGTACTCTCTAGGGCTGGTTGAGGGATGGGCGAATACCGTGGGTCTTGGCATTAACCCCTATAAGACGGATATTGTGCTCTTCACTAGGAGTATAAAACCCCGGATTTAGACCATATCATGCTGGGCGGCTCTAGGTTAGGTCTCAAATTACAAGCTAAGTACTTGGGTCTTATTTTGGACAGCAAGCTCACATGGAAGGCGAATTTAGAGGAAAGAGTTAAGCGGCAAGCAACGCGATTTTTGTCAGCAAGAGAGTGCTGGGTAAAACGTGGGGTCTAAGCCCTGCTTTAACGCACTGGATCTACTTAGCGATAGCTAGGCCGATCCTTGGTCTGGTGGCCAGAAGTGAATAAAAGCACCTTTGCTAGCATGGCGGATAGAGTTCAGCGGTTGGCTGCCCTCTGCACTACAGATGCTTTAGCCTCGACTCCTTCGTTTGCTCTGAACGTCCTGCTTTATCTCCCCCCCGCTTGACCTCTTTATTGGAGGCACTGCCCCAAAAGCTGCTGTTAGGCTTAAGGAATCAGGACACTTCGAGCCAGGATCCTTTGGTACGCTATGGGCAGTTTGAGTTTATTTACTTGATAAGTAACAACTGCCAATAGTGGCTACCACAACGCCTGGCAATATTCCCAAAAAAAAAAAAATATTTTGGATGTGAAGTGAAATTTCCTTGGACGAAATTTTTATGTAAAAATTCTCCTCTCAGAACAATCTCAGCTTCTACGTAGCGAATTCAACCGCCCCTACTAACGTCAGCTGAGATATGCTCGAATTAATGAAAAAAAATGACGATGTTTTCTTGAAAAGTCTTTTTGGTCGCCGACCAGTTTGGCTTACCGGAAAAGACTGTCTTTATTATCTCATGTTTCGCTCTTAAGTAGTAAATTTTAAGTAAATGAAAAATATAGGTGCTAAAATGTATGGTCTTGGTTTTTAATGTTGTTTTTAATATTAAGTATATTTGTTCGTGTATTTGTTAAATTACTGCTAATCTTAGTGCTCACCACTTTCTTGGGATGTTGCTAAAATCGCAAAGTGTATATTTTGAACATGTTATGACATTTTATGTGTTTACGTTTTATATACACTACAACAGCAGTATTGAACGGGGTTACGCAAGAAGCACTGATAACCTGGTTCCCACTCTGTGCTTTGAGCGGGGATATCGAGCGACTGTGGGAGATGGGCAGGAATGGAATCGACAAATGTGTCCTGCAGCTCTTAGCATCTACACTGACGGCTATAAGACAGCTGCAGGAGTGGGTGTTGCAGTATATTCTGTAGATGCAGCTATGGAGGCAGCTTTCAGGCTTCCGAATCACAGTAGTATTTTCCAGGCGGAGGTGTTTGCGATACGTAAAGCCGCAGATCTGATACATGCCAAGGACACTACTAGTGAAGTATTAAACATCTTTACGGACAGTCAAGCGGCGGTAAAAGCACTGAAGTCTCACACATACAAATTGAAGGGTGTATTCAATTGCATTCAGGCCCTGAACAGACTGAGTAACAGCAGAAGAGTCAGAATCTTTTGGGTTCCCATTCATAAGGGTATTGATGGAAATGAGAAGGCGGATGCATTAGCCAAGTATGGGGCTAGTCTTCCCCTTTTGGAAGCGGTTAACATCCTTACTCCTATCCAGACGATTCAGTACTCAATCGACTCCAAAATGATGCAAGGTGCGACGCGTAGATGGGGTGCAACTCAAACCTACAAGGTAACCAAAATCATGTGAGGGTCATACAATCTCGCATCGACCAAGTACCTCCTCGAGTTAGCGCGGATTGACTGCAAACGACTCGTTGGTATCATGACTGGTCATTGTCTCGTAGCAGCACATGCTATGAAAATGGGACTCCTAACGAGCGACACCAGTAGAAGGTGTCAAGAGCCGGGGGTCTCAGAAACTATCCAACATCTCCTGTGTCACTGCCCGGCACTGGGGAAAACCAGACTGCGATATTTCGGTGAGCCCTGGCTGGTGGATCTCTCGCACGTGGCAGAGCAAAAGCTGAAGGACATCCTTCAGTTCGTGAAAAAGTCCGGGGCCTTTGATGGCCGCTTGGACTGAATTCCTTTCTCGAGGTCCATTTATCTGGTATAACTACGGACCGGTAGGTCTATGTGTGGCCATGCGCCAGCCAGTACAACCTAATCTACATTTCTGTTTCAACATAAACTATTTGGATATTGTATGATTGAAAGATTTCTTGAACTTAAAATATTTCATTGGTTTTACATTATATAGCTGTCGCGTAGTCGTAGCACAGTTTGGAAAGATAGATTGGTTTCCAAGTGAAATTTTTTCAGTCATATGTCGATACGATATCACCATCAAAGTCTTGATATGAGTGAAATATCGAACAGTTTCGATTTAAGTAAAATTTTACTTGGTATCAAACGAAACTATCGATACCGTATTATATCAGTACTTTTATCGTGTCGCTAAGTGTAACACCCCAACTGCACTCGCTGAGCACAACCGGACACGTAAAAGCACCGCTTGCGACTAAATTTCAACAATCACTCGCATTTAGGAAGCTATCTTCAAGATCAGCCCGTTAAATATAAATGTATAAAAGTTCTAATTACGGGTTAAAGGGCACTATGCTTTTCTTTTTTGAGAATCGTTTCATGTCAGCACCACATCAACAGAATTACGAACATAATTATCAGACTTCTATCAAACCTGTAAAATACATTCTGAGAACTTCGTTTTCAACTGATTTTTGGGATATGAGTTCTGATGAAAGCAAATTGCTGGTCCTGAAACAAATAGATAATTTGACGACGAGTTAATCGATGAGGAATTATGAATAATTTGCTTCAACATAACGAGTAAAGCATTAAATTTTTCAATCGATTGCTCACACATTAGCCAAGAACTACACACATTCAGAAAACTATGTTTCCGAGAATCAAAGAAACTATTTACTTGTTTACGAGATGTGAAATCTTCCGTTAATCAAACAAACATTTATTTGATATCAGTAATTTGTATAAATATTGTGTAAAAGTTTCTCACATTCAACGGAATACAATTTTTACTTTACCTTATTTCAAGGAAATAATTTTTCTCAAATCTAATAAATTATGTCTATGAATCAAATAAATTATATCTACAATGCAAACATGTTTTTACATGTTTCAACATCAACTACGCTTCAATATTCGACGAAAAAACTGATAGTTTTTATGATTTCTGTTAACTTTTGCTTTACACAAATGAGAGGTCGGTAGCTTAGCTCGCTAACGTGCCAGGCCGAAGCAGTGTGGCCAGATATTTGCGAGAAAATATAGCCCAAATTCAAATTTTCATAGCCCAAAACAGCCAAGATTTCTTATTTGTAGTCTAAAAACCTCCACACCAGATTTTTAGCTAAATTAATTCATTTCTTTTGTGGGTCTCCGAGTGACGTTTCGTGAAAAAAATGAAGTGTGCTTTGCAGGCCCGTGCGCAGAAATCAATTAAGGGGGGGGTTTTGAAATAAAATTTTTTTTTCAATAATATGTAAAAACACACAAACTGTTATTTTATTTTTTAAAGACGTTTGCATGTAAAAACTTCATATTTATTTCTCATTACTTAACAGATTAATTCTTCGAGGTAACGAAAAAAATGCTTCCAGAATTTTTTGCACATTTATCTCAATTTCACGGTGTATATTGAGGGAGGCTAAGCCGTTGAGCCGATCTTATGATTTGTTGTCGATCTAATGTACGTTTTCAGACGACGCAATGTTGAAAAGGAGCGTTCATTTTTCGCTGTCGTCACGGGTAAAATGGCCATAATGCGAAGCATTTGGTGTACGTTCGGGAACGCGTCTGCATTGCAAATTTCAAGGGCTTCGAGAGAATTTTTGATGTCCTTTTCAATAATGCGTCGTCTCCAGAGTATGACTTCATTCACCCATGCGTCACGCGAATCATCGTGCAAAATTGAAGAGTAGGGTTCGAATAATTTTTCACATGACTCTTCATCAAATTTTTTCAATTTGTTCGGAAAAAGGCAAGCGAAATTCGATAAAATATTGCGATGATTCAGAAACCGGTCCTGTAAATGTGTCACAAACGAATCAAGGTATGGTATATAAATCGTAATTCGAAAATAATCTTCAACTGAATCAGTTTGCACGTTAGAACGTTGCGTTTGTCTTGAAGCTGTCCTTGGTTTTCGCAATTGAATGTCGTATTCTTCGCTGATTTGGCTTACAGTTTCGAAAATTTTTCTGAAGTTTTCTGTGGCATTTTCTCTTCTTTTTGTCAGTTCTTCTTTTGCAGCATCGGCTAACTCAAAAGCCTCACCAATATCCTGATTTTCTGTTTGAAGTACTCGACTCAAGCTTGAAGTCAAAGAATGTACCGAGCTCAAAATGTGCATGGATATCTGAAAGTTAATATAAATACACTTAACATTTGAGATGTTACTCAAAAATTTTTTTAACATATCAAGTAGATATGGAGAAAATGTGTCAAAAAAAACTCTCTGCAACTGGTCACGAACTCAGGCGCCCGAGGTGAAAGTCTAAAACGCTACCGATGAGTCAAATCGTTGTCTGATAAACTAGAAAGAATTTTGTTCAGTTCAAAGTTAAAGAAGACACTATTGAAGTCGATAGCAGTCAATAGTCGGCAATATGAGTGAAAAGAACTTCACAGTTCCCTTTGAGAGTTTTGAAAATTCAGGTATGCTTTATAAAGGTTTTGTTTACTTTATAAAGTTTTTGTGAAAAATTTTCACATTTCATGAAATTCATTATTAAAATTAGCTACATTTCATAGAGATCCATAAGTTTCAAAAACTCGATTTATAAAAAACCGAAATTTTGTTATCATCTGGAAATTTTATAAGGGATTTTATAGAAACTTCATAGAACTCGAGTTACCAGGTTTGTCATTTCAACTCGTGAAAAATTCAGTACTTACATTTTCGACTTCTATCCGTGGTTTTTTGCACAAAAAGCGACGGATATCCATGTAAAAATTCACGTTCAAACAAATAAACGTTAGAAATAACTGTCAACAACCGTTAATTAATGAACAAAGTCGAGCAAACAACAAGGAAAAAAATGCAGTTTCCTCATGTCATTGTCATATGAAGATTGACGATGATACAGCGACAATTGACGATCACCCACAATCGATAGAGGTCGATAGCGCGGAAATTGAAATGAAAAGTGTGTTATACTTTTCCAATCCAGTAAATTTATCCTCGTACAAGTGTTAAGTGAATAATTTATATAAATTATTTATTTATAACAATATCTTTAGCATTGTTTTTGAATAAAAAGTACAAAGAATTATTTTGTAGAACTGTACAGTTAATTTAAGAATCCAAAATATAACTTTTGAAAATACATGAAATTTTCGTGGAAAAAAATTTTAATGATGATAGTCATAAAGTACAAGAGAGTCCTAATGGGGGGGGGGTTCGAACCCCCAAAACCCCCCCCTTGCGCACGGGCCTGGTGCTTTGAAATAAAATGAATAATTTTTAAACTTTGAATTTTGAATGACTGCGAAATGAATTCACTATCGGAATTAACAAAAGCTTCTATGGCTTTTTTGATTTAAAATTAAAAAAGACATAATCATCCTTTAAAAAAGGCATCTACTCAATCTTTCGGGAGAGATTCGTTTGTGGTCGTAAATTGATTGTATCCTGCCAAATTTTGAATGTTTGCTGCAATATTTGTATTCTAATGACTTTAAATTTGAATTCTCATCACTTTGAATTTTAACTCTCATCACGATTCCGCTTTGGACCCTCAGATTTCGAGGGAACCCACATTTTCAAAAACATTTTTGTAATTGTAAGTGGAGACACTTTATTCCTAGCAGATCGAAATTACCAGAGAGCTTCAAATATAGAAACTAATTTTCTTGGGTTTGAAGGGCTCTCAGTATTTTCCAGAGCTCACAATATGAGGTTCATCATATAAGTTTAGTAATTTAGTTTTATGTTTAGTATAATTCTGATCTAAGGGCTGTAAATAAGAAGTGAAAATAGGTGGGGAAAATTGTAGCTTGATGTCTTCCAGATTATCAATGCTATCACATTTAGCTTAATCAAAATGATGGTGATGTTTCGGTTTTGTGTTTGCATTTCAATATCAAGTGTGCATCCATTCTTTAAAAATAGCACCCGTCCATAGGCGCGCCGTAGGGGGGGCCAAGGGGGGCCGGGACCCCCCCAGACCCTAGGTGGGCCCCTCCCAGAAAAATAACTACTTCCAACTTCCCACTTAAGTTTTCGCCTCTTAGGTTTTTGTGGTTACAGCAAGAGTTGAGTAGTGCAGTAGTGTAAGCCTATACCAAAGCATACACACTACTTATAGCATAGAGACTGTGTTATTTGCGGTATTAATTACGATGTTATGGGACTTATTTCGAGAAATGGACGGCAATATTTAATTTCGACAAGTTAAACGTTTAGAAAAAGACGAAAAGCATCTCGCCAATCATCCTTTTTTTATTAAAATTATCTGTTCATTCCTACTAGGCAATATACAGGTATTTAGATAAGAAGACTTCTATAAACTGGCGTTTTTTGCAATTATGTTTTTCACAAAACATAGTCTAAGTATTAAAATGGTAGGCAGTAAGGTAATTAACGAAGAATACAATTTTCGAAGTCATTTGGAGAATAAAAATGGCATCCCTGCCACTTTTATGCTATCTATGACCTACTTGGTTTACACTCAGGTTAAATGTGTGTGAATTTTATTATAATTTGATAACTGCATCGGAAGTTAAAAGGCATAGCACTTCAATTTCACCGAGCGTTTTTTCATAGTGACACAGCCACCACATGGTTCTTATCATATTCATTAAACTTTTGTCAGACCTGTATCTACTCAAGACCAGTATATCCTATGAATTTTATCCGGTTGCGAGATACCGTTCTAGGTTCTAAAAATATAAATAATTCGGTGCGATTTTTGTGCGATTGGGAATTTTATAAGTTTAGATTTGACTGTATAAATATAGTATCAAATTCATCAATCATTTGCATTTTATTCTAACAGCCGTGTGAAAAATTTGTGCTTACGTACTTATGGTAGCTACAAGGTTGCCCAGACATTATTTAAAAGCGACAGAAACTTATTTTTTATGCCCATTGATGAGTCTTGTAAATTTTGTGATGATCTGAAGACTCGGTGTGAAGTTATCACAATGCGAAATTTTCCATAGAGTTTCCATTGTCGCGAAAAATACACCGAAATTTCAGCTCGACCAAACTTCGCGATCCGGATAAATTATCCGGATAATAAAATTCATGCACAATGAGAAAACTCTAATAGTACTTGGAAGACAGTAAATGATATGGAGCTTGAACAGTCTTGGATTATTGTCAAGATGAACCGAAATTATTTGGAGAAGGTTATCGACCTTACGACGTGTCTCAGTCGCCAAACACGTGCTCTCAGAGGACATGCTGAAAGTGGTGCCAGTGATAACCGTGAATTTTTTTTTGGAATTTTGTGCATTACTCGCGAAGCATGATTCAACTTTTGAAAATAATTTTAAAAAGAAGCCACTGCAGTGGCAAAACACAAAATAAATTGATGAAAATAATTGCTGAAATCGTTCGCGAGGACAATACAGTTGAAATAAAAGATTGCGGATTGATATCCATTATAGCAGAAGCAACAAGGGTCCACAGAAGGAACAACTCTCCGTGGTTGTCAGATTTGCTAAAGAGCTAGCAGTCGAAGAAACGTTCTCAAGCTTTTTAGACTGTTCAGGAGGTAGAAATGCCTCGTATTTAGCAGATCTAATTTTGAGCCTGTTAGACAGCTACGGACTTCCCGAATTGCTTGTAGTTGGACAGTCTTATGATGGTGCTAGTGTCATGTCAGGACAAAAAAGTGGTGTATAAATCTAAATTAAGATGAAACACCCTGCAGCCACATTTGTACACTGTCTAGCTCATAAAATTATCCTGGTTGTGATGGACACATTTTTCGCAATCGAAACGTGTCCATCCTTTTTCAATGCCATCGAATCCCTTTACCTACACTTTTCGAAGCCATCACAACACGAATTGTTGAAGCAGCTTGAAGAAGCAGTTGGTCTAAACATAAGGCGTAGAATGAGAAGTTTAAGCTCAACTCGTTAGTCAATGAGATTTCACAATTGCAAACATGTGATCGATAGCTATGGGACTATGAAAGAGGCTTTAGAGAAAGAAATGAATGAGGGAAAATACAACGACTCAGTTTATTCATTGGGGATCTTTCATTCAATCAGTGATCCTAAATTTGTAGTAAATCTTTTCATCTTTCACTTTTTATAACGAACATGTTAAGCACATATTTCCAAATTAAAAATGCAACTCTTAGGGATAGGATAAATCTTGTGAATGGAACGCTACTAAGTGAGCGAGAAGACTTGTATGTAGTTTGGGGAAAAAATTAAATCATTCGCAGAAAAGAACTGTCTGAATCTCATATTTACCAGAGGATCGCGAAAATGGAAAACAGCAAAAAGCACTAGCTTCAAAGGTTTTGCTGTTTCATCTAGCCTCGGATACGCAGTTAGGGCTACAAAGATATTCCTGCAAACCAAATGGCTCGAAAAGAGTAAGTTACAGCACTTTTTATCTTGCCAAATTATTTTCGCTTTTTCTAGGCTTTCTAGGTAACAAATGTTTGAAGCAGGAGATCAATATCTTCCCTCTAAGCTTAATATATTCCAATTTTTTCAAAGATATTTTGAAACTAAGCTATCCTCTTCTTCAAGTATAAGTTGAAATGTATTTAGCTTCTAAACGAAAAAATATTCTTACATTTCTAATTATTTCCATTCTATTCTCGTATAATTCATACAAGCTTTCTTTCTTAGCGGTCATTGATAATTCATGTGTAGTTCATACCTACCATTCAGATTATATGCACGTGGTAGTAGCTCAAACGTATTCACAGACAAGAAATTTATTTGATAATGCATTATGCATTAGCAAATAACAAAGAATAAATAAACAAATATATAATGTATTAGTAAATTATATAAGTTATATGAACAGTACGTGTACAAACAAAAACAAAATCATCGCAAGTCTTGAACCTTTCAGTCTCTGGCCCTTGCCAGATTTTAGGCCACGGCCCGCCTATGCACCCGTCATCTAAGATTTTGTGTTAGCTAGCCAAGTTGTGCCCAAACCACAGCGTAAGAAGTTAGTTCCTAACCAGCGTATCAGCTCCGTATATGTATACGGACCAAAAATCCAGTGATCTAACCTGAGATTGTATTGTTGGTCAGCCTAGAAAGTTGGGAGAAATCGCATGGAACAGAAAGAGATGCAATATACGATTCGACAACTACATACTCAGACTAGATATTTCGCTGCTCACATACGACTCACTCTCGCAAAAAATACGAGAACACTCTCAGGTTGCTTTGGCAAACTTCGCTCAATGTCAATTCTTCCCAACGATCTTGGTCTTTCGGTTTTCCTATGCAGCTTCTATTGCAACTGTCACGCGTTTCTTTCAAGGTTTTTCATGTGTCCATTTTTTTCTATTTAAGACGTAGGGATTTTTGAGGTGTTGCTATAAAAAATACTCCTGTCTCATCAAGATTATAGATATTTGAAGCATCCATAGCCATCACATAACATTCTTAGCTGTGACTGAAATTCCTGAACTGTCTAAATGAACATCAGCTTCTTCGCCACAAAGTGTGCCGTAGTGAGTATTGTAGTTCTTTTTAACGGATTTTAGCTTTCTGTTTGATGCTTTCTGTTTTAATTTTGTAGTGATTTGACGGACTTTACTGTGAAGTATCTGGCTGGATATTGGCAAATTTTTGGAGCGTGTCTTAGAAGACCATTAAAATTTATCTATCTGGAAGTATGGCAAATTTAATTTCAACCGCTTTCTCCCAGTGTGTTTAAAATTTCCCAACGTTATCTAATTTCCGTTTTAGTCGGTTTTTGTTTTTTTAAATAGTTTGGGCTATAATAAATTTTGATAAAATATTTGCGAACGTTTTGATAAAATATAACTTCAGTTCGTTTAAATTTCGATGAAAATTTGTCTGGCTTCGCTACCAAGCACGAAAAATATTCTTAAATTTTTACATTAGATACAGATTTGCATTGTGCACACCCACTGACGATGCATCTGACTCGTACTGATTTTAAAGCTAATATTTAGTTTTTCTTTGGATCAGCAATTGTTTGTCGGATGACTGTATTACTTCTAACTTATTGCGATCATAGTAGATTTTTTCAGTTGTTTTGACGTTGTCTGACCAAACGTTCAAATATTTACATCATAATTATCAAATGAACTGCATTCATACTTGCTTAAGGGAAAACATACAACAATGCTCAAATAAATCAATATTTTATTATTATCAGGATACTAACGAAATTCAAGCTATCTATTACGTACCCAATTTTACATATTAAATAATTTTTTAGCAGAAAGTTTTGCAGAAATTATACGAAAAATTTTCTTGACCTTGAGCAGATAATATATTTGTGGATAACTCATGTTTGCAAAATTTTTCAAGCTGGTCTTAAAACCGTTTTTGGTCCGATTAGTAAGTACTACTAAGCAAATTTTTGTGCAGCTAATCTGGTTCACGGTCCAATTCTGGAGGTTGCCCGATTACAGAGTTAATTTTCGTATATTATTTCTAATATTTTAGCTCAACTGTTCAGGTGGTTCGATCATACATACTGTATAGCCCAAATATAGTTTTTCATAAAAATAGATAGCCCAAAAATTGCCAACTCGGGAAATGAAAAAACGTCCCACGAATTCAAATTTTAGATAGCCCAATTGGCGGGAAATAGCCCAATCTGGCCACCCTGGTCCGAAGTAACGATCTACTGCTCGCGGGTTCGAATTCCGCCGGGCTCTTGGTTGTATTTGTTCGTCTTGAGTTGTCTTAACAGCTGGCTCCATTGATTTAGTGCCACATTATAGCTTTAAGTGGCGACTAAGGCATAAATAACACTAGTGCTTCAGCAAATAGGAAAAAATGTGGCGCTTAAAATAAAGAATAATGGAGTAATTGATATCGGCTTCTCCCATATGTGTCGCCTTACCACCATAGCTAAGCATTCGCTTCAAAAGGAGTCAAACCATATTGCTTTGCCACGTGAAAATATGTTTTTTTTTGCTTGTTTTTATTTTTTCACACTCTTCAAAGCAAGCCGCGCTTTTGAAAAGAAAGTAGGCAGAATTTTTGCGTGCCAACGACATGCAATGTTCTCAAGCGGTCTCCCATCTAAGAGCCGGTTTAGACGGGCGATGTTGTACTTTGCCAGCACAGAACAAGCTGGCCGATGGTGCTCGTTGCAAGTTTTGACGAGCGATTCCTTGCTGTGCTAGCACACAGTTTTTTATGTTCGTAGCAATCGAACTTTCTACCAAAAAATTTCTGAGCCTCCAATTTTTTCTAAGAAAATGACATAAAAATCGCTGCCGTGCTCGATGGCCAACTATATCACTCGTGCTCGCTGTTCCGTTCCGTCCTTCACTTCTCTTTCCTAAAAGCTCGTGCTGGATCCAGCAAAAAACCGCTCGTCTAAACCGGCTCTAAGTAGTAACCGCGCCCGACAGTGCTTAACTTCGCTGATCGTAGGAGAACCGATTGATGCCAAATTTATTGCAACGTTTCCTTGAAACTATACCAAATTTTACTCAGGCCAAGTTCAATATGATTTCTTTGAAATGAATAAATTCTTTTCTTTGGATTGAGTAAATATTTCTTTAGCGAAGAATCATTACCAATTTCCTTTGAGAATGTGTTCATTTTTCCTCAAAAAATTGAAGTATTTTTCTGAGTGCAGGATTCTTTCTAATGCAAATGAATGTATTTTGTAAATTTTAAATTTTTTTTTGTATTTTTTTATATGTAAAAAATATATGCATATTTCAAAGCAATTAGCGCCCGCAAATGGTAGAAAAATTGCAAATCATTATCGTAGCCATGCTGAAACTTTATAAACTTTCACTTTCCACACTGTTATTTCCCTACTATTATGTTTCCACAAAAATATGGAAGTACATTAAAATTCTACCAAAATAAGACTACAATCAAACGATTAAAAATATTTTATCGTAAAATTAAAAACAAAACTTTTAAACTCAAAATTTCTCACATTTTCCTGACTTTTCTCTCCATGAATCTGAAAATTACCAACATAAAATTATATCTGGTTTCCATTGAACAAATAGTCAAACCACATAGCAAGGCATCACTAACTTGAGACGGAAATTTGATTTAACGGACCTAAAATTCCACGCCCAATTGAATTTTATTTCAAGAGCGAAAGTGGATCGACTATGAAGACTAATCTTCATCGTTCTTTTGATTCAACACTAGTCTGCGGTATTCACTTCTGAAGCGACTGAAACAGGAAACTTTTCTCGCACCATAGCAGTTAACCATAAAAGTTTGTTAACGGGCCTTATTACAGATAATGAGGTTATGAGCATCGACTTTCCGATAACCACAAGCAGTAGGGTAATGGAGCGTGCAAATTGAACTCGACGAACCCTTTCGACAAACATGTGCAAGCTGCAAATGATAATGAAACCTGATGGTTATGTCCGCCGATTATGATTCGATTGAACTGAGGAGCAGGATGCAGGAAAAGGAGATATTTTTAGTTTAAACAGGTCAAAACTGACTATATTGTATAATGGATAACACAAGAGCTATTCGCTGAACTTCATTTCATCTTATGATATGTATTAGCTTTTCAAGTATGCGTTGGTGTGCACAATGCAATTTTAATCTGAATCTAATGTAAAAATTCAAGATTATTTTTCGTGCTTGGTAGCGAAGCCAGACAAATTTTCATCGAAATTTAAACGAACTGAAGTTATATTTTATCAAAACGTTCGCAAATATTTTATCAAAATTGGCCCTTCACCTTGATGAACTTGACAGCCTTTGAGCTACAAAGGCCTCCGGTAGCTAGATTTTCAAATTTCCTGCGAGCAGCTTCAAGAACATAAGCATCATCATCATTATTTTCAATATCATCAACTTTGCACTACTACCCCAGTTCTCAACCTGTAAAATAATTTTCTTTCGCTGTGAAACAAACCCTTTCACAAAGTGGTTCATTAAATAATTGAATCACTTGTCTCTTTTGTTGTAGATTGACCTTTTGCAAGGTTTTCGCGCTAGAAGTGCTCTCTTCGGCATAACTCAAGGCGTTTTGCCAGGAGTCGAGGAGCAAAGGATAAGTATGAACCTTGAAGAAAACTACGACGATGATAGTGATGATGGTGACGAAGATGACAACAACTGCAGAGACACTGAAACAATCTTGTAAGTTGTTGATGAGTATGGGCATGTTTGTAAGGTACAAGTGTTAAATTTCTATTTGGAGGGTATGCTCAGGCAAGATTTGTGGAATGGTAGAATGAACTCGGATGTAAGATGGAGATGTTTCGATAAGAAATTGATATTTGCAGCTAATTTGCTGTTCTTTAGCTAAACTATTTTGTTTGTGCGACGGACATGTTGACGTCCTGTTTTGATGACCTAGTCATCACAGTAAGATGAAAATAGGTTTGTCTACTTCTTCGTATAACATGCATACAAATTAGTAAATTTGAATTGAAATATTCAATTATCAGCTCATTTGGAGGTACAAGAATATCAAAAGCGGTAATGAAACAAAAATGGTACCATCATATTAACTTCAAACTATATAAGTATATATATATATATATATATATATATATATATATATATATATATATATATATATATATATATATATATATATATATATATATATATATATATATTCGGACAGCAGCCGTATTCTGAGCTTTTTCTTACTGACGCTTTATGGCCTGCTGGTGCTTTCGCTAAGGAATTTGAAACCCGATATAGTGGAAATTTTCGCATTTTATCATGGAATTCTTCGAAAAGCAAACGTTGGTGGAATCTTAATTGCCATTCGCAAATCTTTGCCAACTACTACACTCTGGGCAAGTTTCGTGGTGTCGCATCCTGTTCAGTGTGCTGCTGTTCGTGTTTGCCTTCCATATAACGTTTGTCTATTATTTATTACTTTGTGGTACATCTCCTCTACGCATGAATGTTTTTCGTGATCTCTCAAATTTTATTATGTTTTACTATCCCCATTTTCATATTTTTGTATGTGGTGATTTCAACTTGTCTTCTGTTCAGTAGAACCTCTCGTCCTTAGCCATTTTGTTTTCAATTGCGCTTTTCATTTCCCTCTCATCCTTTTTTCCCCTATTTATTCCTCATTCCAGTTTGATTGCTTTCCCAATAATAGAAATCGTTTGCTGGACCTTGTTTTTCTAACTTTCCTTCTTTTAATTTATCTCTTTCCTCATAATACTTTCCTTATGTTGATTCTGACCATCATCGTCCCACTCTTCCCATCGATTTTTGTATATTGCATAGACCACGCACTCTGCCGTCTTTTAACTTTTTTAAAGCTGCTTATGAACAAATTATGCTGCACTTCTCGCTGTCAAATGGTTTTCTTTCTTTTATGGGCTTGAAATCAATGAAGCTCTTTCTTCTTTTTACTCTCTCTTTAATTCCCTTGTATCTAGATTTCCTTTTGTGTCTTGTACTCGTCGTGGTACTTGTCCTCCTTGGTTTTCTGTGGTAGCTTCTAAATCTTTGCGCGAGAAGAATAAGGCCCGAAATGAACCCTTCATAGTTTTTCAGCATTATCGCTCTATGCGAGTAATAGCTTAAAGAACAGTTGAAGAAGCAAAACGTGGGTACTTCGCTCATATTGAAGCGTGTTTTTCTTCAAATAACTCAAAACCTTTCTGATAGTATGTCCGTTCCCTTAAAACAACTAACTAATTTCACTATGTTTTTTTTTCTGGAGGAAACTACTGCTTCTATTCTTCAAGATAACTTCGATTTATTTCCTAAGCTCTTTGCCTATTTCCTTTTCTCTCCTCACATAATTTCAGAGAACTGTGCTTTGACTGTGTCTTCTTATGAGGAAATTATGGCTAACCCTCTTGAGATAAATTCTTAATATCTTCATCAGGTCGCTCTGCAAACAGTGGTTCTGATGTTATTCCTTATGTGTTTGTAAAGTCTCTTGCATCTTCCTTCTGTATTCCTCTACATGTTTTATTCAACTTAAGCTTGTCAATTAGTCTGGGCAATTGACACCTTGAAACCCTTCAAGTTTCAAGGTCCGGATGGAGTTCTACCGTCCATACTCCAAAAGAGAGGTATGTTAATCGTTTCCTGATTTATACAAATTTGCGAAGGTTGCCTAGTGCTAAGTCGTGAAGACCGCTAAGGTTGTATTAATACCCAAGCCAGGTAAAATTGAACGTTAGAAATACAGGCCAATTAGTCTGACTACCTTCTTCCTTGAAGTTTTCAAAAATTAACGAGACCTCTATATCAAACAAAGACTAGGATTTTAAGCTCTATTGTGAACCCAAAACACGTACATGCAAGGGAAATCTGGTGAAACTGCTCTCCGTAAGGTAGTCCTCGAAATAAAAAAGGTACACCATTACAAAGAGTACAATTTGGGAGCTTTTCTAAATATTGGATCAATAATGCGCATACAATAGCCATTATGGAGAGCATCCACGCAACCAATACCCATCCCGCTATTTGTAGCTGGATATGCAACATGCTTAAGCAAAGGCTCATATAAATGGAGTAGGCGGGGGCACAAATCATAAAAAAAGGACCACAGAGGCACACCTCAAGGAGGGGTTGTATCCCCTCTCTGGTGGAATCTGCAAAACTCAATTTGGGAAGGATAAGAAAGCAAGGGACTCATGGTTGTGATCTTTAATGATGACATTTCGATCTTAGTCTCGGGTAGGTCTCCGCATATCCTTGGCCAAGTCATCGAGTATGCTTCGGGGCTGGTTGGGGAGTGGGCGAATACCGTAGGCCTGGGCATAAACTCCAATAAGACAGACCTTGTACTCGTCACAAGAAAGTACAAAACTCCTGAATTAGACCGGCGCAGGCTGGGAGGCGCTAGGTTAAGTCGAGAGTTTCAAACTTACTTAGGTTTTATTCTGGCCAGTGAGCTCACATGGAAGGGCAAGCAACGCGATTTACACCAGCATTAGAGTGCTGCGTAAAATGTGAGGTCTAAGTTCTACTTTAACACATTGGATCTACATGGCGATAGCTAGGTCGTTCCTTGATTACGACTACTTTGTCTGGTGGCCGGCAGTAAATACAATTACCTTTGCTGGCATGGCAAACAGAGTCTAGTGGCTGGCGGTTCTCTTCACTACAAGTGCCTTAGCCTCGACTCCTATGTCTGCTTTGAACGTTCTGCTTTATCTCTCTCCACTGAACCTCTTTGTTAGAGGCACTGCCGCAAAAACTGCTATCAGGCTAAGGAAATCGGGTCACTAAGAGTCAAGATCCTTCGGACACAGCAGTATTGAGCGGGAGTACGCAGGAAGTACTGACTACTTGGTCCCCACTCTCTACTTCGAGCGAGGATATCAAACGAATGTGGGGTATGGGCACACTGAGAAAAATACTTATATTTTTTGAAGAAAAATGAACACATTATCAAAGAAAATTGGTAATGATTCTGCGCCAAAGAAATATTTACTCAATCCAAAGAAAGACATTTCTTCATTTCAAAGAACAAATATTGTACTTGCCCTGAGTAAAACTTGGTATAGTTTCAAAGAAATATTTGCTCAATCGAAAGAAAGGAATTTATTCATTTCAGGCACTGATATTGCACTTGCCCTGAGGAAAATTTGATATAGTTTCAAGAACATCTGGCATCTGGCATAAATCGGTTCACGTACGATCACCGAAATTAAGCAGTGCTGGGCGCGGTTACTACTTAGATGGGGGACTGCTTTGAAAGCATCATATGTTGTTGGCACGCAAAAACTCTGAAAATTTTTTTTCATTTTTCCTTTTTTTAAAGTGCCACATTTTTTTCTTATTTTCTGAAGCGCTAGAATCATTTGTGCCTAGTCGCCAATTTAAGCTATAATGTGACACTGTGTTCGGACAACTGAAGACGAACAAAGTCAACCATGAACCCGGCGGAACTCGAACCCACGAGGGGTAGATCGCTGCTTTGGACTGACACGTTAGCGAGCTAAGCTCTCGACCCTTTATTTGTGTAGAAGAAAAGTTGATAGAAGTCAGAAAAACTATCGATTTTTTCGTCAAATATTGAAGCGTGGTTGTTGTTGAAACATAGAAAAAAATGTTCGCGTTGTAGATATAATTTACTAAATTCATAGACATAATTTACAAGATTTGAGGAAAATTACTTACTTGAAAAGAGGTAAAGCAAAAATTGTATTCCGTTGAATGTAAGACATTTTTCAATGATATTTATACCAATTACTGATATCAAATAAAAGTTTATTTGATTTGTGGAA
Organism: Nemotelus pantherinus; assembly: GCA_963978885.1. Classification (NCBI taxonomy): domain Eukaryota; kingdom Metazoa; phylum Arthropoda; class Insecta; order Diptera; family Stratiomyidae; genus Nemotelus; species Nemotelus pantherinus. The sequence goes on along the minus strand of OZ022264.1, from coordinate 207,983,027 downwards.
GATTTCACATCTCGTAAACAAGTAAATATTTTCTTTGATTTTCGGAAACATATTTTTCTGAGTGCAGGAATGGAATCAGCAAATGGGCGCAGCAGCTTTGAGCATCTTCACTGACGGCTCTAAAACAGCTGCAGGAGTGGATGGTTATGCAGACAACAATATAGAAGCAGCTTTCAGGCTTCCTAATCACTGAAGTATTTTCCAGCTGGAGGTTTTTGCAATACATAAAGCCACAGACCTTCTATGTGCCAGAGATACTACATGTATAGAGATCAACATCTTCACAGACAGTCGAGCGGCGGTAAAAGCACTGATGTGTCATGCATAAAAATTGAAGTGGGTACTCGACTGCATTCTTTTTTCTTACCTGCATATTTTTTTGCTTCATTCACCTCACGCTCGTATTCACGTTGATTGTGAATTTGTGAATAATAACACGTAAAATTAAGATCTGAAGAAGAATTTTTAAATTGTATTAAAATTATAGTCCAAAATTTAAAATCAATTGTTTCATCGCGCAACCACGCTGATTTGCAGAATAATTTAATGAATACGAGCTCACTATTCGATTATTTTTACTAAGCTTACTTACAAAATGATACTTTGGTAAAAACAAATTGGATCGAACTATACCGATGATAGCGGACACAAAAAGTTCAATGGAAATCCCCACCATAGTATACTTATGTGCTAAAGTTGATGTGATAGCAATTGATAAATATGATTTTTCACATAAGTATTGGGAGTACAAATAAGTTTCCGCCGTTTTCGATCAAACATTAGGAATTTATTGTAAAAGAACGGTACTTTACCTTTTATTCAAAGTATTGTCCATAACTAGCCGTTTTCGATCAAACATTAGGCACTTGAGAAAATCGGTACGCTGCCCGTCCTGAAACGTTGCCTGAAAAGTGTCAGAATTTCAGTGTTGCTTTTCGCTCGTAGGTGGCTCTGCAGCACAAGTGGAGAGTTTTTTCAGGCACGAGGTGCCTGAATTAAATGGTCTGCTATTTATTTGGTCACGGAAAGCAATCATTTTGGCCATTTTGACCGCGCGTCAAATTTGAATTTTGTTTGAAAATTTGAATTTTGTTTGAAAATTTGAAATTTGTTGTACGTCGGAACTTTCTGTCTTCTAATTTTATGCGTAGGATAGTTCGTGCAGAACTTGAAGCAATGATTTTCCAGCACATTTGGTTTTTTTGGCAGATACGTTTGCTAGGAAGCACTTTAATTAGCTGGTTGGTTAATTGAATTAGTAGATCTGTTCGCGTACTTCAGCAAACTGCAGCAGTAACATAATTTGGCAGCTGGCTTCTTTTTGCTGCAAAATTTGGCTTGAAGCAATTATGCGAATCTATTTGAATATATTATAATAGATTCAGGTACGCGAACAGACCTAAAGTTTTCAACACCGCATGTGTACGCGATATGAAATGCATGGATGGAAATTATGTATTCGTGTGAAGGAAATATATATCAAATAAACAATTATTAAATAGATTACATAATTGTTTTACTTCGAAAAACTACTCCTATTTTCATTCAGTCTAATTGAATTTAAAGTGAAAGTAGTTTTTAAAATTTGCTACTAGAACTTGGTTTCTTTCATAAACTTTGGTTTGGTTCATAATGTAGCAGTATGATGAGGCAGCAAACCTGAATGAATTTAAAATTGAAGAGCTGAAAGAAGCATTGATGGAATAGTAACATAGTATTTGACATACAGTTGGTAGATTGTAAAGGTTATTTTCAAAGAAAGCTAATTTCTAAATCCCATGCCGCCAAAGTTGAGAGCAATTAACTGTCACTTTGTAATATTCTACACTTCTCTACACGAAAATTTTTCCGTGTAGAAATAAATAGCACAACGAGTGTCCGGAATTCAGGCTCGCCAGCGTACTAACCTTAAATCTTGACCGGCGCCGCATCATGCGTCATGAACATGAGCGTCATCATGTAGGAGAATAATTTTGTCGTGTTTGGAGTAGTAATGGCCGCGTTTTCCCTTGAATGCTTGATTCAACCTCGTTAACTGTGTTCGGTACAGAGTTCCAGTAATGGTTTCATTCGGTTTGAGCAACTTATAATACACCACCAAATAAACAGCGTGAGTTTTCTCCATGATTATTCGGCTTGGCTGTCGATGTTCAAGCATGGCCAGGTGGTCCCCATGATTTTCTATTCTTAGTGATATCGTGCTGGATTCATTTTTCATCAACAGTGACGATACAATAACAAGAACCCTCTTTTTTATAACTGGCAAGCAGCATTTCACAATACTTTAATGTTATTTTGTTACCAAATAATACTTTAAGGTTATATTGTTACCAAATGTCAAAACTAACGATATTGCGTTTTATATCTAACAATTACCTACATAACCTACTGGAGGGGACATCATTTGCCAAACGGTGAAAACTTATTTGTACACCATATAAAATTAATGTTAAATATTTTCACGATAAAAGAAAAAATTGTGCTTGAAACGGTGAAATTTTCGAACTTTTACTTCCACATTAAGGGGGGAAATACATGTAAAATCGAACACAAATTGCTAATTTCAGATTGACTTAAAATATATGCATTGGTTATTCAGAAAATTTAATCATAATAAACCCTTAAAGTACATGTCTCATAGTAAATAAATATATTTTTTTCATAATTTTTCAACACAAAATGGCGGCGATGCGAGCGAATGAAAAAAAAACACACCAAAAACTGCTTCGTATAACGCCTTTTCCGGGGAACTAGTAACGTTCAGAGGAAAAAAATGCTAATGAGATGTATAATTCATAGGTGAACCAAAATAATTTATAAAAAAAATTAAATTTTTACATTAATTTTAGATTAAACAAAAAATCGATTATTTTTCAAAAAAATCACGTTTTAAACATTAATAAACAAATTATTTTTCCGAAATTACAATAGCATTCAACGAGAAGATAATACTCTTTTGTAGATGTGGTATAAATTTGAGCCAGATCGGTTCAATATTTTTTGAGATATTTTGTACGGAAGTTGAAAAAGTACTACTTTGAGAAAAACGCGTTTAAAGTTCTAAAGCTCGACCGATCTGGGTAATACCGCGCTGCCTATAACTGACTATAACTCGAGAACTAATACGAATATCGCTTCAAAACTCTTTTTGGTATATTTTAAGAGCATTTCAAACATTCTGATGTGATAACAAAAATCGATTTTTTTTAGCAGTTACATGTAATTTCCCCCTTAATGAAAATATCTGATCAAAGAATAAAAAGTTCACATTGCACCATATAATTTTTCAACGCGTAAAAATTAATTTTATCTTGAAACTCCGTATTGATTTGGTGAGCTTATAAGCAAGATTTTTGCTTTCTGCTTTACCTCTAGTAAAATTTGTACAGTAAACTGTCATTTTATAAAGGCTTAACACAACTCTTTCGACTAAAAACATTTATTTCATAAATGCGGAAAAGCTGATTCATATCGAAAGAAAAGTGAAAGCAAAAGCTATTGGGTGTTATTACCACGCCTTTCACTTATATGTTATTATTGGCGATATAGCCATGCTTCTTTTGATTTTGCTACAACCCAAAAACAATTTCAATCACAATATTCCTCCATACTTTTCCTGGAAGCAACGTTTCTAGGGATGAAAAACAAATGACCATCGTCAACTCCGATTGACAACATAGACGTTTCTTCACGTCCGCTATCCTGACAAGTACGTGAATGTACACATTTCGATCCGTTCTTCTATCTGCATTTCATCTATATGACCAAGTCTAACATATTTCCGATATTTTGCCGAGAAAATAGAATACAAAGCTCCAGAGTCCTCCGAAAGCATTTGTTGCGTTGCGATGTTCGCTTCCATTTTGAATGGGGTGGAACTTGGAAGGCGATAGAGACAATATGTGTGTTGTTTGTGACGTGATAAATAGCCATAGCGTGAGGCGAACAAATTGAAATCAAAGGTCAGGAGATCACAAGCATACAACATTTATCACACGACGAAAGGTCATATCATACGAAAGGAACAAGATCTCATCTCCGTCTTGTCAGTTTTTTAATCTCGCATGCAGTATTGTGGGGATGATGATTTCTATCGGGAACGAAGACGAATCTATAAAGAACATTTCGGAAGCTGCAAGATATCAGAAATTTTCGAATTTTCATAGATTCGGTTTTTGCTTTGTTGATATATTGATATCAGCCACACGAGATCGTACCGAGTTTTCTAGTAAAGATACACTGATAAATCTGTTTGCTCAATATTCTAACGAAATACATGGGTTATCATGGAATCTGATGAATAAATCTGCATGGCGATGAAAAATAACGCCAAGAGATATAAATATCAAACAATGTCCTGCCGTTTAGAAAAGTTTAAAGTTAGTCATAGAAGAATTCTTTTATGTTGCTTATTTAAGAAACCCGCTATTTGCAAAAGCGTAAGCTACTACACAGAGAGCTGAATTTTACGAACAGACATGAACTCGACATTTGAGACCCAAGTTAACGCAAAATAATAAAAAAATACTTTGTGTGTGAACGGTCTAGTATTTTCATTTTTAGTAAGAGTAAGGACTATGCTAACCAAATAAAATTTGAGGATGAAAAAAAATTGTGTATAGAATATTTTTAAAACTTGACTGCATAGATTCTAGAAGATACTACAATGGAAGGAGAAGTTTAATTCATATTGAGTATTCTTTTATCTGGTTAAAATCCTATTCTTACGAGAATACGATTATGAAATATACTTTTAACGTAGATTGTGGAAGAAAGGAGCGTCTTTGCGTCTGTATGACCTCGAGCAATACGATGGGCTTTGAAGTTAGAGTCTTAGTAACCAAATAAAGCTGCTGATGTGCAAATATATTTTAGAGGGTTATTCAATTTTAAATTGAGCAAATTTGTTACATATATTCGTAACTGTATTGCAACAAATATAGCACATATTTTCAAATCGAAATGGATATAGTGAATGTTTTCAAAACGTAAAAATCATATTTCGTTTCTTGACTTGATTTAACGCTTTAAATGCAATAAAAAAACTTCGGTCGATATATTTTTTCTATCAAAAAATACGAATTTTACAAGAGCAAGTTAAATTTACTGCATTGTTTGTTTCCGCCAACATTATAGTTCAAATGTGTTCAACATGAAACTATATATCAAATCTTGCGCGCCGATTGCCTGGCCCCCAAAGTCATTACAGATTTAAAATCACCTACGTCCTTTGTGTTTCAGAGAATGCGGCACACTACTATAAACTGATGCCGCACGGGAATCCATATTTCCCATCCATTTCTTTTATATCTTTGGTTTAGAAATATAGCCAGCAACATGAACTACGCATGGACAAATGGCATGGAACAACAAACTACGTTATAAAACAAGTCGTCACGAGAGAGAACAAACAAGACAATCAACATCGAATAAATAGCATGAACTGAATATAAATAACATCACTAGAACAACATTACGATCAACAACACTATCGAACTTGCAGCACACTAGCTTCGAAGAAAATTACCTCCAGCTAAAAAAACTCTAGCGCACCTGAACCGCTAGAAACACTAATGTTTAATGAACAATAGAAGAATCGTGCAGACTTTCAGTGCATATTCTACTATACGTGCTCCAACCTATTTCGAGTGCAAACTCACTTTGATCTCAACAATTCATTTAAACTCATAGCGTGGAAAGGATTTCAGGAAAGGATTTGCACTTGCATGAATTTCAAGATTTAGAAAAGTCAAACACTGCAAAACTTTGAAAGCAGCATAAGGTAACGTAAACAAAATCAAATAACTCTTTTGATCTTGATTTTATCCGATGGTTTTGTCGAAAGTTACAGGGGTAGAAAGATGCTTGGGATCAAAAAACGAAAGATGTTTGGGACCGAAATATGAATACTTAATGTAACTTTCATACGAAAATAGCAAAAAAAGCCATGCGCTGGCAACATTTCGCTACACTGAAAAAATCCACATTGTTTGTTTCCACCAACATTGTTTCCACCAACATCCACCCAGAGCTATGTAACGTAGCGCATTATTTATGGCCCCATACGCTATGTACATAGTAATCTGAGCTATGCAGTATGGCTCCCAGCGCCATAATTACATGGCGCAGAAATTATGGCCCCACACGCTATATTACATAGTACCATGAGCCATGTAATATGGCTCATGGTGCTCCAATTAGACTCGCAGCCATACTGTGTGACGGGATGTATAAATGTCAGAAAGTGTCTTCTAAGTATCGTCGATAGAAATGCGCTGAAAAAACACGTAGCACTAGACGCCATAGTCTAAAGACTTCTGACGTGTAGTTTTTAAATTGTTTAGTGGGTAAGCAAGGTTTGTAATACTTGGGGTCCGTAGTTAGAATTCAGGTTTAGATGAAGGGCTACGGACCGAGTTGATCTAGTTTTGAATTGGTATCTGAATGTTATAAGGGGTAGTCGTAGAATTCGTAACTTTTCACTCACTTTCTACCAACTTCAAATTATCTACCCGATAAGGATTGTCGTGAGTTTACTATCATTTTACTTCAATTTTAAAGGACTACTGAAAAAACACAGCGCCAGACGCCATAATTTATAGATTTCTGGCACCATGTACATAGTCGATTTCGGGATTGTGATAAAACATAGCGCCACACGCCATAGTACATGGCGAAAAATACATAAGAGCAGACGCTATGCTTATAGCCCTTTACGCCATGTACTATAGTCCTCCACTCCATGTACTATAGCCCTCCACGCCATGTACTATAGTCCTCCACGCCATGTACTATAGTCCTCCACGCCATGTACATGGCATAGACGACTACATTACATGGCGTGGAGGACTATAGTACATAGCGTAGAGGGCTTTAAGCATAGCGTCTGCTCCAATGTACTATGGCGTATAAGCATAGCGTCGGCTCCATGTACTATGGCGTGTGGCGCTATATTTTATCACAATCCCGAAATCGACTATGTAAATGGCGCCAGAAGTCTATAAACTATGGCGTCTGGCGCTATGTGTTTTTTCAGTGTAGCATGAAAGCCAAAAATATATCACACCTGCCTCATATTGAAATCAACCTACCCTGCGAATTTCGTTTTGATCCGATGACTGCATTGGAAGTTATAAAGGTACAAAGAAATTTAGGGTTACCACTTAATACTACAAGATCATTACCGTTTGGAAATTTTACGATAAAATCGCTTCATAAAGATATTGCAAAAAAATACAAAGCCAAGAATAGCTGCCAGCCCTATCATGGTTTTTTTTACCAGATTCCTTCTGAATAATGCCTATAATAATTTCCACTTATCATATGAAACTCGTTTTGATTTCATGACTGGACTGAAAGTTTTAGGGCAAAACTGAAAGTTTTATTTTCCTGAGCGAATGTTCAAAATTCAAGACACCAAAATTAACATAGCTGGCAGCACCAACCGAAATTTTCAACCAAATTTCCTCCAAATTTCTACCAAAGACGGCTTAGAGTAAGGTTCAGCTACTGTGTCAATTTCATGAAAATCTAGTTACTGAATCAGAATTCATAGGGCGAAAAGCGGTTTTTTTTCTTTATAATTTTTCAGCATGGCACCACTGGCACTGAGTTGCCCGCATTCCCAAATCGCTTCTATTAGACTTGGTCCTACTGATAATTGGGACGTGAGTTCTCATGAACAGAAGTTTTTGATGCTTAAAATATACGTAAATTGGAGGAGGATTACCGGTCTTGCCCGATAAAAAATTCCAAAAGTTTTACTTTGGTTGTGTAAGCAAAGCATAAAATTTCTGTATGAGTAGGTTTTCACTGTAATAGACGAAAATTTTTCACAAGAGTCGATATTTTGAAGGTTTTCACTTTCAATACCTGCAGTAGCTGCTGTGTTGCCAGCACGTTGGCAAAGAAATACACGAGTCTACAACTTAGTAATATCAATATGTCCTTTAAGTTTCATAATGATCTAATAATCTAGTCAAAAATTATCACAATTCAAAAATTGTCAAATTTTCTCAATCTAATTTTAGGCCTAGCGCAAACATAAGGTTGAAAATTTGAAAAATATTATTATATTCACATTTAAAACACGTTCAAAATTCATTCCATAAACTTTGTTTTAGAATTTCAGAATAATAGGTATATTCAAAATATCACTAAAATGGCCGCCGGTGCCAAAGGGTTACAGATTATTAACGTTTTGTGAGACGTGGTACTATTCTGCATATACACCAATGTATCCTGAAATTTTTAGTTCAATCGTATGGCGTGTTCCTGAGATTTTTCACTGAAATTTTTTCATGATATATATGTACATATATATATATATATATATATATATATATATATATATATATATATATATATATATATATACATATATATATATATATATATATATATATATATATATATATATATATATATATATATATATATATATATATATATATATATATATATATATATATATATATATATATATATATATATATATATATATATATATATATATATATATATATATATAGAAACATGAATTTTTTGCCAAAGTGATTTTAATACTAGTGTTCTTCGAACATTAGTAATAACCATTTGTTATTCAAAATAAACACAAATAAGGCATTCAGGCTACATTTTTGAAATGTCTCTAACGGTTCTAAAGATCAGTTGAAAATCCAGCTGAGTTGGCTGTTGCCTGAATTTATTGTGTGGGACAAGCAGGCCACCGTCTCAAAGTTGAATGTGCTGGTGTGGAGTAGAACAAAACGAAGGTAAATTCAGGATTAGATTGTACGAGTTACAATTGGAGGTAATCGGCTCTGAACAAAATCCGTGTTGGTTAAAATTTTCTTCGTCCGGGCAAGGCTTCAATCACTCTTTTTTGATTGAAGGAGATATCTGGTTCAAGAATTGCCAAAGAAGTCAGCGATGAATCGAAGAGGCAATAAATTGAAATTATTAGGACTGAGCTGGTGAAAAAGTCGAGAATCGACGCTAATTAATTTTTATTTTTTAATTCAAAAAACCAGTCCATACACCGATCGATTCAGCAAAATGTATCATATATAGGGGAATCGAATACTGAATAAAGTACAGTCTGTTTCAGAACGCTAGCTCGATCGGCGACCAATCAGGCTGTTTAAACAAAAAAAATAAGTCGTTTTGATTTATCCTTTTTTTCGCATGTTCTACGCGGCGACCGATTTCGCCACGCAAGTGCGACAATCTGCTTGGAGTGGCCAATAGAGTCGGCATAGAAAGAAGAATATTTCTTTCTTTTATTTTATATAATAGACTCGGCCATAGAAAGAAGAATATTTCTTTCTTTTATTTCTTTTATATAAAGGCTCCGATTTAAAAAAAAATAACAATTTGAAATTGGAAGTAAGGACTATTCGACCATCTCAGAATTCTACAACGGAGACAACGGAATCGAAAAGATTTCTAGCACGGCGTGCACAGGTTAAGTTTATTATAATATTTATTAAGACTATTATTTAGTGAATAGTAAAATTAGATAATGATAGGTAGATTCGTGGATTTAGATAGGGACTTGCTTATGTAATAAACAGGAAGTTTATTACATAAGCAATAAGTATTGTTGATGCGAAAAAAGTTGTGTGTACTAGGTGAATTTTGTAAAATTACGCTCATTCTTTTCCTTCTGAAGTACTACATTCAATATTGATTAGACTACGGTAAGCGGAAAATGTCAATTCGTTGTTGATAGCAGTTTTGCGAACTAGTTTGTTGAAACGAGTGGCACCTCACTCACTCCCAAATTAGACATAATTGGAAGATCGGAACTAGCTGTACGAGAAACCTACATCCAGAGCGAATGAGCGGCAAAAAAAACTGAAGCTGTACATATCAAGGAAAGACAAAATACATATTGGTAGCATTTGCAGGAAGAACGCCTAGAGCTGGTTAGACCCCAGGATAGTTGAGCATGAATTTGAAGTAGTGAAATCTTTTAACTACCTTGGGTCAATTGTAGCAGCCGATAACAACTTGGAGGAAGAAATACGCGGGTGGCTGCTCAAAGCCAACAAAGCTTACTACAGTCTGTCAAGGCTCTTTAGGTCCCGAAATCTTACCCGAACATCAAAGCTTCTGCTGTACTAGATCATGGTCCTGACGGTACTCAAGTACGAATCCGAGACTTGGGTGCTTAGTAAAAGGCACTCAGACCTCTTCGTCGCATTCGAAAGGAAAGTCTCGCGGAGAATTATTAGCTCCATAAGTGAAAAAGGACAATAACCGTGTTTTGTGCTATCTACATAGAAGCAGATAATATTACTTAGATGAAGTTCGGTAGACTTCGGTGGCAGGATACCTAGCTGGAATATTTTATCGCAAACGAAATCTAATCGAGCTGAAAATTTCGTGATACATTGATGAATGCCTAGGATATGGGAATCAAATTTTTTGAAAAATGGGTAGGATACAGTATTCGAAAATGCAACGTTTGTGGGCACTTAGTTTCTTCAAGTAGGCAATTACAGATTTTCAAATAAAAATTAGTATTAGAATCACTTTGCCCAGAATTCAAACGCTCATATATACATATAAATGTATATACATATATATGCATATGTAAGTATACACGAATACTTTTTTTACAAGCATCTATATGATACTCCGACCTGAACCGACTCGATAAACGCTTCTGAAAACCGCTGTGTGTGTCAACCGACGCGCCAGACTGAAGCGTTAAACACTTCGGTGGAACCGCCGAGTGTTTCATTGATCTTAACTCGTTGATCCACCTCTTCCACAAATGATTTTTCAGTTATTGTGCTATGCACCATTGTTTGCGTAAACGTATTAGCTTCTTGTCAACAATACAGGCGAATTGTATTGAATTTGTGTAACCAAGAAGACACTGGTTCGGGGTAAGTGGTTCCTGGCTCTATGGATCCATCAGTACATGAATCAACGGTCTTTTATTGAATATGTTGGCCCCTCCAAAACAAGACCTCTTATTATTTCAACTTGTGGCCTAATTTTCCTTATAGTTCCAGGCAGTGCTCCAATATTTGCAGCAACCTTCTGCCTCGGGTTTTGCTGTACTAATAAACACCCAGTCAATACCTCTACTACCTAGCTCCAGACGAATGCTCTCTTCATCAAATACAGGCAGGTTTTTCATATTTCCTTGGCAGCCGTGACGAGATTTGTGAAATTTGAAATTTGGTATGCGGGTGCGTAAAGTTAAAAAGTTTCGATTGCAAATCAGAAAAGTATCCGTTGATAAATACGGGGCTAACTTCAGGTGTACGTCGCGAACAGTCAAAAACATGAATACGCACCTCTTTTCCCGACGTCATCCTTTAGGGACCAACATAGGACCTATCCAAACTAGTAGATGTAAATGGACGAACATGCGGCGCTGAATCGATCGTTTGGTAAGTGTCCCATCTTTAGAGCAAACGATTCGCAAAACGGAAAAAGGTAAAACTCACAGAACTATTGCATTTCTCGAACAAGAGCAGGTAAGAGTGGTATGCAATATTTTTCTCGGACACTACAGATGATGGTATATCAGTATCGTTACGTGGTGATCCTTCGGCATTATAGAAGGCATCTCGTTTCGACTGGAATACATATGGCTGTCGGTTTGTTGTTTCACAGAGCCGCCAGTTCACATCTGAAAACCTCTTTCTGAAACGTTCGGCATATGTACATATATAAAAATATCGCGATTTACTGTCGTGTCACAGCTTTAGGAGAACATCGTATTGATTTCTTCAGCGCATTCACAAGTCGAAATACCTATGCAACCGCAAAATAAAATAAGTGATCTCTAGCACGAAATTCAAACTTGAATGCTACTAATTAACAGTAATCTAAGAGCAATATAAAGCTTCTGGGTGCTTTTCTATGAAGCAGAGAGTTATTTCTGCTTTTTAATGTTTTCTTAACTATAATTTGTTTTTTGAAATCAGGTACATGGTAGGCTTTTTAATCTAATTAATTCAATTCGAAGTTCTCCCAAAATTACTCTCACTAACTGCTATTACGGTACAACCTTTATTTTTTTCTGTCTTACCTCAAGCAATCAGTTTTTGCCACACGTTAGTCAAGTTATTCAGTACCAGTTCTGGAAGAGAACCTTAATATTATCGAATTACTAAATGCACATACATACATATTTGGATACTGTGAATAAAATACAATATATGTACACACAATTCCCTCATTAAATTTTCATTAGATGAAAAAAAGAAATAATAAGTTCTGCCGATAAAACGTCAGTCATCGCAGGCTCGGCTGCTAGAACATATACCTAGGTGTACTTCCGTCGAAATTACCCACATTTGACTAAATATTTTTCTTTGACAATACTACGCAGTATTCCATGTTTTCCTCACATGCGACCATTTCTATTTTGAATAATTAATTGAGAGAGCTGTTTGTCATTAGTTTCCTGCGACAATATGTATAAAAACAATGTTTGCAGGCTGGGACTCTTCGCCGTATTTACCGATTTAGGTGTATTTGGTTTCAGTAATTATTGTTGACGACAATAAAACCATTAGCGAGTAGATTCAGGTAAAATAATAGATAACGAGGGAGAAATCGATAGACATTGGATTCAACAAGCTGTGTCCCTACCAGTGTTGTGAGGTCTCTATGGCCGAAATTCCCTCGAAAATGCTCGTCTTTCCCACAGAGCAGGTTGCGAATTCCCACGGTTTTTCCCACGGACAAAATATGAGCTATTCACCACAGTTTTATATTTATGTGTCAATATCACGCAAATGTCAATAATTTTAAGAATAAAACAGCAGTTTCATATATTTTATACACATATACATATGTATATATTTGATTTATCACAGCGAAGAAAAAAAACATATATTCATTTCAGAAAAAACTCATTTCATTGTAACGCTATATAAAATGCGTTCATTTTTAAACTAATCAAATAGATTTTGTGAATTGTGCAGATTGAAATGTTTATCAGAAGACTCGAAATCAATGCAGGTAACAGTTCTACACTAAAAATTTGAGCGAATGCAACAAACTGCGTTTAGTGAATCTTCACTTATTCTGTTTCGCTTTAAAGTTTTGACGTCGATTTCGAGATATTCAATGATTTGTGTTTTGATTTGTACTGGAGATATATGGAGAGTTCATTTTTCAAAATCGATTTAAACATACTTCTACAAAAGATAGGTTTTTCAAATTTTGTAGAATGATGTAATAGAGTATGTTGTTTTTGAATCCAGTGTTAGCTCAAAAATGATAAAAATGTAGATAGAACCTTTATGGTTAATAGGACAGAGATATCTTCGTTCGATATTTACAACTTTTTTTGCCAAACTTTTGAACTGCAGCGAATTCGTTCGTTTTGAACGATCAAGAGCTATTTGGAAATCAAGAGCTATTAACATTCAATTTCTTTAAAGCTAAAATAATCAAATGGTAATCTCTCTTTAAGCTCTTCACATGTCGCAGCGTAAAACCCTTTTCCTATTTTTTTCATCTTTTACAGTTTCTTCTTGACGCTATCTATTCTTACCATTTTGATCCCAAATAAATATCCATATCTGGAACTAAATGCTCTTCATTCAATTCGATATTTTCCAGTAAGCCAATGAAACCAGGTTTCACAAAATTTAAGCAAATTATTCTCAAAATACTACTGCACTCAGCATAAAATTTGTGAATCAGTAGTTGCTTTGACTGAAACCGTGTATTAAATATACTGAAACAGCTTAAACTAAAAGCTGAAAGATGCCTTTACACGATTATTCTACATTATTTCGTAACAATATTTTGCTTTTGGCCATTTTGACTTAAATTTTTGTTGAAAATCGGTAATAAGCTAATTGGTCTTATCGAGTCTTGGTTTAACCGGAGCCATGTGGAGGTAAAATTTCACCTTTGCCAATTCTTGACAGGTCACAGACTGTGTTGTGAGGTTTCCGTGCCCGAGATTCCCTCGCAAATGCTCGTTTTTCCCACAGAGCAGGTAGCGAGTTCCCACGGTTTTTTCCACGGACAATATGTTAGCTATTCACCACAGTTTTATATTTATTTATCAATATGCCAATAATTCTAAGAAAAAAAACAGCCGTTTCATATATTTTATACACATATGTATATTTGATTTATTACAGCGAAGAATAAAAACATTCACTTCGTGAAAAAATCATTTCATTATAACGAAAAAAATCATTTCATTGAACGAATGCAAGAAACTGCTGTCAGTGTTGCTGCTAGAATGTTGGACACTGAAGAAGAAGGCGGATTATCTGCCATGGAATTGAAATAAATCAGCTTCTAAAGGAAGAAAATTTAATTTGATATTTAGTCTTGATTAAATTTCTAGTGCCGTGACTTAAATTTTTTTTGCTGAAAATCGCTAATCGGATGTCTGGAGAAGCGATTTTTATTCATTTCATTGCAGGTTTTAACTGAAATGTAAGAATGCGCGAAGAAATCTGAATTTTGCCTGGATTATATAAATTCTTTCTCAAATATATTTGGTGGAAATTTTACGAAAGAGTTTAATTTCATTTAAACCATTTCTCCCACAATTTTGCTCTACGAGCAGGACTTTTCCCTTTTTCCCTTTTTCAAGTTTTAGAAGTCGAAAATTCCCACAAAATGGGAAAATTCCCACGATCTCACAGCACTGGTCCCTACACATGTTCATGTGCATATTGTTACGGGGGCGAAGAATGCTTTGGTCGAAGCTCGTGCAAGGGGCGCATAAATTTTGTGGTAATTAGCTTTTGTTGAAATTAATTTGCAGTCTAATCGCGATAAGCAACTGAAATGTTTGAAATTCGTGTGGATTTGAAGTATTGATGATGACAATACACGAACTCAATGAATTTATTACTTGTTGGTTCGGTGAGTGCTGTGGTTTCCCGGTGGATTATTAATAATATAGTTCGGTAAAAACGTAGTTGAACGTCATGAACATATTTTTGTTGATTCGAAAAATTGCTGATTTAAGATTTGAAATAGGCAGCGAATGTCATACGTACGATACTGATAGGCAAAACATCTCTTTTAAGTAGTGGCGGCTCGTATATTTGCAGAATAATCAAGAAGATATTTCACCGCAGCAAATATGTTAATAGTTGACAGTATTTTTCGCTTTCCAACAGTTTGATTCAGTGATTTTCCTACTCAGTATGAGCATTATCAATCTCAGAAATGTTTAAATAGAGCAAGATATTTAGAATATATTAAGAAAAGAATTTTTTTTTTATATACAATTTACATTTTTGGCACACCACAAATCTATAAAATTTATTTTTCTTTTCAAATAGCCTAGGTATTTTAATCTTCTATGGCAAAATCGCATCAATTTTCAAGCCAAATAGTATTCAATATTCTTGTAATATTTACTTGCAAAAAAACTATCATTATTTAATCATTCGAATTCAAACCTAACTCGATAGGCACAAATAAGCAAAACAAATTAAATCTACATGAAACATTAAGCTCTAAGGCTAATTATGTCATAAGTCATTATACAAGTTAAACATACAAAATAAAAACCTTTGATAAACAATAATCCATAACAGTAATCATTATACAAATACATTGTCTAGCAATAAATTCTGTCCCTGTATTTTTTCTTTTTTTTGTCAATTAAGATTAAAAAAAGTCTAGCGCATCAGAACCACTAGAAAAATAATTTTCGAAGAAGCTATCTTTGAGGGATTTAAAAATGTGTGAAAACGTTATACACTTTTTTGTAGTATCATATCAACCATTTCTTACTCAAAGGAACATATATCATTTTCTGACAGCATTTCCTATAACACAAATGATGAAAATGTTCAGCGCTGGCAACATTTGTCCAACACAGCAGCAATAAATCTAACATAACATGCTCGTGCTTATTCAACCCATCCCTTGAATTTCGTTTTCATCCAAGGATATCATCGAAAGTTTCAGCGATTAAACTATGTCTGGGGTTGCCATCCGAAAAATTTCCAAAACTCAGTAAATTTAAACATCGGTGGCTATTTTATTGTAAATGTTTTGCTTATGAATACAAAATGGAAGCATCTGTTGGTGAAATATTTACGAAATTGTCTGGTGTTGGCAATCATGTGCTAGCACCAAAATTACTTCATGTTGTATTAAACCCACCCTATGAATTTCGTTTCAGTTGAATGGCTGTAAGTTAAAGGAGTGAATATAATTTTAGGGTTACCACCGTCCAAATTTTTTAAATTTTTGAAACGTAAATATTTGTTGTTAATTGTCATTGCATTATCATTCCCATTTGGAAATTTTATGACAACATCGCTCGATAATGAAATGTCAATAAATTACAAAATTCATCATAGCTGGCAACCCTTTCATTATTTTTCAACGAAATTCCTACAGAATTAGAAATGATTTCGTTACTGCATCGGAAGTTATAGGGAAAAAACCTTTATTTTCCCTAGCAAATTAACAATATTTAGCAGACAAAAATTGCCATAGGCGACTCTATTCTAATTTTTCAATAAAATTTCTATGAAATCTATCTTAGAGTAAGGGCTACCTACTGCGTGAATTTTGTTAAAATCTGGTGGCTAAATTGGAAGCTATAGGCCAAAAAACAGTTTATTTTCTCAGCGATTTTTCCAAATGACACCACTGCCACTGTATTGCCCGTATTTCAAAATCACTTCTATCAGATCTGGTCCTAGTTAATACCAACATGTCCTGAAAATTTCATATTGATCGCATTATCCGATCGTCAGTTCTCGTGAACAGAAGTTTTGGGTGCTGAAAATAGAGGTAATTTGATCACGGGTTGCCGTTCTTGTTTACCGCGGAATTTGGAAAATTTTTATTTGACTTGGTGGAAAAAAGTCAAAATTTATCAATAATTTGAATTTATTTCAAAAATCAAAAATTTTTCAGGAAGGTCGATGATTTGAAGGATTTTTGTTCAGGTGCCTGCTGTAGCTACAGAGTTGCCCACACAGTCTTGAAAGTGCATGTGTGTTAAACTCTAGTCAACATCAATACGCTCTGAAAATTTCACGATGATTCATTATTTTTCTTAGAAGTTATGACAAATCGAAATTTGAAAAAAAAGCTTTGCCTACTTTTAGGCACTCAGTGCCTACACCAGGCTCAAAATTTCCAATTCTTTATCATAGACAAACTATAAACATAATATGTTTTCATTCCTTATACTTTTTTTTAACAAAAATGTACACTGCTTGGAAATATAGGAGTACCTGAAAATTCACTAAAATGCCCGCCGCCGCCGCAAGTCATGGACCTACCTGTTATATACATCTATGTTCTCCGAAAATTTCAGTTCAATCGGATCGGCCACTCCAGAGATTATCTCCCTTAATAATTTTGCTGATATATATATCTATATATATATATATATATATATATATATATATATATATATATATATATATAGATATATATATATATATATATATATATATATATATATATATATATATATATATATGTATATATATATATATGTATATATATATATGTATATATATACATATATATATATACATATATATATATATATATATATATATATATATATATATATATATATATATATATATATATATATATATATATATATATATATATATATATATGTACACTCAGAAAAAAGACGCATAGTAAAATCAAAAATTATCGAATTAACAATGTTAAAACAATGCCCATAATATTGCCCTCTTTGTATATTCGTTGAAGTTTCTTTCATAAATACAAACAATTTTTTGAGTTACATATACAAACCAACTAATCGATTGTTGATTTAACATGATGCGCTGTAATTTCTTATCTTTTGTTTGATCGTTTACGAGATCCCTTCAACATTCATTCCGAGATTCATCAAATGCGCATAAAAGATCTGGTGCGTGCAGTGGAAGCAAATCATTCGGAGTGATAAATAGTTTGGTTTTGTTTTGACTGGTTCACTTCGATTTTATTCACTTAAATTGGTTATTACCGGTAGGGGATAAATTATTTATTAATTATTATTATCAAATAATAAGTCTTGGTAATGTGTGATCAAATTGATCCTGAAATAGTTACGGAAAGTGTAGTGATAGTACCAGCAGAAATCGATGCAGAGCTGTATAGTTTGTTGCTGGAGGGGAAACTCGAAGCGCTATATTTGTCATTGCGAGGTAAATATTAGCCTTTCTCATACCATTAGTATATTACAAGTCGTGTTACATACATAGCAATTTACAAACAAGAGAGTGTTATAGTGTTTTGCGCGAAATGAAAACAAAGTGTCGGTATTTTTAAACAATTCCTTGCTTTATTTCATTAGAAGTGTTTATTGATAATATTGAGTTTATACCAATAGACAATCAATGCACTAAATACTGAATGAAATGTAAGAGCAATAGATCCGAGCATATTGTTGCAACTGCGTTTTATTTTGATCTGATGCTTTGTTACAGAGAGTGATATAACATATGAAAGGCTGCAATAACTCTCGAAGGAAGATATCAGGGATGCAATTTCAAGTATTGGCCTGCGTGCCACGTTTCAATTTGTATGGAAAAAAGAAAAGGTTTGTTTATATATTTTACTTGGAAAGGAGTATTGCTGTAATTTTTTTCTTTTCGGTTTGGCATCGACTATGGAACGCATTCAAAAGGTTTGCGGATTATTATATGCTGAAAAGCACTTGCACTTGCCCGCCCACCTTACCAGAACAAGTGTCTAGTGTTTCTGTTGGCAGTGCTTCTAGACAATTCGTAAGCGTTTCTTATAATCTAACTGAATAAATAATAAATTTAATGAAATTTAGAATCTTACTGTGCTACTGAATAGTTCAGTTCGTGGGCGAAGTCTACTATACATAATTAACAATGGCAAATCTTACATAAGAAACAAATCATTATGAAAGCTTATTCCAAAGTAAAAAATACGTTTTTTATTCCGCAAATGAAATGAAAATCATTAGAAATACGCATTAAAAATTTATGAAATGCATTTTGAAAATGTATTTTCATAATGAATAATAGGTTCATGTTGGTATGACACTAGTTTTGATAAGCATTTTTTCCATGTAAACACTAAAAATTAACATTAATTTATCCTGACAAAAAATACTATCTATTGCTTTCCATAGCTTAAGGACCTGATACTTATTAAGCGAAACGAATGTGAACAATTTTTTTGTTTAGCTTTAAGTATAAATATGAAATAAAGTGGTAAATGCATCTTACCTTAATCATTTTTATTTTAATTAGCATGATTATTTAATGAGTGACAATGTAGCCGAAGCCGACAATGTAGCCGAAGCCGACAATGTAGAAATAAAACATGGGTTTTGAATTTAACTAATTCCTGAGTAATTTTGAGAATGCTTTTGTTATTTCAAGAATCTACATTGTATATTTATGACGTTGTTGTTAATTTTTTCACTATGCAGCTACATTATTCTTTAAGATGGCATGTCATAATGATACAAGTCAGCTGTTGGATTTCCTATTCGCAATTTTAAGATTACAAGCTTACCATGTTGATTCAATGAAGCAAACTGTTGATAATACAACTAAAGTACGTATTACTATCTAGTAGTTAATTCATAGCGAAATTTCTATGGCGCCAATTCATAGTGAAAAATAGATTAAATAACTACGTTTTTTCCCAATTTTACATATTTTTTTTTTCTGAGTGTGTATATAAATATCAGGAATTTTCGACGAAGCGAGTTTAATACTAATTTTCTTGGAAAATTTGTAAAAAGCTTGCGCCAAGTTGGAATACGAGGATGACCTACATTATGTTCCAAACGGACACCTATTTCCTGAACGTTGAAGGAATGTAAAGTCGTCAGGATTCCTTCCTAGACCGTTGCCACTGAATTTATTCGTATGTAAGCTAAATACCTGTAATTAATGCCACTGAACTGGTTGGTGATGCCGCACCGTATACCCTGGCAGAGAGAACAAGCGTCTACACCTAACAAAAAACATCGTGCGAAGGCGCTTCAATCTGTTCATCTTCACTACGATATGATGCTCTACAATTGTATAAGTTGCTGATCGGCAAATCAAAGTTCGCTTGGGACATGAAGCTAGTTGTATTGTATCAAAATTTACAGTTTTTTGTTAGTTTTCCTCGAAAATTCGGTTTTCTGGCCCTTTCTATGAGCTAGAGTTTATTCACTATAGTACTGAAGGCTGTCTTTGTACAAGAATCTAACACATCACCAAAACTGTGGAGCCTTTTGTGCTTACTTATGCACAACGGATTTTCCATGTTCGGAATAATAATTATTGGATGTAAATGACCGACAGCTTTGCTTTTGTTCGCTTTCTGTCAATAGGAATTAATTTTTCAGCGTGTAATTTAGGAATGCAAAAAGTTTTTTCAGTATTAGTAGCGAAAAAATTTGTACTGTCAAAGTAAGCACACCACAGTTCACAAAATATTAGGTTAGGTTCTGCAGCTGCATCCTTCAGACAGACTCCGGAGAAGGCACACTTAGGCACACTAGGGCTTATTATGATGCTGCATTGCATAATACACAGCCCTTATTGACTGGTGAGTCGCTCAGAGTCCTTTATGAAGTGGATGATCGCCTTGAGGTCCACCTGAAGCCACTTTGATTAGGCAAGTAAAAAAGTATGAGTCCTTCATCTTTTTTCTAGTGAAAACGAGAAGATGAAGAACAGTTTCTTCCTTCTCCTCGCATCTACAGCTTCCACTGAAGTCGTTGTAAGGAGCACCCAGCCGCGATCCATGCCAGCCAAAAAGACAGTGTCCAACACAGATATGAAAGAATATGGATACGAAATGGCTATCCGTGTACCCATAGGTGAGTGTGCCATTTTTTATACACGCACAATATTGCTCTCTCACAAAAATTCCGCTCAGTGCGCCATTTTCTACCGCACTCACAACCGAAAAACCTTAATGCTGTGTCTTAATGCTGTGAACACCAGATCGGTGTCAAAGCGTGCAACAGGAAACACGGAAAGAAACATCAATGTCAGTTTGATTTGTGTCGGGGACTGAAAACATTGACTTTCAGTCAAAATTTGTCAAATAAAATTTGAAAATTTTTCGGCGTATTCGGTGGAAACGTACATCGACGTTTGTGCGCAATAGTTTGAGTCGGTTTCGCGAATAAATTTGCGGTCAAAAATTATGAAATAGTGCGATAATGAAGTGCCGCGTTCCAGGCTGCAAAAGTAGCTACTGAAGTGCTTCGCAGGGGATATTGTATTTCGGGTGAATAAAATTAACCTTTGGCATCAATTTCGTTTTGTTCTTGTGTGAAATCATAATTAATTTCATTCACAAAAATCACTTTAATCTCCACTCGTCGGTTCGGGGAAAAAAATGTCAAACGACGTTCAAAATGGCGATCTCTCGTGGTTTTTACATTAGCGTTACCATATGAACTGTATAGGGCACACTCCAGTTGCGTGGCGTTCATGGAAGCAAAGGAAACATTGCTTCCCTTACATTTAGCTGACATAAATTTTAAATTAATTGTTTTTTTCGAAATCGTGAAATAATCGCGTATAAACATATATTAAAAAAAATGCACAAATCAAATTGTGAACATCTCACACAGTTGATGTGGTAACACCACAGAATCAAAATAATGAAAGAACAACCACGACTTGGAAGCAATGTAAAAATTGCATCTATGAGCGTTTATTTGACCCCATATAGAATAAACTGTGACGTCATTTAAAAAAATGTGTGTATACCATCTGTTTGGAAGCAATGAAGATGTTGCTTCCTAGGGGAAATTATCTTCTCACGAGAGAGACTCAGAGCGGAGCTGCGAACGCATGACTACTGTGGAACTTATTTCTGCTTTCCCCTCACTAGTAGCAGGGAAAATTGTTATTGTTATCATGAAAAACGCTTGCTGTGACCGAATTTGAGTTACGAGATGTAGCAAGCGTTGCCAGATGCTGTGGATTCGATAAGTCGTTATTTTATGTGTTTTATTTATGATTTATATTATGACATTATCAGTGGCGGCTCGTGGGTTTGAAACCAAGGGAAGCACAAGCAAAATATATAAGCATATAATATAGATAAGCATACTTATGAAGCGCATAGTAAACTATACCTTTGAAATACCGTGTAAAAAATCAATTAAGTATTTTAATGCTGACCATATTTGCATTAAAAGATTGTCAACAGCTTCCTACTCACTATGATCAAAAATCTCACAAAAGTTCAAGTTAATTATAGTATTTGAAAGCAAAAAAAAAAAACTATTTCTTCATATCTTTTTTAAATTATAAAAAAAAAGTTAAGTTGAAAACATATTACAGGCTAAATATATGGCGAAAGTTTTTTAATAGCTCAAAGTTGAGGATATAATGCATCTTTTAGCAAATTAAAAAAGCAATGCCACAATAAAAATAAATATCTCACATAATTTGCAATAAAAGTGCCTAATATAGTTACCTTTTGCAAACAGTTAACTGAGCGAAATTATTGATCTTGGCTGCTAAAACTCAATAAGATCCTCAATGAAAAAGATTACCGCAGCAAATACTCTATGGCACAACCACCTTAATTTTGGTTTTCCACTTTAAAATCCATATTAAACGGGTAAATATTAACTTTTGGAAACAGAATCTATTCAATTCGCTCTCACTTTAACGAGCTTTATGTTATAATTTACTTTAAAAACTATTCTTTTATCGATGTTTAGCCGACAGTATTAATAGATACTGACAATACAAAAAATACACGCCGAAAGAGTTATAACAGGTGCGTTTTTTGTGAAGAAGGCATAAAAAACGCACCATAGAAATAACATAGGCGAAAGCAATCAAGTGGTCATATCACCCAAAGCACCTGAACCGAGAAACTCATTTTGCGAAAATAAACCCAAAGCAGATACAAAAAAACCGCTCTGGAGAAAATTGTACACCATATTCTCCATATCAACATCACAATAACTTGCACCGTACATACTCCATGCGAAAAAAGCATAAAAGGCATCAAATTAGAAGGGGAACGACTCGTAAGAAAAAGATCAGAAGAGAATATACAAATTCTGTAACGTAGGTCATGAACATAATAGAGACGCAGACGACTTTTCAGCGTCAACATAGGCGTCCAAAGCCATCAAGTGGTCATTTCACCAAAGCACCAGAACGGAAAAGCTACGTCTTTTGGGAAAGCAAACCCAAAGCAGACACGAAAAACCGATCTGGAGAAAATTGCACACGAAAAAATTTAACTCATACTATTCTATTCCCCACATGAACATCACAATAGCTTGCACCGTACATGTGTGCATGTGAACAAAGCAGAAAATGCTTCAATTCGTAAGGGGAACGGCTCGTAAGAAGAGGAGTAGAAGAGAATCTACAGATAAATTATGAGGGGGAACAGTAACATAACAGAAGACGCGGATAGTTTTGCAGCGTATCAAGTTCATTCATTAATAAAGATTTTCGGGTCGTTCAGCGGGTGGATGGGACAAGGGTTTTTTGAATTTTTCTATCCAGCAAGACGCGGTGAGCTGAGCCAGCGTCCGCGATGATATTTGAGTACATTGATTGTAAAAATTTTGTGGGCATCATTTAGCCAAAGCGTCTAAGTAGATCGATACGAATATAACGAATTTGAGCATTGAAGCAAGATCACTTCAGTGTTCTGTATAGTATATCCCAATGAACTGTATGTTTTGAATTGAATGGCATGTAGTGCCTGTCGTTTGTAGTAAAACGTTTGAGTTTTCATTGTGTAGCTGTAAATTTAACTTGGAAGCTCTGTAGTTGGACTGTTATAAAATAAAACCATTTGATTGATAGTAGCGATTGAGTTTTGAGTTTTGTAAGAAAATAAATGTTATTACTTTGACTGTTAAATATTAATTGTAAATCTTTTGGTTGTTTCATATTGATTATTTAATCAAATTTGTGGATTAGCAAGGGAAGCACTGCTTCCTTTGCGTACATCGACGAGCCGCCCCTGGACATTATTTTTTGTATGTTTTATTTTGCATAGAAACTTTTATGAAGGTGTTTTCAATTGGCGAAGGCTTTTAGTCACTTATAGCCTATAGGATTTGGTAATAATATTGCAAGGTAGTAATAGGTGAAGCTGTAGACTAGAATTGTGTCGAATTAAATGTGTAAAATTACTGTGTAAAATTGCATGATACTTTTGATTGATATTTGAAATAGTGAAAGGTTGAAATAGGTGAATGTGTTCACTTGTTCTGTGGGTTAAAATTTTAGAATTCATCAGCTTATTTAATTTCTATATAATTGGATCTCGGTGGTTTGCTGAAAAAAAAGACATCATCAACCAGGGTCGATCGAAACCGAATTCGTGAATTGTCTCTACAACAAAGAGATGTACCTACTCGGTAGTTTGATCGCAAAATTAATAAATGAAAAACTCGGAACGGATTATAGGTTGTAATATTAAACAAAAATAATTTTGCTGGTCATGTGTGCTATTTTCAAGCGTTTCAGACATTTGGCGAAACATCGGATTTTGTAATTTAAATAATGTTAAAGCTGTGAACAGGCTTTGTACAAATAGCATTGATCATTTCAATTCAGTCCTTTTACTTTCCAAGTTTGATTCCGGTGATTCGAAGAATTGCTGAGTATTCAATATAAATATTCAGTGATATTGCTCACAGTTAGGAGAAATTGAGAAACAATGAAGATTCTAATAAACATTGTGTGTCATTTAGGATGTCAAGAAAAAGTATTATATAGTTGTAATGAAAATGTGTATTCTTGCAATAGGGGTACATCACCTAAAGACAATAAATCTTTTGACAGTACATAACCGATAATTGCCAGCTCACTTGGACAAAGCAAATGTTTTTTCCTAAACATCAAATTATATTCAAAACGATCTCATTAGTTTCAAAACGATCTCATTGTAATAAAATTAAGAAAAGCAAATTCATAGCAATAATATTAGATAAAATAACCGATATATCATATCGATCACAACTTTCAACAACCTTTGGTTACATTACTTCTTTCGGTGCAGTTAAAGAAACTTTCATAAATCTCACAGATGTTTCTGATAACCAAAATGCGTCCCGTTCATTTAACTTTGTTTTGCATGTTGTCCAAAAATTCAAAGCCTTGAGGAGCCTCTGTAATAAATGCCAAAGCAACTGGATTGCAAACATGTATAAAAAAAAATGTATAAAAACGCAATATTTATTCATTTTTTCGAACATCGACTAAATTTGATGTTATCTAAATTGTGCAATAGTATACGCGAATGCAGATTTTCGCCCAATCTATTACTAGTTTTTCAACAACGACAATAAGTTTATTTGTTTTGTATTTATTCGTCAAAAAATGCTTCAAAAATTAGTTCCAAAACGTTGGTCTTTTGATGGTTGGTTAATTTTAACAATTTTTCTATAATAAAGAGATATTAAAATAGCTCGTGGATTATTTAACTGAAAATGATAGTGATAATTGAGGCGGAGAGATCGATAGTAGTGCAAGTGGGCTTTTTATTTTACTTAAAGATTCTTAGTTTATTTCTCTGTTTAATGTTTTTTCTAAAAAAAACTTACTATTCGATATATTTCAGTCCCAACAATGTAATATACTGTATCATATTCACAAAATGGTAAAATTTGAAAATCAAATACATTCTTTAAGCAATAGTTTCACGGGAATTGGGAACGATTTATGGTTGATTTGTGAAACACCACAACGTCTTAAAACAGCAAGGTGCATAACTGACAACAATGAGAATGTTGTACCATTCTTTACAAGTGCTTATGTCGAAATAATTGGTAGCATAATCGTTCAAATAAACTCAAGGTTTTCATCCTTAAAAAGTTTCAGATTTTTAAGCCTTTTCAATTCTTCGAAGTTTGGCCACATTCAAAGATATTATATTTCTAGTTCTGGCAATGTTATTATTTTGCTGATAAATATTGATATGGTTTCTTATTGTGTGAAGGACTGTGAACTTTTATTTTCATAAGAATACTCTCACGTCCCCGTTAATATTTCCTGGGTGCTTTTATAGAGGCGTTCTATTACACGTAACGAATTTGCGGAAAGCGTTATCAACCATGGACATCAACCAATTGCTTCCCTTCGGTAAATTGTCACGCCACGCCACTGGCACACACCAGTACCTCATTCTCACACCAGTAAGCAAAAAGTCGAAAAAGAGCACATTTCTCTCGGCCGATTTCTAATACATTCTCTCTTATATCTATGGTGTCCAATTAAGATAGTCAGCGCTGCGCGAGGGACGCCCTTCTAAATAGAGAAGTTCCCTAGTGCGGCCAATGTCAAAAGTTTTCCACAGTTTTCCAGCGACCGCACAGGAAAGTTCTTCTATCCAGAGCTTCACAGCGTCCTCTAAATATTTCTGCCTGATGGCCAGGTTAACTGAAGCCATCGGAATACCAATCAGGAGACCACAATTATTTTATTCATGCAATATTTGTACTCGATAAAGATACTATGAATCTAACTAGTCTTGTTAAATCGGTCTGTCACTACACCCAGTACATTTATAGGTATGTTTCAGGCACAGAAAAAAAATGTTCAACAGTTTTTTCCAATACAGTATCAAACGCTCGAGAAAAGTACTACATAATTGCATGCTGAAAAATATTGAACTTATTTTTCATATTTCGCGGGATTTAAAAAAATTTTGATGC
Source organism: Nemotelus pantherinus (assembly GCA_963978885.1). Lineage (NCBI taxonomy): Eukaryota > Metazoa > Arthropoda > Insecta > Diptera > Stratiomyidae > Nemotelus > Nemotelus pantherinus. The sequence goes on along the minus strand of OZ022264.1, from coordinate 207,956,380 downwards.
TGAAAATATTTTGCAAAGCGAACTTCAGTATCTATTTCAATTGAAACTTAAATAATTTCAATAGAAAACTATTTGTTCGAAATCTCAATTGACAAATATTGCTAACCATATTTCGACAACTTTTCGTTCGCATGAAGTCCTCGAAGATCACAACGAGCATAGTTGATTTTGTAGTCGTTTCCGGCTTGGCACGAGAGCATACTTGAAACACTTGAAAATTGTTGACGAAAGCAGCAAATAAATAACCGAATACATGGTGCTACACTGGCTTCAGTTCATTTTCCAATTTACTTATTCAATCTACTTTTTCCTTTTTTTTCTGGGCTCCTTTTATTCAAAATGAAAAAGCTTCGGGCAACTATGCATTATAATACTAAAGTACTAAAGCTAAGACCCATCCTTATTACCATACGCGGTTTTTTCAACATGATTCCATTTTCCTTAACTAGCTTGAAAAAATAAAAACCCACGCGACCGAAAACGAAATGAGTGCAGTTATTTTTGTACGTTTTCTTGCAGAAAAACTAGTAGCAGCAAACGTAATATACAAGGACTTCAACGATTATCCTAGAAACTTAATACTTTGGGATCTAAGTATCTCAGTGTCGCATGAGCGTACAGAGAACAGTAGCCTAGTAAGATGTTGTATGCAAGAATGATGGATTGATGCTAAAATCTAGTTGACGTACATTTTTAGAAAATAACTTCGTCCACTTTCAAAATTTCCAGATGGGAAAATCTGCATTAAAACGCTTCACCGATTTTACTTCTCTCGATTTCTAGCTCAAAACCACAAGTGAATTTCACAAACTTAAAATTTGTCAACAATACGACGTTCCACTACCAAGCGATTTTCCGTTTTCATCCAGAAACACAATCTGCATAGTCAAAATAATTTTTCAAATGATTTCCAATCCGCCGTTACCACTCAGCTTTTTCCTCTAAGTTTATTTTAAAGAATTAAAATATTTCGAAACTAAATTATTGTTTGCCTGCGGTTGCCGATGGATTCTCCTAGCTTACAACTCTGTGATTATTTTATGTATTCGAAAATGTGGTTTGACTCGAAAACGATGGAAGAGGAAAATCTAGCCAACATGGGTCGTCTGCCTGAAACTGTTTACACCGCTCTACCACAACAACTTTTTCGCAGAAGCTGAAACTTAAAAATTTATGGTTTAAGCAAAATGTACATACTAATTGAATGTTTGCGATGGTAACTTGTTTGCAGTAAGGAAAAGCATGCGAAATGAATTGAAAAGAAAGGAAATGAAATGATCTGTTTGTGTTGCGAACTTTGCTGGAGTGAAGGAAGAAAATTGAAAAATTTTTATTAAATACAAATATCTACAATATTCTTCCCCAGTTTTCAGTTCTTAGACCTTTCACTGCGACATGGGATTTCAGTCACAAACATTTCAAACCTTTTTTGCGACATTCGACATTAGTCGACTTTGTACAAAAAAAATCCCTTTCACTATGGTATTCAATTCCATTCCCTTGTGCTATAAATGAGCGTTGGCAGGAGTACGATATTTCAACTGCACGTTCTTATATTTTATATCACAATTCAGTGCTTGATAAGAAATCTGTATGGCGGAGAAAAAGGGTTTAAAGCGTTGAAGATGTAAATTCTGAATTTTAAAACCTATTTTAATACAAAAAATTTGCAGAAGAAAATATTGAAGATGGTTGAATTGAAATCTTGTAGTCACGACCGGACTATCATACGAGTTCTTTAGTTGCAAAATGAGACTGAAAGGTTTTTGAAACTTTTCAGAAACAGCAAAAAACTATATTTTCTTTCCTGGTCAATATATCAAACCCATTTTTTTTTAATAAATTGAAAATATAAAACTACACAATATTACAAATTTTCATAAACTATGGATTATGTTAAATATTAATTAATTAGCATTTACAGCTCATCAGGTCGCGTTTTGGAACAAAATCGCCTTCAGGTGTGGTTTTGGAACGAAACTTCATGTTGGAGTCGGGTTTTGGAACAAAACAAAAACAATTATATTTTTTCATTTTTGCAAAGTGAGCATTTAACTTCTAAATATTAATTTATACGAATCCTTCTAATTTCTCTTTCAAACATAATCAAATTAAAAAGTAATAAACACACAACGATAAAAAGATAAACAATCAATCAATCAGCATAGAAGCAAATAATGACACAACTTCAGTCAACGCACACATTTAATGTGTCGGCGCACGATTTCTAAGAACAAACATGTGAAGTCGCAATCAGTATGGCCAACTTTGAAATATTTCTTATCATTCTAGAAAAAGCCCGCTTAATTTAAAACAAGATTAATAATAAAAATAACCATTTAAAAATATGTGACGAACAGAAGTTTAGCCTTTTCTTAAAGTTAGAACATTAGGTCGGTTTTTGGAAAAAATAACAAGAACCGTTTCCGACATTGCTAAGGTTTGAGTCGCTTTTTGGAACCAAACCGTTCAAAATATTAGACGCCATTTTGAAAGAAAAAATCTCTGTTCAGGTCGCGTTTTGGAAATAAGGCTGTTTTTCAAATCACTTTTTAAGGCATTTAGACTGGGTTTGGGATAAAATAAAGTGCACAAATCGATTCCTGAGAAGATTTCCTATAAGAAATGGTGTTTAACTCAGTTTCGTAAAAAATCGCTTGAGTCTCATTTTGCAACTAAAGAACTCATACGAGAGCATATGAAAACAGTTAAGCGGTGCTGTTACAAACGGGTAACAATATCCTCATGTACACTGAAAAAAATCCACATGGCGCCCAAAGCCATGTAACATAGCACATTATTTATGGCCCCATACGCTATGTACATAGTGCTCTGAGCTATGCAATATGGCTCCCAGCGCCATAATGTCAGAATCTACATAGCGCGTGGTCCTATGTGGCATGGCGCAGCATTTATGGGACCACACACTATGTACATAGTGCCCTGAGCTATGCAATATAGCTCCCAGCGCCATAATTACATGGCGCAGAAATTATGGCTCCACACGCTATATTACATAGTGCCATGAGCCATGTAATATGGCTCATGGCATTCCAATTATAACTCGCAGCCATACTGTGTGAAGGAACGTATAAATGTCAGCAAGGGACATTAGAGCTTATGTCTACATAATACAAATCCCTAAGATAAATTTTATATTTGCATAAAACACAGATATTTGAGGGATCAGACTGATATGTATTCTTAGTATAGAACACAGGTTATAATTGAGTATAACATTGAGTATAACACAACAAACACATTTGAAACGACGGATGTTTTTGAGCCAATTTCCATAACACACCTGGCCTTTTGATAATTTCACTTTCTACATAGATTCTCAGCTTAACCTTCTGATTTGACTCATTTTGAACTGAAATACTAGCTGCAATATTTTCGGTACATCGACTGGTGAATTTTCACACTGGAGCAGAAACATTCAATAGTGAATATGTTGACTCGAATTTATCGAATTTATATTTGGTGGAATTTATATTTGGTGCACCGTAAAAACACATAGCGTCAGACGCCCTAATTTTTAGACTTCTGGCGCCATTTACATAGTCAATTTCAGTCGATTTGTGATAAAATATAGCGCCACACGCCATTGTACATAGGAGCAGACGCTATGGTTATAGCTCTCCACGCCATATACTACAGTCCTCCACGCCATGTACTATAGCCCTCCACGCCATGTACTATAGCCCTCCACGCCATCTGCACGGCGTGGAAGACTATAGCGCATGGCGTGGAGGACTATAGTACATGGCGTGGAGAGCTATAAGCATAGCGCATGGTCCTATGTACTTTTCGCCATGTATTATGGCGTGTGGCGCTATATTTTATCACAATCCCCAAATCGACTATGTACATGGCGCCAGAAATCTATAAACTATGGCGTCTGGCGCTATGTGTTTTTTCAGTGTAGTTATACAATCCGCATCAGAGACAAATTTTTTGAAAAATTTCTGATAAATGTTCCTGCTCCGACAGAAAAATAAGACAAGGCAACAAAAAACAAATTCTCTCACCACCTGGAAAGAATATTCGACTTATTGCTTTCAAATGACGACAAAACAATATTCAGTGACTTCAAAGCTAAGTTCGCGAATGAAGAAATACATCGGGAAACGACTGGATAGCAGTGCGTCTATGGGCTAACTAATGACAACGGCCAACTCCTGATGGACTATGCCTACAGCAAAATCATAGTCCTAAAGTTCGACATGCATCCCACATCGGCGCATCCAGAAAAGAACATGAGTATCACCATATGGCAATGATTTCAATCAAATTGGCATGTCTTTATTCAGCAAAGATGGGCTTCTAGCATACTAGGTGTCAGTGCTTATCGAGTAGCATATTGTGACTTGGATCACTACTAAGTAAAATCGAAATATCGTTGTCATATATCAACGAGACATGGAACGAAAATTTGTCCTTATGGAAAGATCGACATGGGGAAGCTTCAAACGGTGTCTGTAGCAGAAAATTTGGCAAAACCCTTGGATTAAAATGGACCCTTCTCTTATAAAATAATAGAGTAAGATCAGTTGATTTGGTATGGATGGATATGAAAACAACAAACATAATCATTGCAGAGCAAGTGGTTAATTATGAAGAAACAAGAAGAATCAGGCGTGCAGATAGTTCCACAAAAGGAACAAAAGGAGAAAGAGAAAACAATATGAAAACCAATTGAAAATCATTCATCAAACTCGAGCGAGTTAGGCTTGTTTCCCACGTACGAGGTTCCATTCGGTTCGGTTCGTTTTCGGTTGTAACCGAAAAAAAACCGAACCGAATGAAACCCCTTCACACATACACGGTCCCTACACGGTTCATATTAGGCTTTGTGTTTTTTCATTAAAAAATTCATTAAAGTCTTCAAAAATTTCCACACAATCGTTGTTTCATACCTCTTGCGTCTTAAATTTATGTTCATATTTTGCACAAGTTTTGTCCCACAGTGCTATTTTAGATTGCACACGACAAATCAGCCGATCCACGTCAACATCTTATAAATCGCTCGTTTTATCAGAAAAACTGCGACTGATAATTTCAAAAAAAACTATAGGTGATAATAAAACTAACTAAAACTGACTAAACTAACTAGGTAAAACGTCTAAATATTTCAAATTAAGAGATCCAAACTGATAATTTATAAATTTAAAAAAAATTCAAATGATCCAATCAGTTAAAACCGAAACTAAACCGTGCATGTGTGAACGCCTTGATTGCTTTCTGTTCCCTGGACACGAATTCACACCTAATAGAAACCTGATGAAACCTATTCGTGCTCAGGGAGTATTCGGTGCTATGCGGTTTCTATTAGGCACCGAATAGAAACCGAATTATCGTTTCACACTTGTCGGCAGCGACCGAAAACGAACCGAAAACGAACCGAACCGAATGGAACCTCATATGTGTGAAACGAGCCTAATGAAACTAGACAAGAAGACATTCTGTGCTGACGAAATCGGCAATATTGTCGCTGAACATAACCAGGCGATCTACGTCTGAAAATCAACCTGACGAAAACAAAAATAATCACACAGCCGTAAAAACTGACTAGCAATAGGCAACATATAGCTCTTTGCGACAGCAATTTAGCAAATGTTGACGAATTTATATATTTAGATGTAACATTAACGAAAAAAGGCCCCATTCTGACTGGATTGGATACCAGCTGAAGAAAAGATAACAGGACGATTTATATAATGCACCAAAATCCTGCAAAATAAGAATTAAGAGAAGGTAACATGAAAATAAGTCGGAAACAGTACTTATTTTGCTTAACATTTCTTACACAAGGAAAAATAAATTGGCAATGTATACTTCAATCTAAAAACAATTAAGTGATTTTATGCGATTTAATACCCAAAGTCAATAATAACTTACAAAACACAAAACGCCATTCATTCTAAACACGAGATAGTTTTACTTTCTAATAGCCAAAGTACACAGCTATGAAGCTTATTTTACAGCAACGCTACAGAATTTCTAGCGTTGGAGTTCAAACTTCAAGTATCTCATACCATTGTAGGCCAGAACGCATAGATCATTGCAGCTCATTGAAATATGCTGCACAGAATACTAAAGTGATCTTGCCTGGATGCACTTACCACAATGTATGCATACATCTAATGCCTCCTCACTGTGGGCCATCCTGTGGCCCATGTGCGTGGACCATCATGTGGCCCATAGTGTAGACGGGCGATGGCTTGCAGTGGCCGACAGTGGCGAAGCATGGAAATGGCGATGGCCGAGGATGGCTTTCGGAGCGGTTTTTCACACACATCAAAGCGGGCCATCATGCGTAACCGAAAAATCATGACTGGGTCATCTAGCGGCCCAGTGTGTGGAGGCGAGTTCGTGATGGTGACCATAATTGTGGCAACCACTGCGACCATTGCAGTGGCCGATGATGGCCCACAGTGAGGAGGCAGCATAAAAGCAAGCATTACACAATTGATGGTCATTAACACTTTGTAATGAATGTTTTTAAATAGCAGCGAGGACGTTGCTCAGCTCACCGCATTTTCTTAGGTAAAGAAATACAGAAAACCCCTTGATTATCCACCCCGTAAAAGGCGCAAAAATCTTTGTACATGAACGCAACAATATTTGAAGCATTTTCTTTTTGGTTTACGTTTTGTAACAGAACCTGAAGGTGGTTTGCTTTGGACGACTGAGCTTAGTATGTTATTCGTATATGCGATTACTGTAATGGATGTATTGTTTAGCATAGGATGTTATTTGTAAGTTGAATTTGTATAATGAACTTATTACTTAGCTCTAGAGTTTAATATTTGATGTAGATTGAAATTCATTTTGTTCATTTTTGCTTATAGATTATTAGTTTAGATTTGAATGATTAAAGAAACATAGTTGTTTTTAAAGTAAACAGTACAAGAGTATCGAATTCATTTTGTCTTGGAAATTGTTGCGATTTTGCAATATAAGATCAACTGCTGTAATAATTTTGACATTGACTTTTTGAAGTGAAAAATATACTTTATAGATTCGTCGTGCGCCAAAACTACTAATATCACTCTGCATTTAAAAAATTAAATTCTTTTTCTACTTTAAAACCATTTAAACATGTTTGAGATGAGTATAGAAATCACTGAAAGGGGAAAGCGAAAAGTACTGTCAACTTTTAATATATCTGCTGGGATGAAATATCAATGCAGCGGCTTTGTTAGAGAAGAAAACACTAACAACAACGTATTTAATAGGATGGGATAAAGTAAAATCAGTGTCAAGTGTACTTTGAGGAGAGCTAAAGACGGCTACAAGAAGACCAACAGCATCACATCTTCCAGAAATTGTTCTATTTCTATCAGTCTGGTAAAGGTTACAACCAAAAAAAATCCCAGAATTAAGGATGGTTCCAGTAAGAGCCAAGAATTAAAACCGTATTAAATATTTCGATAAAAGAAACCTTGGTTCTCAAGACAAGAAAATTTCGGCTATCAACGTTAAGCGAAACAAGATTAGAAACAAAGTGCGTTTTCTCCGCTTGACGATGAAATGAACATTGCTACAATTTCCAAAAAGTTGTACCACAGTCTGCAGCTTTCAGATTTCAGGGTCAGCAACGATGTCGAAGTTAAATGAAAAAGTAAGTTATAATGAAGCAATGTATCTCCTTGGTAGTTTGTTTAGTTCAGTTTCTTCGCAACAAAGTGCTCTGATTCGCTAGAAGTTTTTTCATATGCAAATCTAGATACAAAAACCCTAGCGCATCAGAACCGCTAGAAACACTAATGTTCGAAGAACAGTAGAGGATTTGTGGAGATTTTGAGTGTGTATTCTACCACTAAAAACTTAAGGACACCCTAAGTAATAATAGACCCTAAGCCAATTTAATTTCGATGACTTCATCGAAAGTAACAGCGATTGAAAGGTTTTTGGGGTTGTCCAAAAAATGTCCAGACCGTAAAAAATTTAAACATTGTGTCCAATGTTCACAATGTGTCTACTTAATGTAAGCATTTATTGGTACGAAAACAACAAAAACGCCTCGTGCTGACAACATTTTGCTAGCACATATGCCTCAGGTTGAAGTCAACCTGCTCCGCGAATTTCGTATTGATCCGATGACTGCATTGAAAATTATAGGGATATAAAGAAATTTAGGGTTACCACTCGCAAAATTTTTCAAATTTTCTAGATATGAATATATTTTTTTTATTTTCACTAGAAGATCACAACGATTTGAAAATTTTATGATAAAATCGCTTGCTAAAGATATGCCAAAAAAACAAAAAAACATCCACAGCTGGCCACGCTATCGCTGTTGTTCCAACTAGATTTCTATTGAATATTGCTTACAATAAGTTTAATTTGCCACTTTAATTTCGTTGTGCTTCCATGACTGCAATGGAAGCTTTAGGGCAAAAAGCTTTATTTTCCTGAGCGAATTTTCAAAATTTAAGACACCAAAAATACCATAGGTGACAGCTCCAACCTAAATTTTCAACCAAATTTCTATCAAACGTTGATTAGAGTAAGATTCAGCTACTGTGTGAATTACGCCAAAATCTGGTGGCTGAATTTGAATTTATAGGGCCGAAAGCAGTTATTTTTCTTAGTGATTTTTCAAGATGGCACCGCTGGCACAGAATTGCCCACATTTCAAAATCGGCTAGTGATCCTGCCGTAATGCAAAACATGTAACAAATAAATGCATTAATCAGCCTGTTTTGGGAAGCAATTTAATGCAATCGGATGTTACATGCTGCCATTGAATATCATTATGTATGTACATACAGTGGCTCACAGCTTATTTGATACAGTGACTATTTCAAAATGCAAATCACTGTAACTTTGAAATGAAGAACCCTGTCCAAAAAATTTAAACATATTTGACTAGATGCATGTTCAACGAAAACAATGCACACAAAAAAATTTCCAGCAATATTCCTCGGCGTCACGCAAAGTTCTCCTCCTACCACTGGTGCAGAAAAATTGCAACTCACAGCTTATTTGATACAGACACTTCAATGCGAATAAACTTCTATTTGTCGCACCGTTAATCTGTGTTGTTTTTGTTTCTTGAATTTTTGATTGTGTTTAGACATTGGCTTAGGTAATTTTTAGCAAGATTTTGTAAGCTGAAGTGCCAAAATTGAGTAGTTGTTGTAAAATGGGTCGTTGCACCGCAATTTAACAGCGCGAATTGGTATTAAACCACTGTAAAAAAGGACAAAGTGTTCGAAAAATTGCTGAAAGTGTGAATTCAAGTGTCTTTTCAGTGCAGCACATAATTGAGCGCTTCGTGCACGAAAATCGGGTAGAAAATAAGATCAGAAATGCACCAAACAATATTTTCACCGTATCCGACGAACGGTACATTGTGAGGAAAGTGAAAGCAAACACGAAGATTTCCGCTCCAAAATTGGTTACTGAGATTCATCATGAATTAAGAAAGTCATGTAGTGCTGAAATCGTCCGACGAGTGCTTCGCGACCATGATTTCAACGGGCGAGTAGTTCGTAGGAAGCCATTCATTTCCAAAAAAAAAATACAATAGGCCGATTTGCATTTGCCAAAGAGCATGTGGGAAAGCCATCCGCGCTCTGGAATACGGTTATTTTTGCGCACGAGTCTAAGTTTAACATTTTTGGCTCCGACAGAATGTCATATGTCTTGCGCAAGGCAAACACTGAGCTAAACAAGGAGAACCTCAAAGCTACTGTGAAGCATGGTGGTGGTAATGTGATAGTTTGGACCTGCATGTCCGCAGCCGGAGTCAGAAATTTAACGTTTATTGAGGAAACAATGAACCAAACAAAGTACCTTGATGTACTCAAAAATAATTTGCTGCAAAGCACTGAAAAACTGGGTGTTCGCAATCCAAAGCACAAGTCGGGAATTGTGCAGTCTTGGCCAATTTGGGAGTGCCCTCATTTGATGTCTCCACCGGCACAGTCACCAGATATGAACGTCATTGAGAATCTGTGGACTTTGTTGGATAACAACATTAGAAAACACAAGATTTCTAATAAACAAGACCCGAAGAAAGCACTGCTAGAAGAATGGCAAAAAATTACTCCTGAAATCACAAAAAAGCTCGTTGACTCAATGCTGAATAGGCTCCAGGCTCTGCTTTAGGCTAAGGGCTATGATACAAAGTATTGAAATCAACTGGAAACCTCATAATTCACAACAATTTTACTGTTTAATCAAACTGTATCAAATAAGCTGTGATATGAAGTTTGTTATTATTTTTGGTTTTTTGTTTTTTAAGATGTAAAACAGCAACTTTGTAACAAATATAAACTTGTTTAATAAACAACAAAAATTTTTCTTCGAAGTGGCGTTCAAATTTTTTTGATATTGTTATTATGTTTTGAGTTATTGCAACTTAATTTTTTAAAGAAGCACTGTATCAAATAAACTGTGAGCAACTGTATGTGTGGCGATCTGGTGTCGCGGCTGTTTCGCAACAGTTTCTTAGACACATAAAACTGCAATTGCATTGGCGATTAGAATCACCGCTCTTATAAAATATCCTTTTTAGGCTTATAATAAAAGTAAGTTATCTGTTTAAGGCTTATATAATTCAACTCTTTGGCAAATAGACATACTAAATCGCGTCACCTCAATATCAAAAAAAATTTAACACACATAATGCGGTACATGAAATTCAAGGACCAGGCTCTTAAGCTCATTGACACAAAATAAAACACTGTTGTAAATACAGCGTGATAATATACGATCTCGGCTGATGATGCTTACCCGCTCTCTATCTGTTTTTACATTCATTTCACAATAAAACAAGCTTTTCAAACATTCAACAGACAACGCAAAGCATTACACTGATGAATAGAATTCTATGGAGTAAAACAAAATTATCCTCTCTAATTAAATTTGAATTCGAAGCACAAAAAACCCTAATCCACTTACGAATTTACATTACTCCCACAGCTGAGCTACTTATTAGCAACGTGCAAAGAACTATGTAGATAAATGTTACACAAGAACAAATTGTAGAACGACTGTCTATTCGTCGCACCAACGCCAGTTCAATTCGCTCAATCCGCCTACCACACCGCATCGAGTACAAACAATTTTACTCGATTTTAATCTAGGATCTCTGTGGATTATTTTGTTTCATTTCAGAGCAAATCGTAGTTGTAAAGTAACTCTTTGATGGCAATGGTTAAGGAATTGAAAAGCGAGTGAGGCTATTTCATTCCACATGGCATCATTTTTAATGGGAGCATAGACCTTAGCTAGAGCTCGAAGCGTTCAACTGTGCCAAATTCAATTTGTTTCCATCTAGTGCCAGAAGTGGAAAATATGACGGAAATTCATGGAAATTCAGAAGATCTATAGATGTAATCATTGTTTTATCAAACTAAGCTAACTAAATTTTTTCAGCGCATGCTGTTGAAAATGTTGTTAAAAATCATTCAAAAATTATATTAATAAGAGTTAGTGTTTTTAAACAGCCTTAAACAACTGGATTCAATTTAGAAAACAACATGGTTTTAAATAAATTAAAACCATGTTTTTTCGATTACAGTGTAATAGTGGCTCATAGCTTACGCTGTTTTGATTTTATACAACACACTCGATAAACTTATGAAACGTAACAAATTTGCAATTTTTTAACAATATAATCCAACTCCTTGTATATATTCCGGCAACATCCCCACGCTGGGCGCCAGTATTCTTCACAGTGTGCAACATTAACTGAAAGTGATTTCTAGATGAAAATATGAAAATCGTCATACCTACCGTCAAATATTTTGATAATATTTAGTATTGTTTTCATAAATAATATGTACCTGCAAAAATAAAAGAATATTAGCTGTATGTTGACGAACAATTGAATGCTAAAAAAAACTATTTATTTATGTGGGGTTTTTTATTCATGCAACCTTCTTATGCAATGAAATATATGGCATTTAACATTATCAAATGCATATTGGCGTATTCAAATGACAATAAATAGTCGCATGGTCATTGAAACAAACAGTAGATCCAGTTAAACCGATTTTGCTTTTCGTCAATGCACTTACGAATATACTTCATACAAGTTCAAATAAATTTTCAAATAAATTGTTCTGCAAACGTTAAATTGAACGAAAAATCAGTACATTCTACAATAACAGTTTTCGATGAAGAGTATCTACTTATAAGCACCATCTGCTAGCAAATCGAATATTCAAACTAAATCGACCTGCGGTAAATTGTGCAAGTAAATGGTGCGATATTTGTGGTATTGCTGACGATACTGGAGAGGAAATCTGCTACCACAATTGCGTGGAAGTTTGCATTAATCTAGTATTGCTTCAATTTTGAATAGGCATCTAGTAAAACTGAAATTGGTTTTTATATTTAGTCTGAGCTCAATGAAAGCGCACGTTGATCGAGTATGAAACGATTCAATTGTGTACCCGGAAAATATTATTTACATGAAATGATGGCAGCGCTGAAGGCTTAGGGCTGAAAAATCACGACTAAAAGTATAAATCAGTACAAAGAGCAAATATTATATCTCCATTAGATTTGAGCATTGTATAGGTAAATAAATGTAATAGGTTGTAGTGCTAGTTGGTAACTTGCGTCTAAACTTTCTTTGAAAGGAAATCACAGGTACCAATGCGTGATACGTGACAACTTCTCAGTTCTTCTTTCATTATTGCAATTGCACATTTTTGTTAAATTCAAAGACCATTTCAATTCAAGGACCATTCCAATTCAAGAGCGGAAGAGGCATGCCATCAAGCCAGACCGGTTGTCCTGCGGGTAACATTGGACGTACAACACGCTTTCAACACGGCGGGGTGGACGGACATCATCCAGGCCCTTGAGCAGATGTTCCGTACCGCAGGCTACTTGCTAGCCATGATGCGGAACTACCTCAGAGACCGCTGGTTGCTCTACGACACTGACGAAGGAGTCAAAAGGAGACCTGTCACCTCAGGTGCGGCACAGGGGTCGATTTCAGGACCTGACCTCTGGAACATCATGTACGATGATCTGCAGTGCCTGAAAATGCCTGCGGATGTGTTTCTGGAAGGTTACGCTGATGAAGTCGCGGCGGTAATCACTTCCAGATCTGCCAAATTCGTTCAACTCAGACTTAACCAAGTCATGAAGAGGGTGGATCGGTGGATGACCGAACACGGCCTTCAGCTGGCAGTCTCTAAAACAGAGATTGTTATGCTGACGAAGCGGAGGATATCAACTGTCATACTCATGGCAGTTGGCTCTGACAAGGTCCAGACCAGCAAGTCGGTCAGGTATCTGGGAGTGACCCTGGAGGCCGAGCTGACGTATTGGGATCATATCCGCAGGGCATATGACAGGGCTCTAGTAGCCGTCACTTCACTGAGTAGGCTAATGGGCAACGTTGGTGGACCTAGTGAGACACGACGGAGGCTACTGATGGTAACGACTGATTCCATCTTGCTACATGGAGCCGAAATCTGGGGAGATGCGCTCTGAACTGAGAAGTTGCAGAAGCGCATTGACAGTGTCCAGCTCAGAGGTGATCTGCGTATCGCCTGTAGCTACCGCACGGTGTCAAAAGAGACTATGATGGTGGTATCGGGAGTGATCCCGATCGACCTACTAGCACGAGAACGCAAAGAAGGATACTTCTTTCGCTCAGAGCTGGACAGAACTGAGGTTCTGACGCACGCGCGTACGCTTACCCTCCAACTTTGGCAACAACATTGGAGAGAAAGTGCTAAAGGACGCTGAACGGCTAAGCTAATTGGTCTCATTGAGCCTTGGCTTAACCGGAGCCACGGAGGGGTAAACTTTTTACTTTGTCAATTCTTCACAGGGCACGGTTACTTCGGGAAATACCTGAACAGAATGGGTAAAGTGGTCACACCATACTGCCGGGACTTTGTAACTGAGATCGATTATGCTCAGCACACATTCTTTATGTGCAGTTGCTTCGTAAGTTTGAGGCGCACCATTGAGTCCACGATTAGCCTGGCAGCACCTCAGAGGATCGTGGATGCAATGCTGCGAAACGAGGAGAACTGGCGCGCAGTCTCAACATATGTTGAGAAAGTGCTGCGACCTATGAACTGTGGTAGTTTCTGAAGTCCGTTGTTACCGATGGATGAGCCAGCACGACCCGGTCGAAGCAGTGCTTAGGCATGAGTCAAACCTCACATACCCCGTGGTGATAAGTCACCCGGAGATCTAGTTAGCGGTTTTTTTGCCATCCACACTAAGGGGGGAAAAATTATGAAAGGAAATTCTTCCCGTATCTCATTTTTATGATTCTGATCACATTTTGGTCCATCGGTTGGATCAGGGATGTGCAACTTGGTGATAAAAATACTGTCGTGATATTGCTATTTTTAGTTGTAAGTTCATTTGGAAGCGAGTGATTTGGAGCATTGTCCAGTACAACTTACAAAATTATGGCATACGTTTTTGTTCTTATAACACGTTAACTCTCTTACCTGGGGAACAAATGACTTAAAAAACCAAGTTTTAAAAACTATTTTCGTCATCCAAGCATTCGCAGTAGAATCATACTCTATGGATATACTAGACCAATTCGAACCAAATGAGCGTGGTCTCTTTGATTGTCCTATTACCAAAGGTTTCCATATATGATCTCCAGTTGCGTTCGCGCAGCCTAAAAATGTATTGCGTTCTTTGCTTGTTTTTCGTCCAGGGGCTGTTTTCTCGGTAGAGCCTACTAAAATTTAATCTGGGAGTAGTTTTCAGTAAAGTCCGCTCTCGTCAGCATTATAAATTTGAGTGAAAGTCAGTTTTAATTCCGCTACTTTGTTGTTAAAAATATCCGGAAAGCCAAAACTGCTTCTTTACTAGCGGATAGAGTTTCTCCACAGGCTTTTAATTTTCTGATTCCATGAAGTTTTCTAAACTTTGCCATCCAACCTCGCCTTCCATTAAACTTACGATCTGAACCATATATCGTAGCAAATAAGGCTTTTGATTTAGATATAAGCATGTCTTCAGAAATAGGAACACTTCTACTTTTTTTTGGATCAGGAACCATTTGTGAAATTATTCGGCTGATTTTATGGACGAATGTTACAAGTTGTGTTATGTTCAGAAACATACCTACGACAGAAGTCAACAAGGATCTGCATATCTTTGTAAACTTACTTACTTTAAAATCTCATTCCGTTTTCGTTTAATGTCGCAAACAGTGGAAGCACCGATGCCATATTTTGCTGCTAATTATTTCCCGGAAACCCCATTCTCTAATTTTTTCAAAATCTCCCATTTATTCCTCAATGTTAAGGTAGTATGATTCCGTTTAGACATTTGTAATACAAGAAAACTATACCAACGAGCGTTCCTTACTATCAGACACTGTTGAGCGTGAGATAAATGTTTATAAAATACAAGCAAACTAACAAAAAGCAAATCTGAATGTAAATAATTCAGAAGAACTTACAATTTTCTGTGAAACTTGGACTGTCAAATACATTTCAATTCATGATTCGGACTATAGAATACTAAAAAAAACTCTAGCGCACCTGAACCGCTAGAAACACTAATGTTCGAAGAACAGTAGAAGAATCGTGCAGGTTTTGAGTGCATATTCCACCACATGAGCTGCTTATTTCGGCCAAACTGTTTCAAACGCCACGTTCTACTTTGGTCTCAAGAATGCATTATAACTCATATGGTGGAAGGTTTCAGATATTACCACTGGCATGAATTTCAACGTTTATGAGAGCAAAACACGGGTTAATTATATTCGTTATCAGTTGCTTAGTTCACAAAATTTTGAAAGTAGCATCTCATATAACATCAATGAAGAAAATGCTCAGTGCCTGCAGCACTGTAACTGAAGTTGGTGTTTGGGGCTGCAATCCGAAAAATTTGCAGAACTTTGTGAATTGAAACATCGGTTATTTATTTTCATTGTAAATGTTTCCGGTATGAATACTAACTGTAAGCATTTATTGATACAAAAGTAGCACAACCGACTCGTGCTGGCAACCTTTCGCCAGTATCAAAGCCAAAAATATATCACATCTGCTTCACGTTGTTATATAACATTTGAAGTTATAGGAGTATAAAGAAATTTAGGATTACCTGCAGCGAGTTTTTTCAAATAATGGAAAGCTCAATATTTGCTGTTTATTGTCACTACAATATCATTACCAATTGAAAATTCTACGATAAAACCGCTTAGTAAAGATATTGCAAACAAACACAAAACCAACAATAGCTGGCAACCCTATCGTGGCTTTTCAACCAAATTTGGCCTGAATAATGTTTATGACAGGTTTCATTAATTGTAGGAATTTCGTATTGATTTCAGGACCGCACTGGAAGTTATAGGGCAAAAAGTTTTATTTTCCTGAGCGAATTTTCAAATCCAAAAACACAAAAATTACCATAGCTGGCAGCACCAATCGAATTTTTCAACCAAATTTCTATCAAACAGAGTTTAATGTAAGGTTCAGCTACTGTGTCAATTTTATGAAAATCTGGTTACTAATTCACATTTCATAGGGCAAAAAGCAGTTTGTTTTCTTTGTAATTTTTCAACATGGCACCACTGGCACAGAGTTGCCCACAATTCAAAATCGCTGCTACCAGACCTGGTCCTACTTAAGTCCAATGCTTTCTGTAAATTTCAATGGTATCTGATTATTGATTCGTGAGTTCCCGTGAACAGAAATTTTTGATGCTAAAAATATAGGTTGACTGGGAAAGGGTTACCGTTCTTGTTTGACATGAAATTTCCAAAGTTTTACTTTGAACGTGTAGATAAAGCATAAGATTTGTATACAGATTGGTTTTATTGTAAGAAACGGACATTTTTTGGAAATTCGATGGTTTAATGTTTTCACTTCCAAATTTTTATTTTTTCAAATTTAAGACACCAAAATTATCATAGCTGGCAGCTCCAACCGAATTTTTCAACCAAATTTCTACCAAACGTGGTGTTAAATAAGGTTCAGCTACTGTGTGAATTTCGTCAAAATCGAACGATTCAATCAGAATTTATAGGGCTAAAAGCAGTTATCATTTTTAGTGATTTTTCAAGATGGCACCACTGGCACAGAATCACCCGCATTTCAAAATCACTTCTATCAGACTTAGTTCTATATAGAACCAATATATTCTGCAAATTTCAATTAATTCTGCTCATTGGATCGTGAGTTTCCGTGAACAGAAGTTTTTGATGCTAAAAATATAGGTAAATTGGGCAAGGGTTACCAGGCGTGCCCGTTATACCATATCAAATTTTTTTTTTGGTTATATAAACAAAGCACAAGATTTACATATGAGTGGCTTTTTTTTGAAGAAGCGGCAGTTTTTCAAGAGAGACGTTGATTTGAAAGTTTTCACTTTCAGTGCCTGCCCTAGCTACAGGGTTGCCAGCACGTTCTTCAAAAGCTTCACAAATTTACAACTAAATAAAACCAATATGTTCTAAAAATTTCGTAATGATTTAATTACTCTGTCAAAAGTTATCGCAATTTAAAAATTTTCAAGTTTTCCCGTTCTGTTTTTAGGCACCCAGCGCACACATGGGGTTAAAAAATTCCAAAACATTATCCGATTCACATGTAAAACACGTTCAAAATTTATTTCGTCAACTTTAATTTTGCAAAACTTATTTGTGTACGGAATAATAGGTATATTAAAAATATCACTAAAATGGCCGCCGGCGCCAAAGGGTTAAAGATTATTAACTTTTTGTGAGACCTGGCACTATTCTGCATATACACCAATGTGTCCTGAAAATTTCAGCTCAATCGGATGGCGCGTTCCTGAGATTTTTTCACTGAAATTTTTTGATGATATATATATATATATATATAGAAATATGAATTTTTGGCCAAAGTGATTTTAATACTAATGTTCTTCTTCGAACATTAGTAAAAATAGGTTGAAACGATAGTTGGGATTAAGAGATAATTCGGATCACCAAACTTCAGTTTAGCGCGACGCTACTATATATATATCTATATATATATAAATATATATATATATATATATATATATATATATATATATATATATATACACATATATATATATATATATATATATATATATATATACAATATATATATATATATATATATATATATATATATATATACATATATATATATATATATATATATATATATATATATATATATATATATATATATATATATATATATATATACATGTCAGAAAAAGTCTGCGTCCACCTGCTGTCAATCGATTTGTAACTTTAAAAAATCAAAAACAAACAAATATTTTGCAGATTTTGTTTCAAATATTTATGAAGTATTTTTTAAGTAGTCGACACATGTAAGTTAATTTATTTTGCTTTTACTGTTTTTGAGATAACGGCTCTTTTCAGAATAAAGTTACAAAAGCGAGGAAAAAAGTCTGCGTTCACATGTTATGTAATAAAAATAATAAGATAGAAAATAGTAAAACATTTAAATTAGTTAGTAACTGGTGGGGTATCCCCGATTCTATATTACATCTCGGAGCTTTTTCGGCATCGAAGGGACAAGCTTCGCTGTCTCTTCAGCATTTGTTTTCTTCCACTCCTCTGTGAAAACAGTTTTCAATATTTCCTTACTAGTTACTGAATGTTCCCATAAGTGTTCGATGGGGCTTAGGTCTGGTGATTGTGGGGATGTATGTAGTTGTTTTGGGGCATGATAGAGTAACCAGAGCCTCACTATCTCGGCTGTATATTTCTGATCACGGTCATGTTGGAAGCAAAAATCTGAACCTAAGCCGAGTTTAATGGCGCTCTGCCTCAAATTATTTTTCAAAATGTTGAGATATTCAAATCTATCCATCGTCGATTCGATAAACTCCAACTTGCCAACGCCAGTAGTCGCCATACACCCCCACACCATAGCTCCACCACCACCATGTTTTACAGTGGGCAGGAGACTTTCTTTTTGGAGTGCTTTTCGAGACTTCCTCCATACTAACTTGCGTCCTTTTATGCCAAAAATATAAAATTTACTTTCATAAGAAAATATTACATTCTTGCAAAACTCTATTGGCTTATCTACACTCGGCAGAAAAAGTCAGTGTACACACTCAACACATCAAACATATCTATAAAAAACATCGTTTCTAACATATTATTCCGAAAATATTTGTTTTCCCTATTTTTCATTACTTCATTATCAACATTAAACAAAACAAAAATGAGAATTACTGCATTCTTAAACAACGATAAAATTCGGAAACCAAAACTAGTCTGAAATTCCAGGAATAAAAAGTCTGCGTACAAAGCGTATAAAGAGAAGTAAAAGTCACTGAGTTGCAGTTAAATCAATAATAACAATAAAGTTTGTGTAGAAAAGTTGATTTACGTGTTTTTATCTAAGGTTTGCGTTAAAAATAATTTCTAAAAAACTTTAAGTAAGAGATGTCTAATAAAGGAAAGGAAATTGACTTTGGGAAGAGGGAAATTATCGTGGATTTGTGGAAAAAAGGTACGTCATATCGTGAAATAGGTGCAATAGTCAGCAGAAGTCATTCAACTGTCCAACGAGTCGTAAAAAACTTCAAAAACACAGGAGTTTTGGTTTCAAAACCCAGATCTGGCCGTCCTCCAAAGTTGAGCTCTCATGAAACTCGAAGTTTGCTCCGAACGATAAAGGCTAATCCTAGATTAACTGCAGCTGATATGGCAAAGGACATCAAAGCAAAGTACCGCAAGTCTATTTCTGATGATGGTGTTCGTAAAATTCTTAGGAAATATGGGTATCACGGACGCGTTGCCCGTAGAAAGCCATTTATAACAACAGTCAACAGACTCAAGCGGCTGGCGTTTGCTAAGGAACACATAAATAAGCCCAAAGAATTTTGGAAACAAATTATTTTCTCAGATGAAAGTAAATTTTGTATTTTTGGAATCAAAGATCGGAAGATTGTATGGAGAAAAACTGGCGCGGCCTTCGACGTAAAAAATCTCTGTCCAACAGTAAAGCACGGTGGTGGCGGTGTTATGATATGGGGGTGTATGGCTGGCGGAGGAGTAGGAAAAATGGAGTTTATTGAAAGTATTATGAATAAAATAGACTACCTTAATATTCTCAAGCGCAATTTGAAGAAAAGTGCAGAGCATTTGGGCTTAAGCGACAACTTTTACTTCCAACACGACAACGACCCAAAGCACACTACGGAGGTAGTAAGACTCTGCTTGCTGTATAATGCCCAAAATCAGCTTCGTACACCGCCCCAATCTCCTGACCTTAATCCAATAGAGCATTTGTGGCATCACTTGGAACAAAGGATTCGAGCGCACACAATAACGTCGAAGGTAATGCTCAAGGAAGTCCTGATCCAGGAGTGGAATTCAATAACCCCAGAGTTCACTAAGAAGCTGGTAGATTCCATGCAAAAACGGTTGTGGGAAGTAATAACGAGACAAGGATATCCCACAAGCTATTAACGAGGAAAAACAATTGTTTTATTTTCAAAAGAAATATTTGTACGCAGACTTTTTATTGCTACAATTCAGGATTTGTCTTCGTTTTTTAATTTTAATATTTTTATGGAGTACAATAATCATCATTATTGTTTTGTTTTATGTTTGTAATAAAGCCATAAAAATAAAGAAAAAAAACTATTATGAAATCAATTACTTAAAACGATGTTTTTTATAGATATGTTGGATGTGTTGAGTGTGTACGCAGACTTTTTCTGCCAAGTGTATGTACTGCTTGGCAAATGCAATGCGATTTTGTAGGTTGACCGGTGAAATGTACGGTTTCTTCCGAGCAACCCGTCCGTGGTATCCAGCCTTTTTGAGGATTTTTCATGTAGTATCCGGACAAATATTTTTTTTTGAATTTTTCTTTGATTTGAGTTGATTTTTGGAATGCAGTCAGCCGTGGGTTTTTTTCCCTAGTGACACAATATATAGTTTTTCTCTACAGGACAAATTTGATGAACGACCGGAACGAGGTTTGGATGTGAGTTCTCCCGTCGATTTGAAATTATTTATAACCCTTTGGATTGACGAATATTGTCTTCCCACTATTTTTGTTGATTCTCTGTAGCTGTTCCCTTCTTTCCATAATTTTATGATGAATTTTCTTTCACTCACATTGATTTATGTCCTTTTATCTCCCATTGCAAAAAAAAAATTATTCACAACACAAACTCTGCAGGAAACTATTTAACCAATTGCCAGAATAACTAGCAACGAATATTAAATACAATAAAATACTAGAAAAGTGTATTTGAAACGACTTTTTCCTTCCACTTCTTCAACTGAACGCAGACTTTTACTGCCACTCTGTTGTATGTTTTCTCTAAAAAGAGCCGTTATCTCAAAAACAGTAAAACCGAAATAAATGAAGTTACATGTGTCAACTACTTAAGAAATACTTAATAAATATATGAAAATGAAACCAAATCTGAAAAATATTTGTTTGTTTTTGATTTTTTAAAGTTACAAATTGATTGACAGCAGGTGAACGCAGACTTTTTCTGGCATGTATATATATATATATATATATATATATATATATATATATATATATATATATATATATATATATATATATATATATATATATATATATATATATATATATATATCTCTTCGGCGAAACGAGTCTAATACTAATTTTCTTCGAAAATCAGTAAAACTCAATGATTGTACACTGGGTTATTGTTATGCGCCATGGGCTTGAACAGTTAAAGACACTTCAAACGATGTCCAACTGAATCACACTATCGTCGGAAATAATGGAGACATCAATACAACCACCGCCCATGCATAAAACTTTCATTCACAAGCTACTGGACACGATGGGATACTCAAGTAAATTCCAATATCTGCGTCTATTCCCCAATCCACTTTCTTCAGCAGTCAAGAAAGTCGTTCTCGAACATGCATACCATCCCGTGCTCGGAACTGAGGTTCAAAGCGCTTTTTATTCACAAAATGCTTTCAAGAGAACTTGTTTGCGGAAGTCTCCTGCTGATTTGGCTTAAGACGAATTCAAGAAGTTCCATTTCCTGTTGCTACTAGAAAAGCCAGGCCCGGGAAGTTTTCTGGTTTAGGAGCTTATGGTCTTGGAATATTTGGCATAGTCTATGAATGGGCATATGGGTGATACTCTTAACTAGCCCGTAACATTAACGTGGCAAAAATATATTTCTAAAGCATAATGTCATCGACCGAGAATTCGATTACCAAAAATATCCATTGGTTTGGTTAATCGATATATATGTGAGGACTTACGCGCATTTGCTCTCCATACAAAATACGCAAGCTACACGTTTTGTTGATTCTGTATGCTTACAGAGCTGGTAAAAATTCGATGTGCAATCATTGGAGAGGAAATGTATTTACCGAATGCTTAATTGGCTCGAAGTGAATCTGCATACAAACGGAGGTAAAGGAAATCGGCCGTTGATTGAGTTCATCGTTGGGTTGGTATGTCACCAATGAATTTATTTGTGCGGCTTTTTAGACATAATGGTTGCTTGAAATGAAGAGAGCTTATAAAAAATCTAGTAATTATAAAAATGATTTTTGTTGTTGTTAATCGAAATAAATCTGGAGACGTTGAGCACTTTGAACACTGAACACATTGAACGCAGTGTGCCATTGCTGTTGTAGTGGACATAATTACGAATGACGTATACATGTTGATTCTCTGTTGATACTCTGTACGTCACCTTAAGGGGTTATTCTACTGTTAAAAGGATAAAAAGCAGTATCATTTTAAAAGTGTTGTAAAAAAAAAACTATTAGAGATATCAATTTGAAATTTTGCATACATCTTTATTAACAAAAAAAGTATAAAATCACATAGTTGAATTTTTCAAAAAAAAACAAAAAGGCGGCTTCTGTATGCAATTGATGGACCGCGCACTGACGGCCAGAGTCGATTGCGCGGCACATTGCACAGGTCGTCCAGGTGATCTGCAATCAATTTAATGATGAAATTCTATTAGTTTAGCTAAAAACACACAAAGTGAACCTAAATTGAGCCATGAATATTAAATTTTCGCAATTTGACAAGTGTTGGAAAATAAAATGCTCGATTTTGGACGTTTTTTTCGATGAAAAAAGTGCTCCCAAATAACCAAATTTCAATTTTTATGGCTCAATTTAGGTTCACTTTGTGTGTTTGTAGCTAAACTAATAGAATTTCATCGTTAAATTGATTGCAGATCACCTGGACGACCTGGGCAATGTGCCGCGCAATCGACTCTGGCCGTCAGCGCGCGCTCCATCAATATAGGCGGTGCTGTTAATCTTGACCAGACCATAGGCGGTGCTGTTAATCTGGACCAGTGATCGGGTAACGATATCCTAGCGATATTAAACCCCCGGTGGAAGGGAAAGAAACTAAGTGGTAGATAGTCCGGTCCTCCAGGCTTGGGGGTTGGAGCGATGGACCGACAATCCGTCCTCCACAAAAATTTAAACCGTTGCGGAACTTACGGAGATGCCTCGGATAGGATTGGACCAACGGAAACGACCCGGCAAACGAAACATGGACTATGCTTTTGGATCCTGGAATGTCAGATCACTAAATAGACCTGGTGCTGTAAAAGAATTATTATTACAGGCCACTCAGTACAAATTGAACGTGCTGGCAGTCCAGGAAACGAAATGGACTGGTAGCGAGATTCAAGACATGAGATCGCACACAATATTCAAGAGTGGGAAGCCTGCAGGAAGCCGTGAATTTGGAGTGGCATTCATTGTGGATAGGGAGTTCAAGCCACACGTTATTGACTTCAAGGCAGTAAGCGAACGTTTGTGTGCGATCCGCATCAAAGCAAAATTTTTCAAAATATGGCTGATAAATGTCCACGCCCCGACAGAAGAAAAAGACGAAGACACGAAAGACGCATTCTATAACCACTTAGAAAGGCTATTCGACTCATTGCCCTCAAATGACGTCAAAATAATACTCGGCGACTTCAACGCTAAAGTCGGGAATGAAGAAGTATATCGGGGAACAACTGGAGGGCACAGTCTCCACGATACAACTAACGACAACGGCCAACGCCTGATTGACTTTGCATGTAGTAGGGATATAGTCATAAGTTCGACATGCTTCCCACATCGACGCATCCACAAAAGAACATGGGCATCACCAGATGGCAATACCTTCAACCAAATTGATCATGTCCTTATTCAGCGGAGATGGGCTTCCAGCATACTTGACGTTCGGACGTTTCGATGAGCAAATTGTGACTCGGACCACTACTTGGTCAAATCCAAATATCGATGTCGCATGTCAAAGGCGTACGTGACGAAGACGAGTCCTCTGCGTAAGTTTGACATCGGAAAGCTCCAAACGGCGTCAGTAGCAGAAAACTTCTCAAAAACTCTTGAGACTAAGCTTACCCCCATCCTACAAAATAACGCAGTGAGGCCGGTTGACGAGGTCTGGATGGAGATGAAGACAGCAATCAAAGCCGCTGCAGAACAAGTGGTTGGGTATGAAGCCCGGCGCAAAAGAAACAACTGGTTCGACAACGAATGCCAGGATGCGCTGAACAAGAAAAATCAGGCATATAAACAGTTCCTTGAAAGGAACACCAGGACGAAGAGAGAAAAATATGAAAACCTCCGACGAGTAGCAAATAAGATCATTAGATGTAAGAAACGAAAATATTATGACGAGCAATTAAAGAGCATTGACGAAAATCTGGCGAGCAATAAAACTAGACAAGCTTACAAAGTAGTGAAATGTTTAAGACGCGGATATCAGCCCAAGACGACACTCTGTAAAGACGAAATCGGCAACATCATCGCCGAAGATAGCCAGATTAAGGAGAGATGGGCCTGCTATTTCAAAGAACTCCTTAATCCTGCACATGGCTCAATAATATCAGAGCCGATAGACATCTCTGACGAAGTCCCGATCGCACCTCCAACGCTGGAAGAAGTCAAGTCTGCCATAAAAAGCCAGAAAAATAACAAAGCGCCGGGCATTGACGAGATTCCGGTCGAGCTAATTAAATACGGTGGAAGCTGCCCTATAAAAGCCATCCACAAATTGATCCAGAACATCTGGGGTCAAGAAAAAATACCGCAGGAGTGGTGCAAATCTATCCACAAAAAAGGGGACAAACTTCGGTGCGAAAACTATAGAGGCATATCGCTACTTTGTACATCCTATAAGATACTGACGAAAATATTAAAGAATAAGATAAATGTATACGGTGAAAAGGTCTTTGGGGAGTACCAAGGAGGCTTTAGGTCTGGTAAATCAACTACGGATCAACTCTTCACAGTCAAACAAGTGCTTGAAAAATGCTGGGAATTTAACATCGATGTCCACCAGATTTTCGTGGATTTTAAACAAGCATATGACAGTATTGACCGAAACATACTGTACAAAATAATGCTATACTTCGGCATCCCGGCAAAACTAGTTCGGCTGACCAAAATGACGATGACGTCGACAGCATCACAAGTCAGAATCAACAACAGTCTGACTGACGCCTTTGATACAAATGTCGGACTAAAGCAAGGGGATGGGTTGGCCCCTCTGCTGTTCAACCAAGCACTTGAGTACGTGATAAGAAAGATTCCTGTCGACACAGGGGGTACGCTTCTGTATAAGTCGAACCAGTTAGTGGCCTACGGGGATGACATTAACATCTTGTCCCGTTCCTTCACATCCGCCAAAGAGCTCCTGTTGAAACTTGACCAGGAAGCCAAGGAAGTAGGCCTGAAGATCAATCAGACGAAAACAAAAATCATGACGCAAACAAGAAAGAAGACCTCCAATAGACAAAATATAATTCTTGACGAATATAATTTAGAAAATGTGGACGAATTTATATACTTAGGCTCGAAATTGACAACGAAAGGCAGTGAAACTGACGAAATTAAACGGAGAATACAGCTCGCTAATAAAACTGTCTACTCCGTTTTGGCCCTACTGAGGACCAGCTGCATACACAGGAAGACGAAGCTCCAAGTCTACAAATCAATAATCAGACCTGTGTTGTGCTACGGATGTGAAACTTGGACCCTTACCCAAGCATCCGCAAATATGTTGAACGCCTTCGAAAGACGGGTCCTCAGGCGTATAATTGGAGCTAAACAAGAGTGCGGCCAATGGCGGATAAGATACAACCACGAGTTGTACGAGGTTTTTGACGAGCCGGAGGTTGCCACAATCGTGAAACTGCGGAAGCTGCAATGGGCTGGTCACGTGCAACGAATGGACGAGCATCGAGTACCTAAGAAGGTATTCGAAGGAAGGGCCGAGGGTCGAAGGCCAGTGGGAAAACCCAGAAAACGCTGGTCTGACTCTGTCGACGAAGACTGCGCAAAGCTGCTCGGATTTCGGAATTGGAGGACGCGGTCATTGGACCGAGACAACTGGAGGCGTCACCTACGAGAAGCCAAGGCCCGAGAGGGGCTGTAGTGCTACGACGACGACGACGACGACTAGTCTAATTTCACGACTGCATTTCTTATACTTCTTAACGGTTAGCTAACACACTACTTTGGGGTGTCATATATTTGTGATGGCCGCACCGAAGTACACTATCAAACATATGACATACAGAAAAGGTTTCTAACCACTGTGCTGAAAATTTAAGAAAAACAATTGCTTTTACTCACTATAATTTTCGGTTGGCCAAGCTATGGCTTACGAATATCAGAGTTCACTTACTCTTAACATTATTGCTACCCACTCAAGAATTTAATCACAGCATCAGTGCCGTAAATTGATGATAGCCTGCAACACAAATACAACATAGCCAAGTATTTATTGAACTCCAAAATACATGAAAGCTTACCAAGTATCGATTGCGAATTTCGAGTCCTAGTCAGATAACAATTTAACTTCACTTACAGTTATATTGGTCAAGCAGTAGGAAACAAAAACCAATCACAATGGGAGGTTAGACTTTAAAATGTATCTTAAAAAGCTTTACATAATTTTGTTTTTTCTTTGAAATTTCTATTCAAATCCCCTTCGAAGATCTGTCGTTTTTTCATGATGGGTAGTATGGTTCACAAAGCCATGTGTTGTGTTAGAAACAGATCTAGGAGAGTGAAGCTCTGTATCAAAAATAGTCATCGAAGACAAAACGGCAGATAAACTATGATGCAGGGAGTGGAACACCCTGTACCGGCGGCCATTAGAGGTATACGAGTAGACCCAGGTTCAATGATATTCTAAGATTGCAATAATTTGAAAATTGACCACTTGGTTACCATCGCGAAAAATGCCACAAGAGATTCAAATCAAAACAAGGAGGTAGTAGAACCGGTATCGGACTCTATCAGGAGGAGCTCCAAGCTACAACGGTCCTCACTTTTAACAGGAAGAGTTACAGACACGGATAACTCCACGCGCCGACAATTCAAGCCTTGCGAAACGAATTCCCATGGGTACCACAATAAACGTAGACTCGGATTCAGAAAACAAACGGAAGAAGAGCTTCTTAACTATTCTGAGTGAGGCAAAGCGTACAAGACGAACAGTCCTAAGTCAAAGAAAAAAGGAAGAAAAGTACTGGCAGAGTGCAATGTGGTGGTGCACATTGTCAATAGGCTTGGCAATAAGCCATTCTTCTTCACGGAGGAGAAGACATAACACGAAGGTGCCAGAAGCAGTGCTCTCATTTTAGCATTTTGAATGTTAGATCTGTCTGGCATTATTTTTTCCACAATGGCATTAGAAATTTGGAGTTAGCATCTAGCATTATTTTTAGCATTTAAATTTAGATTTTGGAATAATCTGGTACTCATCTATTTACAATCTACTCCATTCAATTTTTCTCAATAATAGCTCTGTTTGTCTGCTTTCAGTCGCGATCATGGACTGAAATTTCCTGAATCATGTGATGAGGGAAATTTATGAAAAATACAATAACGCTATCATGTCATTTCCTTAAAAGTGACAAGAGCCACACATAGGCGAGCCGCAAGGGGGGCCAGGATGAGCCGGGGACCAACCCCCCCAGACCACAGACTGGCGTCTCCCAGAAATATAGTTTTTTCCTACCGCAGACTCTTGACTTTTCGACTCTTTAGTTGTTGTTTTTAAATTAAATTAATGAAAAAACTTGGGGGAGTGCTCCTGAATCACGAAACATCTCAAATTGATGCACAATGCATTCAAGAACATATGTGCTAAGAGGGCCGGGAAGACAGTAAGTGAAACGGAGCGTGAACAGTCAAGATGAACCGATATTATTTAGTAAAGGTGATCGCCTTTACGATGTGCCTCACTCGAAATGATGAATATGATGAAAATGATGAATGATGAAAACCGCGGAAACTTTTTAGAATATTGTGAATTGTTCTCGAAGCATGATTTAGATTTTGAAAAACGTTTTAAAAACAATGTTGCGAAATACTGTTGTGGCAAATCACAAAGTGAGTTACTAAAAATAATTAAAACAGATGAGATAAAAGAGTGCAGACTGATAGCCACTATGGCAGTCGAAGCAAGGTTCCACAAATAGGAACAGCTCTCTGTTGTTGGGAGGTTTGTTAAAGGAATAACTGTTGAAAAAGGGTTCTTAGGCTTTATACATTGTCCAGGAGCTAGAGATACCTCGTCTTTAGTAGACATAGTTTTGAATCTTTAAGACAGCTGTAGGCTTAGCAAATTGCCTGTCGTTGGACAATCTTATGATGGGGCTAGTGTCATGTCAGGGCAAAAAAGAGAAGTTCAAAGCAAAATTAAGATAAAAAAACCTTGCTAAATTTGCTTAACCTTACTAGTTTAACTGGTAAATAATGCTGGCTGTTCCAGATTCAATTATACTTAGTCGTGGTTAGAATGAAGAGTGCGTTGCAGCACTCTTTATCTCGGCAAATTATAAATAATTTTTTAGGTTTCTAAACAAAAATTTTAAGCGAAGGACAAATTTCTCCCTTTTAAGTTAAATATATTCTAATTTCATCAAAGATATCAATATTTTGAAAGTAATCTATCCTTTTCTTTAGTGTCTTTCTTGCTAACCAATACCCTCGAAATAATGTAACCTCAAAATATCGACTTTTGTTAGAAAATTCGGGTAAACTGGACTTGATGCCCCACACCCGGGAAATCCCACCACCAGAGGGCGAAAAGGTGGTAGATGAGCTGAAAAAATGAAGAAAAACAGACAAAATTATACAAAAACATAAAAAAGAAGATAAAACAATTAAGAAAAAGAAAAAAAGAAAGAAAAGAAGCCCCAAACGCAAACGCACAACCACAAAAACACAAACATGTTAGCCCGACATCTATCGGCGAAATTCATGTAACAGCTGTGTGGGGCATCAACTCCAGTTTTACCGAAAATTCAAACGGAAAAGTATTCTGTTATTTCTAATTATTTTCATTATATTCGCATGTAATTCATGCAAGCGTTCATTCATGAGCGGTCATGGATAATACATACCATTCACATTATGTACATGTAGTAGTACCTCACATGTATTCACAGAAAGTAAGTATATATAATAATGCATTAGCAAATAGCAACTAATGTATTAACAAATATATAATGCATTAGCAATTATATAAATAGTATGAACAGCATGTACATATGCTTTACGAAGGAAAAAATTATCGCATGTTTTGAACCTTTCGGCCCCAGGCCCTTGCCAGATTTTAGGTCACGGTACGCCTAAGGAGCCACACTGTTTCACACTTTTCAGCTAAAAGAAAATATGTGTACATACGTCGTGAAGTATGCGCGAGTGAGCCTTCTTTGCTCAGGCGTGCTATGAAGAACAGGTTCCGTGAGTGTATACTACGAAATGGAAGACATCTGGAAAATGTTATCATTAAAAAATAAAATCCGCATTAATTCATTAATTTTCAATAAAAAATTTTGACTTAAATTAGTGAGCTTTTTTTATTTGATCTGAAAATCCTAACGCTGCCAAGAGACTCCCTGTATTTACATTCTGTAAAAGTTGCTTCAGACAGCGCAAGGTGGAGACTTTTGGAGGAAAACGATTTTATGAGTATAATTTTAAGAATCAATGTCTTGACTAGGAACTATTAACAAATCTTACCTTTAGTTGATTATGCTATAAAATTGCATACAAAATTGTCACATATTTACAACAAATAGAAAATGCATTTGTAATATCCGATGCTCTAATTGCAGTTGAAACTCCTACGCTCTGTAGTACTTATATATACCGATATATATTGTTGAGCTCTTTCCTCAAAATTGTAAAACTTTTTGAATGTTTTCCAGGCCATACTCCTCTGTTTCCGCATGCACTTATTGATTTGATGCCATAATCTCTACTATAGATTGCAAAATATCCTGAACGGTTGAATTCAATCTCGACTCTTCTATATTTCGACTGGCTAAACATATAAATTACTTGGAAGTTTTATAAAGTTTCTGTACATTTCTCCCTGCTACGTCCGAACTCAGTCATTGCTGAGTTACAACTCAGCTCGCAAATTATTAGTTTTGAAATAAGTTTGTTGCAAGTATCGGAGCAAATCCCGATTCGGGGAACATCAAAATGCAGTTGCTGAGCAAGTTACTGTCGTGCTTAAAAACTTTCAGGGCTTCGTGGCTGCATCTTAGTTATAGTTTTCGTTCTTTAGGTCATACCTCTCGTTAGATATGTATAGTTGCATATGAAATCAAACTAGACTCGGATGACAATTAGAACATTACTTCCAGGTAATTATTTTGAGCAGTTGGAAAATATAATTTATCGAAGTTCACCAATAAATTCGTGAAAGTCAGAGTAGCTGACATTTATTATTGCTATCAAATCTCTTCACAAACATTTGTAAAGCCTTTTTAAGCTCAGTTTTTGTCTTATTTACAAATATATTTCATTGGTACATTTCGATTCATCCGCGAACCTTGTACCAAATGTTGGTGTAGTTCTAGCAAATAATTGTAAGTCTGCAAGGTATTGAAAATCCTGCTCCACGCTTTGCTCTTGCACATACTCACCTCTCAAATATCAACTCGTGGTTTCATTCCAAGCGACACGACCATGATTGGGAAACACCATCTTAATGAACCGTTGATACGAGTACTATCTGAGAGACGTGTCTTTCATACTGTCATGCAATGTTGTTCCACATGTAATGTGGTTGCATTACATGCTAGTTCCTGTCGTCCACAAGATGAATAGCTGAAACCAATCTGATGTTGCTATCAAAATTTATCAGTACAAAGAGTACAACAATTCGGTACTCGAGGATTACATATCCATAGCTATGGAGGCTATATGCATTGCGCAGTTGAGAAAGTAGAGCATGGTGGTATAGCACAGAAACATGACTTGACATATATTTTTTATGTTACTTGTGAAGCAGCAGAGTGCAAAATGAGTTTACAAGTTAGGTTCGCACGACGTGATTTATACTTCTTTAAGAGACATTTGAACGTACTCATGAGTTACTACAATTTTGCGTTTCATGGTCTAATATTGAAAGAAGCACAGTGTTAAATATTTACACATTTATGTCTACATAAAATTTAAAACAGTCAATAATCCGACCTAATCATTTTATGCATTCACATAACTAAGTAGGTGATAAGGATCAATTCTATGGTGTACATATGCCAACAAGTGTATATTTAACTAAGCTGGTTGAAATTTTGAAGCCTTGAAGCGATCTAGTCTGCGATTACACTCTGTTACTGTACGTACATTGGTTATATTTTATCTTTTATTTTGTTTTAGCAATCACCTTGTCGAACGTTTTTTATTGAAATGAAAATACCTTGATCGAACTAAGCGTAAATATACGGGATCACGTGAGATCACGAAGCTTCCATTTCGCAACAACGACGGAAAATTCTTTTGTTCGTGAGGGAGAAAAAGACCAAATATATGTGTATCCATATAACTAAATGAATTAGTTGTACGGATATAAAGACTTTTTCAAATATTTGGAAAATTGTCGTTGAAGATGTTTGTATGTCTAAAATTGATGTTTGCTGAAACTATGGCCAAATTAAGGCAAAATATTCATGTCCTTATGTGGGCCTCAACTACCTTTTTCCAGAAAAATGACATCTGCAGATACGGCTGACACACTCAAGACGGGTTCCATGTAGTGAAAACGCCGAACCTTGCTTCACAATGGCATCAGCAGTTTTAGTTCTCTCAATACCACAGTATCGCAGTGCCTGTAGCAAATGCACTTTATTGAATCTAACGACAGAGTTTACTTTATTGAACCTCGCGATAATGGTGCCCTGCAGTCGTGGCCAATTTTTCTATGTATCTAGGGGTTCACGTAGCACCAGCAGAACACCTTGACTGTCACTGCAAATAGTGATACGTTCTCTTCTTCACTTTTCTTTCATAATCCAGCAAACGAATAGATAGATAGCGAATGATTCTACTTGAAAAACTTAAACATGCTTTCCAAGAGAAAAGGCCCAATTGTCAATCTATGAGCATAGCTAAACCTCAGCTTCAGATCTAGCATCTGTCTTTAAGCTGACGTGTACTCCTTAGTACTGTTAGTGACTTCTGCTCAAAAAGACCACTTCATATGAAAGTCGGGTAAGGTTAATCTCTTTCGCTCTCTTTCTCTCTCTTTGGGTGGATCTGTGGGTGATCGAGCACGGTCTCTAGCTGACACAGTGGCGTGGCGTTCATGGAAGCAAGGGAAGCATTGCTTCCCTTACATTTTACTGATATATATTTTAAATTAATTTATTTAAAAATCGCGAGAAAAATCATGGACAGGAATTTTCTAAATAAATTTTCCCAAAAACTCATAGTGAACATCTTGCACGGCTAAGGTGGTAACACCACCGAATGAAAATATTGAGAGAACAAGACGGGTGGAAGCAACTAAAAAATTGCTTCTACGAGCATTAATTTCACTTCATGTAGACTGCATTGTGACGTCATTCAAAAAAATATGCTTGTACTGGCTGTTTGGAAGCAATGCAGAAATTGCTTCTTAGGGGAAATTCTCGTCTCAAGCGTGAAACTGAGAGAGAAGCCGCGTACGTATGGTTGCTGTGGAACTTATTGTGACGTTCCCCATATAATTTGCTTGTGCGTATTTTTTTTTTTTTGAATGAGAATGTTTGCTGTAGTACCTACACACTATGTGAATTTTTGAATGAATTTGAACTACGAGATGTTTTAAGGGTTGCCAGAGACCGCTTGAATGTAGTTCGGTAGTGAAATTTGTGCTATATATTATATATATAAATTTGGTGAAGGTATTTTTAATTGGTGAAGGTAATTATTTCACCAACAGTTTAGAGTATTGTTGTAATTAAATTGATTTGAATTGTTTAGAATTGAGTAAGTAGAATTACTTTCTGGAATCGCATGATTTTTTAATTTTATGCTTAAAATAGTGAGAGTGCAATCAAAAGGTTAATGTATTTATTTGTTCCGTAAATAGCATGGATTATAATTGCATAATTAGTGACCTTTTTAAATTTCCTTTTAGATCTCGATCTTTTGCGGATAAAAAGGAACTCATTGTTTTTTACTCTAATGCAAATTCACAGAAAAAATATTTTTGAATATTCTATCAGCAATAAATCAGAAAATAGTTTAAAACAATTTTATAAATCAATTTTTTTAGTTCTAACATTGCAAGTAATGAATGCAAAAGAGAATGTTACAAGAGCGCCCGTAGAGCACAGTTTTTCTTGCTTAAAAAGGATTAAAACTTATCTCAGGAATAGGACAGATGAACAGTTACTAAGTGACTTGGCAATACTTTCCATAGAATAGGTTTTCTTAAAATAATGTTTGAGCGAGTAAAGTTTTTATCAAGACGTCATAGATGAGTTTGCAAAAAAAAACAAAGGCAAATTGCATTAAATTTAAAATAGAAGTATGCATGAATTTTCTCATCAAATTTGATTTATAATAGATTTTTTTTCAGCTGTCACTTCATTTATTTTAAATTTACTAGATTTTTTTTTTAAATATAAATACAGTGGGTCACAGCTTATTTTATGCAGTAGATACTTCTCATTTTCATACGGTATATTCTTTAAACGAAAAAGTTGTATAATGAAAAATCAAAGTAGAATGGTTATCACAGCTGCATCAAATATGAAACAAACACCGAACAATCAATAAATGCGTCTGTGGCTTTTAAAATTCGAAGAAAAGCAAAAAAGTATCGATATTACATGTCACAGCTTATTTTATGCAGTGGCTAAGAGCTAGCGATTTCGCACTCTTCCATTCAGTTCTGAAAGCGTTTTTCTTGTGTCCACTTTGATAATTGATTTTTAATTACTTTGTTCTCGTTTGAAGTGTGATTTAGTTATTGAAAAGATTTTCACAAATAGAATAGAAAATGGGTCCTCGTACGACAACAGAACAAAGGGAGTTGGTCATAAACCATTTTAATAACGGCGAATCTCAGCGGAAAATTGCTTCTATGGTAAATATAAACGCATGTTATGTTCAAAAAATTATTGAGCGTTTTTTGCACGAGAACCGGGTGCATGATAAAGGAAGAAAAGCACCAAATAAAATTTTCAACGAAGCTGACGAACGATACATTGTGCGGAAAATTATTGCTAATCCTGGGCTCTCCGCGGTCAAATTGACCACCGAAGTGACCGAAAGCCTTGGCAAAAAATATAGTGTGGAAACTGTTCGCCGAGTACTGCGGAATCACGATTTTCATGGTCGAGTTTCCCGGAAAAAGCCATTTATTAGTCCTAAAAATAAGCTCAGTCGATTGAACTTTGCTAAAGAGCATCTTGGTAAGAGCCAAGGTTTCTGGAACTCAGTTATCTTTGCCGATGAATCTAAATTTAATATATTTGGCTCAGATGGCATGTCTTACGTATAGAGAAAGCCAAATACAGAGTATAATAAAGAAAACCTAAAGCCAACTGTTAAGCATGGTGGAGGAAGTGTTATGGTATGGGGCTGTATGTCGGCTTCTGGTCCAGGAAAACTGACTTTTATAGAAACAACAATGGACAAGCACATGTATCTTCAGATTCTTAAAGATAATTTGTTGCAAAGCGCTGAAGATTTGGGTATTCGGTCCAATTTTCGATTCTATCAAGACAACGATCCAAAACATAAATCAGGCATTGTTCAGTCATGGCTGATATACAACTGTCCTCATTTAATGACGCCACCACCACAATCACCAGACATGAATGTTATTGAAAATTTATGGGCAATATTGGAGCAAAATATCAGGAAACATACAATCTCTAACAAGAATGATCTGAAACGAGCTTTGGAATTTGAATGGAGGAAAATATCACCAGATGTTACACGTAAATTAGTTAATTCAATGTCAAATCGGCTTAAAGCTGTTGTAAGCCAGAAGGGGTATCACACAAAATGTTAAAATCTACATAATTTCTATGTATTTTCATTTTATTTTATATTATCAGTAATTGCATAAAATTAGCTGTGTGATGGAATTTTGATGTTTTTGGAAGTATCTTGATTTGTAGCTTATAAATAATAAACATTGCCATGAAATAAAGTTTACGTCTAAAATTTACAAGTTTTTATTTCAAATAGCGTAAGTTTTAAGTTTATACTCTTTCCAGTTTCATAGTTACAGAGCCTCATAACATAGAGTAGGAACTGCATAAATTAAGCTGTGACCCACTGTATATATGTTATTCGTTATGGGAATGTTGTTACTTTACTGTTATTTTTTATAAGTACTAGAATATTGAAATTTTCTTTATGCGTATAAACATTTAATTTGCATAATCACTGTGGTTGTTATTGTTGCCGTAGCTATATTTGCAAATGCTTTATTTACATAGCTTGCTGTTGCAACATCGCTAATTTATATGTTTGCCAATATTTAATTTTTGCAAATATATATTTAATGAAAAAATAATTATATATTGGTAGCATGCGAATTAGTACTGATAACAATACAGTACAAGTACTCTCACGTCCATGCTCGTAATTCATGGAAGCTTTTGTATTTGCAATGTTAAAAGTAGCTAACAAGACGGTTTCCATTAATACGTAACAAATTTGAAGAAAACATAGCCAAAGTCAGTCATCGAAATGAACTAATTGCTTCCCTAAGGTAAATTATCACGCCACGCCACTGAGCTGACAGTCTCTAAAACAGAGATTGTTATGCTGACGAAGCGGAGGATACCAACTGGCATAACCATGACAGTTGGCTCCGTGGATGCCGACTAGAAAGTAGGTCAGGTATCTGGGAGTGACCCTGGACACCAAGTTGACGTTTTGGGATCATATCTGCAGGGAATATGAGACTTCGCTGAGTAGGACGCTGAGCAGCTAAACTAATTGGTCTTATTAAGTCTTGGCTTAACCAGAGCCATGGTGAGGTAAACTTTTACCTTTGTCAATTCTTAACAGGGCACAGTTACTTCAGAAGATACCTGAACAGAATGAGTAAGGTGGTTACACCGTGCTGCCGGTACTGTGTGACTGAGCTCGATGATGCTCAGCACACATTCTTTATGTGTAGTTACTTCGTAAGTTTGAGGTGCACCATTGAGTCTACGATCGGCCTGGCAACGCCTGAGACGATCGTGGGTGCAATGCTTCAAACCGAAGAGAACTGGCGTGCAATTCAGATTGTACTTATAAAACATATATATTTTTGATGAAACTTTACAAAACAAACAACCGTCTATAACTCTTAAGAAACGCGTATGTAGACTGGGGAGAGAAGTCATTGACGTGGATTGCTTTATTGATATATTTCTGCTGACGATGCCTCTAGAGGCTCCACCTGTTCTAGGTACGTTCCCACGGTTTCTGTGAGGGCGTCATATTTCATGTGACTAGTCGCGGACGACGAACATACGTTGAGAAAGTACTGTGAAGAAAGCGGGAGGAGGGTTGCCTTACCGACCCATAAGCTGTGGTAGTTTTTGAAGTTCGTGGTCACTGATAGATGAGTCAACACGACCGGGTTGAAGCAGTGCTTAGGCGGGTTCCGACTCGGAATTTCGTGGGCTTGTAGGTGTTCTTTGTTTAGTGAGTCAAACCTCACATACCCTATGATGATAGGTCACCCGAAGATCTAGTAAGCAGATTTTTTTCACCATCTACCCTATGAATAAAAAGTTCACTCGAACGTTCGAAGGAATCGCGAGAATCAGAGAGATTTCACGCATTGAACCTCCAATAGAGCAGTGCTTCACATTCCTATTCCCCATTCCTATTCACAGGCCAAATTGAATTAGCCTGCAGGCAAAACTCATTGCCACACTCTGAACTTAAAAGTAGATAGGAGGCAAGTTATTTCTAAAGTCAGCTAACATACTCGTTAGGAGCGGTGATAGAATACTTCCTTGAGGGCAACCATTTGTCGCCACCGTTCTCAAGTAGCAGTCGACTCTAGTTTCCGAGATGAGCAATCTCTCCGTCAGCACGACATGTATCCATTTAACTAGAACGCCATCCACATAATAAGCTTCCGTAACTTCATATAGCTCTCCAAAGGCCCCTTCAGTGTCCACAAATACCCTAATCACATGCTCACCATTTGAGATCGCTCCCTGAACTGTGAAAACCAGAGAAAAAAGGGACAACTTACATGATTTTCCTTGCTGGAACACATATTGCTAATCGCTTCAAAGGTTCGAATTAAATGCCCTACCGCATATGTATCGTTTGATAAGCCCCTCGAGACACTTCGGTGTAAGCGGAATTAAGCTAATCGGCCTAAAGCTCATTGGATCTGAAAAGACATCTGAAAAATC
The DNA here is from genome assembly GCA_963978885.1 of Nemotelus pantherinus. Lineage (NCBI taxonomy): Eukaryota > Metazoa > Arthropoda > Insecta > Diptera > Stratiomyidae > Nemotelus > Nemotelus pantherinus. Next base: position 207,918,748 of record OZ022264.1, on the reverse strand, counting down.
AAAGTTAGAAATAAAGACTACCTGAACCTGTCGCTAAGGTAATGGAAGGTATGCCTAAAAAAATTCTGTTAAGTTCGCCTTCAGATGGTCAGTTCCCTCCCTTCAAATTACTGGATGGATGTCAGCATGGCCCTGTGACTTTAAATGCTCAAAAGACATGATTGCATCTCAAACTTTTTTGCTGGTGTCTACAAATCGCAAGTCACAAAGGCACTAATGCCTTTCGCGTTTCAATTTCCAGAGCACTCGGAAAGTATTTCCCAAATAAAATCTGTAAAAACTCCTTTTTGGCCTTGGAAAAATCACCATCCGAGCTTTTTATAAAGGCCAGCTTAACTGGTTGGTCCTTTTCTAAGGCTTTGCGAAGCCTCAATGTATCTTGTGTACCTTCCAGTCCCTCATTGAACGATCTGAATGATTCCCTATTTCAGATCATCACCAAATTCTTATATATTCTTTGCGAGGGTCTGTAAACGATCTAACCATTCTCAGTATTAATCTAACAAGCTCAATTGAGGATTTTTTTTTGTGTTTTTCGTGATCTTTTGCATTTTGTGGTTCCACCAGGAAACTGTCTTGCTGCATCTACTCTTACTAATCGAGCAGGTTCCTTCATAGTTACCTATTTTGTCTCTATTTAGAGTGCTCAACCGAGATACTACTGACTTTGGCTACTTAATTCTACCAGTAGAATATGCTCTGTCTACGAGAAGTCGAATGAAATCAGCCTAGTCCTGGTTTCCTGGATATTTCTTCACCACTACGGGTATTGAATCAATACCTAGCTAGAACGCCAAATAGCGATGATCAGAGAATGAGACCTCATCATATACGTGCTACGCAGTTATTGACCTAACTATTCCGGATGAACTTAGTGGTATATCAATAACAGATCTGCTGTTAGCGATGACAAAGGTGAAAGAAATCCCAGAGCTCAAATTCATTAGCTCCGCAGGGGCTCTAAAATCAAAGTGTCTATCTCCTTTGCCGTTACATTTGTTGCTGACCCAACTTGTGTGCTGGACGTTAGTATCGCACCAGAAGTTTTATTCTCTCTGAATCAGCGGGATGGACCAGGTCCTCCAACTCCTATATTGGTCCTTCAAATCTTGTAAACGGAAGTAAGCTGAGCCGACGATTGCGACATCAAGCATATTGGAAACCAAAACACAAATCATGGCCTTGTTGATCTTTCATTAGACAAGATCTTTGCTCCCTTCATTGAACTGAGTTCGTAGATCTTGCTGCCTCGAACTCACAGCTCCTGTACATGCGCAATATAGGAGGAAGCTTAAAGTTTTGCTGATTCTTTTCTCAAAAGAAAGCATTGGCGTGCTGCAAGTTAATCTAAACAAATGTTATGCCTTCAGGCAAAAGTTCAGAAACAATGTTAGCGGATCCCTGTGCAGGAACTCTTAGACAAAGTCCGCGAAACCTCAGTAAAAGAAACTCTATATGAAAAAATCGTCACTAGATACTAGCATTTTGCTCTGGAGACATATTCATAAATAGTCACAGAGAATAAATACTACGCGTACTTCTTCTTCATTTAGCTAAATTTAACCGCATACAATAAGAAGCTCCACATTATATGGTATGTGTCCTTGAGCACCGCGAAACTTCTCTGGTCCAGTACGATCACCAGCTTGAAACCATCTTCACCAGTGGTAAACTTCTTCCTGATATTCCTCTATAGTCCGGGGAAATCTAACATGGTGCTTCGGAAAAATTATGGGAAAGCTGAATTTTGGTGTGAACCTTGGTACTGGCGTGTTGAACAAAATGTCAAAAGTCCCCATCGATCCGAGTGCTGCGTCGCTTTTTATACGGGGTCAAAGGTCACCAAAAGTGACCTTTCCTAAATATCTGAGTAACGGTCACGTCTTCAGAAAAACAATGTATGACGAATTTGTAGCTTAGCAAATTTCAAACAAAAAAGATTATGTAGCTTTTTCCTGTAACCATAACTGTTTTTGAGATATATTGATCTAAACATTTGTTACTAACAGCATCCTCTTTCTCACGGCATGTTAATATTATCCGATTTTGATTACGACTTGGCATGTTTGTGAGTTTGTTTTTCTATATTTAAGAGGCGCATGGAAAAAACATATAAACAAACTTATCTACCAGACTCCAGGGTAGGTGGAAAAGTGTGCTCCGAAAAGTTCCCGCCTCCCCCTTTGCCATAAAACGGTATCCCTGTGCATCCATCCCAAATGTTCAGAAATGAGCTCGTTGCCTACTCTTTGCCCACTGTTAAACAAGGTAGGATCACTTTTTATCCTATTAATTGCCTATTCTTGACATGACACGACCAGCCCTACATCCACACCCTTCCCACACCCTACCCACCCCCGCAAACGAACCACTCCGAAATACCCGGTTTTTTTGGTTTTTTTTCCATACCGTCTTATCCCATGAAAGATCAGGGCAAGGTCACGTAATTTCAGGTGCAAATTGGTTTCGAGACGTGTCATATGCCTTTGGCGTTATGCAGCCATCACAGGATTGGTAAAAAAACTGATCATTCGGGGATAATCTGCATCGGATTGAGCTCCTATAATGTCAGGAATGAGCGTTTACAGAATTATACCATGATATTATCGTGCTTTTTCATGCTCCTAGGCCCATGATATGTTACAAAACCTATTTCCACCTGCAATTTGGTTATTTTGTCCTGCTCTTTCGTGGAATATCCCATAAATGATGCCGCAATACAGTTTTTTTCGGAGAATAGAGTAGCGAACAGATGTCCCTACAAGTTTTATGGCAAAGGGGGACGGGGGGTGGTGGTAACTTTTCGGGGTACACTTTTCCACCTACCCTGGAGTCTGGTAGATAAGTTTGTGTACATGTTTTTTTTATGCGCCTCTTAAACATAGAAAAACAAACTCACAAACATGCCAAGTCGTAATCAAAATCGGATAATATTAACATGCCGATGAGAATGAGGGTACTGTTAGTAACAAATGTTTAGATCAATATATCTCAAAAACGGTTATGGTTACAGGAAAAAGCTACAGAATCTTTTTTGTTGAAAATTTGCTAAGCTACAAATTCGTCATACATTGTTTTTCTGAAGACGTGACCGTTACTGAGATATTTAGGAAAGGTCACTTTTGGTGACCTTTGACCCCGTATAAAAAGCGACGCAGCACTCGGATCGATGGGGACTTTTGACATTTTGTTCAACACGCCAGTACCAAGGATTACACCAAAATTCAGCTTTCCCCTAATTTTTCCGAAGTTTCGCCTTTTTATGTCGGATTTCACTGGGCTACTACCTGATTACCCAGTTTAGCAGATCGATGTCGAGCTTCACCTAACCGAAAAGCTTTTAAGAGTGTGATATTTTACAAAATTTGAAAGAAATCGGAGATGTGTCAGAATAGGTTACTCTGACTAACAGTACTCAAATGTAAAATACCCTTGAGCAAATCAATAGGAATGTGTGATGCTTATTTCAAAAATAATTCAACTGAAAAGCTTTTCAAAACAGTGGCTTGTTTAAAATACTTCTCACTCCGTTTTTAGAAAATTTTACATTTCTTTCTGAATATGAATGTATGTATTTATGTACCTAATGCTATTTATAGACCATCATTTTGAATTACTTTTCATCAACTTTATTCATATAAGTTCTTGGAATAAATTTTGTTAAGATATCTCAAACAGTAATAAACCTGAGATTTAATATACCCGGGGCATATTAAAATTCTGCTAAAGCGACTGTGTAAAATATTTAAGAAGACCAAGAATATGCCTTTGATTTACAGAAAGCTTTCTGTAAATAATCTACGTTTGCACGTTATGCAAACTGATTTCTTGAAAATGTTTTTACTTTTCAACCATAATTGATTTATAAAATATTTGCTTTCATTTTCAATTCAACAAAAAAATAAACAGTATTAGAAAAAACAAGTGAATTTGGAAGTTGAAATACACAAATAGCTACATTTTATGCTGACTTTTCATGATCCTGCTCATTGAAATGCAATTTTCAATCACTTATGCTTGTGCAAAGCCATGGAAGTCAAAAAGATTCAAATCATTGAATACTGAATAATGTTAATTAAGAGTATATAATTTCGCATTAAAAACAACCGGAAGCAACTCATAATCATTGCAGTATATTGTATATGTCTGGAAGATACAAATATTCATCACATTATTACTGGTAGCAAAACTTTGGTGTATGAAAATGTCAGAGTGCTTTTTGCTGAGCACTTAAGTTTCGAATTCATACATACATACGTGAGTACTGACAAGCCCATGGTTTTGTACAACAGTAGCCTTGGATTTCGGGGGGATTTGAGGATGTGAAGAGCCTTAGCAGACTGTAGGAGGCTTCATAGGACTTGAACAGTCACCCGTGTATTTTTTCCTCCATATGGTAATTGGCTGCTATATTTGACCCATTTCAAATTCTTGCTCCACTACTCTGATAGTTGAACCAACTTGCAGTGTTCTTCCTGCAGATACTGCCACCATGAATTTCGTATTTCCTTTATTTATGTCCAGACCCAGCCTTTTTTCTATCCGCTTTATCTGGATGAAGGCTTCTTGCGCAGCTAGTTTCATACATTCAATGAAGAGGACAATGGTTGAAAAAATTGAAGAGGTTGAATGGTTGAAGAGGAATCAAACCAAACCATCCCCTTGTCGCAGCCCATTGAAGATATTGAACGGTCTAGATAGTAATCCAACTATTTCTACTTTATTTATTGGACAACTAGCACAATTATGTCAGTTTCTTTGGAATACCGAATCATGGCCTTATAAAGTTTAACCCTGGCTATGCTATAATAGGTGTTTAAAAATCGATAATAAAATGGTATATTGATTTACACACATTTTTCCATCGTGTGTCTAAGAATAAAGATCTGATCAATTGTTGATTTGTGTGGCATGAATCTATATTGATATTTTCTGGTGATGGCTTTAGCGTATGGGGCTTCCGCTCTTGCAGAATAGAGGGGAATATCTTATAAGAAGTTATTCAACAATGTTATACCCCTATAGTTGCTGTACATTATTACATATCGCTTCTTATGTATGGGGCATATTATAACTTTCCACTAGTCTTCTGGTATCTCTTCATGCTCCCATACTTGCGATTCTTTCTATTTCACAGATCAGATCTTTTTCCCAGACCTCTTTCTTTCGTCTGTTAAATCACTTCTCTACTCTTCTGAACTCTTTATGTTCCTCGCTGCGTGCCCGCGTTCCATGAAATTGCTGTATTGTCCGGCTTGCAACATTCTTATGTAGGAAATAAATATTGGCCCAACAAAGACCAACAGAGTATATGGCCAATATGTGTACACTCCGTTGGTGCGAGCTGACCATGATTGGTCGATGGTGGGCTTACTTTCTATCTGAGTGGGTTTTATATCAACCAAATGGATTTGACAGGCTGGTGAACATTATACACAAGGTTGCTCGCCAGCTCTCACCATGGTGTGGACAGCATTATTTCAACACTCTGGAATTGGCTTAGGTTGGTCCGAGCTGGAGGTGATCTAGATTAGGCCACTATGCATTTGAAACATTACCATAGCGTAAGTACTAACAAATTGCACGGAAAGAACGGTATTTTACGATGGAAGAGAAGAGTAGGGAGTGAAGGGTTTGCCATCAGCTGGCACCTAAGAAGAACCAAAACCAAAATAAGTGCACTTTATCATATGCAAAAGTGAGAAAAGCATACTCTCAAATGACAGTTTAGAATGTATATATCCTGGTGAGAATGTATATATCCTATGCTCAGCATCCTGCCTCTCGGACTTACTCACCCTTCATCAACCTCTTGGATGACGCAAAACCAGAGGTGTTATGGGTACTCGTTGCACAAGACCGCCGTGCTTATTCAAACCTGATTCGTCGCACTTTTTTTTTTGACAGATTGGAAAGTTATTTTTTTATCTAGAATCACACCTAAACATTTTAAAGTGCTAGTATTCCATTCATTTCAGCACTTATTAAGTTCTAAAGGGATGGGTGGTATTAGCTTTGATTTGCGGTTTCTTGTGAAAAATAGCGCTTCCGTTTTGTTCGCGATTGCACGTATTTTCCATTTGGAGAAGTTATTAGTAAATTGAATCCGTCGGTGATAGAATTTGAGATTTCTGTAAGGTACTTAAAACTACAGAGTACGGCTGTATCGTCAGCGAAAACACCAATATCACAATTTGTGGGCTTTGGAATATCACCTATGAAAATATTGTAAAGTGTAAGGCTGATGACTGACCCTTGTAGCACCCCTGCCGGAATAGCAAATTTCTCAGATATAGATCCGTTTAGACTTATTTGAAAGCTTCTACTATTTAGAAAGTCAAGTGTTAATTTGCAAAGATACATGGAGAACCCAAACCTATGCATTTTGTAGACCAATCTATTGTGCTAGATAGAGTCAAAGGCCTTTTCAGTGTCCAGGATAATCATGCCTGTTGTTTTTCTAGTCCTGAAATTCGATTGTACAATATTTTTGATCCGCGCTATTTGGTGGGCAATACTATGATGCTTCCTCAAACCGCATCGTTCATCTGCGAGTATCCTATTTTCGGTAATGAAATGATAAGGTGTTTTTATCACTTTTTCAAATACTTTGACTACAGTACTGAGAAGGCTTATCGGTCTGTAGCTACTCAGCTCCGACTTAGCTTTACCTGGTTGATGAATACATATTAGGCCAATGACACACGCGGCGATTCAATCGAGGTGTTTAACACGTCCGTTTTTCTCGAGGGTGACACACATAGGGGTTTTCAGAAGCATTTATCCCATGCATTCAAAACCGAGAGGTGGGCCAAACCGCAGTGTATGTCATCTCAATGCTAAAGTAATGCACAACTATACCGACTCGGTCTTCTTCTCGAGAAACACTTCGATAGAACCGCCGTGTATGTCATTGGCAAATAAATAAATAAATAAATAAATAAATAAATAAAAAAGATGCATGTTTTCAAATGTTTGGAAAACACGACAAGCGTATGCATGAATTTATTACGTAGCAAAGACATACTGCAGCTTTCTCGAGCAAATTTTTGAGAAAACATACCGGTATTTTGTTTGGTCCTGTCGACTTTTTATTTCTAAACGACTTGATGGCTAAGAGAATAGTTTTAAGTGTGACAAATGGAGGATTAAATGAAGAATTTTTGATTCTCTCGATTGTGAAAGTAAATATTTGTTCTGTTTCATGGTCGCTCCTGTTAATAGTCTGTAAATCTTGCCTGGAGAAATGATTACCAAAAACTTTCGCTTTCGCGTCGTTTGTTGTGGAAGTGGCTTGGTTTATTTATAGTTGTTTTGGTTTTTAGAGCCTTCCAAATATTCCAAAATGATGTAGAACCATTTTTGAGCAAAGAATTCAATTCAATTCAAAATTTTATTTTTTATCTCATAAATCTCATAAGTTATCAAGCTCTTCAGTCGGTTGAATTTTCCTTTATATATTGTTTGTCTGCTTTTTTGTACTGCCACAATCGGCGAAATGCACTTTGTTCAGAGATAAGAGCTTTAGTGTCGGGAGTACGTCTTAAGCATAGTACTGAGTTCGATTTCACGTGAAATTTTCATACAAAATTTCACGTGAAATCGGTTTCGGCGAAAATTTAGCTTGAAAATAAGCAAGTTTGGTACTGTGTTCTTAGCATGAAAAGTTGCTTCGAAGTTGCTTTCGCCTCGAAAATATAGATGGCACTGAAACATGTCTCCAATCATTTCACGCCAATTTAGTTTGTGCAGTTCATTCTTTCGAGCGAAAAAGTGACATTTGGTGTTTCAATTTGAAAATGGAGCAGTGCAAATGTCTTTCCAATAAGAAAATCGATCGAAAAGTGAAATTCTTGACATTTTATCCGTCAGAAATGAGCATTGTCTCTGCTTTTCTCCATTGCCAAAATTTTCGCTCGAAAGAATGACCAGATAATGGAGACATGTCAAAATTTCACGTGAACTCGAACTCAGTACCAGCCTTTAGGCGATAAAGTCTGTTAAAGTCTGTCCAAAACAACATGGAAATCGTTTGCTCAGCGGCTTCGACAAGTATTTTGTTAGATTTGTTTACATGGATTTCAATGTCATGTCTTGTAGTAATGTCAGAAAAAGAATGATTTTCACTTGTAAAGCATAGTACTGAGTTCGATTTCACGTGAAATTTTCATACAAAATTTCACGTGAAATCTGTATCGGCGAAAATTTAGCTTGAAAATAAGCAAAAGTTGTACTCTGTTCTTAGCATGAAAAGTTGCTTTCGCGTTGAAAACGTAGATGGCACTGAAACATGTCTCCAACCATTTCACCCCAATTTAGTTTGTGCAGTTCATTCTTTCGAGCTAAAAAGTGACATTTGGTGTTTCAATTTGAAAATGGAGCAGTGCAAATGTCTTTTCAATAAGAAAATCGATCGAAAAGTGAAATTCTTGACATTTTATCCGTCAGAAATGACCAGTGTCTCTACTTTTATCCATTGCCAAAATTTTCGCTCGAAAGAATGATCAGATAATGGAGACATGTCAAAATTTAGCTTCACGATTAACTCACTACCAGCCTTAAGGCACTTTGTAATACGTGAAAAGTGAGTCCAGTTTGCCTTTCGAAGCAAGTAAATTTGTAGAGCAGGTTTGATGCTGATTAAAACTGGCAGATGGTCAGACTGAAAGGCTGTTAGATTGAAAGATGGTGTTAAGTGCTGTCCATAATTTGCCAAAATTATGACTAGAGTAGAGGTATGTCCTCTTGTTGATTCCGGCAATTATGTTGCAGTTGGAGTAAATAGAGTAGGTTCCGCGGCAGATCCGTGAATGTTTATGATACTTTTTATGAACAATTACTAATCAGTCATAATCAAAATACTGCAAACGTACTCACTAATTCCATTCTTAAAACGAAGCATTAAAATCGCTACTTTGTAGCTACGGCAGACGCGTGAACAATGTCCGAATTCAGGTAGTCAGATCATTACGAAATTTACAGGATGCGTGAACGTTTACGCACGGGTAACCCTATAGCTGAAGCAGGTATGAAAAAAGAAAGCTTTCAAGGCAGCGCGTCGCTTTTTTTGAAGGAAAAAAACGATTGCTAAATTTTGTATTTACCTTGTAAATTGTCTACTTACGAATACCGCGTCGCACAAGAACGGTGAACACTCACCAAATTACCTCTATTTGGAGGAGCTGCAGCTGCTATTTATGAGAACTAATCAGATTAATAAAGAATTTACAGTATGTGTTTGGAGGGGGCCCGGTAGCTCCGCTCGCTAGGGGGTCAGGCCGAAAAACGGCGTGCTACGGGGCCTGCGTGTTCGAATCCCGCCAGTGCCATGGCTGTAAGTGTGAATGCGTGTGATTGTCTATGAAGGTGGCAAATGGGCCCAAACTGGTGGCCTAATGGTGACCGCGTTCCTGGCAGCCCTCTTCACTAACATAACCTAACCTAACCTACAGTATGTGTTGATTTTAAGCAGAAGCAAGACTGATAGAAGTGATTTGGGAATACAGACAGCCCCTTAGCAGTGCTACCATCTCGAAAAAACACTCCAAAGAATAAATGATTTATGCCCTATAACTTCCGATGCAGTCATCAAACTTTAACGAAATTTAAACCTTTGAAACTCGTTGATTGTAATAAGGCGCACGAGAGCTAGAATATGCACTCAAAATCTGCACGATTTCTCTGCTTTTCTTCGAAAATCAGCCTTTATGGATTCCATTATGGATTTATGTTTATGACTTATGATCAAACCATTATGAACACGTTATCTTTTTGAACTGGAAACATAAAGTCGGCATAATCAATATTTTAAAAACCATACCATTGAAAGGATATTTTTCATATGAAAAGTTAGCTTTTTCGTTTAATCGGTACTTGGTAAGAACTCTGATTGTTACCTAAAGCTAAAGACAGCAATATGAATGCAAGAAAACCTTCTTTTTTTTCAAAAATCAACACCATTGAAATTGGCCTGGAAACCACATGCAGCGAAGCAATATCGTATACCGCATATTTATTATTCGCACAATGATTCCACCTTAATCTAGCATATGCAGGCAACACATGCTCCTGATTTACACACAACCCACAACGAAACCAGTAGTGCATGTTACCGACCAGCATACTAGAATCAGAAAGGATTTCATTCGCTTCAAGATTTATACTCTCGGTTTTACGGCGTACTTGTTACACATCTTTCGGGGAAAATATTTCTATACATTTCTGCACTTAGGTTAACGTTTCTGTTGAGCGCTATCAGTGGTGTTTCCAAGAAAATATATTACACGCCACATGAAAAATCCTAGGATAAAACGTTTATGACTTGGCATCAGATACAACGGCCAAGCAATATTTTCGCGAAGCACTTTGCGAATGCTAAAATCTCGTAAGGTTAGGTTTAATTTTTCAGATTAAAAGTCTGTTTTCGAGAAATTTCATGAATAAATCAGCAAACAGACCCGATTCCAGCTCAGACCCGGTTTTTCTCCCTACGCGATTTGAAAATACGAGTATTTATATCTTTTCGATAGGTGATTTCAAATTTCTTCATGACCCTTGGACTTATTGAAAAAATATGATTACTTAAAATTTGCCTTTTGCCATAAGAGATTTACATAAGTATGTACGAAATTCATTGTTTAGTGTCGGTTCGCTGTCATCAATTATGTAAAACGAATTTACTGTCCTGTACAGTTGAAATGGAAACTTCCAACAGTGTGTTGCAAAAATTTCTTTAAAAGACTTCACAAAAGCTGTCTTAAGTATTCTTCAGACTACTTACAGTTCTTAAGCCAACTCTTACTTTGTCGGGCATTTCGTACTTACAGCTCAGAAATTTCATATTTATGAAAAATAAAGAGCAATGCGAACGTACTTTAAATTGCATTGACCGTGAAATGACAATAAGACTTATCACGAAATTTATATTTATTTCGGAGGGTCTATCACTTTGTTTACAAAAGTGAAAGATATATCTCTTTCACTTTTATGCATTTTTATCATAGTTTAAAGGTGAAATTAGGACTCGCAATTCCAATTGGGAAATAATATAAATATTGGGAATTGGATATAATATAAATATTGGGAATATAGATTTACGATAAAATTATATAAAAGCATTGCTAAGAAGTTAAAAGAATAAAACGATTTGATATTGAATATTTTAGCAAGCGACCTTTATAAACATATGGGTATATCTTCAGCTATTAAAAGTAGAAATATTTGTTCACTTGCTCTTTGAAGAGATCAAGTATACTATCACTAGGCACCATTAAAATTAAAAATTGCACAAATATTGATATTGGAATTTCAAACTTTTTGGAAACTAACAAACAAAACAATCGACACATATGAGTACGCAGAGTGGATATGGAATTTAATTAAATTTTATGAAAACTAATTTAGGTTTCGTGCGGTGAAACTGGTGTTACTGACCTTTCCCTACATTGTAAAAGTGTTTTCAGCTGGAGGTGGAGGCACAGAGGGTAGGGTTAAAAACCGAATTTTTTTTGCTAATGTTCGAGCTGAAATTTTCAGGACAATTGTTTTATGTGCAGAATAGATCCAGGTCTCACCACATTTTTAGCTATCTTTAAACCTTTGGAGCCGGCAGCCATTTTAGTGATATTTTCAGAATCCTTATAGTTCTATCAACAAGTGACTTTCAAAAAAACTTAGTTTGCGAAATGAGCTTTGAACAAGTTTCAAACATATATTTGATAGCTTTTTGGAAATTTTTAACTCTATGTGTGCGCTAGGTGCCTGAAATAAGATCGAAAATTTTTTTAAATGTTGAATAATAATTACTTTTGAAACTTTTTGAGTTATCAGATTAATATAAAATTTACAAGATACATTAACTGTAATAAATTTTAGGCTGAAATAGTTTTTCATGAGCTGCCAACTACGGCAAGCACTGAAATTCAAAACCTTCAAATCATCGACCTTCCTGAAAAATTTCGCTTTTTAGAAATATAAAAATTATGTATAAACTTTATGTTTATATTTTTAGCATCCGAAACCTCTATTCACGGGAGATCACGACCCGACAATCAAATCCAATTGAAATCTACAGAATGTATTGGTTTCAAGTAGGATCAGATCCGATATAAGGGATTTTGAAATATGGATAATCCTGTGCCAGTGGTTCCACGTTGAAAAATCGCTAAGAAAAAAACTGGTTTTCACTATATAAATTCCAATCTAGTCACAGGATTTTGATGAAATTCATACAATAGGTGGACTTTACCTTAGAACACTTTTGACAAAAAATTTGTTGGAAATGCGGTTAGAGCAGCCAGCTATAGTAATTTTGATGTCTAGAATCTTAGGAAATCGCTCAGCAAAATGAAGCTTTTCGCCCTATAACTTCCAGTGTCAAACCGAAATTCATAAAGCAAATGGACCTTGCGGTAAGTAAAGTTTGGTAGGAATTGAAGAACCATGAGTTTTTTTGTTGTCATATTTTTGGTAAACGATGCTATCATTAAATTTTCAAATAACCTTGTAGTGACCATAAGAATCAAATGTTCGAATTAGGGAAATTTGAATAGCTTCGCGGATGACTACCCTAAAGTTTTTTATATCCCGATAGCTTCCAATCCAGTTATCGGATCGAAAAAAAATTTGCAGGATGAGAGAATGAATGTGAAGCATATTTAGTATATTTTTGGCTTTGGTGCTTGATAAGGGTTGCCAGCAAAAAGTATTTTTAGAATTTATGCACTAACAGATGCTACCATTCATATGGAAAATATATAAATAAAATAAAAATATATTACCAATATTTAAATTTCCCAAGTACTGGAAATTTTTCGAATGGTAACTCGAAACATTTTCAATCCCTGTAACTTGTGATGAAGTCATCATCGATGATGTCATCATAAATAGGAACAAGTGTTGTGAAATATGTACTCGAAATTTGAACGATTTCTCCTTTTCTTCGAGCATTATTATTTTTAAGCAGTTTCTGTATTTTAGAATTTTTTATTTATGATATTTCATTTGATATTCAAGGAAAATTTACGCGAACATCCTGACGAAAATCAGCTAAAATGCGCTAAAATATGTTAAAAATTTCGAGCTTCAGAAATTAAAACCCAGCATACCGACATTTGTTAAAGATGTACGTCAACTATGCTGTTCTTTATTCAGTTGAAGGTTTGCCATTTTGGAATATGGATCGTTTAATAGTCGAACTACGCGTCAAAATTATTAAATTTTACTTCAAAAATATCGCTGATGTAGCCGAAAGTGTGGAAAAAGATCCGAATTTGTCGATTCCTCGTCGAGCTCAGTACTTGGGTCTTATGACTTATTATGCCGCATTTACCACCTCGATTTGGATCTCCATCCATTTCAAGTCCAGCTCACACAAAAATTGAGGCCTGTTGACCATGAAAAGTGCAGTGCATAGAATAGGTGAATTGGGTGTTGAAACAATAAGCTGTTGATGTTGATTTTTGGAAAAAAAATTTCTTCAGCGATGAGATCCATTTCTCGCTTTGTGGATACGTTAATAAGCAGAACTGTAGAATTTGGGGGTTTTGTGTGCATTATGGTCTGGTGGCGTGATTGGGCCATTTTTTTAGAACGATCAAGGACGAGTCTTCATCGTCAATTCTGAGCGCTATGGCCACAAGTTTACTGATTATTTTTGGACGGAAATCAAAGATTATGATCTTGACAATATGTGGTTTTAGCAGGATGGGGCAACAGGTCACGTAACACAGGCAAATTGAGCTCTTTTGCAAGAGAAATCCCCAGGACGCGTAATTTCGCGATTGGCTGATGTGAATTTACTTCCAAGATCCTGCGATTTAATGCCTCTGGATTTCTTTTTGTGGGAGTAAGCAAAATATTGTGTTTATGCGAACAATCTCTAAACTCTGGAAGAACAGAAAGACAATGTTTGTGAAGTCATGGCCGCGATATTGCCCGAAATGTGCCGGAAAATCATTGAAAATTACCTCGACAAGATTCAGTCCTGTAAAAAATCCCGGAGAAAACATTTAAACGATATTTTGTTTGACATATAATACACTCAAAAAAATTTTGGTTGAATTTTACCCTTATAACAATAGGAAACTGGTTTCCTACTATTAAAGATGTAAATTTACAACAGCGTGTACAAAGAATATTTTACGTCTTAAATGTGTAATTTTTTTACAAGCAAATCGTGTAATTTTACACTAAATGGACGTAAATTGTGGACAGAAACGCATGAAATTTATGTATCAAAAGCTACTTTTTACGAATCTTTTAGGGTAATAAACGCAATTTATTCGTGAATGTCCATAAAAATGTTTAAAAAAACGATAATAAAAGGTGTGTTTTTGCACTCTTGGGCAGGGTAAGTTAAGGTAAGTTTAGGTAACTTATCCTGCCAAAGAGTGCAAAAAACGCACCTAAAGAATGTTTGATCAAACAAATGACATCAAAAGGTATTTATTGCGAACAATTTTAGGAAGTTTGCACTACTGAATCAGGAATTTTAGCTAGCCTCTAGATAAATTTCATATTCAATAAAATTGAAAATATTTAATGATCCAAAAGTCAGCCCCTCAAGACAAGTAACTGCCATAACATTAAATATTACTCCAAAATTAAATATCACTAACAAAAGCCTGTAAATAAGTAACTTTAAATGTTAAAAAAAGGCGAGAGTCCTATCAAATCAAGTAAGCAAAATAGAAATTTTTTTTTTTCAAATACAAACACTTTTTGCAATTCCTTTAAGTTTATAATTTAATTTATTTTAATTTGATAAATACGCTATATACACATTATACACATTAACTTATAGTACTTATTGCTACACTTCTAAGTAACTTATAGCTACACCTCTAATCAACTTATAGCTACACTTATTACTCGAAAAGACTGACACTTATCAAAATATCAGACTCGTTCAGTCTAGCCAAATCACCGTCTTTTGTCACAACGTTACAACAATAATAATAAAAAATTCGAGCAAATGATACAATGTTACAGCTTTGGTGTAAATGAGAGTAGCGAAGTAGTAAATTTACACTCTTTTTGTTAAGGTCTACAAAACACCATTTATTATTCAGCTGATATGACGTAAAAGCAAAAAATACACATCCAATGTGTAAAAAATTGTGATTCGTTATTTTAAACAAAAAAATAACAAATGACATCAAAAGGTATTTATTGCGAACAATTTTAGGAAGTTTGCACTACTAAATCAGGAATTTTAGCTAGCCTCTAGATAAATTTCATATTTAAAACACAAGTATAATGTGTATATAGCGTATTTATCAAATTAAAATAAATTAAATTATAAACTTAAAGGAATTGCAAAAAGTGTTTGTATTTGACAAAAAAAATATTTCTATTTTGCTTACTTGATTTGATAGGACTCTCGCCTTTTTTTAACATTTAAAGTTACTTATTTACAGGCTTTTGTTAGTGATATTTAATTTTGGAGTAATATTTAATGTTATGGCAGTTACTTTTATCAAAAAATTAATTTTAGACCCACTTTTTAGAGTGTAGCAAAGATCAATCTTTACAATGAAATAAAAATTACACCACTTTCCGAATATATTATGTGCTTTTTCAAGTTTACTCTTTCAAACTTGAAATGGATAGCCCCGTATTTATGAATGTTGTCCAATGTTCTGAAAAGCGGTGCATAGCGTGCATCGGTATCTTATGGGATCGAGTATGTGTCGAGTTTTCGGAGACCCACACAAATGGCAGACTTTTGGTGAGGCCGTCAGCTCAGATGGGATGATGGATAAACGTTTTTGACCCGAAGACTCGGTTCAATGCGGCCGAGCACCCTTCTGGAAGCGACAACCACGGAGTATATTGTTGCGCTGTTCCCAGCGCCACCACATAGAATAAAATTCTTTCATTGTCCAGGCAGATACTTCTCATTTTATGGGTAATGAGCTAAACTGTGCATTGTCCAGTATGAGGGAATGGAAGCCTCCAGGGTCTGATGAAGCACCGGTAGTGGTGCTTAAATTTGTAGCGGAAAGCCAACTGCGTCTATTATTGGTTGTGAATAATTCATGTTTAACCGCAATGGCTCTCCCGTCACGGTAGAAAGTAGCTTGACTGATACTTGTAGATAAATGCAAAGGTAAACCAGGTACCTAGGTAATAAACCGTCCAGTGTGCACGTTGAACACTTTGAAAAAGCCATCGCGTAGTGTTACTAAAGTTTTGGCTGCTGTTAGCTATCAGATCCTTCTGACAGACAGCACAACTTCCAGAAGAGGCATTCAACAACTGATGTCATAACAAAGGTTTTAGGCCAGTAGCCCGAGAATCGGATGCAGGACGCAGTGCCAGACCAGTCATCCTGCTGATTGCGCTGGAGGTACAAGTCACCTTCAACTAAGTGAGGTAGACAGACATCGTTCAGTCTTCCAAGCAGAAGCTATATTTTCCTAGTTTCCCTTTAGCTGTGATGCGATACTATCTCAGGGCCGATAGTTGCTACACGATATCACCCAACTCAAGCTGAGCCAAGACATGAACAAAGCGAAGTGGTGGTTGGACGAGCATGGTCTTCAGCTGGTGATTTCAAAGACAGTGGTTGTCATGCTAATGAAGCCGAGGATACCAGCTGTCATACACGACAGTTGGCCCCGTTGACGTCCAGACCAGCAAGTTGATTAGGTATCTGGGAGTGATCCTAGATACTAAAATGACCTGTTGGGATCATAGTAGTAGAGCATATGGTTGGATTTTAAGAGCAGTCACTTTACAAAGCAGGATAATGGAAACATTGGCAGACGCAGAGAGATTACGATCAGTTCCGTATTTCTACACGGGACCGAAATTTGGACATAAACGGTCTAAACTAAGAGACTTCAGGTGCACGTTGCCAGTATCATACGCAAAGATGCTTTGTTTATGACATGTATCTACTGCATGGTTTCAAAGGAGACCGTGACAGAGGTATCGGGAGTAATTTCGTTAGATCTACAGGGTGTCTTTTTAGAGATTTAGAACTTTGAAATGAATTAAAATACGGACAAACTGTTTTGATTGCCATGAAATTAATTTTATTGGAAAGATAATTCTCTGCCATTTTTATTTGAATATGATTTTGGACATGTGAGTGCCACGACTGATGTGGAGGTTGTCCAAACGAGAGGTCCAATTTCAGACTACTCTAACCAATAATTGGGGCCATATCCCGCCAATAACGCGGCAAATGTTGTCTTCCAAATGGTCAAGCGTCTTGGATTTATTGGCGTAGACAAGTGATTTCACGTATCCCCACAAGAAATAGTCCAGCGATGTTAAATGACAAGATCTTGCAGCCCAGTTCACAGGTCAATTATGCGCTCATCAAATGCTTCTTTCAATAAATCGATGGTTGCACCAGCTGTATGGCATGTCGCACCATCCTGTTGAAACCAGAGGTCTCTTGCATTACGGCGAGTCAATTTCGAAACGAGAAAGTCATTGATCATGGCTCTATAGCGGTCACCATAGACTGTAATGTTATTCCCAACAGCATTTTTGAAGACATATGGACCAATTACTCCACCGGCCCATAAAATGCACTAAACAATAAATTTCTTCGGATGTAACGGTGTTTCGACAACTGCCTGTGGTTGTTCATCACTCCAAATGTGGCAGTTTTGTTGATTGACGTAACCATTCACTCAGAAATGAACCTCATCGCTAAACAAAATTTTCTTATGAAATTCGGGATGTGCAGCAATTTGTTCTTGGACCCATGCACCAAATCTACGGCGTGCCCGGTGGTCGTTCGGCTTCAATTCTTGCACGAGTTAGATTTTGTAAGCCCGCAAACCAAGATCGTTCCGTTAAATTTTCTGTTATGTGGATGGGCACAGGTTGAATTGTTGAGCACGATGTCGAATGGATTCACTTGGGTCTTCATTGATACTACGCTCTACAGCTGTTATGGTTTCTTCATTACGCACTGTACGACGTCAAGATGGATGCGTATTATTAATCAGAGTAATCGTGGTGCGGAAATGATCCATGGTTAATCGAATTAATTGCTCTGATGGATGAGTTTGTCGAACAGAACCGTTTTTTTTCGAAATGACTCAGCACAAATTGGAGACGTTGCTCAGGCGTCAACCTATTCATGATTAAATGACAAACCAAACTTACCATAAAACGCTTGACAGCTGTTACACTATGCGTGCCATTAAAAAGTGTTGCTAACTTAAAGCTCTATACCTCTAAAAAAAAAAACATCCTGTATTAGCGCCGGAGCACAATGAAGAGATTCCCCGTCTCACTCAGAGCTGGCCAAAACTAAGACTCTGACGCACTCACGTATGCAAAACCTCTAACTTTGGCATTCGTTTTGGAGTAAAAATAACAAAGTAAAAGAGTAAAAGTAGCTCAGAGATGGTCGTGAAACGAGGATACTTGGTACACAATCTCAACACTCGTTGAAAAAATACTGTGCATAAAGTAAAAGGAGGGCCGTCTTACCGAACCTTGAACTGTGGTAGTGCTTGAAGTTTGTAGGCAGTAATAGGTGAGTCAGAATGACCGACTTGAAGCGTTGCTTAGGCGGGTCCTGACTGGGAACTTTGTCGGCTTTCATGTAGATCGTTTTTCAATCTCAAATCTCTTACACTCCGCGGTCTGAAAGGACACTTAGGGATCTGGAAAATACATTTTTGTGCCCACCAGATTATTGTGCCCCCAGCTTGGGGGGTCGCTCTTGACTATAAGTAATGCCAGCTCAACCCCTGTTGTTTTTATTATGTCCTGATAAACGCATGAAGACTAACAATCTTGTCCAGGAGTAGCCTAAAATTATCGGGCATATAAAAGCGAAATAGATTCGATAGGCTGAAAACATAATTTCTTGATCGTCAGCAGCTTGCAGATTTGCTTGCCATGATTGTTGTCAGCTGTAATTTATATTTATCTACGCTTCTATATTCACGCGTAAAGAAGCTTTTCTTTATTCACAAGTAGAGCATCAGCTGCTAGCATGTGTGGTCTCTAGAAATTTTACTTAGTCCCTATACCTTGGTCAAAACAGAAACAAAGTGAACCTTGGAACTAATCACTTCGTATTTGTGCATTGTACAATAACTGTGAATCAAGTTTTTACTAAATTCAACCCCCCAGAAGCTAAACGGGCTTTTGTGAAACACTTTAACTTATCCAACTTAACATATATGTCTGAAACACATGTATTCCCATGATTATTTTATGTCTGTTTTTAGCGCTGGTAAAAAAGTAGTCTCACAACAATCTGTGGTGAGTCTTAAGATTGAAGTTACTACAGAGCTTCATTCACAGATTAACAACCAATGCATACGAGTGTGCAATCATTATTTACACGACTCATCTTATGGCTGTTCAGGATTAGGCTAACTCAAAGTTCAGTAGGCGGTCTCTCATCCGAATATGGATTTAAATCAGGGACCTCACACATTTTAAAAGTACACGAGCTAAACTACACGAGCTTATCATCAATTTTTTCTCGATGTATGTGCACTGTTATAAGAATCTAGCTCCCTCGATTTTGCTGTGCACATTTTGATGGTCAATTTTGTTAGTTTAAAGATAATCTAGGCAAATAATTAGTGTTCAAAGACATTGACAAAAGCTACCAAAGAAACAAGTTACCGTCCATCCTTACCAATAAACGAATAAAATAAGTTAAACTATCAAGAAGACAATCGTGTCAGGAGAAAAGGATATACGAAGGTTGATCAATAAGTAGTGATAATGAATATAAACCAAAGTGATTAAACTTAAAAGATATATATATTTTTCAACATAGTCTCTTAACAATGTAATACATTTAGTCCATCTTTTTTCCAAACCCACGGTACCCTTAGAAAAAAATACTTTATCTTGACTCTCCCAAAATGCCTCAGCAGCGACCATCACTTCGGAAAGATTTAAAAGTCACTGGATGATGTACAAAAAAATTTTCCGAGGAAGATGTAAATTTTCGAATCCTAGTTTTTAAATTGCAACCATTGAAACTGCAGCCTTGTTAACCGGTGCAATGTGCTGATAAAACAGCATTCCTGCTCGCAGTTTGCCCAATATTTTTTCTTCAACAGCTTCCCGCAATCTTCTTATTTGGTCTGCGTTGAAAAAGCCTAATATAGTCGCTCCCTTTTCCAAATATTCCACTATGATAACCTTCCTCGCCGAGCTCGACACTTTGAATTCCTTCGTCATTGGTGAGGAGGGTTGCTTCCACGTCATCGATTGCTGTTTGGTTTCTGGATGAAAATGGTAGATTCAAATCTCATTCATGATCACGAAACGTGACAAAAAAATCTCCTGATCTGAATAGAATTTTTCGAGATTTACTCTCGAAATGTCGACTCATTTCTTCTTTGGCCAGTCGGTTAACATTCTCAACCCCCAACGCGCAGAGGCTTTTTTCATATGTAATTCGTGGGCAACGATTCTTTATACACTGCCATTTTGCCAACATGCCATCTTTGATTTTTTTCACATTGTCTTCAGTGAGGGACGTGCTTGGACGTCCTTCGCGGTGTTCGCTTTCATTGGATGTTCTTCCCAACTTAAACTCTTTGGCTCAGCGTGCAAACGGTGGAATATGGAGGAGCAGAGTCCCCAAATGTTTCCACCATGTCGCCGTGTATATCTTTGGTAGACAATTTTTTCAAACAGAGGTACTTAATGCCAGCTCTAATTTCGTTTTTCTCACTTTTGATATTCTCTCTTCGACTGTTTGTATTCAAATGAATGTACCTCCCTGGAATCATGGCTTATTTATATGTTGTTTTTATGCTGACTTAGTGAGTATATGTGGCAGTAAAAAATATTTTTTTTCAAGTTTATCCGATTTAGAATTAACCGATTATCATTACTTATTGACCAACCCTCGTATATCGAAAAATGGTTTTGTACCAACCAAAAAAATAAAATTATCAGAATTTGGTTCAGACCGATATAAAAATATCGTGAAATAGAACTACTAAACGACTCTTGAACTTTTTGGTAGTCAATAAAACATCTATTACAACTTAAACGTACTCAAATGTTGGAAGAAGTATTCAAAAACAAACAATGACGAAAGCCTTGCTTCTTCATTTTACAAAAATTCTTTCCATTGATTAACATGATATCTGCTCTGAAACGTCCCTTTCGCTGCCGCAGGCGTTCCTCTGGGCCTGCAAAATTACCCATTAGTCCACCTTAAATATCTTTTTCTTCACCTCAAATTTCACAAACAAGACTCTTTTCTTGTTAATAAAAGGGATTTTGTCTGGCAATTTTCAGAATGAAACATGAACAACATTTGAAGACGATGAAACACAACATGAATCAGAAACGAAATTGATGCTATTTGACGACTGAAAGTCATTCGGCTTGTCTTACATAGGCCGTCTCGTAAGAAATTCAAAAGATGCGAGTTTTACGTAAATAAATCATGTCGTTGTGTGTGTACTTGTATAATAAGAGAATATCTGTCGTGAAATATTGCCCTAATTAGTTTTTATTTTGATTAATATCTTCTCGTATGAATCAGTTGAACATGCTAGATGCAGAAAATGTTTCCACATGCTGAAGATAACGGTCACTGTCGTTACTAGAATAACTGATTGAGCAACTTGGGTAGAATAATGAGTTTTTTGGTTCTACACGAGTCAGGTTTTTTTTGCACCTCTACCGATAGCTGGTTAGGATAGTAGCATTGAAAAAAACAACAATTGTGGTAGGACTGTTGTTATCTTCAATACAAATATTCTAACCAGCCGTCAATAGAGACACAAACAAAAGCGACTACAGAAGGTTTAAGTGTTTCATTAAGCTTCTATGTGAACTCGTCGACAAGTTTTTTCCAAAAAAAAAAAATATATGCAAACAAGAGCATTTTGCTTGAACCATTTGCTATTATGGTAAATTCGCATTATCTAGTCAAGAACAATATGAAATTCTTCGAAAGCGGTTTGAAAAATAAAGCCTAAATTCACAACAGACTGTCTTTGAAGCGCTGTCTAGACATTTAAAAACCAGTTCAGTAATTATATTCGTTATCAGTTGCTTATTTCACAGAATTTTGAAAGCCACATCTTATATAACAACAATGAAAAAAATACTCAGTGCCTGCAGCACAGTAACTGAAGTTGGTGTTTGGAGCTTCGATCCGAAAAATTTGCAGAGCTTTGGGAATTGAAACATTGGTTATTTATTTTCATTGGAAATGTTTCCGGTATGAATACTAATTGTAAGCATTTGTTGATACAAAAATAGCACTACCGACTCGTGCTGGCAACCTGTTGCCAGTATCAAAGCCAAAAATGTATCACATCTGCTTCACGTTGACATTAGTCTATCCTGCAAATTTTGTCTCGATCCGATGACTGGAGGAGTATAAAAAAATTTAGGGTTACCAGCCGCAAAATTTTTCAAATAATCGAAAACTAAATATTTGCTATTTATTGTCACTACATTCTCATCACCATTTGAAAATTTTACGATAAAAAACCAACAATAAACCAACAATAAAACCAACAATAGCTGGCAATAGCTTGGCTTTTCAACCAGATTCGGCCCGAATAATGCCTATAATAGGTTCCATTAATTGTATGAAATTCGTATTGATTTCGTGACTGCACTGGAAGTTATAGGGCAAACAGCTTTATTTTCCTGAGCGAATTTTCAAAACCAAAGACACAAAAATTACCATAGCTGGCAGCACCAATCGAATTTTTCAACCAAATTTTTATCAAACACGGTTCAAAGTAAGGTTCAGCTACTGTGTCAATTTTATGCAAATCTTGTAACTGAATCATAACTTATAGGGCAAAGAGCAGTTTTTTTTCTTTGTAATTTTTCAAGATGGCACCACTGGCACAGAGTTTCCCACGATTCAAAATCGCTTCTATCAGACCTGGTCCTACTTAAGTCCAATGTATTCTCTAAATTTCAACTGCATCTGATCATTGGCTCGTGAGTTTTTGTGAACAGAAGGTTTTGATGCTAAAAATATAGGTTAATTTGGAAAAGGTTACCGTTCTTGTCCGACATGAAATTTCCAAAGTTTTACTTTGAACGTGTAGATAAAACATAAGATTTGTATACAAGTTGGTTTTTATTGTAAGAAACGGACATTTTTTAGGAGATTCGATGGTTTCAATGTTTTCACTTTCATTGATTGCCGTAGCTACAGGGTTACCAGCACGTTTATCAAATACTATGCAAGTGTGCAACTTAACAACATTTATATGCCCTGTAAGTTTCATAATGATTCGAGACTGTTGAATAAAAAGTAATCGCAATTCAAAAATTTTCAAATTTTCCCAGTCTCATTTTAAGCATAGGGTTAAAAATTTCAAAAATTATCATATTCACATTTAAAACACGTTCAGAATTCTTTACATAGACTTTATTTTTGCAAAAGTTATTTTTTGACAGCAAAATAAGTATATTTAAAATATCACTAAAATGGCCGCCGGCGCAAAAGGGATAAAGATTATTAGCTTTTTGTGAAATTTGGCACTATTCTGCATATACACCAATGTATCCTGAAAGTTTCAGTTCAATCGGATGGCGCGTTCCTGAGATTTTTCCACTGAAATTTTTTGATGATATATATATATATATATATATATATATATATATATATATATATATATATATATATATATATATATATATATATATATATATATATATATATATGTATATCTAAATATGAATTTTTGGCCAAAGTGATTTTAATAACTAATGATCTTCTTCGAACATTAGTAAAAACTGTTGACGGAGGCCAGGACCAAACCCCGGTTGTAGCGCCGATGATGATGATGATGAAACTCCAAGCGTCTTGGTCAACGCCATCCGTCCAGTTAAAATAGCCGGATTGCTATCCAGGCCGTTCAACATCTCAAATGGGCTCCAACAAAGGGATGGTCTGGCCTGACTCCTCTTAACTTGGCGTTGAAGAAAGCAATCCAAGACTTTGGCACGTCAACGAAAGCCAGATACTGGCCTCTGCAGATAATATAGACATAATTGGAAGATCGGAACTAGCTGTACGAGAATCCATCATCCAGATCGTTCGAATAGCACAAAAACTGGGGCTGCTCATAAATGAAGGAAATACAAAGTACATGGTGGCAGCATCTGCAGCAAGAACATCTAGAGCAAACGGCACTCTGACCTGTTAGCCGCGTTAGAGAAAAGTCTTCGGGAGAATTTTTGGCCTCGTAAATGAAGAAGTATGATTCTGGAGACGCTACAACCATGAGTTATATGATATCTACGTAAAAGCAGTTATAATTACTAAGATAAAGTTCGGTAGACTCCAGTGGGCAGGGCACTTAGCTCGAATGAGCGAAGAGCATCCTTGCCTGCGTTAGAGTGATGGTGTTGACCAGAACGCTCGGAGTCGAAGGGTGCCCAATTGGATAAAATCGGCTCCGAATCGGGATCGATGGAAAAATTTGTTGACGGAGGTCAGGACCGGACCTCGGTGGTAGCACCGATGATGATGATGATCCGCTAATTAATCGGAAATCTAAATTTAACCTCGAAAACAAATTACTCTTATTCAAAGCTATTTGTCAGCCCACTCTGACATATGCTACTCTATTATTAATTTAAAAATTCCAATTCGAACCTGATGAAGATTCAGATATTGCAAGATAAAGTTCTAAAAATTATGCTTGATCTTCCTCCGTGGTTTTATACTTGGGTATTACATGAAGTTATTAGAATCGATCTTATCAAAGAACGACTATGAAAAATCATCAAAAAATTCAGACTTTCTTCTATTACATCATGAGTTATATGCATAAGTTTTACAGTGTGATTAATCTGATAGCACGTAGCGTAAGGTAGTCCGTAAGAAATTCAGCATACTGGTATTAAGTTTTATTTCAAATTAAAATTTGATGTTCATGACATGAACATCATGAACGGAACATCTTAGGTTATGGGCTCTTCGTATATGTTTATCAACATTCCCACCCGCATCAATTTATTTTTTACATTAACACCGTGTATTCTGGAATGCGCGTGCCAAACATGGTGGTCCTTATGTATATATCTGAGGCAATTAAATCAGCTCAGAGTAGGTTTAATCGTTTGCTCTTTTTTAAATTCAGCATCACTTGCCACTCCTAATATTTTTGTCTTTCCGGATCAGATTCGAGATGGTTCCAAAATATCAAAATTTCATGTTTAAAATTTATTGTTTTTCTGCCCTTATCTAATTATTAGCTCATATACTAAGTTAATCAACTATAAAACTTTCCATTTCAAAATCATCCAATTTATCTAGGAAAAATACTCTCTCATCAAAAAAAAAACAACATAATCAATATCAAATTGCATCATTATAAGAAATAATAGGGCTGGCAATAGAGTTCCCTAGCAATTTCTGTTTCGACAATATTGACATATTTCTGCTGAAAAATATGATCAAACACGAAAAGAATACAGTCAGCTACTAACTGCGAGTAGTAGCAAAAGGTAAGAAAATGCTAAGAATGAAATTTTATTGAGAACAAAACAAGCGTAGGAATTTCAACCAGCAACTTAAAGATGATGAGTATGCACGTACAGATAGGAATCAGATCCTCTCGAAAAATATTCGGTTACAGATGGTGGGTTTAACAGCTTGGTAGCATATAGCCATGATTAAATTTTATCCTAATGATAGCATCCCACCAGGATGCTTACATAAGTATGATAAATAAAGTGATATTCGTTATTCAGCATAACCAGCTCAAATAATTGAATTGTATTATAGCCCACGCAAATAACTGGAAAAATAAATTACTTTTGTTCTAGGAAATTATTTGCTTTATTACTCCTACCCTTAATCACCAAAAGATCTAACAATGGTTTGTTCTTTTTTTTTTAGAAAAAAGTACATCAATTCTCAAAAAAATTAACCTAGCAAGAAATTATTCGATCTGTTATCATGATATTATCTGAATCTAACTTCAATCACAAAATCTCATCACATTCTACAATAACTTACCAGACTTAATCTGAACTAATCGAATATAAGCATCTTCTAGATTGCAGATAAGGTAATAACAGGATGATATAAAAAAATTTGAAGCGAAACGGTAAATGTCAGAGAGGAAAGCAATGACTATCAGGTGTTTGTAAGCTTAGAGATTGCAGGACACTTACCTTGAAATGCTGCTTCTACCGTCAGTTCCGATTCCAAGCAATTGACAGCAGTTGCGAGTATGGTAAGGAGAATTAATCCATTGAGCCACATATTTTCGGTGGTTCCGTATCCGATTTTCTATCGATTCTAGGACGTTCAAAAAACTCGCGAGTTGCGGCACTGCCACACTGTTATCGTTATACACGGTCACCGACACAATACCAAAACATGCCGTAACGATTTCCGAGCTTTTTGCTTCTTTGCTTTTTTACCTTTTTCTTTAGCTATTTACTGCTCTTTTTCCTGCCTCGCTTTACCGCACACAGGTCGGCAGGTAGGTGGAAGCAATTTTCCCTTTGAGAAGTGAACACAGGCCGCGACCACAACCACAAATACGCCACACACTTCCGATGATTTTTTATTGCCGCCTTTCACAAAGATCAAAAACCGATAAAACGCTCCATTCTTCTTGAAATTTTTACTCACTCGGTGTATTATTTCGCGTGGGATATCAAGTGAAAAATGTCCCGCCGGAAGGTTAGATTGTGTAAGCAATTAGGGGACGCTGTATATTTTACTGAGAGTGTTCAGTACGTTTCACGTCTAATTCACACGGATCTCCATGACTTCGTAGTTCACTATAAGCTTCAATTTATTCGATTTCAATTTTTCGCCACCTGAGACGAACTTCTGAAGCCACTTTCGTAAACTATTTGGTTATAACTACACTTCACTCGTCTAAGACGAGTCTAGTCGAAGCAGAGTGCTTTCACCTGATTCTCTTTTTTTTTGACACTTTCCACTAATCACCGAAAAAATATTCCTTTGCACCGAGTGTGAACAGGATAACACAAACAAACTCAAATTAAACTTTCCCCAAATCGACAAATAATAATTTTTAGCACAATACCTTGCAAACGTTTGCAAATTATTATTCCCCAGCAGTCCGGCCACAACTGGTCGTAGTAGCAACTGTCTAAACGCGAGTAAGCTAAATCAAAGAGGGCTTTCACGATGTCCTTCCTGCGCTTCTCTTCGACTACCTTCCTAGTTGCTCCTCGTTGTGCACTGGCTTCAGGTGAAAAGGAGAGAAACGGCTGGCCCACAGCACCCACAACCATTACATTCAAAGTTCCGCGGCGAATTCACTTTGTCGGCAATAGTATCCTATTTTCAGTTTTGGAATGACGGAATCCTTTTGCAGGACGCATGCTCATCGAAAGCGAACAGGTTATATTCGCTTCAACAACACACTTTAGTTTGAACGGAAGCCACGAAAAATCGATTTGAGCCATGCGAATATAAGTTTACAGCAGTTTACTGGGTCGAATGTAGAACACTGTCGGTAAAAAGTTCGAGAAATGAATGAGAGAGGAAATTAGAAGAATCTTAAAAATATTCGCATCAAGTACGGATTTCAATTCATATTGGTAAATTGCAAATTTTATTGGCAAACGATAGAGACAAATAATGAAATTCGTTATATGAGCTTTTTATAACATAATATGTATATTTTTATAATATAACTAAAATATTGCAGCAATCAGTAAAATGAATATATTTGGTACTTTTCTTCGTCAGCTGCAGCGAAATTTCAATAAAAGCATTAAAATTCAAACTTTTCGAAATTATCCTAGTCGAGACACCTTTTCAAAACTCACCAAGTTATACTGCGTTTATTAGGTGAAAGAGCAGTGTGTTAAGGGGTCAGGTACACTTGGGACGTCCAGAAAAAGCTCTTTTTCATGATTTTTTTTAGACACACATTAAAGTTATTAATAACAAATGTTTTTTTTTACTTGAAAGAAATATATTTGTAGAAGCGATTGTAATTTTTTTAAGACAGAAGGCTGAAAATTAGTCGAAATAGAGTAAGTTTTCGAGGGGTCCAAAAAAATAAATTGTTTTGCCGTGATCACTGTAGCTTGTCACTGGATCATCCGAAATAAAAACAAAAATTGGGGACTATTAGTTAATGATTAATTAGTTAATGATGAAAATGTTCAGTGCTGGCAACACTTTCCCAACGAAGCAGCAATAAGTTTACCATAACAAGCTCATACTGAAATCAACTTATCCTTTGAATATCATTCTCATCGGAGGATTTCATCGCAAGTTTTAGCGGTTAAACGTTGTTTGAGGCTGCCATCCGAAAAATGTTCAAAACTCGGAAAATTTAAAAGTTGGTTTCTTATTTTTATCGCAAATGCTTTGCATATGAATACGTAATTTGAAGCATCAATATTTACGAAAATGGCTAATGCTGGTTACCCTGTGTCAGCAGCAGAGCAAAATATATACCAGATCTACTTCACGTTAAGATAAACCCAACCAGTAAATTTCGTTTCGATTGAATCACTGCGCTGGGAGTAATACGGGTGAAAAGAAATTTAAGGGTTACCACCCTCAAAACTTTTCAAATTTTTAAAGCGTTAATATTTGTTGTTAATTTTTATTGCAGGATCATTCCCATTTGCAAATCTAATGACATAATCGCTTTATAAAGAAATTCCAAAAAATTACATAAATGGTCATAGCTGGCAGCCCTTTCATGATTTTTGTACGAAGCTCCTACGACATTTACTGCACGTTTAGATCCATTTAATTCATGAACTTCGTTTTGGTTTCATGACTGGACCAGAAGTTAGAGGAAAAAAGCTGTATTTTGCTGAACAAATTTACAAGATTTAGGAGATAAAATTCACCATAGCTGGCAATTCTATTCTAATTTTTCAACAAAATATCTATCAAATGTGGTCTAAAATAAGGCCCAAATACTGTGTCAATTTTGTTAAAATGTGATGGCTGAATCCGAAGTTAGAGGCAATAAGGCAGTTTTTTTCGCAGTGATTTTTCAAGATGGCGTTACTTCCACAGGGTTGCAGACCTGGTCCTAGTTATTAACAACATATTCCGTAAATTTCATAATGATCGGATTATCCGGTCGTCAGATCTCGTGAAAAGAAGTTTCGAGTGCTGAAAATAGAGGTAATTTGGTAATGGTTTGCCGTTCTTGTCCAACTAGGAGTTTTAAAACTTTCAAACTGGCATGGCGCACACATGGTCAAATTTATCAATGATTTGAAGTTTTTGTCAAAAATCAAAAATTTTACAGGAGGGTTGATGATCTGAAGGATTTTTTTCAGGGGCCTTCCGTAGCTACAGATTTGCCCGCACAGTCATGAATGTTAAGTCTTAATCAACATGAATACGCTTTGCAAGTTTCACGATGATCCAAAGTTTCTAGTAGAAGTTATGGCAAATAAAAATTTGAAAAATATCTTTGCATACTTTTAGGCACTCAGCTCCCACTTAAGGCTCCGAATTTCCAATTCTTTAGCATAAGCAAGCATGAAGCATAATAAGCTTGCATTCTCAATACTTTTTTAACCAAAATGTAATCTGTACCTGAAAATTTTATCAAGTCATGGATCTACTCACTATATAAATCTATGTCCCCCGAAGATTTCAGCTCAATCTGATCAGTGTAGTAAGTAGTGGAAAAGTCAGATTTTGGCTCCTCAAATGCAATGCAGGGAGGAATTAAATCTTGCCAAAAGACTCAACGATTAGTCAAATTAAAAAACTAAATTAAAGCGTTATTCCACACTCACTTACCTGCTAATGATAATAAATCTTCAACATTACCGTTAGAATCATATAAGAATGCTAGTTTGATTCCTGTCATTTTTATCGTGAGCATAAGCTGGGTCATTTATTTTTTTGGCCCTTTCATGTCTGATATTCAAAGACATTAGAAAGCATTATACCTTGACTCTTAGCCATATACAATGCCTTCTTAAGACTTTCATATATTCCTTTCACTTGGCAGGAAACAAGAGTGGCATTTATCTCTAAAACAGGGAGAGTTTCGTACTCTGAACCAAAGAATTATAGAACAATTTTGTCGAAGCTCCTTTTTATTGAAAACTTTAGATTGATTAGTGGGGTACTGAATAAGAAGTACTTTGGACTCTACTCTGATTTTGAAATAACCGCATGCTTACATGAGGGTTAAATCTGTCAAATCAATGGTGCATACCTTAGTAGGGCATACTGAACAATCACTTTCATGCAAGAACTGAACTGACTGCATTTCTGGACATGGAGCTACTCAGCTACTCAGCAATCGAATAATATCATCTTCTTTGGGTAGCTCAACCATCTACCAATTTGTGAATATGACACACCCTAGAGCCTTGTTCTGCGTCTTTGCTTTGGAAATTCGCAGTTAATGATCTTCTTAGGAAACTAAGGTGATTGCGTATGCAGATGACATCGCTATTGGCATAACAGAAATATTTTGACTGTATCGCAAAGATTAAGTCATTCCTCACTTATTTTCTCGAGGAGTATGGCTCTTCCCAAAGAAGTATAGGATTGCATCCTTCAATCTACCGAAGTTCAATGGACCTCTTATAAGCCTTATAAACAAAGTAAAATATCTTAGTTTTATGCTGAACTCCAAGCTTCTATGGTCAGAAAATATAGTAAAATCACACGGAAACCCCTGTGTGCCTCTTACAGTTGTGATATGGCTATAAGAACAGCTTGAGGGCTACAGCCTCGAATCGTGTTCTGGAACCAACTCTAATGTACTGAGCAGGACTTAAGTGAGTAGCCATTCTTAAGACGGCAAATCAGAAAAAAGATAGAGAAAGTACCTTATTAGTAATGGTGCTCTCCATAATTCCTCAACGAAGGCATTCTTGCTTCATTGGTTTCGTACTGATCTGCTTGCTTTGTAACGTGTGAGGTGCGCTGTGGTAAGCTTACCTTGTGGTGACCACTGGACAAAGACAAACCTGGCCCACGCTAAAATCTCTCCCCAACAATCTCTGATCATCAAGTCTTTGAAGCTCAGGTCCTAAGCAAAGAGGAATGAGCTAGGAGATCATCCTTCGGAAATAATGCTGTGGAATCATATAACGAAAACTGAACAATAGAGTAAGCTGTGTTATATTTTCCACTGGTCTAAACTTGAAGCTTTTCCACGAAGCAACCAATTTGCTCTGATGTAATAACATATTTGTAGTAAATATCTGCATTTTCACTTACCATCAAGATTCCATACGGTTCTTTACTGAAGTCTAGACCTCCTCGAAGCTGGCTCTGGAACGCAGTAGGTCTCTCAACAAGATGTCAAGACATTTGACGATGAAACTATTTTGGGTGCCAGAAGATAGGGACATTATAGCGGTTGAACTTGTCCTGCAGTTTCCTGATTAACATTCTGATGGTTTCAGTTAAACTGGCCATCAGACAGCAACACCTAAACGACATTGTTATGCCCTGGGTTGAAGAACCTTTCTGTGCTTTTGAGCTTTAGAATTTGTTCGCTCGATGCGTCAGCGTATAATTTTAACAGCATAATGTTTGATTAGTAGGCACGCAGCGTGGCTATGTACCCCTTACAGCGTTTTTGCCGGAAATATAGTTGCGAGGAGAAAGACGAAACAGCTTTTCATCTCTTCTGTAAATGCCCGATGACAAGAAAAGGAACCATGTCATTCGGCGAATGCAGATAAACACCAGCTCCAGGCAGCATATGCCTCAAATGTTTCTTATTAAATGTGCCGCACAGCTAATCACTCCTCTTCAAATTATATTTACTACATCTCTTTCTTCTGGGTACTTTCCGTCGTATTGGAAATCCTCCTACGTGACACCAATATTCAAAAATGGCGATAGAAGATCAATTCAAAATTATAGAGGTATTGCCATTTTATCAACTATTCCTAAACTCTTCGAAAAAATCATATGTGCTAAACTATCCCCTCTGGTCGATTTTCGACTTAACGAACAGCAGCATGGTTTTAGGAAAGGACGTTCTACCACTACCAACCTAATGGTGCTGGTTTCCCATGTTCTTTGTAAAATGGAGAAAGGTGATCAAATTGACGCAGTCTACACTGACTTTAGCAAAGCATTTGACCGTGTTGACCACTCCATTTTGATTTCCAAGCTACAACAATTCGGAATTGCCGGATCTGTACTAAAATGGCTTAGCTCTTACCCCCACAACCGCTCACAACATGTGAAATTCCAAGGGCTTATTTCTAAAAAAAAATCATGTCAATTCAGGTGTACCTCAAGGTAGCCATCTTGGCCCTTTACTTTTTAATATTTTTATATCAGACTTGTCAGAGGTTTTATCTGATGTGCCTCATCTACTCTATGCGGACGACCTGAAAATTTATTATACTATAAAGTCGTCTTCAGATGCCAGCTTTTTTCAATTAAAACTAAATTCCCTCGAACATTGGTGCAGCGTGAATAACCTACCTCTCAACATCGCAAAATGTCATGTGATTAGCTTTTCTAGAAAAAGTACGCGCGTACATTATACGTATCTTTTAAGCAATACGGCACTTAGTAGAGTGGACAATATTTTAGACCTCGGTGTGGTGCTGGATGAAAAGCTCCGATTTAATTTTCATTACGACAAAATGATTTCTCAAGCAAGTAAACGACTTGGCTTCATTAAGCGACGGGCCAGGGAGTTTCAGAACCTTTGGGTTTCAAAATCACTATACACCGCGCTCGTTCGCCCTCTTCTTGAGTATGCTTGCATTATCTGGAACCCAGTTTTCGAAATTCACAGCCAGAGATTTGAATCTATTCAGAAGCAATTCTTGCTATTCGCTCTTAGAGGTCTTTACCATCCAAGTGATTTTAGCAATTTACCGTCGTATGAATTTCGCCTTAGACTTCTAAACTTATTACCTCTTGCATCCAGAAGATTAATGCTATCTGCCTGTTTCAGTTTCGATGTCATTAGAGACGCTGTTAATGTCGACTATATACAGGAAAGATTTGTGCTTAATCAGCCCTTGAGAGTCACTGGATCCCGACGAATGCTAGTTGAATTTAAGCATAGCACCGCATATGCTGATAATGAGCCAATTAACAGATGCTGCAAAATATTCAACAGTATGAGCCAACACTTTTCCCCCACGATATCCAAAGTGTCCTTTAAAAATAGAATTACCAAGGCTCTCTTATCCTACCCTCCCTAGTCTACCGGCCTAGTATCTTCTTTGACTTAGGACTATTTTTATAATTGTTTAATTAGATAATTAATCAATTTCGTTTTGCGTTTTGCGTATTTAATATTGTGACATACATGTAAATTAGCTTTATGTATTTATTTATCGAATGTTTATTTATTTATATTATATTTGTTTGTATTTTATACCTATTTTGAACCTGTTTTTTTTTTAAATTTGTCTAGTTTTTTTTATGTTTTATATTTATTTCATTTATATGTATTATTATTATACCTTGTTTGGTAAATAAATAAATAAATAAATATACCCCATTCACTTCTGCTCCTGAATATTACTCATGGCATCACAGATACCCAAACACACTGTGCTTTTCCAAAGAAAAATTGAAATCTAGGCATACTGCAAGTTGATCTGAACAAATGTTATGCCTTCAGGTGCAGAAATGTCCGGAATCAATATCTGTGGATCTCTTTCCAGGAACCCTTAGACCAGTGGACCCGGCCCGCCTGGCCCACCCTGACGAGCCGCCACTGAGCTAAAGTAAAGTAGATATTTCTTGTTGGTATCGGCGTATACCTTATAATAGTGTGTTTGTGTCGAGCCGCCACTGCCTTAGACAATGTCTGAACATTATCAGGGCAAGCAAGTTTATAGAAAAGAAGTTGCACTGGATCTATTCGTTTCGCTATGAAGACATTCATAGACAGTCAAAATAGTTGATGGTTCACTTTTTTGTGATTTGGTCAAATTTATTAATAATTTAAATCAGCACCATACGATATCTGATCCTGAGTACCGAGAAACTTCTTCGGTCAAATACGATCACCAAATTGAAACCATCTTCACCAGTGCTAGTGTTATTCCTAAGATTCGTGTAGCGGTTAATCAAGTGTTTCACATAGATATCCGGATTCAGCTTACTGAACATGCCAGCTATGCCACGTGCACTCTTGTGAGGACCAGAAATCCAACAACAAACATGATAGAGTTTGACAAAGTCGTGGTCCAATATGGCAAATTTAGGGTGACTGGCAGTACTATAGCATGCAATCCCAAGATTTCGGTATCTTTCATCGGGACTCCCGAGATTTCGGGATTGATAAAATTCAACCCATTTTGAGAATTAGAGAAGTTTTTCATTACGACATAGGCAGCTTAATACTTTAAGAAATATCGTTTTATGAAAGTGGTGGCGCTAAGGGCTCATTATTACAACTAGCGTATCATTACATGCTTACGATCCCACCAACAAGTCTAGAACTCGAACTATCTTTTTTAGCAGCTGGATATATGTGCAGCAAAATCAGGTTTAGTTTAGATTTTGAAACTCTTGACGAATTATGTTTATTAAGAGCACACTTTCGAAACGAATCACCAGTTTGAACCATTCGATATTATTACTTATCACTTGTTTCTTTGAAAAGCAATATTATTTTGTAATTGATATGTAAACAACTAAAAAGAATAATGTATTTTTACTATATTATCGTATCATCCGTTATGCTAATTTAATTTCAATTCGTTTTTAACTAATTCTATAATTAACTATCATGACAATAAAAGGAGAAATTATTGGACAAGAAAATAAGAGGAAATTATATCATAAGGTTAAATTAGATACAATTATAGATTAATGTTTTACTTGCTAGCACCCATGTACATATGAGCATTATAATGAACCTAACTTCCGGTTTTATGTATATATATTTGAAACAAAATTTTAATTGAGTACGAATAAACCAATATATCTGCTTAAATTCTCTTAATATAGTTTGTTTTATAAAATCCCGAAATCTCGGGACTCTCGGGATCCCGAAAATTCTAATCCCGAATTTTCGGGACCTCTATTTCAATCTCGGGGTTAATGCCCTAGCCAGTACCCAGCTTTGGAACGATCAGTGTGTCATACACAAAGCCCGCTTAAGTCAAGTTGTAAATTGGTCCCAACTCTACTATATCTTCATTCCTCAGGATAGTGCACTGAATATTGTTCAGTTTATCATCTTTGTAAGACACCCCTCTCACAGCAATGAAAGGCACGGCTCTCACGGCTTCTTTGCACGGCTGGTTTGTCCGTGCCTGATGAACCAGCGTTGGCGATATATCATGCTGATTTTGGTATTTTTTGGCACCTTGCGTTTAGGAACGGAGGGATTGGCTCTTGCTTTAACCTTTTGTTTCTTCCACACTACACCGCTAATCGATTTGGCATCTGTGCTGGCCGACAAGGAGCTATCCGGTGTAGCCGACTCCTCTTTGCCTTCCATCGTTATCTCTGATTCTTGATTTGCGTCAGGTAGCGTCCACTTCTTGTGCAGAATCCTCTTTTGTCGATAGCTGAGAGAACTGCCTCTGGAGAGCCTCCACATGTTTTCAAAACTCAGATCGACGATCACTTTAACCTTCTGTACCTCCTACGGACGTCTTGTTTGCACTGAACAGAGTTGTCTCCCCCAGTGCATCCCTCCTCGTCTTTTGTGAGGATTTTTTCATAATTAATTTGCCATTGTCATTAAGTCATAAACATTGTTGTTCAAAATATAACTGTTGTGATTAAATTGCCGAAAATTTTACATTAAATTAAAAATCATCCGTATACATTAAATTGAAGATTATCAATGATAAACAAAGAAATCGAACGATGATATTGCAAATATGAACATCGGTATTGCAGCAAAGGACCTATTTTTACTTAAAATAAAACTTATTGAATCAAATTTATTTTGTGAAAAATCACTGTTTTGTGAAGAAAAAAAACTAATTACAAACAATGATAATTACAAACAATTTTGATAATTGATACTGATAATTACAAACAATTTTGGCTAAAACCCTGGCAAAAAGGGCATATTTTTTTAATTTCGGTGGCACACCGTTATCTCAACTACTTGTTTATGGCCTGCTTAAATTACTCTGCTGAAAAAGTTGCGAATGGCAGTGCATTAATTTGAATTGAACAAACGAGCTACAGAGCATATTAAACATTATAGAATAGCGGAGTTTTGCCTATGCAGAGACCATGTTTATTCAGATGCCTGTTTTGTTTAAATAAAAAGACAGTCAGCAGTCGTACCGTGAGAAAACGATAAATACAATACTAGATGTATCTACACTTTTGACGCATTCAGGACCTAATTATTAGAAAGATATTATTGAAAAAATTAGAACTACATGTAAAATAGTTCGAATATTTTTCGACAAAGCACTAAAAAAACTTTTTGAATTAATTGTTTACTTTATTTAACACATGACCGGACCTACCATTTGAATAATTCGTACGTTAATCTCATGTAGAATATCTGCTTCCGCTTTTTCATGGCAGTACCGATTCCATTCAGCTTTATTCCAACTCTGGAAAACTCTCATCTGTCAAACGATATCAGCAGCAGCGTTGCCACTTTGGTCCATTGGGACCATTTTTGGTCCCTTTTACACAAAGTTTTTAATTTTGGTCCTTTGGTCCCTTTCTTGGGAAAACCATCAGGTTTTGGTCCCGTTCGCATCTATCAGCAATTTACTTTGCTTTTCTTACCAAATCTACAAATAAAATCCCAAATCTCTGCTTTCATACATAGATAATATTGAATTTTGTTTCATTTGAAATCAAAAAGAAGGGCTACATGCGCAGCGTGCGCTTCTTCAAAGCAAAAACTCGATTGTATGTTTCACTTTAATTCGTTAGTATGCATGTCAATCTACTACTAAAGCATAAAAAAATATAAAACATGATTAATTTTCAGTGCACATATCTAACTTTCTGTTCCGTTCTATGCAGCTTATTGAATTAATTACAGAAAAGTGATATTTTCTTGAAGAAATATTTGCCTAAAAAGATTGACATCATTTGATTCACTTCAGAAATACACATTCAGAAATACAAAAAATATTTATGAATATATGTATCTAGTTCCTGAATCAACATAGTAAAAAGTTATGATATAATGACGTATAATAATTGCATATAATGAGTAACTAACTCACTAATTAGGGTATAATGTGCTTGAATCACTATTTAGGGTATAATGTGCTAATCAAATGAGCGTATGAACTAAAAATATGGCAATCGAAGACAATTTTGAAAATTTATTTAAATTTGGGTTTTAGTATTTATGTAAAAAAACCAAATTTTAGTTCTCAGAACACATATCTAAAATTCCGTTACTTTTTTTGGGATTTAATTGAATTGCGTGTCAAAAGATTTATATTTTCTTGAAGAATTGTTTTAGTTTCAAAAAGTGCATTTTGATTTGTTTATGCCGCATAGAAATATTTCTGACGGATGGCTGATTGTACATATAAGACTGCTCCTTTCTCGTAAGAGAGCTTTGAAACAAAAAGAAACCATTTATCTACAACGATGCACATACATGGGTATCTACTTTATGTATAATATAATCGAAAAATGTTATATTTTCAGCATTATGAAACGAAATTGGTTGGTCCCCTTTGGTCCTTTTTTTCCAAAATGTTGGTCCCCAAATATTTTTTTTCGTGGCAACACTGATCAGCAGCCCAGTGAACTGTAGCAGTCTGTCAGAAGTCGTCGATTGGTTGCAGAGGTTTTATGCCAAAAACTGAAAGTCGCAGACGATAGCTTTCCGTCTTTATGTTGTTTTTATAGAAAATTTCGCGTTTGATTTGTTTTTGACTGTATACGTGAGAAATTAGGAGCTAAGTTAACGTCGAACACGAAATGGCCGAGAACAGAGAAGAGATTTTGGCCAATTTTCAAGTGAGTTTCTCAGTTAGGAATTGGCGAGGTTATGAAAGTCTTGCGAGGGTGACTCGTCGGATTTACTAGCTTTGAAGCAAAACAGTGGCATATGTTGAGTTGTACCTTTGTATTTCCAGAGCATCACGGCAATAGACGATGTGGCAGAAGCTTTTAACCACCTTGAGGAGAGTAACTGGGACTTGATGGTAAGTGCTTCATCGCAGACAATAAATGTCTGATGGCAGCGGATGTCTCCTTTGTCTCGTGCAATAATGCGTATTTGCTTACTTTGTGTAGGAAGCAATATCTCGGGTCATGCCCCAGGATATACCACCTGAGAGACCATCCACGTCTCTTAACTCTAGCTCGGCACACTTCGGTAGGTGGGCTGCGGGTATGGAAGACAACTCATTCCGTTCAGGTAATTAGATCTTCTTAAAACTAATAGACAAAGTGAATCACATCGATTTGAACCAAAACGTCATTCTAGGACCATCAAGTTTACCCGCGCCCGGAAACATTGTCGATCTTACATCGGATAATGATTCGGATTCACAAAGAAAAATCCCAAACGTCCTTATCTTCAACATTCACTTTAACCAAAACATTTACACAATTCGCATTCCCTCGCAATCTACAGTAGGTAAGTTTTTAATAATTCCACCAAGTGACTACCACTTTGCTAAAGTTATATTATTCGACTTCTAGCGGAACTCAAGCACAGGATACACGATATGACAGGTATTCCATTCTGTAGACAAGCTTTGCGTGGCTGGCCCCCAGAGAAATTGCGAGAGGCACAAAATCCTGCATCAGTTCTGACAAATCTCGACTTGTCAAATGAGAACGACTTGATTCTGATTGATCTCACCGAGGAAGGCTACGTGGACGATGAAAGGTAACTAAAAAAAATAAGCCAATATATTTAAATACTATGCTCTTTCGAGTTGATTGGAACCTGTCATTTTGTCCTTGAAAACAACAGAAGCAACGTTGTCCTTGAAATCAACAAAAGACTATTTTTAGAACTCACAATCAGTGCCGCGAGCTACTAAGTGACAGTCAATTACATTGGAATATGTTTGCAAATACTTTGTGTGGAAATATTGATAATGCATTGTTCCAATTTGTGTTGTAGGCATGTTTGCTTGTTCTTTACTTATAATAATAATAGATGCAAGGTTTTTGCCAGTCAAATTTTTATTCATCATTCGATATCTTACGCGCTATTCGAATTGATCTGAAAGTACTTTTTTCGTGAAAATTCTGGAAATTGAATGAACTTAATCATCATATAAAATTCAAATGCCAAAAATCAAAACTTTAGTACGTTCAGAAATTATTAAATAATTTAAAGCCAAAGCAAGGTATATAACAATAAGCGATTTATCATATTAACAGTCCAATCAAAAGGCTGATATCTAATGTAGATTAGCCTAGCGAGAACGTCTTCAAATTTTTGGCCAAGATCAGAATAAAACTTAGTTTTTACAAATTTTGAAAATATTTGGAAACTGAGAACATTCTTCTCTCTCCAAACATGCGGTCACTAAGAGTTTAGCGATGCAGTCCAACTCTAAATGGCACAATGTATCTGAATATCTAACGCATCTAAACTGAAATTTTATTTTTGACGAGCTAATGTCGATCGATTGCGTGGCTTGTTTGCTTTCAGTATTTGGTCTTCCGTGATGAAGGAACCCAATCCGGATAAAGCTACATTTTATTTCCACTCTCGGTTGTTTACCTGTGTTTTACGGTGCGTGCCAAAAACTTTTAGTAACCGCAACATTAATTTTCCTCGGATGTTTCCACAGTTTTGTTATTTGAAAAATTCCAAAACCAAAGCCCAGAAACAGTTTCGCTCGGCACGTTCAAAGCCTGACTCTCTGCTTTTTTCTACATTGAGATATCTTTATCATAAAGAAGTTTCATTTGCATACCAGAGATTTACGCAATAGCAAAAATTTTATTGTCAGGCGCAACCTAAAAGATTTTAGAATAAAGTAGAATCTCAATTATCCGAATCAAATAAAACCAGGGGTATTACGTATAATCGAAAATCCGGATAATCGATTTCAAAGTCAAATCAAACACTTAAATTTTAATATTTTTTTATTATGTAAAAGGTTTACATACGTTAGTTACACAAGACGATATAAATAAATTACAGAATACCTATGTAACTTAAAATTTTGGCTGGAAATAATTAGTTATTAATCTTTGACGTAATGAATCACATCTTTTCATTGCGACCAAGTGCCTGATGCGCTTCAGTTGTAACAACTGTATGGGATACGATTCGTCCTGTCTTTCAAACCCTTTAAAAGCAGCATCTAAAGCTTCAAAAGCTTCTGCGTGAGATGGTACTTGACTTTCATCACCAGTTTCAGCCTCTTCTTCATCTTCTTTCTCGTTACTGTTCAAATCGTCAATGATTTCTTCATCAGTTAAAATTTGGAATCCAGGGTCTTCACTATCGCAGTTCAGCCACTCCTTAATATTCTCTTCGTCACACCTTTCACCAATGCTAAGAATTTTTGTTTCTGTAATTTCTTTGAAATCGTCGTGCGGTTTAATTGAAGAATTGGATGGAGTCTTTAATAATTTATTCAATGCCCTTTTTAATGTTTGCGATTCCACAGAGTTCCACGCTTCTACCAGCATATAGCAACAATCTTTTAAATTTATTTCTTTAAAAAAATTCAACATCGTTTCTATTTCACTGCTGTCTGCTGACAAAAGACGACGCAGCAGCTGCTTTCTGTATAAACGCTTTAAAGTTTCAATGACACTTTGGTCCATAGGTTGCAATATCGATGCTATACGTTTGGGGTCAAAAACTTTACTGTAAACTTCCCATTTTCTCGACTTAGTGTTTCAGCGGAAGGGTGAGTTGGCGCATTATCTAACAACAATAACACATCGCTCTCTTTTCCCACGTCCTTTTGAAATTTCTTCACCTCAGGAATA
Source organism: Nemotelus pantherinus (assembly GCA_963978885.1). Classification (NCBI taxonomy): domain Eukaryota; kingdom Metazoa; phylum Arthropoda; class Insecta; order Diptera; family Stratiomyidae; genus Nemotelus; species Nemotelus pantherinus. Next base: position 207,877,944 of record OZ022264.1, on the reverse strand, counting down.
AATGTATTTTCGTACCAAGTAAGAAAAATATTTGTGTTCATCCATGCTTTTTGTTGGTTAGGGTAAGTCAAGGGGATTTTGTCATTTTTGAAACAGCGTGGATACTTTGATTTGCCAATAAGGAACAGTGGGAATCGATGTGTTCCTTTAGCGTTCGCGTAAACCATAACCATAACTCTGTCCTTACGCATTTTCACGACGCGATGCCAATGATCTACTTGGTAGAGCTTCCCAATGAAGACCTGTTTCGTCCGCATTGTATACAAAATCTAAATCGTATTCCTTTTCATCTAGAAATGCTTTTAGCTCGTCTACAAATGAGTCGGCTGAGGTAACGTTAGCAGACAGTTTCTCGCCTTGAATCTCTAATTCGCGAATTCCATGTCTAGATTTAAATCTTGCTAACTATCCACAGCTTGCCTTGAAACAAGTATCACCACCAAGCTTTTGATTAAAATCCAATGCTTTTTCACATAAAAGAGGTCCAGATATGGGCTGTCCGCCTGCTCTCCTTTGTAAGAACCAAGTAAAAACTGCGTTCTCCAGAATTTCATTATGACATTTTTTCATGGCTTTACGTTCCGAGCTTCCATCTTCGTTCTCATGTGTGCAGGTGAATTTCAATATGGAATCACAATTCTTTTTGATATCTGATATCGTAGAAGCTCCTACACCATAGATTTGCGCCAATTTAATGCCAGAGTCACCATTTTTTAAACTCTCAATTATCTTCACTTTGCCTTTAAGAGATAACACTACTCTTTTTCACTTAGACAATATAGATTTCTAACGCAAAACGTAAAACAAAAATAAAAGACAACCTATCAGCTGAACGCGATCAAATGTAAAATGAAACTATAACAAACACTATCGCGCAAACAAATGAGAGCGGAAGTACCTACACGTCGGATGCGGGAATAAACTCGTCGTAACATGTCTCGTTGCGCCGTCAAATCATTTGAAAATCGGTAATTAGAGCCGTGAAGAATAAGTCCGGATAATCGATATTCGGATAATCGAGATTCTACTGTATTGTTAATTCTTAGACATATAACGATCGGTATCTACTCGCATTTAATCCTAACGACTCTGATGATTTTTTTGATATTAGTAATTTATTTGCTTCTGTTTTCTATGTAGCCTATCGTACGATCTTGACTCACTCCAGACTCTCTTCTCCCTACTTAACGAACTCAGCAGTTTCCTATTTGAAAATGCAGGATTTCAAAATTGACGAGGACACAATTATCGCATTTTTTAACAAACTTGGTAATAATCTAACATCTAGCTCAGATGGCATATCTAATTTGGTCTATAAATATTGTGTGTAACCACTACCATCTGCGATATTTTATATCTAATGCATACTTAAAAGCAGCCATTTTCCTCACTTGTGGAAATTCTCTACAGTCATTCCCATATAGAAGAAAGTAAATCGTAATAACGGATGCAACTATCGACCTATTGCAAAATTTCCTTGCGCCACTAAACTATTTGAAGCTATAATTACCTATATTCTAGCCTTTCATAGTAAATACATTATGGCCCCGTACCAGCACGGTTTCATGAACGGCCGTTCAACCATAACTAGCCTTGAATTTTCTCATCAAGTGACCCATCGAACCTGGCCAGCAAATTAACGTGTCCACACATACTTGACGGAAGCCTTTAATAAGCTTTTTATTTATTTCAAACCAAACAAGGTGTATAGATAAAAAAATAACAATTTACATTTTTCTCAAGCTAAACTAAAATATTATCACATAAATGAACAAAATAACATTTCCCAGACTTTTGTCTGGTTGTCAATTTGAGGCGGAAATTCCAAGGAAAGGGAATAAGGTTTTCATTAGGAATTCAGCGCTATAATTAAAGCGCTTTTGAACCTGACTTTAGAGATAGACGGGGAATAGTAGTGGGAAAATTTGTTGAATATTTTACAATATTTATTTATTGGTTCTCTGTCACCATAAACTTTGTGGTGCTGGTGTTCATTGAGGAGACTTGTGTGCCTAGTCCGTCTTACAGAATTATTGCAGTGGCGTGGCGTGACAATTTACCGAGGGGAAGCAATTGGTATTCTTATGAAAATTTAAGTTCACAGTCGTTCACACAATAAGAAACCATATCAATATTTATGAGTAAAATAATATTCCCAGAACTGTAAATATAATATTTTTGAAAGTGGCCAAACTTCGAAGAATTGAAAAGGTTTAAAAATCTGAAACCTTGAGTTTATTTGAACGATTATGCTATCAATTATTTCGACATAAGCACTTGGAAAAAATTGTACAACATTCTCATTGTTGTCAATTATGCACCTTGCTGTTTTACGACGCTGTAGTGTTTCGCAAATCGACCATAATTCGTTCCCAATTTCCGTGAAACTGTTTCTTAAAGATTGTATTAGATCTGAATATGATACATTATATTACTTTGTTAGGATTGAAATATATCGAATAGTATGTGTTTTTTTTTTTTTTAGAAAAAAACATTAAACAGAAAAATAAACTAAGAATCTTTAAGTAAAATAAAAAGCCCACTCTCACTATTAACGATCTCTCCGTCTCAGTTAGCACTATCATTTTCAGTTATATATTCCACGAGCTATTTGAATTGCTCTTTATTATAGAAAAATTGTTAAAAATAACTAGAGGTGGGACTAATATATTCATATTAGTTAAGATATTACTAATATTTGAATATATTAGGTAATAGTAATATTTTATTGTGACGTATTATAATATATAAATATTAGTTTCGCGTGAAATTTTTTTATTCTTATTTTTCTATTATCAATCAATTTGTTCGCAATGCCGTGTCTTTTTACTAAATCAAGCATTGAAAAACAAAAATGTGCATAGAAATTGCCGCCATTAGTTGCATGCGGCTGTAATCGAAACCTTTGACTATTAAAACGAGGTCATTGTATGAGGATGCATATTAAATGTACCCATGTATATGTTTTACATTCACATTTTCATGGATGTACATAATTGCATGGAGGTACCTCATTTGCACCCTCATGCCGACTTTAATTATCTTCTTTATTTGTGAGTCAACGGTTCTTAGTACAGCCGAAGCATGTTCCCATTAAATTAACGGCGGCATTTAAGTGATTAATTTTGTAGAAAGGACCGGCACTGGGGACAAATTTTATGACATTGGACTACCACTAATAGGTAACGAACCGACCCAACGCAATGAAAAAAAAAAACTCTAGCGCACCTGAACCGCTAGAAACACTAATGTTCGAAGAACAGTAGAAGAATCGTGCAGGTTTTGAGTGCATATTCCACCACATGAGCTGCTTATTACGGCCAAACTGTTTCAAATGCCACGTTTTACTTTGGTCTGAAGAATGCATTATAACTCATATGGTAGAAGGTTTCAGATATTACCATTGGCATGGGTTTCAAAGTTTATGAAAGAAAAACACTTGTTAATTATATTCGTTATCAGTTGCTTATTTCACCAAACTTTGAAAGCAGCATCTCATATAACACCAATGAAGAAAATGCTCAGTGCCTGCAGCACTGTAACTGAAGTTGGCGTTTGGGGCTGCGATCCGAAAAATTTGCAGAACTTTGGGAATTGAAACATCGGTTATTTATTTTCATTGTAAATGTTTCCGGTATGAAGACTAACTGTAAGCATTTATTGAGACAAAAGTAGCACAACCGACTCGTGCTGGCAACCTTCTGCCAGTATCAAAGCCAAGAATATATCAAATCTGCTTCACGTTGTTTAATTACATTCGAAGTTATAGGAGTATAAAGAAATTTAGGGTTACCTGCAGCGAGTTTTTTCAAATGATCGAAAGCTTAATATTTGCTGTTTATTGTCACTACAATATCATTACCATTTGAAAATTCTACGATAAAACCGCTTAATAAAGAGATTGCAATTAAACACACAACCAACAATAGCTGGCAACCCTATCGTGGCTTTACAACCAAATTTGGCCTGAATAATGCTTATAATAGGTTCCGTTAATTGTATGAAATTCGTATTGATTTCATGACTGCACTGGCAGCTATAGGGCAAAAAGTTTTATTTTCCTGAGCGAATTCTCAAAACCAAAGACACCAAAATTACCATGGCTGGCAGCACCAATCGAATTTTTCAACCAAATTTCTATCAAACAGAGTTTAGAGTAAGGTGCAGCTACTGCGTCAATTTCATGAAAATCTGGTTACTTATTCACATTTCATAGGCAAAAAGCAGTTTTTTTTTCTATGTAATTTTTCAAGATGGCACCACTGGCACAGAGTTGCCCCCAATTCAAAATCGCTTCTATCAGACCTGGTTCTACTTTAGTTCAATGCATTCTGTAAATTTCAATGGTATCCGATTAATGGTTCGTGAATTCCCGTGAACAGAAGTTTTTGATGCTAAAAATATGGGTTAACTGGGAGAGGGTTACCGTTCTTGTCCGACATGAGATTTCCAAAATTTTACCTTGAACGTGTAGATAAAGCATAAGATTTGTATACAGATTGGTTTTATTGTAAGAAACGGACATTTTTAGGATATTCGATGATTTGAATGTTTTCACTACCAAATTTTTATTTTTTAAAATTTAAGACACCAAAATTATCATAGCTGGCAGCTCCAACCAAATTTTTCAACCAAATTTCTACCAAACGTGGTTTAAAGTAAGGTCCAACTACTGTGAGAATTTCGTCAAAATCGAACGATTCAATCAGAATTTATAGGGCTAAAAACAGTTATCTTTTTTAGTGATTTTTCAAGATGGCACCACTGGCACAGAATCGACTGCATTTCAAAATTACTTCTATCAGACCTGGTCCTAGTTAAGACCAATACATTCTGCAAATTTCAATTAATTCTGCTCATCGGATCGTGAGTTTCCGTGAACAGAAGTTTTTGATGCTAAAAATATAGGTAAATTGGGCAAGGGTTACCAGGCGTGCCCGTTATACCATATCAAATTTTATTTTTTGTCTATGTTAACAAAGCACGAAATTTACATATGAGTGGCTTTTTTTTGAAGAAACGATATTTTTTCAAGAGAAACGATAATTTGAAAGTTTTCACTTTCAGTGCTTGCCCTAGCTTCAGGATTGCCAGCACGCTCATCAAAAGCTACACAAATCTACAACTGAATAATATCAATATGTCCTGAAAGTTTCGTAATGATTGAAAAGCTCTGTCAAAAGTTATCGCAATTTAAAAATTTTCAATTTTTCCCGATCTCTTTTTAGGCACCCAGCGCACACATGGGGTTAAAAAATTCCAAAAAATTATCCGATTCACATGTAAAACACGTTCGAAATTTATTTTGTTAACTTTATTTTTGCAAAACTTTTTTGTGTACGGAATAATAGGTATATTAAAAATATCACTAAAATGGCCGCCGGCGCCAAAGGGTTAAAGATTTTTTTCTGAGACCTGGCACTATTCTGCATATACACCAATGTGTCCTGAAAATTTCAGCTCAATCGGATGGCGCGTTCCTGAGATTTTTTCACTGAAATTTTTTGATGATATATATATATATATATATATATATATATATATATATATATATATATATATATATATATATATATATATATATATATATATATATATATATATATAGAAATATGAATTTTTGGCCAAAGTGATTTTAATACTAATGTTCTTCTTCGAACATTAGTAATAAGATAATAGGCAACAGGAATGTTTTTATAGCATATTCAAATAGATTCGCAGCATGTCGTTTTTGTACTCTTGCTGCAAACCAAATTTTGCCACAAAAAGAAGCTAGCTACAAAAATAGGTTGCTGCTGCAGTACGCGAACAGAGCTAATATCTACACATTATTACTAGAGTTGGGTCGTACTCGCATTTTCACATACTAGGTATTCCTAGTGCGAGTACAAAAAAATACCTGTTCCAAATACCTGTTCCAAAAATACTAGCTTGCATTTTTTGAAGTATGTACTCGTACATATATATGACTACATACAAGTACATACGATTTGCAGTGGTGTAACAAAACGGTGTGATATGCCCTCCCCCACCCACCAGACACAAAGTTCCCAGGCTAGAATGGTGATGGTGCAGATGACCATGAAAGGATGCTGAGTTATTAGTTCGTGCAGCTTGTCCGTAACTTTCCAATGGTCGGTCACTTATTTGGCAAGTCTTTCTCCAATCTAGGAACCATCTAAGGGAAATCAACCGATTTAATTTGATTTTCATTTTGATATATGCATAAAAAACCTCCTGTATTCTTTCAAATTACCAATGTCGAAACATTTAGTAAGATAGGACCAACTAATCCTGTTGTCATCTATATGACTTTTCATCAATCGATTTCTGACACCAAACTTTTCCTGGCTAATCTAAAACTGTCGGTTTTCCACTTCGCCTCAATGAAGCATGAAGTTTATCGAAAATTTTATGAAGAAATGTTTAAAAAAAAATTTCGTCTATTAAACATACACCCACTAGGGGGCCAACCTCTTCGGTAAGGCTGGATATGAGTCACAACCCCGGTAGGGTTGGAGTGCAGTCACGAGGAGGACTTCAGCACAGCCGGAGAAGCCAACTGTCGAGCCAAAAAGGATCTGAACAGTTACTTTCAGTTTTTGCGGACGGTTTTCCGGCAGATTTCATTTTGCCGTATCTTAGAAACTAAGCCGCTTTTTCCCGGATTTGTATGGAAATTTCGCCCAAAACAACTCAGGAAGGTCCCTGAATTCATGCTGAACAAAAAAAAATTTTTTGGAAAAAATGGACGTTTTTGCCCAAATTCCCCAATCAAAATTTTTTTCGCCCTTAATATTTAACTATTATATTCCCCGACCACTTTCAATTATCGAAAGCTCCGTCAAGGCAGTTTTTGGCAAACTATGGCCAAAAAACCCCTCACTCCCCTACAAAACCGAAATTTTTGTATCACAGCAACAGGTCTTGGCCCGTTATGTCCAAAACCACTCTAACCCAAAATTGGCCGATTTCAGCTACTTTTGCCCTAAAAACTTTATGAATAATTGAATAAAATACTTGCCCAATTTGTCCCATCAACATTTTTTTCGCCTTTAAAATATCACTAATATACTCCCCGACCACTTTCAATCATAGAAAGCGCTGTAAAGGCAGTTTTTGACAAATGATGGCCAAAAAAGCCCTTCCTCCCTTACAAAACCTAAATTTTTGTATCACAGCAGTAGGTCTTGGCCCGTTATGTCCCAAACAACTCTAACCCAAACTTGGCCGATTTTGTCCGATTTCAGCTACTTTTGCCCTAAAAACCTAAATCTAAAGCCCCAAAATACTCGCAAACACGAAAATACTCTATACAAAAATACGCGATACGAAAATACTTGCAAGTTCCAAAATAATCGATACAAGTATATACTCGTATCGAGTATTTTCGTACTTTCAAGTATTTTCGTCTCCATTAATTGCATTACTTCACTCAAAAGAACAAGATCTGTTTATTGATTCACCCAAACATACGTACGAACATACATATATCGACAAAACTTACCGCCAAATCAACTCATTAAATTTGCCTGATTCACATTTGCGTTCATACATACATCATTATATGAGCGATCTTACACTATCCTAGCCATAACATATATCCTGTCAGTAGTTAAATAACTTTACGAAACGTTCATCAGCATCACTAATACGATATATTCACTAACCCCTGGACTAATGCCTTAAAAGCATTCACTAATGCCTTAACTAACGTCAAATATTAGTTTAGGCATTCACTAATGCCTTAACTAATGCCTTAACTAATGCCAAATATTAGTTAACGCATTCACTAATGCCTTAACTAATATCAAATATTAGTTTAGATATTCACTAATGTCAAATATTAGTTAACGCATTCACTAATGGCTTAACTAATATCAAATATTAGTTTAGACTCTAAACTAATATATTATATTAGTTTAGCCTCTAAACTAATATATTATATTAGTTTAGACTCTAAACTAATATATTAGTTTAGAGTCTAAACTAATATAATATATTAGTTAGAGTCTAAACTAATATAATATATTAGTTTAGAGTCTAAACTAATATAATATATTAGTTAGAGTCTAAACTAATATAATATATTAGTTTAGAGTCTAAACTAATATAATATATTAGTTTAGAGTCTAAACTAATATTTGATATTAGTTAAGGCATTAGTGAATACCTTAACTAATATTTGGCATTAGTTAAGGCATTAGTGAATGTCTAAACTAATATTTGACGTTAGTTAAGGCATTAGTGAATGCTTTTAAGGCATTAGTCCAGGGGCTAGTGAATATATCGTATTAGTGATGCTGATGAACGTTTCGTAAAGTTATTTAACTATTGACAGGATATATGTTATGGCTAGGATAGTGTACGATCGCTCATATAATGATATATGTATGAGCGTAAATGCGAATTAGGCAAGTTTAATGAGTTTATTTGGAGGTAAGTTTTGTCGATATATGTATGTTCGTACGTATGTTTGGGTGAATCAAAAAACTGATATTGTTCTTGAGTGAAGTAATACAATCAAGGGAGTAATTTGCAAATTCTATGATTCGAAACGAAGAATAGTTTTCGGATGCAGGCATCTTGCTAAACTGAAGAATGAGAATATTTTCAGCAAAAGTTTGGCGACTATTAATAATTAATGGTAACCGATGGTGATGTAATTATGTGCAGATACTCTTTTCGAGTACTGGAGCAGCAACCTATTTTTGTAGCTGGCTTCTTTTTGTGGCAAAATTTTGCTTGCAGCAAGAGTACAAAAACGACTTGTTGCGAATCTATTTTAATATATTTTAGAAGATTCAGGTACGCGAACAGGCCTATTATCTTGTTTTTTTATTGTGGTGGGTCGGTTCGTTACCTACTAGTGGCAATCCAATGTCATAAAATGTATTCCCAGTGCCAGTCCTTTCTACAAAACTAATCACTGAAATGCCGCCGTTAATTTAATGTGAACATGCTTCGGTTGTACTAAGAACCTTTGACTCATAAATAAAGCAGATAATTAGAGTCGGCATGAGGGTGCAAATGAGGTACATCCATGCAATTATGTATATCGATGCAAATGTAAATGACGGGATTTAAGATGCAACGGATGAAAAAGCGGAGTAGGAAAAATATTCAAACTATCGTTTGGTGTTAGGGAATATATCGTTTTAGTGATGTTAACGATTATATTCATTAATTATTTGGCATTAGATTATAACTTGGCGCATAATGATGGAACATTCAATACGATTGCGCATATCTGCTCAATGTTGTGTTGCTAAAATAGTGTATGATAGTTGCTAGAATGACATATGTATCACACGTAGGATAAGTCAAATGAATTAAGTATGAGGCAAGGTTAATGAGTTAATTCGGAGCTAAGTTTTTCCGATATATGTGTGTTAAATGGGTGTATGTTTAAATGGAGTAAAATAAGAAGTAAAATATTCTGTTGATTAATGAGTTTTGTGAACGCACCTAGGTTTGAATAAATTGATGCGTGGATGGAAATAGTGTTTATGAATTCATACGGATCGTAAGGGAGAGCCGTTTTTGCATTCGCGATTTTTCTTGAACTAAAAATTTGAATATGTTTAATAAAATGTTTGTCGAATATTAGTTGATGGAGTTATATAAAGGTGATAATAAATAGGTTTTTCACAGCAGGATGTATTTATTTGGGATTTGAAATGATAATAGAAGAAAATTGATCGTAGTTCTCATATAGTAAACAATTATGAACGGACAATTTGCAGTATGAAATACACAATAGGTGAAGTGAATGTTCAAATGTGATGAGCATATTGAAGGGTTCATGGGCTACGTTACTAGTGGGAACGAGACGAAAGCTTGGAAGTAGGCGAATAGAAATTGATGTTTTTGAGTAATATAAAATTTTCACTATTCCAATTATTACTATTGCAATTGAAGGGGTGGCAGGTGCATAATATCTTTTTGGTACCTATTCTAGTCGAAATCTTTCATTTATGCTCATGAAATCAAAATACACACATAATGCCGCGCTACGAGAAATTATTAGAACCAAATATTAGTAATATTTTAATATTAGTTAAGATATTATAATATCGTGTCACTAATATATTCGTATTAGGTAATATCACGAAATATTAGTATAAGCTCATCTCTAAAAATAACCGACCATTAAAAGTCCAACGTTTTGGAGCTAATTTTGGAAGTAGTTTTTGACGAATAAATACAAAGCACATAAACTCATTGTCGTTATTGAAAAACTAGTAATAGATTGGGAAAATATCTACATTCGCGTAACTTATTAAACGATTTAGATAAAATCAAATTAAGTTTATGTTCGAAGAAATGAATAAATATTGCGTTTTTATATATTTCCTTTGTACATGTTTCCAATCCAGCTATTTTGGCTCCTCCAGACTTTAAATTTTCGGACAATTTGCAAAACAAGGTTGAATGAACGGGACGCAGTTTGGTTATCAGAAACATCTGTGAGATTTATGAACGTTTCTTTAACTGCACCGGAACAAGTAGTATAACCAAATGTTGTTGAAAGTTGTGGTCGATATATCGGTTGTTTTTTTTTTTTAATATTATTGCTAGGAATTTGCTTTTCTAAATTTCATTACAAATATCTTTCAATATTTTTTTTAAAAATCAACTAACGAGATCGTTTTGAATATAATTTGATGTTCCGGAAGAAACATTTGCTTGCTCCAAGTGAGCTGGCAATTATCGGTTACGCACTGTTAAAAGATTTATTGTCTTTAGGTGATTTGTCCCTATTGCAAGAATACACATTTTCATTAAGAATATGTAAGGCTTGTTCTTGACATCCTAAATGACACAATGTTTATTAGAATCTTCATTGTTTCTCAATTTCTCCTAACTGTGAGCAATATCACTGAATATTTATATTGACTACTCAGCAATTCTTCAAATTACCGGAATCAAACTTGGAAAGTAAAAGGACTGAATTGAAATGATCAATGCTATTTCTACCATGCCTGTTCACAACTTTAACATTATTTAAATTACAAAATCCGATATTTCGCCAAGTGTATGAAATGCTTTCAAATAGCACACTTGACCAGCAAAACTATTTTTGTTTAATATTACAACCGATTATCCGTTCCGAGTACTTCATTTATTAGTTTTGCCATCAAACTGTCGAGTAGGTACATCTCTTTTTTATAGAGAAAATTTTCGAATTCGGTTTCGATCGGTCCTGGTTGATGATGTACTTTTTTTCAGGAAATTACCGAGATCCAATGAAATAAAAATTAAATAAGTTGAATTCTAAAATTTTGACCCACAGAGCAAGTGAACACATTCACCTATTTCAACCTTTCACTATTTCAAATATTAATCAAAAGTATCATGCAATTTTACACAGTAATTTTACACATTCAATTCTACACAATTCTAGTCTACAACTTCACCTATTAATACCAAATCCTATAGGCTATAAGTGACTAAAAGCCTTCGCCAATTGAAAACACCTTCATAAAAGTTTCTATACAAAATAGAATATACAAAAAATAATGTCATAATATAAATCATATATTAAACACGTAAAATAACGACTTATTGAATCCACAGGCTCTGGCAATGCTTGTCACATATCGTAACTCGAATTCGCTCACAGCAACCATTCTTCATTCACAAAAAATCTGTACAAGCAAAGTAAAATGATAACAATAACAATTTATCCTGCTACTAGTGAGGGGAACGCAGAAATAAGTTCCACAGTAGTCATGCGTTCTCAGCTTCGCTCTAAGTCTCTCTCTCTTGAGAAGATAATTTCCCCTAGGAAGCAACATCTTCATTGCATCCAAACAGATCGTATAAACACATTTTTTTTAATGACGTCACAGTCTAGTCTATATGGGGTCAAATAAACGGTCGTAGATGCAATTTTTACGTTGCTTCCAAGCCGTTGTAGTGCTTTCATTATTTTCATTCTGTGGTGTTACCAGATCAACTGTGTGAGATGTTCACATTTTGATTTGAGAAATATTTTTTTAATAAATGTTTACACGCGATTATTTCACGATTTCGAAAAAAAAAACAATTTAAAATTTATGTCATGTTCCATGAACGCCATGCCACTGAATTATTGACAGTTATTTTATTGCAAATGCATTCAACGTTAATCAAGCCCCTAATCACATCAAAAATAAAACATGAGCACAATAACGTTCTCCTTGAAGAAAGTGTTTTCAAATTTAAAAGACTTAACCTGTAACTATAAGATGGAAGGCTTTCAAAATCATGTGGACGGTATAGATCTCTCAGAGCAAAAAGAACACACTGCTTTTGGATAGATTCCAGTCTATCACTATGAATATTGAAAGTAGGATTCCAGACGATGCACCCATATTCGAGTAAAGGACGAACTAAAGATATGTACAGAGTTTTTGTGACCCATATGTTCTTAAATTCTTTTGCGCGCCTCTTAATAAATCCCAGCTGCTTGCTGGCTCTTGCAATTATTTTGTCGTATTGAAGATTAAAGCGAAGCTTCTTATCCAGAACGACACCGAGATCTATAACACTATCTACATTCTTCAGAAGCTGATTATTCAGTCGGTAATCAAAATTTACTGTATAGGTTTTACGGGAAAAGCTTATAGAATGGCATTTGTCAATATTAAGAAGAAGTTTATTTCGTGCACACCATTGCTCAAGCGATAAGAGTTTTAACTGAAGAAATTTTGAATCAAAATGTCTGATAGCACCTCCGATAGATCCGAAATTAAAATATTAAACAAGAGCGGCCTTAGGTGGCTGCCTTGTGGTACCCCAGAGGAAACAGTAATTTTTTTGGAGATAAAATCTTGGAATTTTACATGCTGTGTTCGATTTCTTAAGTAACAATCCAACCAATTTAGCCAATTTCCTGATATGCCAAATAGCTTAAATTTCAAAACTTCATGTTCGACACGGTCAAAAGCCTTGCTGAAGTCAGTGTATATAGTATCAACCTGACGTCCTTTTTTCATATCGCAAAGCACATTTGAAATCATTATGATAAGATTGGTAGTAGTAGATCTACCTTTTCTGAAGCCATGTTGTTCCTCGTTTAGAAAAGGATCAACAACAAACTATTTTTTCTAACAGCTTTGGTATAGCAGACAAAATAGCGATGCCTCTATAATTCTCAACCGATCGTTTGTCGCCACTTTTATGAGTCGGTGTAAGATGGGAAGACTTCCAGAAATGAGGAAATTTACCGCAATACAGCGATTTGTTGAAAATTATCTGCAGGGGTGAAATAATCGTTTCTGCGCACTTAATTATGAAGCTTGGAGGAAGTAGGTTTGGTTCATGCCCTTTTTTCATGTCAAGCTCTCTTATAGCTTTAGTAATGTCCTCTCTAGTTAAATATATTCCATCAGCAATAGACAGCTGAGGTGTTTGGGAAAGTGGCATGTTAGGCGAGCCGCTGAGATGACAAAAAACTTCCTGAAAATGATCGGCAAAGAAGCCACATATATTCTGTGGGTCAGAAGAAACTAAGTTGTTTTTTGCATCGATTTGGGATAACCAGAAGCTTTTCGCTTGGTGTTCACAAAGTCGAAAAAAGTCTTAGGATGGTGAATTATGTTTTCGCCAACTATATTGACATAGCTTTCATATGCTTCGCGAGACTTTCTTAAAAATTCTTGAGCTAAGTCATTATATATTTTCTTGATATCATCGCTAGCATTGCTATTGTTTTTTATAATCTTATATAGTTTGTTTCTCCGGTTTCGTAAACACCTCAGATTTCTATCCAACCATGGCTCAGACAGTTTTTTTTTTTTTTAATCTTGGGAACCTAGCAAGCTTCGCAGTGCTTCACGGCCCACACCGGAATCTGTTGTATTCGATCAAATCCAATTCTAATTCCGTGCACTTGAATCTTCTACGAACTATGTCTTTCACCTTCAATACAAGTACAACATCACAGTTGAACGAAGGAACATCGTTTGACTTATTCAGGCGATAAGTGGGTGGGAATCGTGAGATGTCATCAGAGAGGAATCCGTAAAATTTATGGGTGGTATGAACTAAGTCCAGTACTCGGAAGATGGAGAAGCAATTGACTGAATTTATCTTAGAAGTCATACCCGGGAAGTTTGCTCTTCCTCGGAAAATATTGAGTGAAAGAGATTTCAGTTGAAAGTGGAGCGTGATAAGGATCTGGAATCACATATGGTGAAACCGCAGAAGCTAAGAAATACAGCCGATGAGGGGAGGTTCGAAAGAACATGGTCTAAAATGTTATTATTCATATTGAAGGCAGTACTGCGTTGAGAAAGAGAGCACAAAGATAGAAATGACGAGATTACTAGAGATATACTGTTTCTTGATGAAATAAACGAAAGAGAACGGCTCCATTCGACATTAGACAGATTAAAATATTATATACACTTTGATTGACGTATAAAATACACTGATACAGGAAAAGTGCAAGGCAAATAAACGGAGACAACGATTAGAAAGTTAGAGGTAGTTAAGGCTATCCGACTTACAATATATTCAACAGGAGGCGAAAACGAACAATCACTGTAAAAGGTTCCTTTGAGCGACCTGCCCTCAGCAGTCAAAACCAGTAAGTAATTACCAGTAATTCACCAGTAATTAGACGATCAGTCTTTACGGAAGAGCACATGCATTGTGAAGATTTCATTGTCACGAATACCCGGAAGAACAATTTGGCTTTAAGCCACTTCACTCCACAGAACTCCAGCTAGCAAGGGTGATCCAACACATCCGAACAGGGCTTAACCATATAGAATCGACCGGGCTAGTTATGTTCGACATAGAGAAGGCCTTCGACAAAGTCTGGCATGCAGGACTAATTTTCAAAATGCATGAGTTCCGAATACTCCTTCCTCTTATCCAGATCATTGGATCTTATCTCAAGGGCAGAAAATTCTGTGTCAGAATTGACAAACACTTATCATCCGAATGGCAAATTGCAGCTGGAGTTCCCCAAGGATCTCCTTTATCTCCCCTATTGTATAATATATATACTGCAGACATCCCTAAACTCCCCGTAGCTAAACTATCATTATTCGCCGATGACACGTGCATCTTCCACTCGTCCTGGCAAGCAGAAGCCGTTGCTTCACATCTGCAATTCTCCATAAATACGCTTCTAGGGTACTTCCACAAATGGAAGATTAAAATCAACTCAGACAAAAGCCAAGCAATTTTCATTACGCGGAAGAGGAGACAGACACCACGAAAACTGGCTGTGAACGAACAACAGATTGAATAGCAACGGACAGCCAAGTATGTATTTAGGACTCACGTTCAACGACCGACTAACTGGGACAACACACATACAAAATAAACGCAGCACTTGCAATAGACTCCTCCATGCCTTCTTTCCCCTCATTAAATCCCAAAGACTGAACAAAACCAACAGATTACTTATATAGAAACAAATACTAAGACCGGCATTATTATTCGGATGTCTTGCATTCGGACAAACCTCAAAGACAAACAAACAAAGCCTACAAGCCTGCCAAAATCTCGCACTGCGGAGAATTTTCCGAATTCCATGGTATATTAGAAACGTGGACATACATAAGGACTTTAGAATCGAAACGGTACAAAAATACATATGCGACAAAGCGTTAAAGCTCTTCGACAAGATAGACCGACATACTAATAGCACCATGGATATTCTCAGATTCCCGAACAGGGCACACGAAATATACCCTCACCTCAGAAAAATCACTAGCTAGTGCAAACCATCTGCACACTAACTAAATCTAAGTACCCATTGTAGCCAAGATTCATAGCTGAGCGCAAGACCGCTCACCGAGAAAAGTGGAATAAGGGTGAACACTTCACCAGCTCCAAACGAACCCAGTTCTTCGTCGTCATTGTCACGAATATCTTCCGTAAACCAATTTTCCGTGACGCAAATAATATCATCTCGAACTAAGATGAAAGATAAGTCAATTTTATGTTCAAGAGCCTAACTGTATGCCATCATCTCAAAATCGAATTCGAAGTTAGAACTGGACTTCCGTTTTAGCGCCCATGAAGGTGGTGACTATATTATGTAAGAGGTTGGTTGATAAATTCTCCCGTAAATATTGTGTTAGGAAGTTATTCAGGTATAAAGCCTTTTGCAATGCTTTCGATGCATTATTTATTTCGTGGATCGCCAGCAAATTACATGCATATTTTATTTGAATAAGATAATAACCAGTAAAAGAGGCAAGTAAATTTATACTTACTTCACTACAATATTTTACTTACTAATTCTTGTCTAATAAATCATCAATCACTACCGATTTTGTTTAAGGCATTCATTTCAAATTATATCCTTGCAGTCACAATGAAGTGGAACAGCGAAACGAAGAACAATTCACGTTAAATATTGTACAACACCCAGAGAACAAGACAATACAATTGATGTTCCGTGGACGACAAACGGTACTTGATGTGAAAACGGGTGTCGACAGTATCACAAATATTCCGGTTAGATATCAAGACTGGGCTGGTTGGCCACCGGGAGTAACGAATACAACAACACTTGCTGTACGAAACACTTGAAATATTTTTTTATATATAAACAAACTATCTATGTTTCCTAAATTATAGCAATCAGGAATCGAAAAATCGCATAATTTTACTCTCCGTTCAAGTGCTCCCATGGACAGACCAACAAATTCCAGATCCGTTCGAAGTAATAAGTATGTGACCATATCATAACTACCAAACGAACGTTTAACACTAACTTTTGTTGTGTGTGTAAAGTATTTTTGTAGATTCAGACAGTTCGGCTGAAGAATTCGAAGATGCATCTGACTTTAATCCCGACGATGACATGTTCACAGAGACCACAGTCACATCGAGACCCAAACATTTAAGTAAATATATAAAACATTTGGTTTGCACCCATTGCATTTATTTGAACACAAAATACTTCTAGTACCCGATAATACGGACAACGAAACCTTAGGCTCGCAACTGTTTGTTAGGAACTATATGCAACGCTACGGCACACCTCATCCAATTTTCTTCGAAGGAACACTCCTTGAGGCTATCAATGAGGCATGCCATAAGCCGGCCAAAGATGTAAGTTCAATTATCTGTCTCTTTCGCATTTTAATAGTTTTCCTTTCGAATCACAGAGGAGGTTGTTGGCGATATACCTCCATCATGATGATAGCGTTCTCACCAATGTATTTTGCGATCAGCTACTGCGTTGCGAAAATGTCATGCACACATTGCTGCTCGACTACATCCTGTATGGATGGGATTTGACGTTCGAGAGCAACAAAAATTTGTAAGTTGTCAAGATTTGTTTGGATTCATCTGAACTTTCAACTATTGGTTCTGCAGGTTTCTTTCCTCGCTGCATGCATTTGTTGGTGCTAGTGCATCCCTAAGTGTAAAAAGTATTCCGGTCGATAAATTGCCCGCGATTATTATCGTTGGCAAATACCGTAGTTCAATCGATGTATTGTCTGTGATTAACGGTAATGCCATCACTTTTGCAAAGTTGAAAATAGATGTTATAAAGTACTTTATTACATTAGGAAATATTGGCGTTGATGATCTTCTGTCGCGTTTGATGGAAGCAGTAGAAAACAATAAAGAGCAGCTGCTAGTTGAAATCAAAGAAGAAAACGATAGAGCGGAACGAGAGCAAGTGAAATACGAGCAGGACATGGCCTACCAATTAGCATTAGAAGCAGATCAAGCCAAAGAAGCCGCAAAACTACAGAAAGAAATGTCATTAGCTGCCGAAAGAAAACGGCTTGAGTCAGAAAAGGCCGAACAGGATGCCGTAAGAGAAGCAAGTCGATTAACGGTAGGTTTTGAATGTTTTTACAATTTAAATTTCGTCCATTTTAAACAAATTTTCGTACATTTTCGCACCAGGCGGAACAAGCTCTTCCTCCAGAACCTGCCGATGGAGATGGAGTGACCAAAATCCGCGTCCGGAGGCCAACTGGAGACTTTATTGAAAGAAATTTTTCTATAAAATCTACATTAAAGGTAAAATGTTTGAAATCATAAAAATCAGCAAGCAATACATGTAATCAAATTTTAGGATCTTTTGAATTTTGTTGCTTCCAAAGGTTTTCCAATAAACGAGTACAAAGCGATTTCAAGTTGGCCAAGACGTGATTTAACTACATTGAACCCATCGGAAACTCTTGAAGCATTACGTCTATTTCCACGCGAAACAGTCATTCTCGAAGAACGATGATTGTATTGGAATCTCACTTATTCTTTTGCATACTTTTTCCGCTATTTTCCTCCCTTTTCGTCTATTCGAAATGTCATCGTATGCCTAATTCATATGCAAATAGCACACAATGTAAAAGAAATCGGTAGACTTACAGTAAAATATAACAACGTAACTTAAAAATACGATATTTGAAATACAACCAACAAAAATGAAAAATGTTCGGTTAATTAGTTGTAAAATTATGTTTACACAAAATGTATTGATTTGCTTGAATACGAATTTTCAAATATGAAGAACAAAAGGAGAGAAAAAGAAAATTTTTAAGCCATCTTTGTGTTTTAATTCAAAATTTTACTATGTTTGAAACACTACATCGAACTCAGTAAAGTTTTCATCACGAACAACAATCAATAGTTAAACTTTGCCGAGTTGGATGCAAAGTGTTGTTGAGTGCTCAGTACTACTTGCAAAGTGCTACGTAGTTATATTATTAGATTGAGAGTCTGGAGGCTGGAGTTGGTAGAAACTTAATTTACAATCAATGTGATACACGTTAAGCACATCCGGCGTCGGACACATATTTCCAGTCGTAGCAGTTCCAGACGATGTTCCAGAGATCAGGTCCGAGGATATACGCCTGTGCTGCTCCTGAGATGATAAGTGTGCTCCGAACGCCTTCATCGGCGTCAAACAGCAGCCGTCGGTCCCTAAAATATGTAGTCCTGCATCATGGCCAACAAGTAATCAGGAATGTAGAAATTATGCTCGAGGAGCACAAAGCGCATCTGACCACCTCGCCAAATTGAACATTTAGCGTCACCAACAGAACAACCGGTCGGGCGCTGCGGCATGCATTCGCTCTTGCTGCCGGCAATTTTCTATCGCTATGGGAAGATTCCCACCACTAATCATGAATTATATAAATTCGGTAGTAGCCGTGATATCTCCACTACAAATTTAAGTGCTTCGACCGGCACTCCATCAAGGCCCGAGGCCTTTCTGTTTTTCATTCTAGACACCGCGGTGATCAGTTCCTCCCCTCAAAGAGAGGAACGCCCCCGTCACAGGGAACATCGAAGCGACGATGCACTCCAGGGTTGCCTCATCACCAGGAGCGCTAGACCACTTGCAGCCAAGTGTCCGAGCAACCAATAGGTCTGTTCCCGTACTTGCAGTCACTGAATTTTCCTGAATTTTTGCTGAATCATGTGATGGAGAAATTCATGAAAAGTACGGGAACGCTTTCATTGCATTTCCTGAAAATTAACAAACAAAAGTGCCAGTTTTCGGGTTTTGAAAGGACATTAGTGATTATAAAGTCATTCTAAGCGGTGATAAATTATCGCCACAAAAATATTCGACCTTCATAACAACATTATGCAAAAAATATGTTGCTTGCCGCGCACATTTGAAAATATCTACTCGCGCCACACCGTTTGATACTGTCGCATGCACGCCAAACGAACCGTATGACGCTGTGGCGGCGCCAGAAAAAGCTAGAAATGGCGAGAAATACTCGACATACATCTCATACATGTATATCAAACATGTATTCAAACAACGAAAACAATCTATGGATAAAACGTAGAATAACTCTCTAGAAGGCAGTTTGAGTAACTTCGAGAACCTGAGACACAGTCCCATTTCCCATCACAACAGAATAGATCTTTAAATAGCCCATAGAGCCCTCTAGAAAGCAAAAGCGGAATATTCCAGAACCCAAACCATGACTCAGATCTCACATGGTAACGGACATTCACAATAGTTTTCCAGAAACCAGATCAGGAGGCTTCGAGAACCCGATACACACGCGGCACGACTGTAAATAACGCCGCGAGAGGAGCTGGCAATAATTTAGCAGTGAGTTTTGGTACAATGCGATAGATTGTACAGAGTTAAGCGAAAAGTATGTTACTGTGAAAAGCAATACAGCGAATTTAGTATATCCGGGCGCGGTTAATTAAAAGAGATAAAGTGTTAAATTGTTACGCGAAATTATAATAGTGCGATCGTAAAGTATATACGGTTTAGTGTTATAATTATTTGTGTCAATAAAAGAATAATTAGTGTTGTAAAAGAACACTGTTTTATTTCACGAATGTGAAGAATATCGAATCCACGAAAGGTGTTTAACGGCAAAACACAACAATACTTTGCAGTATTTTTCATTAGCTCAGACCCTACTGAAAGAGGGAAAATTTTCAGTTTTCAGTAAAACGGTGTACGGGAACGGCTTCATTGCAATTAATTGTAGTACGGGAACATACCTAATTTGTACACTACACCACAACGGTCTAACTTGGCCTT
Source organism: Nemotelus pantherinus (assembly GCA_963978885.1). Taxonomy (NCBI): domain Eukaryota; kingdom Metazoa; phylum Arthropoda; class Insecta; order Diptera; family Stratiomyidae; genus Nemotelus; species Nemotelus pantherinus. The sequence continues at coordinate 207,857,447 of OZ022264.1, read as the reverse complement.
CTTGCGTAGGGCCTGCCATTTGTAGCGCTTGATCTTCTCGATGGTTTTGGCCAATTCCTTCCTTGTGTGGGCTGTACCAATCACGGTAGAATGCGGTTTATTTCTGGCCCGCGATGCACAACGTCTGCACGCCAAAGTGATGCGCCGCCGTTCAGCGATTTCATCGTTTCGCCAGTACGCCTGCCTCCTCCCACAGGAGGGTTGCCGTGGGAACATTGAAGCATCGCATGCTCTGCGAATTAGATCCATGGTGCTAGAGACAGTAACTTCAGCTGTTTAACGGGTCACTGAAGCCTTAACCCAGGAAGGACTGGCTTGACTTATAGGTCACGGAATTTCCCATTACTTTCTTGTCCACATAGGCCAAAACAAAGACCAATGGATGGGCCATTGCATAAAACGATTTTTTTATCATATTTCTTAGTACTAGACCTTTTCGTCTTGGTTGTTTTCTCAGTTCTGATTTGATCGTTCACAGACTAAGTTTTATTGTGTTTTGCCATAGATATTGCTGCCCTTTTCACAACTGAAACTATTGATCGTTCGGCATTGTAAGAACAATTTCTGAAAAATGTGGTACATAATCATAACTCAATATGTAAATTTTTTTTTATTTCTTTAGAGAAATAAAGTGTCGCTATTTTGAATTAAGTGAGTCAAGTTTTATTTACGTACTTATCCAATTATGATAGTATTAGGGACTGGCGTGACATATATGTGACGAACATAAAAAATCGCAACAAAAATGCCTAGGATAGACATTTTTGTTGCGGTTTTTTATGTTCATTAGGCAGCATACTAAACAATTTGGTAGAAACTTTAAGTTAAATATTCCAAATTTTTAGTTTCCATACTTGCTGGATTAATGCGGCGAGCTTCATCCTCCAGGCTCAGATTTATCGACGCTACCATTTCACTTCTGTTTACCCTAGCTGCGTTTCAACCAAGTGTTCCCAAGAATGGGCGATGTTGCCTTATGAGTCGGTTTAGACGAGCGATGTTGTGCTGTGCCAGCACAGAGTTTGCTGGCCGATGGTGCTCGTTGCAAGATTTGACGAGCGATTCCTTGCTGTGCTAGCACACAGTTTTTTATGTTCGTAGCAATCGAAATTTCTACCAAATACTTTCTGAACCTCCAATTTTTTCTAAGAAAATGACATAAAAATCGCTGCCTTGCTCGATGGCCACCTATATCACTCGTGCTCGCTGTTCCGTTCCGTCCTTCACTTCTCTTTCCTAAAAGCTCGTGCTGGATCCAGTAAAAAACCGCTCGTCTAAACAGGCTCTATGTCTGCTTCAAGTGATGTAAAAATTTATTTAGTTATGGTCTCTACCTGTGTATTTCTTCCGGCGCCGTGGTGGCATCGAGAATGGGTTCGCCAATGCCGCGCCTTCGGTATGAGCCGGTTTAGACGAGCGGTTTTTTGCTGGATCCAGCACGAACTTTTAGGAAAGAGAACTGAAGGACAGAACGGAACAGCGAGCACGAGTGATATAGTTGGCCATCGAGCACGGCAGTGATTTTCTGACATTTTCTTAGAAATAATTTGAGGCTCCGGCATTGCTACGAACATAAAAAACTGAGTGCTAGCACAGCAAGAAATCGCTCGTCAAAACTTGCAAACACCATCGGCCAGCAAACTCTGTGCTGGCAAAGCACAACATCGCTAGTCTAAACGGGCTCTATGTTGGTGTAGAGACCATGTTTGCCACAAAAAGCTGCGTGAGGTCGTTAGCTTTTATGCAATGTTACAGGTTTCTTCGGATAGCCCTCATTTTCTCTCCTATTGCATCTTCTTGCCGTCAAATACGCCTTTGAACACCTAGCAACAACTCGATCCCATGGCAGGTTTTGCACCATCTGAGCCATATTTGTCGACGCAAAGCATGCACTTGGTCTCCGCAGAGCAGCCTATGACCACATTTCTACGGTCCCGGCCTTTGCAGCTACTCCTTGTGTGGTCGTACCCCAGACAACGGTAGCAACGTACCACCTCTACCCAACTTCTCACTCGGTATAGCATACCCATCCTGACTTAACCGGATATTGCTTCGTCCAGTTCCACCAACGCTCTTCTCTGCTCCCTTGAGTTTGAAGGGAACAAAGTGGTCTTCACGTCGCTATTTCTTTCCTCTCCTAAATCACGTTTTTTAACTGCCGTCACTATCTGATCATATTTGAGGCAATCGAAGTCCAAAGCCTCGATTTTGTCTCTAGGCGTCATCAGCTTCACGGCTACTTGACCTTCCACAACTGTTCGGATCGAGTCTCAGAGCCTCATGTCATCATCACATCGCGTGATTTTCAGTATGTAGCGATTTTTCGGAATTTTTTTTTCCAGATTTTCACCGTATTTCTTTAAAGCAGCACATTAATAGATATATAAACATTATTTAAATAAAAGCAGTTTGCAAAATAATTAGTTGATGAGGACATATATAATTATACAGTGATGTATATCCTGCTAAAAACAGAGTATCAGTGCATTCGAGTTAAACAGGGTATTTTGATTATCCTAGAAAACTGGTTATTTAGGGATGGCTTGTAGGCGTGATCAGAGGTGGGTGTTGGCGTGTGCTTGTCGTGATTTGTTCTTCTTAGTTTATGAATGTTTGTGAGTTAATGATTTGAAATATACACTCAAGGTTTTATACATACCAGCAGTGGCGGCTCGTCAGGATGGGCCCGGCCCGCCTGGCCCACCCTGACGAGCCGCTACTGAGTTAAAGTAAAGTAGATATTTATTGTTGGTATCCGCGTATACCTTATAATAGTGTTTTTGTGTCGAGCCGCCACTGCATACCAGATAAGGAAATATCCGTAGATGAGTCTCTTCTGCTTTGGAAAGGAAGACTATCTTGGAAACGGTGCATTTGGGCAAAGTGATAATATCCTAATTTTCAGTATCCTAATGATCAGTCTTCTAATTTTCTTCGAAAATCTGGAGGCTATAGGTCTGTTCCCGTACTTGAATCTATTATAATATATTAAAATAGATTCGCAGCATGTCGTTTTCGTACTTTTGCTGCAAGCCAAATTTTGCAGCAAAAAGAAGCTAGCTGCCAAATTCTGTTACTGCTGCAGTTTGCTGAAGTACGGTTACAGACCTTATGATTCGAATTATTTTTTCACTTGGTTTTTTAAGGTTGCCTGATTGCACATCAATCAAAAATCTCACAGGTCCAATTCTAAAAAGCGTTAATATGTTCTGGAAATTTCGTAAGGATCTGATGACTCCATCAGAAGTTATCACAATCTAAAAATTTAAAAATATTCTGTGCCTAATTTAACGCACTCACCGCCCACAAAGGATTAAAAACTTTCAGAACGGTAGCATAAGTAAGATGAAAACATTATTAGATATCATTTTGCATACTTACTCCCAATTTTTTATTCCCATAGGAACACATAAGTACCTGATAATTCAGTAAAAGCTCCAAAGGGTTAATAGTATCTTAATTTGATCTTGATTCCGACCAACTTCTAGTACTTGTACACAGGGGCGGATTTGCCACTAGGCCCGGGCCTAGGGCGGCAAATTTTCGATTTATTTTTGAGGCGGCCACTGTTCGATTTTTTTTGGGGCGGCAGTTTTTTTCTGTCATATATGTACATATATCCGAGTTGAATGAGCCTAACACCTCAAGCCAACCGAATTCTCTAAAAATCAATGCACGCAAAAATTCACCTCTGATGATTTTTTCGGACATTAAAAAGTTTGACTTATAATAAATATCGAAATGCGATCACGGTAAAGGACCAAAGAAACTTAAAAATACCTAAAAAGTACCTAGAAAGTATCTGAAAATACCTAAAAAGAGCCTAAAAAGACCTAAAAACGATTCTAAAAAGAACCAAATAATACCTCTTCAATATAGGAACAGCTCATAAGGGGTAAATATTTGCGTGTATTGATTTTTCAGAGAATTTTTTTTTATTATTATGGTACAGGGTATATCAACTACATGCGAACCTCTTTATTTTTGACGTGGTTTTTAAATTGTACTTCATTACTGAAATTAATTTCTATAAAAAATCTCTATAAAGTGAAATCTAGAACATCATAGCTAAAAATATTTCGGGTTCATCCTTAACTAGTAACATATCGAATATTAATTTACAGTAGTCGAGTTTATAGTTGATCTCCAGTCAAGTGCGGAAGCATACTTTGAACGGAATAGTAAACTTACTTATATAAATATGAGCGAAGACGTTGGAATTATATGCGATGTAAAGGTGTATACGGTTTTGGACTGTTAAAAATTGGTACTTTTGGATTCTTTTTTTTTAGGTACTTTAAGGTTCGTTGCCGTGTGTGTATTTTAATAATTATTTGTGTGGCAAAGGCGCAATAATAGGAAATTTTTACGAATGAACCGGTGCCGGTTTTGCTCTTATATTCCTTTTTTGTGGGTTCAGGTGCTACGAAAAACAGCAAAATATTCTAGGGAATCGAAAAAAATCACGCATTGTTACATATAATATAATTCACGAAAAGGGCGGCAAATATTTCTGAGGCCTAGGGCGGCAAAATGATCAAATCCGCCCCTGCTTGTACATAAATAGTCCTGAAAATAGTCCTGAACGAGTAACGCAACCATGAGTGGTACTCACTGAATCTTTATGTTGATATATTGCATTACTTCGCACTGCGAAGAAAAAAAGCCTGAATGTGAAACGAATTGAGCAAAAGTTTATTCCCCAGTTAACAGGTTAAGTGGAGAGCCACTCCAAGTTCTTGATTAACTGTGCGACACTCTTTAGGTCCACCGAAGCTATTTCAATTAGGCGTGCGAAGAAGTACGAGCCAAAGAGATGCTTCCTTTTTCCAGCAAAATGAAGTCGTTTGCACAGGACGCGAAGAACTGATTTCACTTCCTGCCACAATATTTTTATGTAAAAGTTACCATGACTGAGATATTTAGTGGCATATGAATTGAATTTCAAAGCAACATTGCATTCCGGAAATGTTCCCAAAGCAAAATGTTTAGTTTCTCTGGACCAACTGTCACGATCAAATTTTGACGTTGTATAAGCGATGGAATTTAAATATCATGCTTGGTAAAAACAATTTTAATCGAATTAAATTTTGATTACACCATTAATAAATTACTTAGACCTTAAAATGTACTTCAGTATTACAATAATTGGTTAGTTTTAATATACACGGCTATTTTAAATTTAAGTTGATGGGTAACTATACATTATGACAATAAATTCATAGCACTTACAAATACATACATTTATGAAAGATATATATAAGTTTCCTACAATGTTTCATCTAAGCAGATGAATAACAAAGCATTTTTTTATCAAAAAAAATGATTAAGGTAATTAAATGCAGAAAAAATATGTTGTCGGCTTAAATATTTGAGCCGAAAAGTTTCAAGGGAATATAATTTTTAAGAGTTAATATTAATTTATGAAATCTTAATGAATTGAAAATCTCGAGAAATGATTTCTAGATTTCTGATAAGTCAATTGTTTTTTAGTGTTTCGGATATTTGAACTTTTTTGTACTAGAATATCTCTTATACAACTCTTATATACACTTTTCTTTGAATCTTGCAAAAATTTAGAAAAATTTCAATCGATTCTAATGAGTTTCTGTCTTTCAACTCATTTCATAGTTCAATTGATCAAAAATACAATCTTCTTGCTGACATTATGGCATTTCATGAAATGATACTATCACTAACAACGCAATAAAAAAATATGCTGAAGATTATTCAAAACAAATGTAAAAGTTACAATATTACAAAGTTACAATATGTGCAATGAGTGAATATACTGGTTTCGATTATTTTATTAAATAATATTATTTGAACAGAGTGATAATACCAACTACGGAAGAGAATCGGGACCATTTATTATTCCTACTGTACAATATATTTGTAATGTTTCCTTAATGTTTGGTTTGAATTGGCCGATACTGTTTTTGTTTTTGTACACTAATTGGACATAATCTTAGATTTTAAACTATTTACTGATTCCTCGATTGGAGCTAGCACAACAATAAGAACTAAAGCTACAACGAACAGCACCAAAATGACAATGTAGATACCGAGAAGTGTTTTTCGAAGTCTGGCAAACTATAAATGAATAAAATGAATATAATTATTAAATATTGAAAAAAATATGTTTTGAAATTGCTTGAAACAAGTTTTTTACTCACTGGAGCATCCTGTTTTCTATCCATTTTCATGTTGTTCCGTCCTGGAGACATGTCTGACATCGGGAATGAGTTGATTCTTTGCGTCGCCCGACGATCCGATACGCATCCAGCAATCTGTGCCCACAAAAAGATCTGATCATAATACATAAATCGTGTATTCTGTTCTTAATTGCTATAATTGGTCCATTAGTATGAGAAAAGAATATTAGACGGTATCTACAACAGTATTCGAGTCCCAAAACGCTTTTCAGTTGCAGCTTTTCAAACACATTTCAAACATGGCGACGATGTGTTCATTTTATTTACAACACAATTGTGCAACACATGTAGGTGCTATACAAAGTTGATGAGGTGATTTGTAGGCAAATGAATTGAGGGCTTTGAGGGTTGTGGCGTTACGCACAACATGGTAACAGCAGAAGTATTTAATGTTTTACATTGCCTTACCTCAAAAATTGACATATATGAATTTATATAGATACCAATACATACCAATGGTTTGAGTTCATCGTTTGGAGAAAATAATAGCAATATGATGTAATAGCATAGGATCATCTAAATTAAAGTTCAATTCAGAACCGCACAGTATTTTTATACCTAGCCTATATTTCAAACTAAATCAAGAACATTGCGGGAAAATAATAATTTCGTTGACTCTCAACATTCAACAATAGTATGTCATTTTTACGGTAATAAGAGGACGACAATTTTAACAAACTATCCGGAAAATACGTAATCGTACACTACACTACATTTTCTACGGGTTGGGTACAAAATCTCGTATTACAATATTCCGTATTACAAAATCTCGTATTACAAAATCCCGTAATACAAAATCCCGATTTAAAAATCCCGTAGTTTTGCATAATATATAATCAGGCGCGGCGCCTGATTCTATATTATGCAAAACTACGGGATTTTTCCTTCAGCTCTTGTTTTACTGTAGCTAAAGCGATGATAGCTAAAATGAATGGAGGAGAATCAGAAAAGAAAAATTTGGCAAGGTACCAAAAAATTAAACAAATTATTAGAAAAAGGTCTGAAACTGAAACAATCGATTATTTGAGAAGAATCGCGTACAATGTCTTTATGTTGAAATTTATTCCTAAATATGTTATTTAATTTATTTACCAAAACAAGGCAACATACATTAACAATTCAATATAACAACTTAACAATTACATACAAATTTTTTCCAACACATTAGAAAACAAAATACAACACAATTTTTAATTTTAGTTACTTTACTTTACTTTAATATATTTTATTTTGATTTTAGCTAAATTGATGGGCAAATTAAGTGGGATTAGGATGTTGATAGGGTCTTTAATAAGTTTGTTCTAAAAGTGTGTTTAGAGATCCCCGAAGCGTAGTTGCTGCTTATAGAGTTGAAAATTCTACAGCACCTATTTATGGGCTCGTTATATGCATAGTTAGTGTGGTGATTGAACTCCTTGAGCAGAGTTGCATACCTAGTGCGTCTTGGTTGTTCATTGAAAATAATTTTGTTGGAGAGAGCTTCAACATTGACTGCACCACTTATAATATCAAAGGTTAGGCATGCACTTAACAGTGTTCTTCTAGAAGAGAGAGGCATTAAATTAAGTAGGCTCAGTCTGGTTTTGTAAGAAGGAAGATGTTGGAAGTCTTTTGGATCATAGAGGTCCCTCAAAGCGAAAAGTAAAAACTGTTTCTGAACAGATTCTACTCTCTCACTATGTAGCTCAAAAACTGGGTTCCATATTATGCAGTCATACTCCAATAGAGGACGCACCAGAGTGATATATAATGACCTGGTAACCCATATATTCTTGAACTCTTTAGCACGTCTCTTAATGAATCCGAGCTGTTTATTAGCCCTGGCAAAGATTTTGTCATAGTGGAGATTGAACCGCATCTTGTTGTCCAATACTACCCAGAGATCTATAATATGATCAACCCTATTCAATATGGTGTTGTTAAGGCAGTAAGAATACTTTTTGATCGTATTCTTACGGGAAAAGCTTATTACATGACACTTGTTAATGTTAAGATTCAAATGATTCTCATTGCACCACTTTTCGAGAGATTGAAGCTTTGATTGTAGAAGAATTGCGTCAGATTGCGTGTTTACGCTGTGGTAAATTTTTAAATCGTCTGCATAAAAGAGATGGGGTATACCAAGCAATGTCTCAGAGGGATCAGAAATGAAGATGTTAAAAAGCAGGGGACCTAGATACTCCAGAAGATGCGAAAACTCTTTTAGATAAGTGGCCCTGGAATTTAACAAGCTGAGTTCGATCGCGAAGATAATACTGGAGCCAATCAAGAAGAGACCCTGATATACCAAAATTGCGAAGCTTGTATATTAGAGTTTGATGGTCAACCCGGTTGAAAGCCTTACTAAAGTCCGTATAGACTGCGTCAATTTGACTTCCTTTTTCCATTTCACAGAGCACATCAGAGACCAGGATCATGAGATTGGTAGAAGTCGATCTACCCTTACGAAATCCATGTTGTTGCTCATTTAAAAGAGGGTCGATTATGCGAGTAAGTTTTTCACAAACTAACTTCTCAAAAAGTTTGGGGATAACAGATAGAATAGCAATCCCCCGATAGTTATCGACTGATCGTTTATCACCACTTTTGAAAATAGGCGTAAGGTATGAAGATTTCCAGAGAGATGGAAAAACACCTATGGAGAGGGATTTATTGAAAATCATGATCAATTGATCATGATCAATTGGTCAGCAAATTGCACGACGAAGGAAGGAGAAACCAAATCAGGGCCTGGTCCTTTGCCGATCTTTAGTTGATGAATAGCTTCAATAATAGCCTCTTGTGTAAGAACAAACCCGGCGATAAGAGGTCTCGTGGTGATTCTTGCAGACATAGTAGAAGTGGACGTTATTGGCGAGCAAAAAGAATTTTGAAAGTGATCAGCAAAAAAGTTACAAATGGCTTGTGGGCAGGAAGAAACCATGTTACCACGGGACATCGAACAGGGATAGCCGGTTGTTTTACGTTTCAAGTTAACGAAATCGTAAAACTTCCTGGGATCACTAATGATTTTTTCCCCCATTGAGTTAACATAGAACTCATACGCTTCGCGGGATTTGATGGAAAATTCGTTGGATAGCTGATCGTATAATCTGATTAGACCCTCATTGAGCAAGCTTTCATTTTTAATTGCTTTATATAATTTATTTCTACGGTTTCTGAGACGCCTTGAATTATTGTCGAGCCAAGGCTCTGAGAGTTTGTTTTTTTTCTTCAGCTTCGGTACGAATAAGTGAATGGCATTGAAAATTATTTTATAAAAGGAAGACACTGATTCATCTAAATCTAATAACGAAAGAGAAATTGTCCAGTCTACTGTGTCCAAATAGTTTCTAATGCTTAACTAGTCAGCATTTTGAAAATCATATACAATTTCATTATTGTACGATTGGGTGAAAGAAATATTTGTAGCGGAAAGCTCAACTGTAAAAGCGGAGTGATGGAGAGTGTTTGAGAAAAGATTCTCGGCGTCAATAGTTGGCGTCAATAAAAACTTAAATCACTATGTTTTTGTTATTTCATTATATGAATAGGATTCATTCCACGAGATTTTGAGTTTCGGGATTTTGAATTTCGGGATTTTGAGTTTCGGGATTTTTAAGTACAGGATTTTTTATTTCGGGATTTTGGAATACGGGAATTTCGAAACATACGGGATTTGGTTAATTCGGGATTTTGTGATTCGGGATTTTGATACGATCCCATTTTCTACACTGCACTATGATAATGCCAAGGCTCAAGAGATTACTCGTTGAAGCGAATGATTAGCAATGGTGCTAAGGTCACACATATAGGAGAAGGTGATTTCAATTGATTCCATTATTCTTTAAGTGCCGCACTTTGTTACTAATTTTCGAAGAAAATACGGATTAAACTCGTTTCGCCGAAAATTCATATTTCTTGAAATTTTTGGAGAACGTAGATATATACAGTAGGTAGCTTGTAGTTAAGTAATTTTAAGCTTGATTATGATAAAGAATTGAAAATTTTGAGCCGTGTGTGGGTGCTAAGTGCCTAAAAGTAGGCAAAGATTTTTTTTCAAATTTTGATTTGTCATTACTTCTGACAAAAACATTGGATCATCGTGAAATTTGCAGAGCATATTGATGTTAACCAAAATTTAACACACATGGATTTGCAAGATAGTGCGAGTAATCCTGTAGCTACGGCAGGCTCCTAAAAAAAATCCTTCAAATCATTGACCCTCCTAAAAAATATTTGATTTTTGACAAAAAATTCAAATCATTGATCAATTTTGACCTTTGTCCATCATGTCAAATTAAAATTTTTAAAATTCCGATTTGCACAAGAACGGCAACCCATCACCAAATTACCTCTATTTTCAGCACTCGAAAGTTCTGTTCACAAGAACTGACGACCGGATTATCCGATCATAATGAAATTTACAGAACATGTTGGTATTAGCTAGGACCAAGTCTGATAGAAGTGATTTTGAAATTCGGCCAACCCTGTGGCAGTGGTACCATCTTGATAAATCACTGAGAAAAAAACAGCTTTTTGGCCGATTCAGCCATCAGATTTTAACGAAATTCACACAGTGCTTGAATCTTACTCTGTGCAACATTTGGTTGAAAAATTAGAATAGGGCTGCCAGCTATGGTGATTTTTGTCTCATAAATCTTGCAAATTTGCTCAGCAAAATAAAGGTTTTTTCCCTATAACTTCCGGTCCAGTGTAGAAATCAAAATGAAGTTCATGCAGTAAATTGACCTTAATGTGAGCCAAATGTCGTAGGAATTTCGTACAAAAATCATGAAAAGGCTGCCAGCTATGACCATTTTTGTAATTTTGTGGAATTTCTTTACTGAGCGATTATGTCATTAGATTTGCAAATGGGAATGATCCTGCAATGAAAATTAACTACAAATATTAACGCTTTAAAAATTTGAAAAGTTTTGAGGGTGGGAACCCTAAAATTCTTTTCAACCGTATACCTTCCAGCGCAGTGATTCAATCGAAACGAAATTTACTGGTTGGGTTTAACTTAATGTGAAGCAGATTTGGTATATATTTTACTCTGCTGCTGACACAGGGTAACCAGCATTAGCCATTTTCGTAAATATTGCACCAACAGATGCTTCAAATTACCTACTCATATGCAAAGCATTTGCGATATAAATAAGAAACCAATTTTTAAATTTTCCGAGTTTTGAACATTTTTCGGATGGCAGCCTCAAACAACGTTTAGCCGCTGAAACTTTCGATGAAATCCTCCGATGGGAACGAAATTGAAAGGATAAGTTGATTTAAGTATGAGCTTGTTATGATGAACTTATTGCTGCTTTATTGGGAAAGTGTTGCCAGCACTGAACATTTTCATCATTTGTGTTATAGTTGAGTTTTGTTGCTTGGGATAAGGAATGGCTGATATGATTCTACAAAGAAGTGTATTACGTCTTTCCACATTTTTTTTTCACTCAACGACATTTTGTTCGAAAATTAGTTTTCTAGCGGTTCTGATGCGCTAGACTTTTTACTAATGTTCGAAGAACAATAGTATTAAACTCGTTTCGCCGAAAATTCATATTTCTTTATATATATATATATATATATATATATATATATATATATATATATATATATATATATATATATATATATATATATATATATATATATATATATATATTTATATATATATATATATATCAGCAAAATGATTAAGGGAGATAATCTCTGGAGTGGCCGATCCGATTGAGCTGAAATTTTCGGAGAACTTAGGTGTATATAGTAGGTAGGTCCACGACTTTCTCAAATTCAGATATCCTAAACCTTTTGGCGGCGGCGAGCGTTTTAGTGAATTTTGAGGAACACCTATATTTCCAAGCAGTGTAAATTTTTGTTAAAGAAAAGTATTGGGAATGAAAACTAATTATGTTCTTAGCTTGCTTATGATAAAGAATTGGAAATTTTGAGCCGTGTGTGGGTGCAGGGTGCCTAAAAGTAGGCAAGGATTTTTTTTCAAATTTTGATTTGTCATTACTTGTAAGAAAAACAATGGATCATCATACAAATTACAGAGCGTATTGATGTTGACTAAAATTTAGCACGTAGAGATTTTCAGCATAAAGCGGGTAACCCTGTAGCTGTGGCAGGCTGCTGAAAAAAAATCCTTCAAATCATTGACCTTCCTGAAAATTTTTTTGATTTTTGACAAAAATTTCAAATCTTTGATAAATTTTATCCTTTCTCCTTCATTTCAAGATAAAATTTTCAAAATTCCGTTTTGCACAAGAACGGCAACCCATCACCAAATTACCTCTATTTTCAGCACTCAAAAGTTCTGTTCACGAGAACTGACGACCGGATAATCCGATCATAATGAAATTTACAGGATATGTTGGTATTAGCTAGGACCAGGTCTGATAGAAGTGATTTTTAAATGCGGGCAACCCTGTGGCAGTGGTGCCATCTTGAAAAATAGCTGAGAAAAAAAACTGGTTTTAGGCCTATAACTTCCGATTCAGCCATCAGATTTGGACAAGATTCATACAGTACTTGGATCTTACTTTAGATAACATTTGATGAAAATTTGGATGAAAAATTAGAATAGAGTTGCCAGCTATGGTGATTTTTGTCTTCTAAATCTTGCAACTTTGCTCAGCAAAATAAATCTTTTTTCCCTATAACTTCCGGTCCAGTCCAGAAATCAAAACGAAGATCACGCAGTAAATGGACCTTAATGTGAGCCAAATGTCGTAGAAATTTTGTATCAAAATCATGAAAGGGCTGCCAGCTATGACCATTTTTGTAACTTTGTGAAATTTCTTTACTGAGCGATTATGTCATTAGATTTGCAAATGGAAATGATCCTGCAATGAAAATTAACCACAAATATTAACGCTTTAAAAATTTGAAAAGTTTTGAGGGTGGTAACCCTAAAATTCTTTTCACCCGTAGAACTTCCAGCGCAGTTATTCAATCGAAACGAAATTTACTGGTTGGGTTTAACTTAACGTAAAGCAGATTTGGTATGTATTTTGTTTTGCTGCTGACACAGGCTAACCAGCATTAGCCATTACCGTCAATATTGCACCAACAAATGCTTCAAATTACGTTCTCATATGCAAAGCATTTGCAATAAAAATAAGGAATCAATTTTCAAATTTTCCGAGTTTTGTACATTTTTCGGATGGCAGCCTCAAACAACGTTTAACCGCTGAAACTTTCGATGATATCCTGCGGTGAGAACGAAATTCAAAGGATAAGTTGATTTGAGTATGAACTTGTTATGATAAACTTATTACTGCTTCGTTCCAAAAGTGTTGCCAGCACTGAACATTTACATCATTTGTGTTATAGTTGAGTTTTGTTCTTTTGGATAAGGAATGGTTGATATGATTCTACAAAACAGTGTGTTACGTCTTTCCACACTTTTTTGTCACTCAAAGACAATTTCTTCGAACATTAGTTTCCTAGCGGTTCAGGTGCGCTAGAATTTTTTTTATTTTAAGTGCTGGCGATTATAGAGCCTGTTTTAGTAAAATTTGGCCCTTTTATCTATGTGTACGTACGTATACCTGCTCCAGATCTTTAAGCCATATGATAACCTTCCATATAAAGGGCAGAAAACTTTATTAGTATTCATTCATCCAGGAGCTCTTTCACTAGCAACATTGAGTCGAAACAAGGAAAAATACGTCAGCAAATTATAACATATATTATATTACATGAAAAATCCCGAAAGCATGTTTTCAAAGATTGTTAAAGGCCTTTAGACGTCACTTTCAATGGTCAAATAATCAATAGCGAATTATAACAAGAGGCTAGCTGTTACAATGAAAAGAGGATCAGGTAGAAAGTCTGGAAGTATAGACAAGAACTTAGCGAAGAAAATTATCAGGAAGTTCGAGACAAAACCCAACATTCCCGTTTGAGATATGGCAGAAGATGCTGGTACATGCAAGCTAATCGTCAATCGAATGAAGAAACGCTACAGCTTGAGTATTTGAACACAGTTTTTTTCGAATTCAATACTTCATCCTTGTGGCCAGACTTGATATTGCTGCTTCAAGTCAAAAATTTTTAGTCTTAGTCTTCTTTTCGACTGCAAATAGTCGACGCTGTGCAATATATCTCGCTCAAGACCTCCTAGCTACTCAAGATCGTCGGAGAATGGTAGCCTCACTAGAAAACGATCATTTTTGGTCCATTTTGTACTCTGAAAGAAATCTGTTTCACATGCTTTTTCTGTCAGTGTGAATTGGTTTTTACTTTCAGAATTATTCTCAAGCTTCCAAAGATTTTCAATTGTTTCGTTGAGTTTTATATCTTTAATAATAGAGAATAGAGAGAAATGTGACTTCCAACAAACTTTCCGCTAATTATCCTCGTCCTATAAAGTGTTGTCCAAAATTATTGAACGCTTAATGAAGCCCTACTATGATAACATCATAGGAGAGTACCAAGGTGGCTTCAGGTCTGGACGATCTAAGATAGATCAAATATTCTCAGTCAAATAGGTGCTTGAAAAATGCTGGGAGTATAATATCGACGTGCACCAGGTCTTCGTAGATTGCAAGCAAGCATATGATAGTGTAGATAGAAATACACTTTACCGAATCATGCTCGACTTGGGAATTCCAACAAAACTCGTCCCCATGACCAAGGTGACAATGATGAACGCCGAATCTCAAGTCAAAGTCAACAGTGATCTAACCAACAGCTTCCACACTAACTCAGGCTTAAAGCAAGGAGATGGACTTGCCCCGATGCTATTCAACCTTGCTCTGGAACACGTCATCAGAAAAATACCAGCTGATACAACAGGCACACTACTGTTCAAGTCCACGCAAATAGTAGCATTCGCCGATGACGGCAACATTATGGCACGGTTCATATCAGAAGCAAAGGAAGCTTTACTAAGTTTGGAGTCAGAAGCAAGGAAAATAAATCTACGGGT
Source organism: Nemotelus pantherinus (assembly GCA_963978885.1). Taxonomy (NCBI): domain Eukaryota; kingdom Metazoa; phylum Arthropoda; class Insecta; order Diptera; family Stratiomyidae; genus Nemotelus; species Nemotelus pantherinus. Next base: position 207,842,309 of record OZ022264.1, on the reverse strand, counting down.
CAACGAAGATAAAACCAAATTAATGACCCAAACAAGAAAAATGGCGCCAATCAGACAAAACTTGACCTCAAGAGACTAAAGCATCGAGAATGTAGATAACTTCATCTACTTAAGAGTCCACTTTGACAATGCAGGCAGTGAAAAGGACGAAATTTTAAGACGAATAAATGCAGCAAGCAAGGCGTACTATTCCATACTCCCCATAATCAAGTCTACGAACGTGCACAGGAATAATAAGCTTCGCATATACAAAACACTCATTAAACCTGTGCTTCTCTATGGAAGCGAAGCCTGGACTTTAACTACGGACTCCGAAAAGGCTCTGGACGTATTTGAGCGTAAAGTGCTACGACGAATTTAGTCATATGTTCGCTCATGTACTGTATAAACACTAATGTTGACACGTGTTTGCGGATGCAAAAAAGTGCCGTTGTTGCTCATGACCCGGTCGGTTTTGACATTTGCTTATTTTTGCAGACTCATATTTCGTTAGGGATAATCCGATCAAGTTGAAATTTTCTCAGCCTCAACCAAACATGAGTCTGAGAACATAAGCAAATGTTAAAACCGACCGGTTTCTGAGCAAAAATGCCACTTTTCTACATCTGCAAACACGAGTGAACATTAATGACCATACAGCGCATAAGTGAACGTATATCAAGTCGCACAAGACCGGTAACCCTTCACGAAATTACCTATTTTTTTGAACACTCGAAATGTGTGGTCCCGAGAACTCATGACCAGATCAACAGATCAATATGAAATTTGCAATACTGGGTTTCAGTAGGAGCAGAGTTTTGGACAACCCTCTGGAAGTAGTACAATATTGAAAAATCGCTCAAAAAAATGCTTAATGCAGATTAAATCGAAATTCGCACAGAAGATTATCTTTATTGTAACCCAAGTTTGGTAGGCATTTGGCTATGGTAATTTTTGTATCTTTAGTCATATCTTTACTAAGAAATGTTGCCATTAAATATTTAATTAATATAATTACACTGTAGTGAAAATCAACCAATGTTTCAATTTCAAAAATTGTAAAATTTCCACGAGCGGTAGCTCTAAAATTCTTTCCACCCTTATAACTTCGCACGTAGTTGTCGGATCAAAACAACTTTCGCAGAATGGGTTCACCTCAATAAGAAGGGTTGCTTTCGACGGCGGTGTTTCGTTCCACCATCCCTGTAACTTCCGATGCTGTCATTTGATAAAAAACAAAATTCGCTCGGTGTGTTGATCATGACGTTGAGCAGACTTTTGGCTGCGATGCTGGTAAAGTGTTGTCAGCACTGATCATTTCATTATTAATGTTATAGGAAATGTTGCTTTCAAAGTTTCAGAAGATAAAGCATCTGCTAATGAATATAAATAACAAGTGTTCTACTTTCCTAAATTTTGAAATTCATGCAAGTGGTAACCTGATAGGCATTCCTTCCTATGAGTTTCAATGCAGTGTTCGGATCGAAGTGGTGCAAGACCTGCAAAACAGGCCAATATCAAATATCATTCAGGCATTCCAAATCTAGACAATTCTTTCATTTTGCTTGGAATATCAGTTTTTCTAGCGGTTCTTTTGCGCTAGAAATCTTATTTTTTTGTGTATTATTTTTGCGGTTATATATGCTGTTAAGTAGTTGGCTCCATGATACAATGAAAACAAGGTAATCCATTGCGCATGTCGCCCACTATCCCATTCTCGCGCTAGTGACAACTGTGAGTGATTTGCCTTTAAGCCAATGTAAAATTCTGCATCTTCAAGGAGGGTGTTTGGAGTGTTAATGGTGCGATATTTCGATTTTGATGATGAGGTTTGAATGTTTGGTTGTGCGCATATATATACGCACTCTAAATTATTCATTGTCGTGAGTGGATTTAATATCTTTTCCGGAAATATAAGCTATTGAGTTTTTCATCATCGTGCTTTGTACAACAGTTTTTTCCTTGCGGGTTTCTAGGACATTTAAAAGCACAGACCAACCATTCAAACCCCATCATCAAAATCGAAATATCGCACCATTAACACCCCAAACGCTCTCCTTGAAGATACCCAATTTTACATTGGCTTAAAGACAAATCACTCACAGTTATCACCAGCGCAGAACGAACGGATTTTGGTACACGGAATCACTGTGGCCAGATTGGGCTATTTCCCAATTGGGCTATCTAATATTTGAATTCGCGGGACGTTTTTCCATTTCGAGGGTTGGCGGTTTTTGGGTTATCTATTTTTACGAAAAACTATATATGGGCTACACCGTAAAACCTACTAATCGGGACACTGTATGATCGAACCACTTGAACAATTGAACAATAAAATTAACGCACAAACTATATCTTGAGGAAAATTCACTCTGTAATCGGGCAACCTCTAGAATTGGACCGTGAACCAGATTAGCTGCACACAAATTTGATTAGTAGTACTTGCTAATCGGACCAAAAAAGGTTTTAAGATCAGCATGAAAAATTGTGCAAAAATGAGTTTTCCAGAATAATATTATCTGTTCAAGGTCAAGAAAATTTTTCGTATAATTTTTGTACAACTTTCTGCTGAAAAATTATTTAATGTGCAGAATTCGGTACGTTATAGATAGCTTGAATTTTATTGGTATTCTGATAATAATAAAATATTGATTTATTTGAGCATTGTTGCATGTTTTTCCTTTAAGCAAGAATGAATGCAATTCACTTGATAATTATGATGTAAATATTTGAACGTTTGTTCAGGTAACGCCAAAACAACGGAAAAAATCTACTATGAGTGCAAAATACAACGCTAAGTGCTCCCAATAAGTTAGAAGTAATCTGACAAACAATTGCTCGTTCAAAGAAAAAAAGCCGATAGCTTTGAAATTAGTAAGAGTCAGATGCATCGTATTTAAAAAACAAAAATCAACTGAAACGGAAATTAAATAGCGTTGGAAAATTTTGAAAACGCTGGGAGAAAACGGTTGAAATTAAATTTCCCATATTACCAGATAGATAAATTGTTGTATTAATGGTCTTCTAAGACACGCTGCAAAAATTTGCCAATATCTGGCCAGATACTTCACAGTAAAGCTCGTCAAATCACTACAAAATTAAAACTTTGTGATTTCAAGGGATCAAACAGAAAGCTAAAATCCGTTAAAAGGACTACAATATTCACTACGGCACGCTTTGTGGGGAAGAAACTGATGTTGATTTAGACACAGTTCAGGAATTTCAGTCAGAGCTAAGAATGTTATGTGATGGCTACGACGTTTCAAATATCTATAATCTTGATGGGACAGGAGTATTTTTTAGAGCAATACCTCAAAAATCACTACGCCTTAAATAGAAAAAATGTACATATGGAAAATCTTGAAAGAAACGCGTGAAAATTTCAATGGAAGCTGCGTAGGAAAAACCGAAAGACCAAGATCATTGGGAAGAATTGACATTAAGCGAAGTTTGGGCACAACTTGGCGAGCTAAAACAAAATCTTAGATGACGGGTACTAATGGTGCTAAGATGACGGGTACTAAAGAATGGATGCACACTTGATATTGAAATGCAAACACAAAACCGAAACATCGCCATCTTTTCTGAATACAGTCATTAGCTGACCTGATGACTCGGAAAAATTTCAGATCGTCAGCATACAGTAGACAAGGGGAATCGATAAAGGAAGGTCATTAATAAAAATTAAGAAAAGTAAAGGACCAAGGATAGACCCTTGTGGAACACCAAAAGAAGGATAAAATGGAGCACCGAATTTGCAGATTCACGTTCACCTCGATAAAACCAACCGGGACATTGTGCGGCACATCGGACAGTACCTGAAGAGCGTGGGACTGGAGAAAAGTGCTAATTGCCTCATGCAAGAGTCTAGGTGCTATCTGGAGCACCCCGCAGCAACCAAGTTTCGCAAGCACGTTCTGTCTGGAAACTGGACAAAGGCAGATCACGACTTACGGAAACTCGACCCGCTCATCGACAGCAAGCACTCGAACATAACCGAAATGAAGTTCTTGTTGTTGGAACAGAAAAATTTGGAATTTTTGGAGGACGGGCGTCTTCTCGATGCATTGCATGTTCTCCGCAATGAATTGACACCCCTCCAGCACAATATCAAACGCGTTCACCAGCTAGCTTCGTACACGATCTGCTCGAACAATCAAGATCTCTACCAAAGGGCCAACTGGGGCGGCAAAGGAGTCGTCTCTCGATCTCAGGTCATGGAGCGTCTACAAACGTATCTGCCGCCGTCCGTGACGCTCCCGCCCAGACGACTGAAGACGCTTCTTCACTTCAATTTTTTTCGCGAAACGTCGCTTGGTGACCCGCAAGTGAAATTGTTTGACGTACATATATCGCCTTTTAAAAGTATTTAAACATCTAAACATAATGTTAACAGCTGATCGTCTAGTCGAAAAAAAATAATTTATTTGAAAACTTGCGCTCATAGTTTTGAATGTATGAGATCGGATAAAATATTTACATTTATTCAGCCTTTCTAGCCATTAAGACTGTTTCTTATACTACTTGAATTTTTGTGCCACCCAAATTTGCAAGTTGTTTTCGCAAGCTTTTATTTTGTGTGTGAACTTTCTAGGGAAGTCCTTGAAATAATAAGTGCCCTTCTACACTTATTTTTTCAAGGACTTTTCTAAAATTTCCACACAGTTTCTGTAATTTATTCACATTTTTTTCATTTTTAAATACGTTGTGAATAAAATTTTATCTGTATATGGTATCGAAAATGTTTACTGTTTCAAACGACTTCTATGCTGCATATAGAGCATTTATGTTACTTCGTATGAATTTTACGGACATAAATATAATTTAATCAGCTTAAACGAATTGATTTAGTTATTTGTGTCGGTTTTTGGGCTACAAATAAAAAATCTTCGCTATTTTGGGCTATGAAAATTTGAAATTGGGCTATATTTTCTCGCAAATATCTGGCCACACTGCTCGGAATAGACTACCTTGTTTTCATTGTATCATGGTTGGCTCATGGTTGCTGCGTTCCCAAACTCACTCTTCTTTACATATGGGGTCAACGATTATCTGCAAAACTTTCTTCCTCTCGAAAGTGGTTAGGAGGTCAGATTGTCTTTCGTTAAGCGCCCAAGCCTCGGATCTATGGATGAGTACTGCCAACAGTGATTTTGCAGTTAGGGTGAGAATTCGAGATCTGAAGAGCCTTGACAGACTAGAATAGGTTTTCTTGGATTGTGTTTGATTGTGTGTTTCTTTCTCCATATTAATATCGGCTGCTACAATCGACTGAAGGTAGTAATAAGATTTCAAACTCATACTCGACTACTCTACTGATTCCTGCTAATGATGCACCATGTACGTACTTAATTTTTCCTTCATTTGTATCCAGGAACAATATTTTTTTTACATTGCTTGAAATAATTGGACTACATCTGGTTTATTTAATTTTATGTAAATAAATTTTGCATTTGTACATATTTAATTCACGTTTTGCGGAAGAGTTTCACAAGCAAATATTCACCTCATTGTATTTATCTATGTATGTGTTGATATATGATATAAAATGTGCAGTTTGATTGGCAATCATTTTATAAAAATATTTTGGAATAATGTCTAACTGCAATATAATAAATATACCGTGACACATACATTATTTACCAGTGGAAAAAAAAGTCCATCAGCATGTGTCTCAAAAGTCCATCAGCATATACATATGTTGTCAGTTATTTCTATCAACTAGGTGAACTACTTTCAGCACTACAATTAATTACAAACGATAACTTCACGTTTCAGCGACTATCTTATCCATCATTGGAAAATTAGACTCCCCTAAATTCAGTTCATAAATTATTCTAGCGTCCGATACAATCAAACATTCTTATAAAGTTCTTGCGTTCGAAATCCTTTCGCATGCTTCGTATGAATAATTTCACCCTGTTATTTTTTCTAATCGATAATGTTTGTATATTTTATGGTACTAAGTATTAACCAGGAGCAATATTTACAGCGCTTGAATGAATTACACGACTAAGGCTGGCAAAAAAAGTTGTGCAAATATTTACATTGTTCCAAGATTTGGGTTTGCAAACAGAGCATGTTTGCATAGCCATTGGATCCCAGTTAAATTTAAAGACACTTGTTCAGTTGTGTAAAAAAGGAGAATATGTAGAATACTTACGGAAAATACAAGATGCATAAACACATGGAAAGCAACATAGGCGACTAGAATCCAATCAAACCATTCGGGCAACTCAGCTTTCGATAATTTTACGGCAAAGAATATTGTAACGACTGGAAAAAGGAAATGGTATACTTAATATGTAGCTTGATGAAAATACCTCTCAAGCCTACTTACGTAAACTCAAACTTATTTCAAAGCAACAAAAGAATAATTTATTAAGGCTTCAATGGAAAAAAATACTCACTGGCCAGGATGTGTGCTAGATTGCCACCAAACCAATGACCCCAATTGAAGTACGGACGATTCTTGGAATTCGGTGCCGGGCGGAACAAAGCAGCAACTGGCTGGAAGAAGCACAATGCCGTTGTTATTACTCCCAAGATAGCGTGGGGATTTCGAGCGCTTGACCATCCACCGATTTCAACGAATATAATTACGAATGCAGCCATTGTCAACGACCATGTCGTGACCATACATATTCTGTGCCACTGTAAAAAGGTTTTCATTAAGCATATTACTATTGTTGATGTACTTGAAGAATGAATCTAAAATATGAATGAAAAGACTTAGTTACTAACCGCAAACCATTGATCCTTTCCACAAATCTGGCTTCCAACCCATGTCTGTTTAAAATAACGAGCCAGTAAGATACCGAGTGATGTGGTTCCAATCCATGCTGTAACCATAAACGCTCCATGCAAACGAAGTAGTAGAGTTGAAGCACCAGCAACGTCTTGTACTTCTGATAGACGAATGGGTTGAGCGGATGGCAAACGTCCTAAATTATGGTAGCCAACACCATTGTCTGAAAGAATCACAAACATTTATTATTGGAATGCAGATATGTGTATAATCGGATGTTTACAACTGGAATTCATATTCTAATTATGATTAAATATGTTTGTTTTTTAAACTTCTTTGAAATAAATGATATTTTATGAAAGATTAATGCAAGTAAACTATTAATAGATATTCTACGAACGGATATTTTTTTCTCTATATCACGGAGAGTGATATAGAGAAAAAAAAGAAGAGCACGTTCAATAAAAAGTCACACAAGCATGCTACTAATTATTCAATCTTTAATTATTAATTTATATATTTATTTATTAACCAAGCAAGGTACAAGTAACATAAACAGTAAAAAAAAGTGAAATTGGAAATTACAATGACTACATAGAAATAAAACGAACAATTAAATAAAATAATCAACAAAATAAATCAATAGTAAATTAATAAATAACAAGCAAATAAAACATTGACATATAGCTTAGGATAAAGGGTTGCGGATGGCTTGGAAAAGGGAAGATTTGAAGGATAATTTTGAGACTGTTGGAGAATAAAGATTACTTATGCTATTGAATATCCTGCAGCATCTATTTATCGGCTCATTAGCTGCGGAAGTAGTGGAGTGTTGATATTCTTTAAGTAAACGAGAGGACCTGGTGTTTCTTACAGGGTTATTCAACACTATTTTTCTATTCAGGAATTCAACCTTGATGACGCCTCTAATGACGTCGAATGTGAAGCAGGCCGAAATCATCTTTCTTCTAGATGCAAGTGTTAATAAGTTTAGATGACCCAGTCGAAACTCATAAGGAGGAAGGGTATTAAAATCGTAAGGGCTGTATAGTTCTCTCAATGCGAAAAGTAAGAATTGCTTTTGTATGGACTCGAGTCTGCTACTGTGGGTTTCAAAAGCCGGATTCCAGCAAATGGAAGTATATTCGAGAATGGGGCGTACAAGTGAGATGTATAAGGATCTTGTAACCCACAGGTTACGAAATTCCTTCGCACGTCTTTTGATGAAGCCTAGCTATTTGTTTGCACGGGAGAGTATTTTATCATAATGCAAGGTGAAGCGGAGTTGCTCATCCAAGACAACACCAAGGTCTACAACGTTATCAACTCGAGCTAACAAATTATTCCCGAGGAAGTACATGTTATGTGAGTCGGTGCATTTTCGGGAGAAACTTATAACTTGGCACTTAGCAATGTTGAGAGAGAGCTTGTTTTCATTGTGCCAATGATCAAGTGAATCAAGTTTGGATTGGAGAAACAGTGCATCGAATTTAGATTTAATGATGTGATAGACTTTGAGATCGTCGGCATAAAATAGATGTGGTATATTTGCTAGGACGTCAGATAGGTCAGAAATAAATATATTAAAGAGAAGTGGGCCAAGATGGCTACCTTGTGGTACACCAGAGGTAGCAGAAATATTTTCCGATAAAAGTCGTTGAAATTTTACCAGCTGAGTTCGATTTCGAAGGTAAGAAGTCAGCCAGCTAAACAAAGATCCACCAAGTCCGAATTTCAGTAGCTTTAGGATTAAGGTAGGGTGGTCAACTCTGTCAAAGGCTTTACTAAAGTCTGTATAGACTGCGTCAGTTTGGTATCCTTTCTCCATTTTACACGGGACGTCTGAGACTAGGACTGTCAAATTTGTGGTAGTTGAGCGACCTTTTCTAAAACCATGTTGTTGCTCGTTCAAACGGGAGTCAACAAGTGGAAAAAGTTTATCGTAGACAATCTTTTCAAAAACTTTCAGAATAGAAGATAAGATGGCAAATCCTCTATAATTCCCGATACAGCGTCTATCACCATTTTTGAAGATAGGTGTGACATATGAAAGTTTCCAACAGGATGGGAAAACTCCAGACGAAAGTGATCTGTTGAAAAAAATATGAATGGGAGTTATAAGCTGCTCTACACATTTGCGCAAGAAAGTTGGAGGAAGAAGATCTGGCCCTGGACCTTTGTTACAGTCAAGCTCCGAAATAGCTTTACATATTTCGTCACGTGTAATTTCTAAGTGGCTCATAAAAGCTGTAGAAATAGAATGAGAGGAAGGGAGATGTGAGTTTGATGAGTCAGGAGCAATAAAAATATTCTGGAAATTATCTGCGGATAAATCACAAATCTCATTAGGAGAGGAAGAAGTGATATCATTAAAGAACATCGACGATGGATAGCCAGTAGTTTTTCGCTTCACATTTACAAAATCATAAAATTTTTTCGGGTTTTGATTACTAATTATTTGTTTATTTTGTCTTGATTACTAATTATTTGTTTATTAGTTGTTACCTCTGACTTCCGAGCCAGCAGCAATAAATAAGTAGTAACGACCATTGACTAAATCGAAAGTTTGTCCTTTTACTACGGTCACAGGTTCTCTTTCTACTTTGCAATAAATGGTGCCGTCTTTGAATGATGAAGACAGAAGCCGGATGATATTTTGATTCTGAAATTGAATATGTTTATTGTTTTTTCCAAAAGCGCATTATTTGAGCACTTACGATGCCTTCTCGGGAATCATTGTAGTTAGGCTTGCCTGTCGTCCAGGACGTGTATGCTGTCACCTTTCCACCTTGTGGAATACATTGTATAACACTGTCATCACCCATGTTCTTATCCATGGAAAGTGCCATTGCAACGAAAGCAGCGTCCTCTAAAAGTTATAACATATTTCTTTTAGAATTTTATCATACAGAAACCATGAAAACAAATTTAAATAAAGTTTAAGTTGCAATTGTAAAAAACAATTGCTTTAGACAAGAAAATAGAAGCTACAACCGATTCAGAGTATCCCAAATGAGTTCGAATTTTGATCGATTTTGGAATTGCCACAATCATTGATCATTGCATTACTACTCGTATATTTAATCTGCTAGCTTCTCGAAGGATAAATACTGACATAAATTCCGATAATTCCATTCGGGTATACTTTAGTTAAATTTAAGATTTCATCAATCCAATGGGATAATTTATCAATATGTGTATGTTCGACATGTTCATTGAGTGCAGACTAGACTAGTTGTATCAGAAACAAGTATGCGTATCAAGCGCTAAGATTTAACGAGTACTGGACCATTAATCATAAGCATGCACAAAACTTTGAAACAGAGGGGGCAAACACCCAAATCGGGCAAACATCCTTCTTGATTTTACGTGAATTACTGTGAAATCGAATTAGCAAAGATATAGAAGTAGAATCTTTGTGAATTAGAGTAGAGTGCAGTACAATTTTTTCAAGAGTGGCTTAGCAATTGGCCCCATTTGCCTCCTTTTGTGCACGTTACTGCCATTAATACTTAATGTATTCAAACGGAATTTTTTTTTTGAAAATCAACGTAGAGTAGAATAAAAACGATATTTTAAAATTAGGGGTACTTCTAAAGATTTCGCAGTTTTAAGATAACATCTTCAATATGGTGCGTTCAATCAAGCAAACGGCTAGTCTGCTCTAAGGGAGTTAGATAATTGACACTTATTGATTTCAATGAATAACTTTTATAATATTGTTGCATGCACGCCAAACGAACCGTATGACGTTGTATTGGCACCAGAAAAAGCTAGAAACGGCGAGGAAAATACTCGACATACATGTACTTCATACATGTATTCAAACAACGAAAACAATCAGATAAAACGTAGAATAATCCTCTAGAAAGTAAAAAGGGAACATTCCAGAACCCAAACCATGAGTCAGATCTCATATGATGACGGAATTTCCCATTAGTCATTTCGAAGACGGATCCAGAACCCAAGACACAGTTCTAGAAAGGCCTAGATGTAGGCAATAATAATTAATCGCACCAGCCAGAGTATAAATACCGCCGCGAGAGGAGCTGGCAATCAGCTGACAAAGCGGAAACAGCGGAAAGGCTGTTACCTTGAAAAGCGATACAGTAAATTAGTGTATCCGGGCGCGGTTAATTAAAAGCGATAAAGTGCGAGTAATTATAGTGCGATAATTATATTGTAGCGCGAAATTATAATAGTGCGATCAGTAAAGTGTACGGAATTGAGTGTTATAAATATTTGTGTGAATAAAAGTGTAATTAGTGTTGATAAAGAAAACTGTTTTATTTCACGAATGTGAAGAATATCGAATCCACGAAAGGTGTTTAACGGTAAAACACAACAACATAATGTTTATAGTTGCATGATAAGCGTGGTACACAATTAAACAAATTATATTAATTTATTTAGTAACAATGATCGTAATGGAATAGTGTGATTATTATCAAGCAGCGAGGTACGCTTTTGGGAGCCCATACGAATGAAACGAATTGATAGAGTTTTATTGAGTCATCAGATTTCAAAAATAAAATTAGTAAGCAATTAACTTACGTATGCCGGTTTGTATTTCGAACTCAAATCGTTCCCCTTTGACCGTAACAGCACCCATAGCTTTGCAAGATTGATCACTAACACAATTATCTGGAAGCCCAAAACAGGTTTTGGTCGATCCGCAGCCTTCATAGAATGGATTTGATTGTTTTGGCTGAAAATAAATATAAAAAAATATATTCGATTAGAACCAACATGGAATTTATTCTAATATAAATTTCGTAAGTTGGTAAGCATATTTAACAAGGCATTAAAAGGACATTATATAGTAAATGGGGCATTTCACGTGAAGCGGACAGTGAAAAAAAGTTGAGGCTGTGGATTTTGTTAATATTGTGCATAATGGAACTTCTAGAGAATATGAACGTGGATACGCCTTTTTATCTATGAAGTTTAGTTGCCGAGCTATGGGCTTTTGAATAATTGACGAAATTGATGAAAGGTTTATTATTATTTATTTATTTAGTGTCTTAATCCACAGAACAAATCCAATTATTGATTAGACAAGAAGAAAAAAAAAATAAATACAAGTAGATGAAAAAAATAAAAAATAAATACAAGTACGTAAAATATGTAAGAAAAAGAAAATAATATGAAAACCAAGAAAATCAATAAGAAAATAACATGAAAACCAAGAAAATTAATAAATTCATAATGGAATAACAATACAAAAAAGAATAAAAAGCAAATCGATCGGAAAAGAAACAAACAAAATGAGTAAATTAGGATATATTACGATTATAAGAGATAACGTTATTTTTTAAAGTATTTTTAAACACAGATAACGTTTGAGGCAGAGGACCAAGGTTAAGGCTATTGTGCTGACGAGGCAAACGCAAGAGGGGGGAAAAGAAATAGGTGTCCGTACGGGCAAATGCAACATTAAAGGCAAATAATGTTCTATTGAGACGGCCCAGTTCCCTAACTGAAAGTTGAATGCTGGGGTCAACCAATATACTGCCTTTAAAAAGTTTAAAAAGGAGGCACTCGTCGAGGAACACTCTGCGTGACTCAAGGGAAGGAATTTGAAGGATGGAGAGGCGCATACTGTAATCACAATACGGAATACTGTACTTATAGAACAACGAGCGGGTGAATCGGCGTTGCACGGATTCAACCGCATCGATCAAGTATCCATAATGTGGACACCAAATTTGGCAACAGTATTCAAGAACACTACGGACAAAAGAAAAAAACAGATTAAGAGAGGTGGAAAGATTAACAAAACGTTTAGAGGATCTGATGATGAAGCCGGAAAGACGAGAAGCCTTGGCAGTGACGTGAAGAATATGCAAGTCGAACTTTAATTTGCAGTCAAAAATCACGCCAAGGTCTTTGATATTAGAAACAGCCAGCGCCGGATTTACCATAGGGCTAGCAGGGGCTGCAGCCCCGGGCCCCTGGGATCCTGGGGGCCCCTTACTCTCGAAAAATAAGAATAAAAATTACGAATAATATAACAAAACACATTATATCAAACGTAGAAAAATTGTTTTTTTCAATTTGTTGACTCAATTTTTTAGGTATTCATACTGCGGATTTGATTTTTGTTATTTGAAAAGAATTTAGTTACAGTATCTGTCAGAGAGAAAAATTATTTTACAAAAAGTCAATATATTTTTGTAAAAAATAGAAAAATATTGTTTAGTTCTAGCTACACATATCCGCTGAGAAAATGCATTTGGAAATCATTCGCTTGAGAATTCATAATCCATAATATTCTAAAGCAAGGTTTCTGAAAATGTAATACATCACATATAAGTTAAAACGAAAGCATTTCTCTCAAAAACTGATTGAAAAGAAATAATACTATATTATGGTTTCAAAAATGACGATGCGATTCGGGGAACGCATACTCAAGTTTTTTTCGCGAACTTCGCTGCCGCATCGCCGCCAGTTTCACGGAAAAACAAAACAACACTTTTCGGCACGCGTCTGCTGCACACGGTGTTTGATATCAGTCGGAAGCAAGCTCTATAGGTGGAGCTCTAGTCCGAACTACTTTTTTCTTGTCAGTTGTCTGTGCTCATTGAATTTCTTACTGGAAGTGCCCCAACGCCGTATTTTCTTTTCCATGTGATATTTTAATTTTTAAAATGCCATGTTGCCTCTTCAACCCCATCGCAAATATTCTTGTCGAAATGACAAAAAGAAAGAAAAAAAAACGAGAGAAGAAGCAATTAAGAAACTGCCTAGTGTAACCAAATATTTTACACTTACACGTCCTTCAATTGAAGAAAATCAATCAGGTAAGAATATAACCAACTGTGAATATTTTGTTTGAAGTTATATAGTGTATCAAAGCGATAAAAAAAATCATATACAGCGCATAGTGCATTCGTGATCGCGTACATGTACTGTTTTAGTGTGTAATATGACATATCAATCGAGAAGTTTACTTGAATTTCATAAACGTCTTTTTAAGTGACACAAGATGAGATATCTGCTCCATCTGAAACATCAACTGATTTCTTGCGTGTTAAAAACAGTACATCTACACTTGACGACTCCGTTTCTATCATTGACAAAGTTTACTCGAACGATGAGAGTGATAAGACTGATGAAGGTAAATTTAAACTATTTTATTATCAATCGATTACGTATTTTTAATTTTGTTTTTAATTGTTAATAATTATTTTTAAATTTTAATAATGACTTTTTAATGATTTAAAAATTGATATTTTCAGACTCATTTTTAATTCAGCTATTATTTTTTTTAGATGTAGAGACTGTGGAGAGAGATCCTGCCTTGTGGCCTTTGAGATTGTGCGAGAATAGCCATGAACGTAATAAATATTTGCGAAATGATTGTTTATACTTTCAAAACAAGAATTCTAGTTTCAAGACATCGAAGCGAGAGTACAACAATCAAAATAGGTATTTTTCACCAAATTTATTTCAGAAAATACTTCAGAATGGTGAAAAGTGTGAACGAAAGTGGCTCATGTTTTCTGAATCAGCTGGATCTGTTTTTTGCTATGCATGCAAATTATTTTCCACAGATTATGACAATCCTTTTGTTAAGCATGGATTTTCCAACTGGAAAAAAGGCAATGAATATATTTGTTGTCACGAAAATAGTAAGGAACACTACAACTGTATGTCACAATATTTGAATTTTTCATCAAAAAGTAATCGTATAGATAAAAGTATGGTACAAACATTTGCAAATGAAGTGCAATATTGGCATAAAGTGCTTACAAGAGTTCTATCAGTCATACGACTTCTCGCTGAAAGAGGCCTTCCATTTCGTGGAACGACGGAAACAATCGGTTCACCAAACAATGGTAATTTTTTGGGTATGATAGAACTGCTTGCTGAATACGATCCGTTCTTACAACAGCATATTAAATTATATGCAAATAAAGGTAGTGGAAATGTTTCGTATTTATCAAAGACTACATACGAAGAATTTATAGAGCTTATGGTTGAAAAAGTGTTGCAGCACATTATAAATGAAATAAAAAATGCAAAGTATTTGGGACTTGTGCTGGACTCAACTCCTGACATTTCACATGTCGACCAATTATCGGTTGTAATTCGGTATTATGCAAATAATCAAGTTTATGAACGCTTCATTGATTTTATACCAATAAAAAGTCACAAGGGTAAGTCCATGTCGGAAGATGTTTTGTCATTGCTTGAAACACTTTCTATTAAATTAGAGAATTGCCGAGCACAGACATACGACAATGCTCGCAATATGTCCGGCAAATACAACTGACTCCAAGCTTGCATATGCGGAAAAAACCAACTGGCATTTTATGTTCCATGCACTGGTCATTCATTAAATTTAGTCGGAGAATGTTGCGTACAGGTGTGTTCTATTGCCGTCAACTTTTTTGGTGTTTTGCAACAGTTATACGTATTTTTTTCCGCGTCAACTGGTCGATGGGACATCTTAGTGGGTGAAAAATCGATTTTGAAAAACTTATCGAAAACAAGATGGTCACGACGATCAGATGCTTCTAGAGCTTTGAAAGATAATTTCGAAGGTATCTACAAGGCATTGGAGAAGATAGCTAATGACGTATACCAGAAACCTGTAGTGCGTAACGAAGCTTCAGCTTTAATGACACATATCATCAAGCTTGAAAATGCGTTTATGACTGTTTTTTGGGACTTCGTATTGAATCGTTTTGATGCTACAAGTCAATACCTGCAGAAAGTAGAAGTAGATTTGATTTCTGCCAGTAAGATGCTCTTATCTTTAGTCGATTTCGTCCAGAATTTGCGAGATAAATTTTCTGATTTTGAAGGTAAAGCTAAGGAACTTAGTCCCTTGGTTAGTAAAGAATATTCTGATACCAACAAGCGCAAAATAACTAAGAGACTAGCAGACGGAGGAGTGCAAGCTTGTACTTTGTCTGGCTCAGATAACTTTCGCATCAATACTTACTATGTGATAATAGACAATCTAGTCGTTGAATTGCAAAAACGATGCAAAGCTTACACTCACATCACTGAATTGTTTGGTTTTCTTCTGCACTTGCTGGTCATGGATGAAGACGATTTACAAATCAAAGCAAATAAACTTGTAGAAGTTTACTCAAATGATTTAGACAACAGTTTTTTTCTCGAGTTGAAGCAATTCATTCCTCTTTTGAAATTGCAAGAGAGAGGTTTCTTTTCGAACCGTTCAAAAGAATCTGATAAAGCAATTGACGAACTACTGAACCCTGTGAAAGTATTGAATTGGATAGTCGCTAATGACATGATCTCAGTATTCCCTAATACGTATATTGCCTACAGAATTCTAGTCACAATTGCGAGACAGAAAGGTCATTTTCTACGTTAAAAAGAATAAAAAATATGTTTAGATCGACAATGCTGAACGAAAGACTGTCCTCTTTAGCAAGATTGAATATTGAAAAAGAGCTGCTGAGATCGTTTGATTTTGATGATGTAATAGCGGAATATGCAGCAAAGAAGGCGAGAAAGAAATGTTTTTAACTATAATGTATATTGTAATTACCTGTAAAAATAAAAATGTTTACTTGTCAAAATAAAAATGTTTAACATTGAATAATTCGGATTTTATTCTCTTTTCGCAAAAGTTGGGATTTTCTTTGCCCTTAAGAGGGCCCCTTCGTTGTTTAGCCCCGGGCCCCTATAAAGCTTAATCCGGCGCTGGAAACAGCATTGAGAGGAGAGCCAAGGACACAATAGGAGAAAACAAATCCGAAAAATACTAAGCATACCGATTGGTATAGAAAATTCAGTGTTCTTTTTAATTTTGAAATTAGAATTGAAAAAAATAATTATTTTCGCCGCAGCGAAAATTAATTTGCAAGGTCTATTTTTAAAAACAATTTGTTGCAGTCAATGAGAACTTGTATGGTGTTTTGTGAGAGGTCAGTAGCCATTGAAGATAAAAATGGTTGCAGCTATGGGAGAAATGGGGATGTTTAAATTTGACCTTACAAGTTGATATTTAAAGTCTAACATTCATATATGCAGCCCCGGATCTAGGGGGGGACAAGCCGGGGTCCGCGCCCCGGCCGGCAGATTCAGAGAGCGGCAGATTCAGAGAGCGGCAGATTCAGAGGGCGGCAAAAACAAGCTTAGCAGACGAATACACTACTCAACATTATCGCAACTTTGCGATGACTGAGGCACGCAGTATAGTAAAATAATAAAAAAATAATAATATAAATTGTTTATTTCGGACAACTAAATGATTCATAGTGTGGTCGTGAGGCTTATAGTAGGTTAGTATCACTAAAAACACAAATCACTTTAAATATAAACATAAAAAACATAGATAAAATCCATTTTGCTGCGCCGAAAGCGATTAAGGAAGTGAGCTGGTTTCCGTGATCACCCTCCGCACAAGGCAGCTCCATAGTGGCGAAGTGAACCTAACAGCGATATATCCTACTTCCATCCCATCATCATCACAAAGATATTATTACATTGGACGCGCAAAGTGTCCAGCGATCTTTTGGCATATCTGACCCACAGTTCCCCTATGTAAAAGCAATATGCTTGGAAAAGCCTTACCTTAACTTGCTGCATACAACAGGAAAATCTGCGAGCCAAATTATTCTCTTCGGGGCACGTAGGCATAGATAAGACAACAATCGCACTCTCCCGGTGCCCGCGAAACTCGCGGACACGGCGGCTGGTTCAGTGGCAGTGTGCAAGTGAAACACATTTACATTTGAGGGCAGTTCGCGTCCTTTGGAAAGCGATGCCGCTATATTTAGACAGATCCTGCGCATTGCTATGGATCCTGTATTGTATCTGTCAGCAAACTGTCTTTCTTTTCGTGGGTCCCACGAAACCCCTAGCGATCTCATCACACAATGTCCTCAGCCTGGTCAAGAGAACTTCTTGAATTTAGTTTTCCTGCTCTCCAAACATAATTCAACTCTTAAGTTTCAATGGCAACACTTAAAAAAGGGACAAATATCATATTTATCAAAGACAATATAGAATAAAATTATTGACATAATGGCAAAACAGTTAGGAATATCATTCTAAACGACATCAAAGAAGCCAAATACTACACAAGAATGTTCGATTGCACTCCAGATGTCTCGCATACAGAACAAATGAGCAAGGTCATTCGCTATGTATAAAGACTAGTGATGTGTGTAAAATAAAAGAAAGTTTCATTGATTTCAGAGAAGTTGCTGGAAAGACAGGGAAGAATATTGGTCAACAGATTATGGAAAAATTGACAGTTGATGGTTTAGATATTAGACAATATCGTGGCCAATCTTATGATAATGGGTCCAATATGACTGCCACTTATAACAGAGTGCTAGCCAGGATTGCAGAAAAGAATGAGCTGGCCGAGTTTGAACCGTGTTTGGCTCACTCCTTAAATTTTGCCGGTGTCCATTCTGGTTCATCATGCCCGGAAGCAATAAACCTAATTGGAGTAATTCAGAAAGTATAATGCTATTCTTCGATTACACTACTCGGTGAGATACTATGAAAAAATATGTTGAAAACCAATTTTGAAGGAAGCAGTCAGACGAGATGGTCGGCGAAACATGTCGCTGTGAAAGCCCTCTTAAATAATTTTTCGGAAGTGGTGAAATCCTTGGAAGAAGTTGAGCAAACGTCCCATGCTCCAGAAGCAAAGTACGAAATAGGCTATTTTTTAAGTGCTGTAAAGAATTTTAAATTTATTCTTAACTTGACGATTTGGGCAAATATTTTCCGCGAAATCAATAGTAAAAAAGTGAATATCGAAATTCAAAAGGAAAATATAATCCTCGCGCGTTCCAATAAATGGCCCTATGAAAACTTTGCAAAAATTGTGAGAAAATTCATTTGAATATTGGTTGGAAGAATCTAAAAAAATTGCTGGAAAATTGGCGTTCAACCTATTCTGCCAAATAAAAAAATTCTGATGTGCACAAAACAATTTGATGAGATGTTTGATAAATCACAAAGACTTCAACATGTTCAACTCTTTGCTAAAGCAACAATTTTGCATTTCTCAATGGTACTGAAATTTTGAATATGTCAACCAAAGAACTGCAGAAGCATGGAGCAGATCTTGGACCGAAACAGGAGCAAGATATAAACACAGCTAAATTCTGATAGGAATTCTACGTTTTTCAAGAGCAAACTTCAGTTTTATTTGGAGATATAAAAAATGCTAGCGCTTTCAATCTCTTGCAACAGATCCATGTGCATCATTTGCAGGATGATTTTCTTAATACTGGTATTGCCCTAAAAGTTTACACTACGCTTACTACTACATCCGTAAGCTGCAAGCGAAGTTTTGGCAAACTTTAATTTATTAAAAATTATCTACAATCGTCGACGAGCCAGGAACGTTTGTTGAGTCTCGCAATATTTGCAATACAAAATCAAACTGATCATGTGATTAATTATAATAAAGCCATAGATTTGTTTGAAGAACAAAAGCCTCGAAGATTAAATCTATAACTTCAATGTGCAACATAATAATTACTTTTAATCTCACATTTTATTTCAGACCCTATCCTGTCTTATCCTAATTAAAATAGATGTCCGACAAGTTCATGTATTTTTGGAAAAAACATATGTATGCTTAAGAGAGCAGCGCTAGACCCGCCGTTGTCGCGTTCTATGGGGAAGACCTGTGTCCATCAGTGCGCGTCTTATGGCACAAATGATGATGATGATAAAGGTAAAAATATTGGTGGCTGGGGGCGGCATTTTTCAGTTTTTGCCCCGCCTCGAAAAAATTCAAGATCCGAGGCTGCATATATGTTATTGATTTGTGATCATGGTTCCCTTTTTATCTATAAATTAGCATAGACAACGTATATCGTCTCCAAAGCTTATCAAAGCAGAGAATATTGATACGAGAAACTCGATTGTTTTGCGGAATAAGCCTCCGAAAGCAGAATCAAAGTGGAATTGTTCTTGCGGGATGATTAAAATTGAAAATTTTCATTGAAAATATATTTTTTTGTTGTTTATTTTTAATTTATTTTGAGAATCAATGCATACTTTCGAAACCACTTATTAAAATAAAAAAATTTCAATAAACATTTTTCAATTTGAATCACAATATGTACATTTTGGCATTCACGTTGACTAAACAGAACGGAAGGCTACACTGAAAATAAACTACATAGCGCACACTCCTATGCAAAATAGCGTTGTATTCGTGGTTGCGTACACAATGTAGATAGTTGTCTGAGCTATAGAATATAACTCCCAGCATTATTCTAAAAAGTATACAAAGCGAACACTCACGCTTGTCACGCTATATAACAGCGTGACAATTACGGTGACCATATTTCATAGAGCCGTATGAAAAATTGGTTTTTGCTTCAAAGAAAAAATTCCTATATAATATATGATTTTCCTGTATACACATAGTCTCAACGCCCATGTACATATTTCTGTCTTTTATGTATAGTATAACTTTAAAGTGAACTGTGTAACACGAAAAATCGAATAAACTTGTGGAACGTTCTAGGTAGAGCATCGACTGTTAAATCCTGGGGTCTCTGGTTAGATTCCGGAATAGGTCAGACAGAGTTTTTCGGAATCGGTGACGAGAAACATTGAGAAATGTCTTCTCGAACTATTTCCATACATGTATCATATCTCATAGAACGGGAAAAATCGATAGATCCTCAGTAAACGCTGATAAAAATCTTCCAGAAGTTAAAACATAAACAGATTTTCATAGGGCGAACTAAATCCAGGATAGCCTAGAAGCATGTAATCACAATCGACGGGTATAGCCAAGTATAAATATTTCCGAGGAGATTTCTATGCTGAATCAATTTTATACAGCGAGTCTTTTTCAGTAGAAAAACACAACAATTGGTGTCAGAAGTGCGGTCCTTTCACGTTCGCTGTCAAAAAGTGAACTTTAATAAAGCTGCGTACAGTGAATTTATGTGAAACGTAAAAAATTCGTAGTGTGTGGATTTAATAAAAAGTAAGAAGTTTCGGACAATCAACTCAGCAAGAAGTTGTGTAGACCAAGTGAAATTGTAAGAAGCTGTGTGGACTAAGTGAAATTATAAGAAATTGTGTGGACTAATTGACGAACCTAGTGCCGAAGCTACTGAATGAATCGAAATTGGTGGAGTTGAACTTAGAGTGCGGAAAACGAAATCTGGCGACGAATGGAAATAAAATGGCTTAAATATCAGGACTAAGATCCGAAAACGTTCAAATTTTCGGACGAGGATTGGTCAGGAATTGCTTAGCAGTCAGAAGAAAAATCATATGATGGATTTACTGCAAAAAATGACTTTGGATAAGAAACAGAAAGCCACGAAACTGGATCAGAAACTTGACCAGCAAGCCTTCCACATTGAAAAGCAGCTGGAACAGCAGGCCAGAAAATGTGAGCAGCTGATGTAAATCAAACACTAGAGAAACTCAATGTGTTGAGGTGAAACAGAAATTCGACAAGCAGAGGCAGAAACTGGTAGTACTTGAGGAAGAAATCAATTTACTTGAATCAGATTTGCAGCAAGTGAAAACCGTAGGAACTGCTCCAGTTGAATCGTTGGTATTAAAAAACTTAAAGCACCCATTTTCTACGGACAAACTTCTTGGGACCATCTACAGAGCCCAGTTTGATGCGGCTGCAGAATATAACCATTGAAGCGATTGAGAACGTGTGACCATACTAATGGTGTCATTGAATGGAGCCACGGCTGAAATACTTCAAACAAATCCACTTCAGCTATTTGAGCTTGATGAATGCTTTGGGTATGCGATACGACGAAGACCACCTGAAGAATGTTCAACGTTTTACAGCTCAGAGCACGTGCACAGAAGCCAAGGGAGGCGTTGCAGCAGTTAACTCAGGGCATCAAGCGGTTAGCATTTCTGTCTTGCTTCAGGTCGAATCCTGAGCATCACGATGAAACAACGAAACGTGATGAAGAACTTCAACTAGCACTTCGTTTGGCTGACAAACGGATGCTGAAGGAGTCTTTGGTCTACGTTTTGATGTACAAACCAGTCAAAGTGTCACGGAGCAAAGTTAGAGTCCGTGAAGTGCACGAGAATGCTCATAGTATATCCAGGGACTCAATAAGAAGTTGAGTCCCTGAATGTTGGAATTGCGGAGAAAAAGGACAGTTGAGGTACGATTGTCACAAAAAATGGAAGTCGACTAATTGTCAGGGATGTGTGCATCGAAAAGCAAATACCACTGGAAAAGCAAATACCACCAGCTAGTAGAGCTCCTCGATGCTGGAACTACTGAAAGAGTCATGACTCCTACAAGAAAGATGAAACCTGGTAGTGCCAAAGATGATCAATAAGATACAAGCAAAGCAATGAGTCTACACGGTTGAACCTAACCACTTGTTCTTGCAGAATGGCAGTGAAACCAGCAGATGGTTACTGTACATTGCCCCATACACCAGTTCTTGGTGAGATCGTTTGGCAGATACAATTTGGAGATAGAGTATTCCAGCATCAGTTCCTGGTAACAGAGATAGTCGACGAGTACACACTTAGAATGGACTTCCTGGGCTCTCATGGTTTCAACCTAGATTTGGAAGAGCAGAAAATCAAATAGGACAGTGAAGTATCATTAGTGCGTCAACCAGAATGGAAACTTTCGAGCAGAAGCAAAAGAAGATCACACGTACCTAGTCGTGAAACGAGTAGGCATTTTATCGAAACGAGGAAACACAGTGAGAGGCATCGAACGCAAAACTCTTTCGTTAAGTGCAGCAGAACAAAGAAGAAGTTAGCGTCTGAGCGGAAAGACATATTGGGTACAATTTCTTCAAGCAAACACATTTGATCGGAATCTAATATACCACCAAAAGACACCAGATCAAAAAGGGAGTACAATTCAGCTATGTTCCAGGAAAACGTTATATTGTGGCTCTAAAAACTGCGTCTGAAGAAAGGCCTAAGTCTTCTCAGCTGCAACCAACGTGAGAAGGATCATATCGCTTAATCAGATGGCTCAACGATGTTATTTACCGGATAGAGCAGCATCGAAGATTAAAGCTGTGCACCTAGACTGGCTTGCCCCCACCATTGAAACAACACTTGGTTGACGACCAATCTGTTCGGGATAAACAGGTCTAAGGAGGGGATAGTGTTGCATGTACACCAAATAACACCAAATAAATCATATATAACCCTATCATTGCCAGAAATAGCGAGAAACATCTAGATTTCTCTTTTCCTATTTCATAGGGAAAGAGAAATCGATAATGGTTCAGAAGCATGCAATCACAATCGACGTGTATGGTCGAACACAAATATTCCCGGCGAGATGTCTCAGCTAAGTCGGTCTTATAAAGTGAGCCTTGCAAATCAAACCTGTGGATAAAGCGATTTGATTTTTTCCCTAGCGGGCTAATTTAAAAACGATTGATTACAACTCGAGTGGCATTGTTCTAAGTGTGATAGTACTGATAGTTGAATTGTCTAAGCGAATTTTTGAATAAAAGTTTGTTTAATCGTAGTAAATGAACTGTTTAATTTCGTGAGCGTAGAGAATATTGAAACTCAACAGTATCGTAAAAAATTATCATTTACAGACTCAAGAAACTCGATGTTTCCAGAAAATCAATGAAATTCCTACAACATACAACTATTTTAGAAAAATCAATGAAATTTCTATAACACGCAAAAGTCAAAAATTTTCATATAATTTGCTCGAATTCCACTTTGACTGAGTCAATGCCTCTTTCGAAATGCAAATGTCAGAGACAAAAACTAGACGGTGGCAGGGCACAGCCGAGATGTTATCAACTTTTTTCCAACAGCTACTAGTTTGTTGCACCGTTGATGATGATCATCATGATTAATTTAGCAGCAAATGCTTTCTTTTCAATTAATTTCACCGTATTTAACTCAGTATTTGAATCGAATTTCGGCAGTTTTTAGATAATTCGTTTTTATTCAATACTACCATTTCGATTTCAATAGTAATGACGTTAGTATATGAACTCACTTAGATCGGATTAGCATAATTTGAGTAACATAATTAAAAGTTTGGAGAACTTAAGAGGATATCATTCTTTTATGAAAGTAACTTTTCTTAAACTAACTGAAATATGTTTAAATTTACCAGTGGTGCCACTTCAGGTATATAGACAGGAACTGTTGATGTTATTGGTGGTCTAAGTGAACTACTTCCGAAAACGTTTGTATTATTCACCAAAACATCGACAGGATATGAGTTAACTCCAACCCAGAATTGGTCGTAAGCTTGAGCAATGGTTGCACTGAAATATAAGGTTACATATAACAATTACGAACAAAATTGCTTAAAACTATTCTTACTTGAATATAACTTGACCTAGAAAATCAACAGGTGCCTGCCATTCCAAGTAGAAGTCCTGTTTAGGTTTCGTATTGGCATGGGTTGCAGTGCTCTGTGGTCCACCACAATTTATAACCTTGGTCAGACCTTGAGGTACTGCATTAAATTGCCCCACCTGCAATAGATCCATCAGTTCATCTCAATAGCCAAAATAGTTGATTAATTAAGTAAAATAGGCTAAAACTAGTAAATACTCGAAAACTTACAATTTGATACGGTGGATCAATATTGCGCGCTTGTATCATAAATCCAGCGAAAGTTAATTCTCTGGGAGTTGCGACAATATCTATTCTCAAAGTACTGCCCAAGCCGACACTACGACCAGACACTATTCGAAAAGGCGATGGCGTCGTCATTGGCAGTATTGTGCCACCTGCATGGTATGGAACCATGGAGTCGCATACTTCTTCGGGAGCACCATTTGGAAGAGTATCACTCAATGACCACAAACTTATAAGAAACAGTATGAAGAAACGCGTCTTCCACTTCATTTTTGCAAATGTCTTTCTGTAAGTAAAAAGTAAATATTTATTAATTTTTAGTATGTTTTAAGATTTGTTTTGTTTGGTTTGCAATTAGAAATATATGGAAGACAATTTGAAACCGAACCAAAGATTTTTCGTTAGAGCTTTTGGATTCTTACGCCTTTTTAAAATACGGTTCGATTGGGACTCCTAAATAATCAATTTTCAGTATAATATTTCATTGACATAATGTACTTCAAGATAAAAACTTTATAGAGCAACGTTTTATAAAGCACTTCAGCTATTATATACAATAGCATATCATTATTTATGCACATAAAATATAAGTATCTACTGTTGCATGTACTTCTAGTTGAATAATGCATATGAGGAGGATCAAATCTATCAATATTTTGTTACTACCCCATTTGCGTCTGTAACAATTTAGTATGTATTTTGCCCGACAACCCCCAACATTTTTACTAACAATAATACTGTCGGTCTCATTTGTCAATTTTAAAGTTTAGCAGGTGATCATGCCACAGCATGGCGTCTATGAAAACACCATGTTCAACTAAAAATTGGGTTTCGTTCTTCGAACTATGTGTACGAGTACTAGACAACCTAATTTGATGGTTTCATTCTCCAACGGCCGTTCTAGAAGGGTTTGATTAAAATCTCTACCCATTTTACATCAAATTAACAAAACATGCCTTTTTCGTTTTTTCTTCGATCATTACTTTTATTTTCTTCAACCGTTACACAGTTTAATTTTAAAATTTTCGTAAAACTCATTTTTTCTTGGGCCGATCTTATTCATTTATGATCGAATTGTTACCGGTTGCTGCGAATCTTCTTGCATTTTTTCTTTGCGCTTTTTTGGGTTTGCGGTGAATGTTTTGATAGGAAACTAAAACTGGGCAAATTGTAATTAAATTTCACTAGACTGGCGTTCATTACTCGAAAGAAGTGTGCGTTGAACCGCACAAGAAAGCATTTTCATTAACACTTCGACTTGTAGCGTCTGATACTGTTCTCGTTTATGAATCAGACGAACGATTGAAGGTAAGTGAGCTCTAAAGGTGAACAGTATCACGTGCGGTGAAAATGAAGCGGTTAATTCAGGTACATACAACAAGGAATCAGCATTTAAAATGGAAGAGCTGATTGATGGGACTCAGAGTCATTTTTTTCTAACATAAAACACATAGTAATGCATTTTCTATTCCATAAAAAAAATACCGTAGATATTAAGCAAATTCAAGATCTGGATCCAATGTGTACAGTTTTTTAATTATTCAATTTGCACCATATCACTTTTTTGCAGTTCATTTTAGAGTCGGTATCATAACAGTATATCTTATTAATTACCATAGTCGATTCGGGAGTTTGTGTTATTAATTATCTTTGTGCTGTGCAAGTATCCGCTGACTTATGTGTGTCCATATGAATGTAGTTTGTCGCTTTTATGAATCTCTTGGCTATAACCGATAGCTATTTAAGTTAAAAGAGCAGAGATAGCTTTTACAAATGCTCGACGAGCACTAAAATCTTTTTACCGAAATTTCAGATTTCTATATATGTATATATATATATATACATATATATATATATATATATATATATATATATATATATATATATATATATATATATATATATATATGTGTGTGTATATATATGTGTATATATATAGATACATATATGTATATATATATATATATATATATATATATATATATATATATAAATATACATATATATATATATATATATATATATATAAATATACATATATATATATATATATATATATATATATATATATATATATATATATATATATATATATATATATATGTATATATATATATATATATATATATATATATATATATATATATATATATATATATATATATATATATATATATAGATAGCGTGATCACAACTTGCAAGTTTTGTATGTGAATCTAAACTTAAACCCAGACATAATGTGTTTTTTAGCAATTACTCAGTTACTCGTAAGAACATTGTGGATGAAGTGGTAGATAGAAAACGTGGCACCCTCATAGCCATTAAAAGTTGGATTAAAACCCAAAACCACGACATAAGCAATCTTAGGTGCATGGAGTCAATCTCAACTTGTTTAAACCTTAATGGTGATACCATTGCCTTTGTTTGCATTTATGCCAACCCTAACTCTTCCTCTTCTGAGTTTATTCATGATCTCAATCTCATTCTCTCGTCAACATCCAACTTCGACCATATCATCATTGGTGGTGATTTCAATGCTAGGCACCCCGATTGAGGTAATACTGTCAGGAATTCTTTTGGTACTGCTCTTCACAGATGGCTTATGACCAAACAGCTAGAGCTTCAACTCGTCGCCCCTACCGAGCCAACCTTCAGAAGGTCTGGTAGCATAATTGACTTCTTTCTTGTTTCCCCTCAACTCCTTAATATATTGCCTCAATTCGGTTCTGTTGGCTGTTCCGTGTTTGAAGCTGAATCTGATCACATGCTGGTGCAAATGACTCTCCGGAGAAAAAGGGGTCTCCAATTTTTAGCCTCTGCGCCTCAGTTTTTCATTCCTTATAAAAAAATCAATTGGGAAACTTTCGAACAAAATGTTTCAGCTAAACTCCAAAACGTTGTCATCGATCGTGACAAAAATCTCTCTATCCCTGAAATTGACGATGCCATTTTCAATATTAATGAGGTTCTGCGCTCCTCTATTGATGAAATTGTTGTTCCCCAAACATCTAGAAACTTCAAATACCAAAACCACCCTGAAGAAATTCTTAATCTGCATTTAAATCATAGGTCCTTGAAAAAACACCTGACTCGTATCTACCGTCGAAGGCTAAATACCTTTAATTATGAGTATCGACGTGTAGAATACATTCTTAAGACTACCAGCCTACTCATCATGGTTAAAACTAGGGCTTTCCTAAATAAGAAGCTCGAGCAACGTCTTAAAAATATTGAACCTGGTATAGATATGTATCCAGAAATCAATAGAATCACCAGGAGGAAGGACCGCGCCCCAACCTTCACGTCCAATGGCAGACCTTTCGCTGACGATAGTGCGACAGCCGCAGCAGCTGCTGACCACTTCTCAGAGCTGTTCACTGGTGAAAAACCCAGTAAAGATCCCATCTTTGCCAGACAAGTAGACTGCAGAGTAAACCAGTTTGTACAGAGTATGGAAGGCTCCCGTCTAACAGAATTCTCCGCATCCAATGTTTCCGATTGCCCTCATGGTTGTGAGGTCTTTACGAACCCGGTGGACCTGCAACAACTGACGTCCAACCTTAAACCAAAGAAATCTGCGGGTGAAGATAAGGTATCCAACCATCTAATAAAGAAACTTCCTTTCTCCTTCTTTGTTCTATTAGCCACTATCTTCAATAACTGCATTAACATTGGCTACTTCACCAGTCCTTGGAAACAAGCCAAAATACTTCCTATTCGAAAATCACCTGGCAACACCGACATTGTCAACACTAGACCCATCTCTCTTCTCTCAAATTTAGTGAAACTTCTAGAACGAGTTATCTATTCCACCCTCGATAAAGTTGTTGTTGAGAAAAACATTATTCCCTCCCGTCAGTTTGGCTTCAAGAGAGGTCATGGCACCATCGATGCACTACAAGTCTTCACGACTGACATACGAAAGTCCTTGGTTGAAGGCAAATTTGTCTCCGCTTGTCTGATTGATGTGGAAAAAGCTTTCGATTCAGTTTGGATCAATGACCTGATCTTCAAACTCATTTCTCTTGATTTCCCTAGACATCTTATCAAAATAATTTCCAGCTTTCTCCGCGACAGATGGGCTTCTGTTACACACAATGGGAAGAATTCCAGGCTTGACTCTGGTGTCCCTCAAAGTTCCAGCCTTGGACCCATTCTTTTCAATATCTTCACCTCAGATATTCCCTGCATTAGCAGCTCTGAGGATATTAAGGTAAACTTATTCGCTGATGACCTACTGGCGTGGTGTGATGGCCACAATCCAAGGATGGCAACAATAAGGCTCCAGCAATTTATCGATGCTCTCTGTCGGTACTAAGCCAAATGGGGAATAAAAATAAACACTAGGAGAAGCGAATTTATTGTATTTAGGCGCCCTCGTCTTCCATCCTCCAAAAGAACAAGGTCGGTTAAAAATCTAAAACTTAGCATAAGAGGTCACTCAATTAAATCTTCCAAAAGAGTCAAATACCTGGGGCTAATATTTGACTCCTTTCTATTCTTCAGCCCACATATAGAAATGGCCCTAAGCAAAGCCTCGAAAGCATACGGAATGCTTTGTACCCTCTTCCGAAAAGCAGCTCCTACTTCCAAAAGGGTCAGAATTCTCATTTACACCACTCTCATAAGGCCAATAATACTTTACGTTGCAACGATATGGTGGTCGGCTTCCGTATCTAGGCAAAATTCCGTTAAAGCCTTTGAACGAAAAATCCTTCGTCAATGCACGGGTCTTTACAGAAGTGAGCCTAGAAAATATTTTTCAAACAAAATTTTGTATGCAGCAGCAGGAATTGATGAAATTCAGAAAGTTATAGTCTGCCATGCTCGAAAAACTCGTGAAAGAGGTATAACCCACGTGTCAAGGATAATTCGCTCTGCCTATGATTAACTTCAAATTCGCTATTGCGCTCAATCTCAAGTTAGGTGTTCCCTGAAATGATTCGCCCCCAGAGGCAACTCCACGTATCGAAACACTAATTAGATATCTTTAAAAATTATTATATTTTTCTACATTTCAACATATTTTATAAGATAACAATAATTTTTGAACTCAGGATGTACGCAAATATGCACAATCTGTAGGCTTATGTTTTATTTATAATAGCTTGTAGGTTAGCTTTAAGAATTTTTCATTTTTCAATTTGTATATAAGTTACAATAAACCTATTTCAAAAACAAAAAAACTTGCAAGTTTATTAATCCACATGTCTTGGTGCAAAAATGACCAAAATCACTGTAGCTATTCTAATTTTCAACCAAAAAACGTGTAATATTGGGTTGGGGAAAAAGAAATGTTGTATTTGTGATCGAAATTTGACGCTTTATTTAACATACTTAGAATTATTCGATTTAAGTCAAATATGCGCCGCGTTGTGCGCATACTTGTTGTCATTTAGGAGACAACTTCATTATCCCCCTCTTATAACCCCCTCCCCCCCCCCCCCTCCTTATTTGCAAAAAAACTCAGACAGCCAGTTTTCGCAGGCCTCTTTTGAGGCCAAGTTAGCATCACCAAGAGCGTTTTGCATGGACCGAAAGAGATGGTAATCACTTGGTGCCAGGTCCGGACTATACGGTGGGTGCAATAGGACATTCCATCCGAGCTCCCGTAGCTTATGGCGGGTCATCAAAGATGTGTGACGCCGAGCGTTGTCCTGGTGGAACAGAACACCATTCTTATTGACCGATTGTGGCCGCTTCTGGTCAATTGCCTGCTTCAAACGGTCGAGTTACTCCCAGTAGTGGATTGAATTGAGGGTTTGGTCATAGTTGAGCAGCTCATAGTGGATGATTCCCTTATAATCCCACCAAACACACAGCAAAACCTTCCTGGCCGTCAATCCGGGCTTGGCGATGGTTTGGGCCGGCTTGCCGCGCTTCGACCACGATCTTGTTCGCTTGACGTTGTCGTACGTGATCCACTTTCATCACCAGTCACCATCCACTTCAAAAATGGGTCAAGTTCGTTCCGTTTCAGCAGTGCATCGCAGGCGTTGATTCGGTCTAAGAGGTTTTTTTGCGTCAACTCGTGTGGCACCCAAACATCCATCTTTTTTTGGAATCTAATCTTCTGCAAATGGTTCCAAACGATTTTATGGTCTATACCCAGTTCCTGGCCAATCGAGCGAATGCTCACATGCCGCTCTACTTGGATGATTTCGACGATTTTATCGGTTTCTACGACGATTCGCCTACCAGTACGGGGTGTATCTTCGACATCCACTACACAAGAACGAAATCGATCGAACCAACGCTGTGCTGTGTGAAGGCTGGTACTGAGCTAATCGTGAAGCTAAATTTTGACATGTCTCCATTATCTGGTCATTATTTCGAGCGAAAATTTTGGCAATGGAGAAAACCAGAGACACTGCTCATTTCTGACGGATAAAATGTCAAGAATTTCACTTTTCGATCGATTTTCTTATTGGAAAGACATTTGCACTGCTCCATTTTCAAATTGAAACACCAAATGTCCCTTTTTAGCTCGAAAGAATGAACTGCACAAGCTTAATTGGTGTGAAATGATTGGAGACATGTTTCAGTGCCATCTACGTTTTCAACGCGAAAGCAACTTTAAAGCAACTTTTCATGCTAAGAACAGAGTACAACTCTTGCTTATTTTCAAGCTAAATTTTCGCCGAAACAGATTTCACGTGAAATTTTGTATGAAAATTTCACGTGAAATCGAACTCAGTACTATGCTTGAATCGTTACAGTATAAACTACCATAAACTTCACAAATTTTTTCGGCCGCCTTTGTTGCATTTTTACCTCTCAGGTAGTAAAAACGTAAAAATGACGAATTTCTTGCTTGGTGGACTCCATCTTTGACGCGCTATAACTTGAGACACAACACTGTCAAAAATACACTTGTAGCACAGATTGTCGTCTTCAAATCGCCGTATAGTATGACCCGATGCGACAAGTACCACACAAGATATGTTTAAGTGTCGCCATCTGATACGACATTTCTCTTTCCTCAACCCAATATATGGGGTTTACACCATGATCAATTTACTGTATGAATTTCGGTTCAATCTGATGACTGCATCGGAATTCAATTGATTTTTATCTACTTAAAACATATACAAGCAGTTTCGATTGCTCAAAAAATAGGTAATTTAGTGAGGGGTTACTTGAAGAGGAACTGCACATCTCACAGACATGAATTTTGAAAATTTGAAATCAACATGGTAGAAATTAAATATATAAAAATGTATAGAAATTCTAAAAATGAAACAATGGCTCAAACAAGCGCATAGCAATAAGATTGTTCAAACAGTCGAATTTTGGACATGCCAATTTTAATTAGTATCAAAAAATATCCGTAGGTGACTAGTTATCGGTTTCCTTCACAGATTTACCAATGCAATAGTTTCTCTTGGCATTAAAAATTAACACTTGTGCCATCCAAAATATTTAAATTAATGATTACTGAACATATACCAAGAAGCATTTGAAACATGGCCTGAAATAAAAACTCTCCACATTCTTAGCCCACATATGATTATGGTTTTTTTCGGAGGTCAGAATTATTTAAACATTTTTCTGCTTTTAAACTTATTCTTTTGCAGTAGACTAAGCAGTAATAATATCTGATGGTTTATTATTTATTATAAATTTGAGGGAAACATGTAAAATCGTTGAACTGAATCAACATTAATTTCATACCATTCTTGCAACTTTCGGATCACTAACGTATTCATCAAAAATATTATGTCTTAAGTATCTACCTCAATGTCAAACTGATTCTTCAATAACTCAATAGCACTGAAACTAATAAATTTAAGTTTTATGAACTGCTTATATACTGTCTGTGTTTATGAAACTCGATAAAATGTATTTGTGCTTGGAATTTCTCTGCACAATCGTTGGTCTAGATACGGAAATACATTAAGTTTAATATTGGACTTAGTTCACATGGAAATAATGAAAATATGGAGATTCTATTTTTTTAACAGTTCATTTTCCATTTCTGTTTAATCACTAAAACTTCCAAAAACTCGCAAACAATCGTATCTGTAAAAATAGAATGAACCAAATTCACTTTTCATTTAAATTTTCTATTTGTTGTTATTTCTTCCGATGTCCATCGGAAGGTGAGTTTACTCTCAAATAGTAAAAAAATCTCACACATAAAAATGCCTATTGTGGTGTGGTGTGCACTTGCATCAGTTTGTTTATAGTCGTTTCTACGTCAATATGAAATTCGTATAATTCTTGTTGTTTGCGCCGATCCGGCCATGTTGAAATGTTGAAAGTTTGAGATCATTTTTGGCTATTGTCTTAAGCCCGAAGAAACCCAAATGGGGATGTTGATAACGTTAATAATAATAAAACATGAATTTTCATAGCTTGTTAGACTTTGACTTACATTTTGACGAACAACGTTTTTACGACTTCCACTGCCAGAAATTTTATAATTTTATCATGGGATTATTTAAATTAGATAGTACATAATTTCAAATGCAAAGAATTTGAAAGCGAAGTGAAATATTTCGTTCGTCGAATACGGGGCAGAGTGCTATGGTTTAATAAATATTTGCAGTGATGAATGAAGAAAAAGTGTGTATTGTGTTCAGTTTGAGTAAATCCTGTGCAATTACACTTCCACTCTTTCCTGGACATTCTCATAATAGGCAGGGCCATCTTTGCGCATGGGCACAATGGGCAAGTGCACAGGGCCCCGCGATCTATGGGGCCCCTTATTTCCAGATCATCAGCCAATGAATATATTTATTTTGTAAAAATTAAACTATAATTACCTGACTATACCTAATAATTATCTATCCTTATATTAATCTCATGAGCCAGGGGCTAGCACTTACACTTACTAATAGGTGATTTCCCTAAATTATTGCAGTTGCATGCAATGTTAAAAATAAATTAACAGACTATGGATCTGTTATACTTCCATGCATTACGCGGAAAATTTAGCGAATATATGTATCCTGATGCATTACTTTTCCGTTGGGAACAATCTTAAGTGTTATTATTGTAAAAACTTTTGTTGTTGCGTGGAGTTTGGGCTTCACTGGAATGAACATAAACAAATCGATCTGTGTACCCCTTCAATTTATGAGGAGGGCATTTTAATTTCTGCTGTTCGTATTTGAAAAGCACGGCCGAGACGGCATTTCTGCTCGGGACTAAACACCAAATCATTTCACTTAAGATAAAACTTGCAAACGGTGTGTTTTATTTTATGTTTGCGACTGTTTTCAGTGCAATTAAATAATGAGTATTGGTTACTGTATTTATACATATATACAAAATGTCAAAACGGTCATATCCTAAGCTCAGAAAAAATGAAAAAAACTGCATATCACAAAGAAGTAATTGATAAATTACCGAAATCAACATAATACTTTACACCAGGAGCTTCTGTGAGTAGTAACCAAATAATAAACCATCCACATAATGAATCATATCAACAACAGATTGCGAAAACTCAGGGAACCTCACTTGTTCTTCGCTAAGTCCTATCACTTCAGAAAAAGAGGTTGAGCCATATTGCACAGAAGGCGTCCGGTTCCTACGGAAAAATGCAATAACTTCACCAACAACTGTTTTAATTGAAGAACAGCAGTCATCCGACCCAGAAAATATTTCACACAACCTTGTCGACTATTTTCACGGAAATTTTACCGAAAAAACCGTGAAATTTGAGTTCGTAAAGGGCCCATATATTTTCAAAATAAAGATTGTGACTTTTCCGAAGCGTCTAAAACCTACAAAGACAAAGAAGATGACAAGTCAGTAGCTAGGTATTTCAATAAAGCATTATTTAATCTTAAATTAAAGAATAATTGAAAGAAAATGGTTGCTGTATTCGCTTTCGAAGAAATCTGTATTTTGTTTTATTGCTGCTTATTTAACCCTTCTGTTGTAAACCTTTGCTCCCCGAGTGGATGTACTGATTAGAACCACGTTAATCACATAATTTTACGTTATGAAAATAGCCTTGCACATAGGCAATCTATGATGACTTATCTGGCATGAAGTAAAGCAGTTGGTAGAGTAGATACAGACTTGCTATGCCACTATCAAAAAGAAGTGCATTACTGGAAAAGTGTTGTTAAATGGGTTGTCGTTACAGTTGTAAAATTTCTGGCATTGAGAGGGCTTCCGTTGCGAGGTAACAATGAAATCTTTGGATCTCCCAACAATGGAAATTATTTAGGATGTGGGGAGCTGTTAAGTGAATTTCCTGAATTTCTTGCAGATCACCTAAACAAATTTGGGAATCCTGGAAAGGGACATATTTAATGGGAAAACAGGTCCTAAAAAAGTTTTAAATGAAGATAAGTTAGCTAAATATTTTTCGATTGAC
Source organism: Nemotelus pantherinus (assembly GCA_963978885.1). Lineage (NCBI taxonomy): Eukaryota > Metazoa > Arthropoda > Insecta > Diptera > Stratiomyidae > Nemotelus > Nemotelus pantherinus. Next base: position 207,807,690 of record OZ022264.1, on the reverse strand, counting down.
AGCACGCTCGATCTGGAATATATACCTATCAAAGAGCATAAATCAGAATGTTTAGTGAAAACCAACCTGATTTGTTTGGAGAATGCTGATGTACAAATCAAGGATTGCAGAGGGCAAAACTACGACAATGCTTCAAATATGTCAGGAAAGTATGCTGGTATGCATGCGAAAATCAAGGAGATATGTGAATTTGCTACCTTTGCACCATGTACGGGACATTCTCTAAACTTGGTATGTCTTCATCTCGCTGAATGGTTCAGAAACTGTACGATTTTTTCGGATTCTACCCACCAATGGAACACATTGACTGAATATTTAGGTTCAAAAAAAGTTGTTAAAAGTATTTCTGACACCAGATAGTCTGCGCGAGCTGACGCAGTAAACTCCTTACATCAAGGTCACAAACAAATTAAGAAACAATAATAGCGACAAGAGACTAGGCACGAAGCTCTTAATTTCTTCAAAAAAATCGATGGAATTTATTTTACTGACAGAAATTTGGAACACCATATTGGGAAGAATAGACAAAACAAGTACTTATCTTCAGAAAAAAAACTATAGCAATGTACGTTCCAACTAATTTGTTAGCTTCACTGGGTGATTGTATTATTGACGTCAGGGATAAATTTGATGACTTCGAATCGTGCGCCAAAGAGAAAAATCTGGAGTATGACTAGAATTGCCCATCTCAAACAATAAAAGGTAGAAGCTCAGTCAAGCATTATTTGATGGCTCTGTGCCATCAGTCCAACTAAATGGGAAAGAGAAATTTCAACTAGAAATTTTTATTCCCCTAATTGATACCCTGTGAGTTCATCTAAACCAGCGGTTGAATTCGTACAGTAACATAAGACATCAGCTCGGTTTTTTATCTCGCTTGGGACAAAGTTGCAAGGAATTCACTAAAATCCATCCCAGTGACGTTATTGAGAATGAGTTGGAAACGGAATATTTGTATTTAACAGAATACTAGAAAAGTGTTTAGACTAGTGAAAATGAAGAAATATACCTATCATCTTTTGAAACTTTTACAAAACTTTTTAATTACTAACATGCGTATAATGGGTGAAGAGCTACTTTTCCGGATAATAATTACCTATTGATTTAATGTGACTTTGAATATATAAAAATAAAAGATAAATATATCTAGAATTTTTTTTAATGCCTGTTGCTAATAAACCTCTGTCTTAGGGGCCACATTTATCTTAAAGTGCCCAGGGCCCCAAATTGATCTAAGAGGGCTCTGATAATAGGTGGGTTTTTTTGCGTCTCGATCAATAGCAGGTTAGGGTAGCAGCATTGAAAACAACAACAATCCTTCTTCAGTTGTTGTTGTTGTCAATGCTGCATACCCTAACCTGCTACTGTTGGCCAATTTCGAATGTGTTTTAAATGTGAATCGGATAATGTTTTGAAATTTTTTAACCCCATGTGTGCACTAGGTGCCTAAAAAGAGAGCGGCAAAATTTGAAAATTTTTAAATTGCGATAACTTTTGAAAGAGCTATTTAATCATTATGAAACTTTCAGAACATATTGATGTTATTTAGTTGTAAATTTGTGTAGCTTTCAATGAGCATGTTGGCAACCCGGTAGCTACGGGAGGCGCTGAAAGTGAAAACCTCCAAATCATCGACAATCATCGACTCTCCTGAAAAAATGCCGTTTCTTGAAAAAAAGCCACTCATATATAAATCTTATGCTTTGTCTACATAGCAAAAGTAAAAAAAATTAAATTTCACAACGGGCACGCCTGGAAACCCTTTTCCAATTTACCTATATTTTTAGCATCAAAAACTTCTGTTCATGGAAACTCACGATCCGATTATCAGAATTAATTGAAATTCGTGGAATATATTGGTTTTAAGAAGGACCAGGTTTGATAGAAGTAATTTTGAAATGCGGGTAATTTTGTGGCAGTGGTGCCATTTTGAAAAATCACTAAGAAAAATAACTGCTCTTGGCCTTATAGATTCTGGTTCAGCCATCAGATTTTGACGAAATTCACACAGTAATTGAATCCTACTTTAAGTCACGTTTGGTAGAAATTTGGTTGAAAAATTCGATTGGAGCTACCAGCTATGAACCTATGCTATGAACCGAAAAACTACGTCTTTTGGGAAAACAAGCCCGAAGCAGACACACAAAAACCGATGTGGGGAAAATTGTACATGAAAAAAAACTCCGACTATTCTATTCTCCACATAAACATCACAATAGCTTGCACCGTACATATGTACATGTGAACAAAGCAGAAAATGCTTCAATTCCTAAGGGGAACGGCTCTTTAGAAGAGGACCAGAAGAGAATCCACAGATAAATCATGAGGGGAAACACTAACATAAGAGAGACGCGGATACTATTGTAGCGTATTAATTAACAAAGATTTTCGGGTCGTTCAGCGGGTGGATGGGGCACGGGCTTGTTGAATTTTTCTATCCACCAAGACGCTGTGAACTGAGCCAGCGTCCGCGATGTTATTTGAGTACATTGATTGTAAAAATGTTGTGTGCATCATCTAGACAAAGCGTCTAAGTAGATCTATGCGAAAACGACGAGTTTGAGCATTGAAACAAGATCACTTCAGTGCTCTGTGAAGTATATCTCAATGAACTCTATGTTTTGAATTGAATGGTATGCAGTGCCTGTAGTTTATAGTAAAACGTTTGAGTTTTCGTTGCGTCACTGTAAATTTACCTTGGGAGCTCTGAACTGTTATAAAATAAAACCATTTGATCCATAGTAGCAATGGAGTTTCGTTTTTGTAAGAAAATAAATGTTTGTTTTTAATGTGTACCAATTTTTTCTAGCTTGTAAAATCTATTTTTGAAAAAACTGATTTTTCCTTTCGAAGCTTGATATATTTAGTTTTTTGTGACAAATATCGATATTCTCTTCTTCCAATTATCATCTGGTCAAACTCATTTTTTCTCGCCGTATCTTTAATATATTCAACTTCTGAGTTAAAACTTTCCTGATCCATGGGCACTGTTAATAGCCGGTGAATCATCGAATTAAAGAGCGCCATTTTTTGGGGATGCCAATGATCAGATGTGGATGGTGTTGTCCTTTGGGTGTGTATTAAATCTAAGAAGACCTTCTTTCCTTATGACCATTAAATCCAAGAAGGGTAGTTTCTCATTCTTTTCGATTTTTTAGATTAGGTCGATAGACACTGAAGAAGAGGGCAGATTACCCTCGAAATATCGATATTTGTCACAAAAAACTAAATATATCTAGCTTCGAAAGGAAACATCTTTTTTTTTAAATAGTTATTACTTTGATTGTTAAATATTGATTTTAAATTTTTTATCGTTACATATTGATTATTTAATCAACTTTGTGGTTTAGCAAGGGAAGCACTGCTTCCTTTGCGTACATCAACGAACCACCCCTGCTGTGTTATGTCCCAATTCAAATTCAACTTCATAACTCGCATAATCATTCCTTCTAGGTCCATCACTCAAAGCTAAAGATCCCTTCATACTTACCAGAAAAGTTTGGGATACGTTGATAAAAATATGAATAAATAATTACACACGAGGGACCCATCTTACTATTAACGAGCAGCTATTGGGATTTAGTCGAAAATATCCTTCTAGGATGTACATCCGCACGAGCTAAATAAATACGGGATAAAAATTTTAATGATGTGTGATAGCAGCACCAAATATGCTAATGTCAATATATTGGAAACGCAGCTATAATGCGCCTTTATCGAAATCTTTGCTTCGGCAACCTTACCAACTTATGCTCATTGTCACTATACGTTCAAACACACGAGAGCTTGCAGAACTAATGAAAAATATTCGATCGAAACTTGTGGGTGGTAGTTCAATGTTCAGTTACGATGGCCCTTAGACACTTGTGTCGTGTAAGCCAAAACCATCACAAATGGTATTCCTGTTGTCATCCTGCGACGAAGAATGTATTATTAACCAAACAACAGCAAAGCCAGAATTGATTATGTACTACAACTAGACGAAAGGCGGTGTCGACACGTTTGAACAAATGTGTTCGTCAATGTCGTGCTCCAGGAAAACCAGCAGGTTGCCAATGCCTGTACTGTATGGCATTTTTAACATAGTATGCGTCAATTCCTATGTTTTTTATTGTCACAACATCATTTCTAAACACCGGAAGCCTTTGAGTCGAAGAAATTTTATGAAAAACTTATAACGGATCTCATTTCACCTCATATGGAAATAAGGCTAAAAGCTCTAACTTTAAAGAGGACTCTTTGAAGAAGTCTATTGGAATTGCTACCAAGTACTAGTGAACGTACTGTTTAAAAATATCCAGAAGGGCCTGCTCCAAAAAAAAGATATATTGTTCATATTGCCCACCAAAAATACGAAGAATGTCAATGCATGTCAATCAATGTCAATGAATGTCTTGTGCGAAGTGGTACAATCCTGTTTGCGTACAGAAGACCAGATTGTTGGTCTCTCACGTCAAAAATGTGTCTTTTTACATATATATCACTTTTGAAACTAATTTAATCACATTGCTATTCGTGCATTGAGAGGAAATTAGGATATGAAAGTCGATACTAATAATTAAGCAAGAATGTTTTTGGTATACTCGGTTCAGAGTGTTTTGCTTAAAAGATCAAATATGTGTAATAAAAGCAATTCAGTTGAGATTTTATATAGTCTGGCAAGGCTCTTCAAATCCCGAAATCTCACCCACACATCAAAGCTTCTGCTGAACAAGACCATAGTCTGGCCAGTTCTCACGTATGGTTCCGAGCATTAGATGCTCAGCCACGTTCGAAAAGAAAGTCTCGAAAGTCTCCCCCATATGCAAGCAAGGCAATTTCGAAGAGGATGCAACTGAAGTGCTAGGTCGTATGAGCAATGAGGATCCTGCTTGGAAAATTCATTGCGGCAGTTTTAACGGCCGACGATAGCATGGAGAGATAGCGTTGGCCAGGATGCTCGGAGCTTGAGGGTGCCTAATTGGATGACATCGGTTCACGATCGGGATCGATGGAAACATTTGTTGAAGGAGGCCAAGACTTTTTGAGGGAGGCCAAGCCGGTTGTAGCGCCGACAATAATTCTGATGATAATAATATTCTGTAGGACATTGTCCTAAGAACACACAATAGATCTAGAACAGGGGTGGGCAAACGGTCGATCGCGATCGACCAGTCGATCGCAAACAGTTCAACAGTCGATCACAGACATTTTTAATAATTTACTAGGTTAATTTAAAATGTGAACCAAAAATTTAGTAGACGATTTATTCAGAACATTTTGGAATGGACCTTGGCTTAATAGATCCAATTGGACAGTCCCCGCAGTTTCAGTTCACACAAAAGCTCGCAGAGCCTTGGTGGCGGAGAAGCCAAAGGGAAAATCCGAGATAGCTATGCTCTCGATTTGTGCAATTTATAGATTTATATCATTTTAGTAAAATTGTTTCACTAAATCTCGTATACGTATACGGTTCTTTCATTTCCTTAAATCTCTCTGTTCTAAAGTACACACTTTATATTTTTGCTTCCCGCTATACACCTTGACTGCATTTGCATTCGTCTGCTTGCTACCGAGATAGTAAATTGTCGCACACAGCGCAACAAAAAAATATAAGATAAAATAAAATTTTAAATTAAAATCTTTTCACGCCAATTTAGTTTGTGCAGTTCATTCTTTCGAGCTAAAAAGTGACATTTGGTGTTTGAATTTGGAAATTGAATTGTGTAAATGACTTTTCAATAACAAAATCGTTCGCAAATTGAAATTCTTGATATCTTATCCGTCAGAAATGATAAGTGTCCCCGCTTTTCTCCATTTTCAAAATTTTCGCTCGAAAGAATGACCAGATAATGAAGACATGTCAAAATTTAGCTTCACGATTAACTCAGTACTAGCCTAAAGAATGAACTGCACATACTAAGTTGGCGCGAAATGATTGCAGACATGTGCCAAAGCTATCTGCATTTTCAAAGCGAAAGCATGTTCCAATTTTCGCCGAAATAAATTTCAAGTGAAAATTTGCATTCGATGGCCATTTGGACTGAATTTTTTTCCTCCTAGCCCATTTATCTGGTATCACTATGGACCAATAGGTCTATGTGTGGCCTTGTGCCAACTGGTACAACCTAACCTAACCTACTGGTGCATGTAATATTGAAATGTTTTGTCCTGGAAAATTTTAAACAAGAATTCGAGAGACGATTTGCAAATCCTTCAACCGATTTTTGAATTTATTTCATTCCTCTTTAGAGAATTTGATAACGAGGATATGTCATCAAATCTAGCTCATACTTTACAATTGAATTCATCGGATCTAGAGTTAGAAATTTTAACAATAGCACGCGCAAATGAAAATTATTTTTGGAGTTTATTACCATAAAAAATATCTATTATTGAGATTGGTGGCAATGAGGATATTTGCATTTTTTTTGCTTCCATTTATCGATGTAAAGTAACGTTTTCTCAAATGAAAAACATCGAATCGCAACTTAAGAGTTCTCTGACTGATGACCACTTAATGGCATCTATTCGATTGTGCATCAATGCTTACAAGCCTAACTCTACAATACTTTTTGATGAAATGGAGAGCCACGCATATACATAATAAAATAATCCAAAATATTTGTAGTAGTAATACAAAGTAGTAATACAATGTATTTAATATATTAATATCAATAAAGACCTTAATTAAATTTTTATTTGTATTTAATTTAACCCATTTTGCGAAGTCGATCGCGCATAAATTAAAAAAAACTCTAGCGCACCTGAACCGCTAGAAACACTAATGTTCGAAGAACAGTAGAAGAATCGTGCAGGTTTTGAGTGCATATTCCACCACATGTGCTGCTTATTACGACCAAACTGTTTCAAATGCCACGTTTTACTTTGGTCTCAAGAATGCATTATAACTCATATGGTGGAAGGTTTCAGATATTACCACTGGCATGAATTTCAACGTTTATAAGCGCAAAACACGGGTTAATTATATTCGTTATCAGTTGCTTATTTCACATAATTTTGAAAGCAGCATCTCATATAACATCAATGAAGAAAATGCTCAATGCCTGCAGCACTGTAACTGAAGTTGGTGTTTGGGGCTGCGATCCGAAAAATTTGCAGAACTTTGCGAATTGCAACATTGATTATTTATTTTAATTGTAAATGTTTCCGGTATGAATACTAACTGTAAGCGTTTATTGATACAAAAGTAGCACAACCGACTCGTGCTGGCAACCTTCTGCCAGTATCAAAGCCAAGAATATATCACATCTGCTTCACGTTGTTATATTACATTCGAAGTTAAAGGAGTATAAAGAAATTTAGAGTTACCTGCAGCGAGTTTTTTCAAATAATCGAAAGCTTAATATTTGCTGTTTATTGTCACTACAATATCATTACCATTTGAAAATTCTACGATAAAACCGCTTAATAAAGATATTGCAATTAAACACAAAACCAACAATAGCTGGCAGCCCTATCGTGGCTTTTACACCAAATTTGGCCTGAATAATGTTTATGACAGGTTTCATTAATTGTATGAAATTCGTATTGATTTCATGACTGCACTGGAAGTTATAGTGCAAAAAGTTTTATTTTCCTGAGCGAATTTTCAAAACCAAAGACACAAAAATTACCATAGCTGGTAGCACCAATCAAATTTTTCAACCAAATTTCCACCAAACAGAGATTAGAGCTAGGTTTAGCTACTGTGTCAATTTCATGAAAATCTGGTAATTTATTCACATTTCATAGGGCAAAAAGCAGTTTTTTTTCTTTGTAATTTTTAAAGATGGCACCACTGGCACAGACTTGCCCACAATTCAAAATCGCTTCTATCAAATCTGGTCTTACTTAAGTCCAATGCATTCTGTAAATTTTAGCTGTATCTGATTATTGGTTCGTGAGTTTCCGTGAACAGAAGTTTTTGATGCTAAAAATATAGGTTAACTGGGAGAGGGTTACCGTTCTTGTCCGACATGAAATTTCCAAAGTTTTATTTTGAACGTGTAGATAAAACATAAGATTTATATACAGATTGGTTTTATTGTAAGAAACGGACATTTTTTTGAATATTCGATGGTTTGAATGTTTTCACTTCCAAATTTGTTTTTTCAAAATGAAGACACCAAAATTATCATAGCTGGCAACTCCAACCGAATTTTTCGACCAAATTTCTACCAAACGTGGCTTAAAGTAAGGTCCAGCAATTGTGTGAGTTTCGTCAAAATCGAACGATTCAATCAGAATTTATAGGGCTAAAAACAGTTATCTTTTTTAGTGGTTTTTCAAGATGGCACCACTGGCACAGAATCGCCCGCATTTCAAAATCACTTCTATCAGACCTGGTCCTATTTAAGACTAATACATTCTGCAAATTTCAATTAATTCTGCTCATCGGATCGTGAGTTTCCGTGAACAGAAGTTTTTGATGCTTAAAATATAGGTAAATTGGGCAAGGGTTACCAGGCGTGCCCGTTATACCATATCTTTTTTTTTTTTTTGGTTATGTAAACAAAGCACAAGATTTACATATGAGTGGCTTTTTTTTGAAGAAACGGCATTTTTTCAAGAGAAACGATGATTTGGAGGTTTTCACTTTCAGTGCCTGCCCTAGCTACAGGGTTGCCAGCACGCTCATTAAAAGCTACATAAATTTACAACTAAATAATATCAATATGTCCTGAAAATTTCGTAATGATTGAATAGCTCTGTCAAAAGTTATCGCAATTTAAAAATTTTCAAATTTTCCCGTCCTCTTTTTAGGCACCCAGCGCACACATAGGGTTAAAAAATTCCAAAGCATTATCCGATTCATATGTAAAACACGTTAGAAATTTATTTCGTTAACTTAATTTTTGCGAAAATTATTTGTGCACGAAATAATAGGTATATTAAAAATATCACTTAAATGGCCGCCGGCGCCAAAAGGTTAACAATAACTGACAGTTAAAGAGACTTGGACCTATTCTGCATATACACCAATGTATCCTGAAAGTTTCAGCTCAATCGGATGGCGCGTTCCCGAGATTATCTCACTGAAATTTTTTGATGATATATATATATATATATATATATATATATATATATATATATATATATATATATATATATATATATATATATATATATATATATATATATATATATATATATATATATATATATATATATATATATATATGGAAATATGAATTTTTGGCCGAATCGATTTTAATACTAATGTTCTTCGAACATTAGTAAAAATGAATGTCGATCATACCAGTATTAGGATTGCCCACCCCTGATCTAGAAGGTCCCAATTGTAGGAGTCATCTGGATCCTCACCATGTAATAATCTCAATCAATCAGGAAGAAACTATTTCACAAATATTTCTTTGAATTTTTCAGAATGTTTCCATTGAAAAAGTCTTTATACACTATACTTTTATAGATACGCATGATAACATATTGGATTTGTATTTCTTTCAGGCACTCTCAGCCAAACAAAATATCGCTTTTTTAACTCAAACTGAACCATATGACTAAGTCAACGAATGTGTATTCGAAAATATTTATATAAACAAATATTACATTCCATTGCATTGCATTCTGTCCCATAAAGCTTATAATGTCTTATATATGTATGGAAAAGTGTCAATCATAGCATTTGCTATAGATAAAACCTGATAAAAAGTGCAATATTTGCCCAATGGATTCAGTCTTTTTGCAAACATGATTTACGCTTGTTTTTTTGTCGGACTAATCTCAAGCTAAATCCAACAATGTAGATTGCAATAGTATCGAGTATATCTGCTTTAACAGCATATTTTCTCACCGCTGATAAAAATTCACACTTCAAATCAAGGTCCCCCGACAATCATCGAAGAAAACATACGGAATTGGCGAAACAAATAAAACCAAAATATCATTGAGTTACAAAATAATTACAATTATTCGAACCATTCTAATGAAAATAACTGTAAATTAAATTCGAAAGTGTAATTATTTGTACCTTTTTGATGAAAATAAGTGTATTTCTCCTATCTTAAAAATGAACGTATAAGTAAGTATACCGCAATAAAGTTAATTGCTACACGACATACTATCCCACAAGCTTCCATTGACAAACAAGTCTTTCTTTAACTTCCTTTCTATTTCTTAAACATTAAATCGCACTGTCTACTCAACTTACGGAAGTAAATGTTTTCCACGAATGATACAATCAATGAATAAGTAACGAACTACGGCGCTCACCGCCATGGTTCATTCATCACACTTCCTTGATCTATTCGAGTAGAACTTACTAACTAACCGCAAAAAAAAACTTCTGTCGATACTTGACTGCTATTAATGCGGTTTATAGACATCCAACAATAATACAAGCAAGTCTCGACTGCTGGCGTCTATAAACGTTCAAACTCTTTAGCGTTCGGATCGGAATCTAAATTGAAAAGTGGAGCTTTTTGCGTGCTGCAGGTTCATAAGGCAAAAATAAACCATTTATTTGACCATCAACTGACCAGTCTTGCATGCGGGCACGTAAAAGTCATACAAACTTGGTTACAGTCGGTCAGTCCATACTGCGAAGTGGTTCATTGAACCTGCTATTATTTATCAATTACACACTCATGCATTCGATTCACGTGTTTTTGTATGTTTTGTGCAATGTTTATTTTTATCAGTTGTTTTTACCGGCTAATTTGATTCACATTATTGAAGATGGTGCAAAATACGAAAGGTATATTCTGCATTCCCCAAATGATCGATGACTTAATTGTTTGAATGGCGTCTGTTAGTTATTTATTAGACACTTTTGTGCTTTCTTTTATTTATTTTTTGAACAGAAAGTCTACAAAAATATTTTGGGTGCTAAGTGCTTGCGTTTGTTCGGAATATGCAAAAACCACAAATCTGCAGTCACTTAGCCCTTGAAAAAAAACTCCAGACACTTTGACCAAGCCATGATGTTAATTATTTTACATTTTCCAAATCTGAATATGTGAACCCAATCGTCGCCACAGGTGACATGTAATTTGTATTCTGTAAAAATCTGGAACACTTTCGGAAATTCTACAACGAATAAGTTTTACTGGAACAGGCGCTCGATCAGTAAACTGTTGTTAAAAGTTACATCATAAGTATGTATATGTCACGAAAAGAATGCGGCCGTGCTAATGGAATGCGAAAATAGCCATAATCTACATTTTAAGTTTTCAATACTTTTGACGTAGTAACAAATATTTGCCATCAAGAAAAAAAGCTACCGACTGTTTGTAGACGTTAGTAAATAAATGAAATGAGGTCTATTTCTTCCAGGCGAAATGCCGGTCTGAATCAGCGATGGATATTTTGTTTTAATTGACATAGTTTATATGTATGTTTAGGAAAGTTGTTTACGAAACTAGAATAGATATGTAGCGTGATTGCAAAAAAATAAGAACAAATGGTATTTTAATATAAAATAGAAATGAGTAGTTTTAAACCATGTTTTATAAGACATAGACAAGCTTTAGTGACATAATTTATGCCAAAACATATGTTAAGTCTGCGATGTGGCGTGTGGAAACACCAAATATTATGCTTTTTTGTTAATGTATTGTCATTAATGTCCAAGTTTATTTTTATACATATTTGTTATTATCAGGTAGTTTCATACCAAATGTCGGATTTTGAAGGGTTAAGAAAAACTCTATTATTTTCAAATGAAATTGTTTTATTCCTCAAAATATTCACCGTTGGAGTCTATAGTTTGTTGCCAACGTGTTGGCAAATCAAAAATTCCTTTTTTGAAAAAAATTATTTTTTTTTGCCCCAAAAACTCTTCAAAGGACGCAATTACAGCGTTTTGGTAGGAGTAGCGCTTTTCTTGTAAATAGTTTCCCAGGCTCCAGAAAATATGATAGTCTGTTGGTGACAGGTCTGGAGAATATTGAGGGTGAGCTAAAACTTCGTACTGCATCTCCTGTAGTTTTTGCATGGTCAAACGGGATACATGCGGTCGTGCGTTATCGTGTAACAGAATTGGTCCTTGCCTATTCACCAGACAAGGCTGTTTAAACGCAATTTTGCGTGCATTTCATACAATTGTGCACAGTAAATCTCTGCAGCTATCGTTCTACCAGGATTCAAGAACAAATAGTGAACGACGCCTTCTGAAGTCCACCAAACAGTAACCATGACCTTCTTAGGGTGCAGTCCCGCTCTTGCTTGGTGGCTAGGTGCTTCTACGCGATCCAACCATTGCCTTGAACGCTCCATATTATCATAGAGAATCCATTTTTCATCGCAAGTCACAATCCTCTTCAAAAATGGTCCTTTTTTATGTCGCATCAGCAGTGAAGAAGCTACTTCAACTCTCAACATTTTGTTCCTTTCAGACAATTCGTGTGGGACCCATTGATTGAGTTTTTTCACTTCTCCAATATTTTTGAGACAGCGACTAATGGTTGATTTCGAATCATTGAAGGTCTCAGCAAGGCACTGTAAAGTTGTCGATGTATTCCTCTCAACTTCTGCTCGCAGTTCGTCATCATTAACACTGCTACGTTGTTGACCACGTGGTGTTGTCCAAGCCAAAATTTCCTTCTCGGAAATAGGCAAACCATCGTTGCACTGTGCGTTCGTTGCAGGTATTTGGTCCTAACACCTGATTAATTTCTTTCGTCGCTGCAGCTGCATTTGGTCCATTTTTTCAACATAAACAGGTAAAGGACCCGAATATCTCTAACTGTAAACATGTCTATAAGAGCGAAAAGGACATATATAGGAAACCACACGGGTAATAAATTAGGCACTAAAAGAAAGGTATTTACCTCTATTTTCAACCCCAAAACTTATTTTGAATTTTACCAAACAACTCTGTTCACCATAGGATCACTTTTAAGACTGTCAGGAAATCCGACATTTGGTATGAAACTACCTGATATTTGGGTGGACATAATTCTGCCACATTGACAAGTGACAAGCTTAGCACTCTGTTCGATTTGTGTTTCGGCGAAAATTTTGCTCGAAAATAAACAGGAGTTATACTCAGTTTTAAGCATGAAAAGTAGCTTTGAAGTTGCTTTCGCTTTGAAAATATAGATGGCATTGACACATGTCTCCAATCATTTCACGCCAATTTAGTTTGTGCAGTCATGGCCTTCATATAAAAGGCCTATCGCGACTTGCAATCTGACAGGTATTAAGCTACTTTTTAAAATTGTGTAGTCCTCTCGGGATTAAGATTTGTTGGCCATTGCACGATGACAATTGTTTGACATTTCTTTGACAATTCATAAAGTGAGTGGTGCTGTTCGGTTAAATCAGGGAATAGAGTCTATTTTCCTAATATCCTGATACTGCTTTCGAAGTTTTTGTCGCGTAAAAGATATTTCGGATAAGTGTCGTGAAAGTGCTGTGTATATTTTGCTATTCACGCGAGAACTTTGCAATTTGGAATACCTGCCACCTACTCTCGGCAATGTGAATTGTAAACATTTGCCGATTGTGGTTGGTAGGATTTATTCCACTTTAAAAATCATCAAATTATTATACAAACGATATTTCGGATAAGTGTCCTGATGAATTGAGGTCTGATGTTAAAGACTTTATATCTAAATGGCTTGTTAAAGATCCCAAAACACATTTATTAACATTACATATGAGTTTCTTTATATCTCATGTAGGTGGATCTCGTGAATTTCTTTAGAACCATAAAAAACATCACTGAGTGGATTGGTTGGGAAAAGTAGCTTAGGTCCGCCATCTTGTACGTTAATTGCTTTTGCGATAAACCTTCTATATGAAGACCATGGTACAGTTAATTCTTTCGAGCTGAAAAGTGACATTTGGTGTTTGAATTTGAATTTTGAATAGTGCAAATGTCTTTCCAATAAGAAAATCTATCGAAAATTGAAATTCTTGACATTTTATCCGTCAGATATGAGCAGTGTCTCTGCTTTTCTCCATTGCCAAAATTTCCGCTCGAGAGAATGACCAGATAAAGGAGACATTGCAAAATTTAGCTTCACGACTAACTCAGTACCAGCCTTAAAGCTTTCCGAGAAGCGCTCGATGTGCAAAAGAATTTGCTGCGTAGATTAGGGTTCTCCAGGGGAATCTTTGTCAGGTGCTATTTTTCACCGAATGACCCAATAAGGGAATTTCACAGGAAGATGGAAGCATTGGCGTCCTGCCAAACTGGTAGTAGCTGGTGACTTCAATGCGAGTGCTTTGGAGTGGGAGATGCTGACTCAAAACACAAGGTTGAAATAAATTATGAAAACGGTGTCCAGGCGCAGTATAGTCTTGATGAACAGGGGTTCAACACCAACCTACCGCAGACCAGGCTTCAGTAAGTCCATTCCCGATATAAGCCTTGTTTCGGAGTCGATGTCCATGATGGCAACGAACTGGAGACTGATGAAGGAGTACACTGGAAGTGACCACAACTATATCACCTTCTGGTTGTCGGAGAAGAGTCGGGCGCGGCCCTAGACAGAAGATACTCAGGTAGAATAAGTTTGATAAGAGGAAGCGGTTGGAGTTACTTGACAACAGCTTTGCTGAGGAAGTCAGCACAGGACATGCAGGAGTAGCAATGGGCCCTGGGGAAATAGGTACAAAGGTGAATTTTAACATGGGCCTAATCGGCAAGCGTGCGATGCGTTGATGCCACTTCGAAAGTCACTTCCGGGCAAGCTGAGGGCATATAGGTGGACTGAGGAGAAATTGGAGCTGAAAGGAAGATCTCTAGCGTGCAGACGCCGAAAACAGCGGTCTATTGGACCACTAAAAGCGTCGCTACTTGCCACGACCCTCCAAAATCCAAAAAAAAAGAACTGGGAATAGCTATGAAGCGGAAGGAAAAGCAAATGTGACAAACTCTATGCGAGGAGGTGTATCGAGACCTATGGGGCGAATTCTATAAAATAGTATCGGGTAGGCTCAGCCACATGGGCCCCGATTCACCCACGGAGAGGGATGTACTGAAGAATATTGGAAATTCGCTGTTCCCGGCGCACGGAGTTAGAGCAGAAAATGATTACGCAGTCCGCTAAAAAGATATCCCTTTGTTCACTGAAAAAGAACTTGGCAGCGCGAGTGTCAGAATGAAGAACCGAAAAGCCACAGGCCTGGACAATATTCGTATGTATAATGAATGTTTACTGGCAGGTGTCTTTTCGTTACCCTGGAAAGTGGCGCGACTTGCTCTGATCGCGAAGGGAAAGATAAATCCTAAGACACCATCAACGTACAGACCCTCTGCATACTTGATACTGCGAAGAAACTTCGAGAAGGAAAAAACCTCGTTTAAACACGCCTATATGAAGAGCTGGTGACCTTTCGAAAAACCAACATAAATTCCACAGCGGCCACTCAATAATAGGTGCTTGAGCTAGGACGGCTAGCGTCCAGAGTAGGGGAGCGCTACAGATTGCAAGCAGCTACAGAACAGTTTCAGCAAACGCTGTGTTAGTGATGGCGGCTCTATTGGTGAGCGAACGCAGGGAGGTGGTTCTGAGCAGAGCAAGAGTGGGAGAGAAATTGTGACTGCTCAAGCACGAGCGCGAACGCTTGAGGCTAGGGTGGAGCACTGGGCTGCACGCTCGAAGGGAGCATGGACAATTAGGCTACCTCGCGCCTTAAAACCTTGGCTTAATTGCCACCACGGTGAAATAAATTTCTACCTGTGATTTGTTAGCAGCTGGAAATAAATCGACTCCATTATCAAGATTAAGGGAAGTTTTGAGAGCAGAAGTTATTGATCCGGAAAGCTTTGAAATTCCAGATGAGAAAATAGGTAAAGATCACGCACAGAAAAAAAATGG
The DNA here is from genome assembly GCA_963978885.1 of Nemotelus pantherinus. NCBI lineage: Eukaryota > Metazoa > Arthropoda > Insecta > Diptera > Stratiomyidae > Nemotelus > Nemotelus pantherinus. Next base: position 207,791,917 of record OZ022264.1, on the reverse strand, counting down.
CTCTCTATATGCAACGACAAGCCATAAAACTCGATCGAAAACTAGACCAATAAGCTGGGGGTAGGGGAAGAGACTTGACTTACTTGTGCTTCTTATTAGGAAGCAGTTTGAGTAGCAGGCTATGAAAACAACAACTAACAGATATCAAACAAGTAAACCAACAGTTCACACAAGTTGAAGAAGAAATCAATATGCTGAAGTCTGGAGTGGTTCAAAACTATGAGAACTATTCGGACTGAAGTAGCTGGCAATGAAAGACTGAAAGCGCCAATTTTCGATGGGCAGACTTTTTGGAACATATAAAAGAAGCAGTTTGAAGCCGTTTCAGAATATAATTATTGGAATGATCAACAGCGTGTAACATCATTAATGGTATCACCAAGAAGAGCTGCGGCAGAACTTCCTCAGACCATACCCGTTGAAAATTATTCCAGTTATCTCAGCTTTGCAAATGCTCTAGACATGCGGTACAGTGAGGGTCACTTGAAATAGGTACATCGATGACAGCTAAGAACGTGGACCCAGAATCTAGGTCTAGGTATCAGAGCATCAAAATGAAATGGCGAAGGATGCATTCAATGACAATTTAGTGAAACAGGCATCTTAAAGAAACGTGCGAGTCCATGATGTGCCAAAGAATAGCGATAAGAATAAAATGGACATCGAGTGGAGCTCTACAATGCTCGAATTGTGGGAAAAAGGGGCATTCGAGACCAGTGGCGGCTTGTCAGGGTGGGCCCGGCCCGCTTGGCCCACCCTGACGAGCCGCCACTGGGCCCGCTCGACACAAAAACACTATTATAAGGTATACGCGGATACCAACAAGAAATATCTACTTTACTTTAACTCAGTGGCGGCTCGTCAGGGTGGGCCAGGCGGGCCGGGCCCACCCTGACGAGCCGCCACTGTTCGAGACGTGATTACACAGAAGCATAAAAGAAACGTGGTTAATTCAGTGAACATAGTTGTCTTTCCTTCGAAATTAAGAGCCAACCATTAAGAACTAACTTCAAGGGTCCAAAATAGGCTTGCGAAATTGTTGACCCCACTATCAACAAAGTGTCCAGAGTATATCGACATGAAAGCGACTTGAGTCTGCAAGGGAAAATCGATGGCAAACTTTGTAACATCGCCATCGATATAGGAGTCATCGAGTCGGTTTTGAGAACGGCCTTGGTGAAGACCTAAAGGCTAAGCAACGTTGAGCGATATGATCTTTTTAGTGCTACTGCGAGCCTCAGTGCAACTCATGGTGAGACGATACGACAAATACACTTTGAATACTAAATGCATCAGTTTTTAGTACCGGAGATAACTGACGATTGCATACTTGGAATGGACTTCTTAGGCCTTCACGGTTTCAGCTTGGATTAAGGAGAAAAGGTTATTAAATGGAAGAACGTTGAAAGACCGCTGACTGCGAACAGGAAAGAAAACGACCAGCTAAAAATCATGGCTTGCGAAAGCAAAAAAGTACTTAAGTTGTCTCAAAACATCATATGGGCCAGATTTGATGGTGATCCTGTGTACCACTAATTCTTAATTATCCAGCCAAAACAAACTCCAGCACTTGGCAACCTTATGGTGGGAAGAAGCTAAGCCAGAGTTGTAGAGAAAAACAATGTTCCCTTTCTAATTGGAACATAGAGAAAACATTTAAGGAAGAAGATCTAATCGCTGACTGTCATCCAGTTTATTCCATCGCGTCTTTAAATATTACAGAAGAGCAGTCAACGTACAAAAGTGCATCAAATTAGGTGATAGACTAACTAATAAAGAACAAGCTACAGTCTGCAGCACTAGACAATGACTAGTATCAACAGGAGGCTCAGCTAATTAGACGTTCTGCTGGCATCTTCTCAGTTCAAGACGATGATTACGGAAGGTCTGATTTGGCTACGCATCGAATTGATACTCAAAATTCAGCATTTATTCAACAGGATTATCGACGCCCTATTATCTTAGCAAACTGAAGTTGCCGAAATTATACAAGATACGCAAAAGCAACAAATAATTGAGCCTCCAAACAGCCCTTCAACGTCACCAGTAGCACTGGTTAAGAAGAATGATAGCAGGACACGGTTTTGTGTAAACTATCGACGGTTGAATAACATTACAAAGAAGAACAGCTACCCATTGCCAAGAATTGATAACATCAACGATACCCTAGTCTGCGAAAAGTGGTTTTCAACTTTGGATTTGAAGAGCACATACAGGCAAGTTGAAATTGAGAAAAGGAATCGTAAGAAGACCGCCGTCCCTGTTGGAACCAGATTGTGGAAATTTAGCGTTATGCCATTTGGGCTCTGTAATTCTCTTACAAATGGGACCCGGTAGCTCTGCTCGCTAAGGAGTCAGGCTGAAAAGCGGAGTGCTACGGGGCCTGCGGGTTCGAATCCCGCCAGTGCCATGGCTGTAAGTGTGAATGCGTGTGATGGTCTATGAGGGTGGCAAATGGGCCCAAACTGGTGGCCTAATGTCGGCCGCGTTCCCGGCAGCCCTCTTCACTTAAACTGCTCTTATAACCTTCGAACGACTCATAGAGTGTGTTTTGCGTGCTCTAAGCTGAAAGGCGTGCTTGTTGTATCTAAATGGCATCAAAAAAACCTTCGAGAAGCACTTGAAGAATGTGGAATGCGTGTTCAGAAGCCTAAGATCGGCAAACTTGAAATTAAATTCCAAAAAGTGCAGTCTTCTCTGTAGTGAAGTCAAACAATTTGGCCATCTGATCATGGAGTAAAAACTAACCCCGTAAAAATGTATGCCATGAGAAATTGGCCAGCGCCGAAGGATAAACGCTTTCCGAAAGATTTTGCTACATTTGCTGAAATGTTGTATGAGCAAGTAGAGGACAGAGGACAGTAGAGGACAGAGGGACGAAGCGATACTTTGGAAATACGAGGGGCATTCAAATATAAACGAGCTTTTTGCAAAAATAAATTTATTTTACATTTAAGATGAAAACAAACTTTATAGTTATTTTTCTACATATTTACCCTTCTTACCAATGCATTTTTCCCATCAAACAGGTAATTGGTTCATGCCGTTTTCGAAGAACAACTTCAGGCGGGTATCCAACCAATTGCGCAGAAACTGTTCAACCTCTTGATCGTTGGCAAAACGGTCTCCTCCAAGTGCTTTCTTGAGAGGCCTAAACATATGGAAATCACAAAGTCGAAGGTCAGTGCTGTAGGGAGGATGATCAAGTGTTGTCCAATGCATTTCATCAAATTTATGAGTTGTTAGAGCTGCAGTGTGGGGTTTTGGATTGTCGTGCAAGAGCAGGATGTCTCGGATGGGTTGACAGCGCCTTTTCGACCAATATGCAGCTGGTCAAAAAGCTCACAGTAGTAAGTAGCGTTTATTGTGCGACGATCGTGAAGGAAATCAACGAGTAAAATTCCTTGAGAGTCCCAAAAAACCGTTGACATCATCTTACCGGCTAACAAGCGAGCTATGGTTTTTGATGGTCCTGGCTCCCCCTCTTTTCTCCACTACATAGAGGCTCTTTTTAGCTACAGAGTGTAGTGGTGGGGCCCAAGTTTCAACGCGCGGCACTATGTTTTGCAAAAAAAGCCGGCCCCTTCATTTTGAAAACGAGCAAGAAGCGTTTGACAAACTTCAACTCTCGCATTTTTGTTTTCTTGGGTAAGCAGACGTGGAACCCACCTCATCGAGATTTTTCGGAATTCAAGGTGCTCTTGGATGATGGTGTGTACCCTTCTAACGCTGTTTTCCGTTTCCTTACTGATAGCTGCTACAGTGGAGCGACGATCTTTTTCAATGAGCTTGCGAGAAGCTTGAAATAGTTTTTAAGTATGGGTATGGAGTTCCAAACGAGCTTTACTTCGACCTAGCCCGGAATTTCGAATCTCAATTGATAACGGAGATTTGTGTCGCCTTAGATATCAAAAAGCTTGAGCCACACCTCTTCATCCAAAGTCCGACGGAATTGTCAAAACTTTGATGGAACACCGCCAAACCAGTAGACGATAATCAGCGTAATTGGAATCATCCATCATATTCCAGTTTTCTTAATGGAGCAGCAAAAGCTACCACTTGATTTTCACATGATAAACATCTTCTATGATAATAAGGAACAAATGTTTAAATTTTCCATGTTTTAGAAATTTCGTGCATGGCAATACCTGTAACTTCTGTGGTGGTCATCGGTTAAAATTAGAATACACAGGGAGTGTTGGCCTTGATGAGAAACAATTGAATATAGAAAAATAACTAAGTTTTGAAACTTATCTTTAAATTGTTTTGATTTCTGATCAAAACGGGGGCATCCAGACTGAACACAAATAGCAAAGCCTATAAGTTTCAAATTTTCAAAGGATGTTTTTTACTCCACCAAATTGCTGGAATATACATATGTTTCTAAAATCAATGAATAAAAGTAATTATCATTTTTTTTAAAGATATTAAAATTTAAAAAAAAAAACACTTTTCTTGTCACATGTTGACTAGTGTAGTTTGTTATAAAAAGCATTAAATTTTATTTTTCCGGTATGATTTATGTGAAGATGCTTTATAAATCTTCATTGGTGAGCTGTTTAAGTACTTACTTTAAAATATAGGTCGATCAGGAACTATCTGTAAAGGAAAAGAAAACAGTTGATTAATTTAAAATCTCCATACCTTCGATAATTTAATAGCTTGTGAACAATCATTCATTTCAAGTAAATCAATTGGGGGTAGAAAGATTTAATCGTATTTGAAACGGAGTACTTTTACATCGAAAATAACTTTTGATTAGATAAGTAAAACTGATCATGTTATAAGTGCTTTATCCTCACTGAAAAAAAAAATCCACATAGTGCCCCGTCCTATGTAACATAGTGCATTATTTATGGTCCCACACGCTACTATGCACAGTATCTTGAGCCACAAACTATAGCCAAAAGACGAATTACCATATATTACGGCCTGTTCTGCTGTGCAGCATGGCCTAATACTAGAAAGAAATGACCTAATACTAGAAAGAAATGTCTTGATACTACATTCTTGTTTAATAATAAGGACAGATACCTAGAAGTACCCAGTATTCTTCAACGATTGGGACAATCCATGTAAAGCTCAATTCCATATTTTCGATTACAAAAATTTCGAACAAATTATTAGCTAAACTCACTGATTCAAAGGCTAAAAAGTAATATTGCTAAGCAAATAGAGTGCAGTGCTTCTACTATGATTTCGTAGTTTTATATGGTTTAACGATTAATAAAGTAAAATAATAAAGTAATCCAACAAAAACCCTTGTCGGGTCTAGGGGATGAAGCTGGTAGAGAACTTTATTCACGAATTTGTAATCAATGTGTATACAAGTGTGGAGTGATTAGTTCCAAGACTCAACACCTGATCAGTTCAAAGCTAGGTAAACTCAATTCTTGGTGCGCATCTTGGAATTTGGATTCGAGCCAGGAAAGTTGGAAAAAATCGCATGAAATCGCAACAGAAAGAGATGCAAGATAAGATTCGACAACTACATATTCAGGTCTGTGATGGGCGTTTTTGTTATTTTCAAAAAACGAAATGTTTTTTTAAAAAGAAACAACTGTTTTTTTAAATTGTTTGAAAAAAAACAGTTTGCATTAACAAAAAGAAACAAATTTTATTCTGTACGACAATAAAGGTTGGGTCGTACTAGGATTTTCACATACTAGGTATAACTAGTTCGAGTACGAAAAAATACCTGTTCCAAATACCTGTTTGAAGTATGTACATATGTACATACAATGCAAACGATTTGTAGTGATGTAATGAAACGGACTGATATGCCCTCCCCCACCCTCCAGAAACAACATTCCCAAGCTAGAGTGGTGATGGCGCAAGGTGACCTTCAAAGAATTGTAGCATTCAGAAATTTCAATCGGAATTTCTGGACGCTAAATTTTCGGTGGCACTGTAAGGGTCATCGAAAACCAGAAGTACCGCAAGGCTTTGTATTTTCGAGAACGAAAAACTAGCGGTACTCTAGACAGTCAAGAGGAGATCGTGGCCGCGGCCAGAGGTTGGACGGGCGCAGAGCCGAACGTGGGCGGAAAACGTGGTCCGCGAAGTGGAATTGCGAAAAAAAAAACTGTGCGCAAAAGAAAAATCGATTTCGCGATATGAAATTTCGGGATAATTGCCTGATTAAGTTGCGCTTGTAAGATCAATAAGAAGTATATACCTTTTCGACGCAAGTTACGTCAATGATATAACATGAGAACGAACCAAGTCAAGTTCAGTGTTCGTTAGTTACAAGTGAACGAAATATCTTTTGCTGACATATTTCAAGCGTGCAGTGATCAAAATTGTGTAAATTCATCGGCAGAGGCAGCGCGCTCGGAGTATCGCGGCTGTCAATTGTTGGTCTTTGGCGTGATCTAGTTCAAAGTGCGTGAAAAAAAAAAACAAACGTTCTCTGATCATTTCTCTGAAAAGCAGTCTGCCAATGGCGGTTTCTAAGTAAAGACTCCAGTGACCTTCAGCTAACATCATCTTGTGAAATCGTGTCGTGCCAAATCTGAAAAGCTCGAGTTCACCTGACAATTCATGAACGGTTCATCAGTATCAGTCTGTGAGTGTGGTTTCCTTGAAAAAAAAAAAAAAGGCGGTCGACGTAGCAAAATTTACGATGCAGCCGGACGGACATATCGTTTCGATCTTGACTTCAATGATAACGATTGTTTATACACTATTGACGCCGCGCATCATGGAAACATATTGCACTTTATTAATCACTCATGCGATCCAAACTGCAGCGTGTGGGCGGTTTGGGCTAATTGTCTAGACCCGTTTCTACCGCGCCTTGCGCTATTTGCTGTTCGAAGAGTTGAGGCAGGCGAAGAGCTGACATTCGATTATATTCATCAAACTGCGTCGATCGAGCAACCGATAATAATTTTACTTCATTTGAAAGTTTAGGCCCTGAAGGTATTAGCAAGGACGGTGAGAATTCAGGCGAAACGGGCAAAAAGGACGCGGATAGAGTCTTATGCTGTTGTGGATCAAGTAATTGTATGATATATCTAGTTTAAGACAAATTCGAAACAGATCTGTAGCGCACTAACGTCAAACGAAACCCCTTTTGAAACAATATTTGAACGAAAAATGAGATCAATGGAACTGAAACCAAGGGAATTGCTAAGCTGAAATCAATATTGTGTCGCTGGAAGGTGGAATGTTATGCATATTAGTTGACACGAATTCTAACTTTCTTTACACGAGATTTGACAATGCAATGAAGAAATATGCAAATTTGTACTTCAGCAATCGCAGTGAATCGTACTGGCAACTTGGCTGACGTTTAATATTAATTTTTATTTTAACGTCTGGCATCGGTGTATGGAATCATTAATTTCGAGTAAGACATTATTATTAGACTATCATTATGACGTTTAGGTATAAATTTGATTTTCGTTTATAAATATGTTAAGACATAATTGAAATTTTATGGAATACCAATCCACTTTGAATTGTATTGTTGATTAGAAAATAGAGCGCGGAAGGTACGTGAGGGCATCGAACGTTTGCCTAAGCGACGGTATTAGCGTAGTCGACTTGCTTCGAGCGTTAGTGGTTTTGCGTCGAATATTTATTTCGTGCACTTTTGCAAATTTTGAATTGTGTTTTAAGGGGCAGTGTCGAGAAGACATGTCTGTAAAGTGAAGTCATAGTCATTTTCATAATTATATTCAAAGCAATATTATGTAGTATATTCTTGAAATGGCACAGGGTGCGTTCCAGTCAGCGCCATAAAATATCTTTTGGATAGATAGTATACAGAACATGCAATACATGAGTCTATTTTAATTTCAACTAGCTCATAAAAAAAAAAAAAACAAGGAGACGAAATAAACCCGTTAAGATTAGCTTTCAATGCAACTCTCATGTCGACATCATTATCATACGGATCGTGTATACCTATAAATATAAGAAAGGGAGGAATTATATGCGCATATAATTTTATTTTGCAACGTTCCGTGAGTATTGATAAGATGCTTAACAATTTGGAGGTCGTGTAGTAGCGCTATATTTATTGAGGTCTTTAGTATTTTTTTTGTGTACTGGGTATCATCTTACGATAGCCCAGGCAAAAGCTGGCTTAACAATCACAAATCTTTCTGAATAGTTACCTATACTTTAGCCTAAAGATTTATCGTACTAGGGACTTGATGAGCCTAAAGTTAAGAATTCGGATTAATTTTCCTTTTGTTTATAAAATAAAGAGGAAACCAATGTTTCGTTAAACTTTAAAACCTCGGCCTTCTTATTGGGCGAAAGCCCGAGAAGTTCTCTTCTTCCTTTCAGGGTCTGCGCGTGGCCTGGCTGGCCTATGAATATTTAGTGCTTTTGTGTGAATTTCAGCTTTCGGTAAAAGGGAGGGATACTGGCCCAAACATAATTAGTTTCAGCATTGTTTGGTAGATTTTTGAATTTTTGATATGGGGCCAGTATCAGAGGGTGGAGGACCCCAGACCATCGGGGTCAGGGCTCCACTAACATCGGGGGCCCGGGGCTGTCTGCCTCACCCGGGTTCCTTGTAAAGGAGAGGTAGCGCGTTTTCCCGTTTTTCCCGTTTTAAATTTTCAATTTTTGGCTCCGTGCGTTGTCACGAGCACTGGGTCTGCTTAGTCAGCCCATGTTGCAGAGCCTGGGTGGTTTCCTTTACGGAGCTATGCCCCCTTTTGGTCCCTGGGTATTTTACATACCAGTTTGCGGCTACGAAATTCATGACGGATGAATACTACGTAGCATCCCGTTTCTTGAGAGCAAACCATCCCCATTTGTTTAAAGAACCCACCCCAGCCGCAGCGAGCTAGCAAAGCGGCACCCCAGCATCCGTCGGGGTTGGTTAAAGGGTGCTCCGCTAATGCGGACGAGGGGCCTTCACGGCCATTTCTAGGGCACCCTGCTCTCGGGGCAATTCTTTTTTTTTGTTTTGCCTCTTGAATGGCAGTAGCCATTCCACTATTCTTGGACCTTACCACTCTTGGTTCTGGACTTCGGTCTGGTTCTAAGTTGTGCTAAGGCCAATCCCATCACAATATTCGCTACAAATGGCGCCCAACGTGGGGCCCGAAACTTGTTTTGGGCAACCCACACCAAAGTGAGAAAATACTTATGAGTTTCGACTCATACTCCCCTTTAGACTTTACGTCTTCAATCCTTAAAATTTCCATTCTCACTAGCATGTCTTAGAATCGCCTCCAATGCGATTCGATATACTTCGTTCGAGAGAACAAACCCCTTGAATTAAGACCTGCATCGCTCGCTCTTTCCTTACTAGCCGCAAACATCCTTCCCCTCTTATCCTGTTAAAATCAATCCTGTAGTATACCTTTGACGTTAGCTTCTTATGTGTTGTCTTTTTGGGCTTTAGGCTCTGGGTGCAACCTGGAGGACTACTCTGGATTTTACTGGGTTTGGTCGTTTTACGTCATTCTCCAGTCCGAGTTTTCCAAAGGGCCCCTGCCCCTCTTTCTGTTAGAAGCTACGCCATCTTGTGTCTTGGAGCTGTCTGGCATAGGGCAACTTCTTTGGGTCTGGTTTGAACTGATGTTTGGAATACGTGTGGTTGGCGTGTTGCCACTATCGCGTCCCGTCAGTTCGACCGGTACTTTGAGGGATTGTCATGTGTTGGACAACTGCAACTTTTGTTTTTATCTCCCAGCTCCTCTCTTTTCTTAGGAATTTCGGAGGAGGCGGACAGACCTCCTTGGGCGCTTCCATTCTGGAGGCGACCCAACTTAAATTTGTCTTTTTTCTTTCAACTATGCAAACTTTTATATATTTAACGTAACAAAATTCATTATTTTTGATTCAGCCAGCCAGCCAGCGGACCTGATGGGAGAGTTCTGATCGGGTCTAGCCCAATAATTAGGCCGACTCAATGATTTCAGCAATCAAACATTATTTTTTTCTTTTTTGTGAAGCCATACTCTTGCGTTATTTTCTAAGGTTCAATAATTGAATAACTTTTGAAACTCAGTTGCACTACGCGAGGCACTTGAAGAACGGTTCTGGGACTTCGTTGGCGATGAGGATCTCCTGGAGCAAATAAGTAATCGCTATCAAGAACCGGGTGAGTCATTCGACACATTCCACTCGGATGTGCTCCGGCTAGTCGACCGCATGGTCCGACCAATGGAGGATGGCGAGCTCGTGAGAATCCTTCGCCGCAACCTGCTACCCAGCGTGCAACGGCGCATATTATTCTTGGACCTTCCCACTGTTAGGTTGCTTCGCCAAGCAGTCCTCAGAGAAGAAGATTTTGAGGCGGAGATCGGCAGACGTGAGTCATATGCCGACGAGATGCTCGGGTTCCCCGCTCACCAAGCTCCCGATGTGGATACTGGGCACCCGCCTTACGCCACCCCTGCTACTGCATCGCATCTATCTCCACATAAAATGCTCGGACTCTCCTCAGATGCAGCACCAACACCTAAGCGCCAGAAAGTGAGACCGAACGTCGATCCTCCTCCAGCAGTCACTCACAAACCGAAACGCTCCACTCTTCGACTTCGCCTCTTCTGGAAGAAGGTCCTACACGGACGTCGTTCCAGTGGCCGTATATCTGCTTTGAAGGGTCTGCAGATTACGCTTCAGAAGAGCACCACTTCCCTAAACCCTTCAAAAGCACCTCCTCAAACAATTTATTCCAGGTCCCACAACTTCAGCCTATTCCCGGTGAAATTCCCTGATCTGTGGAATAGGTTTCATAAGGTGGAAAACACCTTTTGGACCATAGAGGAGCTCTTGAGGAGGTTGCAGAATAAGAAGAAACCCCGAGGTGATCTAGTCCACTAGTTCACGCACCTCAATTCCTCAACTACTTCTTCTTCCCCATCCTCTCCGTATCTTGGAATATGTTCACTAAGTTCACTAATTCCTCCTTCAAAGATACTTCCAGCCTTAATTCAGTATACGTTGTTCACGATACTTCTTCTCCTTATATGTACCCATTTATTTTGTTCACCTTATTCACGTTTTTTCGTAAAGGATTGGATAGTAGAAGACATGATCACCTGTTCACGTCATTGTCGTTCACATATTACATCCATCCTTCAGCTCTTTCCACGCACTTGCCCTTGTGGAAAGACCTGTGTTGTAGCATTCAGAAATTTCAATCGGAATTTCTGGACGCTAAATTTTCGGTGGCACTGTAAGGGTCATCGAAAACCAGAAGTACCGCAAGGCTTTGTATTTTCGAGAACGAAAAACTAGCGGTACTCTAGACAGTCAAGAGGAGATCGTGGCCGCGGCCAGAGGAGGCGCAGAGCCGAACGTGGGCGGAAAACGTGGTCCGCGAAGTGGAATTGCGAAAAAAAAAACTGTGCGCAAAAGAAAAATCGATTTCGCGATATGAAATTTCGGGATAATTGCCTGATTAAGTTGCGCTTGTAAGATCAATAAGAAGTATATACCTTTTCGACGCAAGTTACGTCAATGATATAACATGAGAACGAACCAAGTCAAGTTCAGTGTTCGTTAGTTACAAGTGAACGAAATATCTTTTGCTGACATATTTCAAGCGTGCAGTGATCAAAATTGTGTAAATTCATCGGCAGAGGCAGCGCGCTCGGAGTATCGCGGCTGTCAATTGTTGGTCTTTGGCGTGATCTAGTTCAAAGTGCGTGAAAAAAAAAAAACAAACGTTCTCTGATCATTTCTCTGAAAAGCAGTCTGCCAATGGCGGTTTCTAAGTAAAGACTCCAGTGACCTTCAGCTAACATCATCTTGTGAAATCGTGTCGTGCCAAATCTGAAAAGCTCGAGTTCACCTGACAATTCATGAACGGTTCATCAGTATCAGTCTGTGAGTGTGGTTTCCTTGAAAAAAAAAAAAAAGGCGGTCGACGTAGCAAAATTTACGATGCAGCCGGACGGACATATCGTTTCGATCTTGACTTCAATGATAACGATTGTTTATACACTATTGACGCCGCGCATCATGGAAACATATTGCACTTTATTAATCACTCATGCGATCCAAACTGCAGCGTGTGGGCGGTTTGGGCTAATTGTCTAGACCCGTTTCTACCGCGCCTTGCGCTATTTGCTGTTCGAAGAGTTGAGGCAGGCGAAGAGCTGACATTCGATTATATTCATCAAACTGCGTCGATCGAGCAACCGATAATAATTTTACTTCATTTGAAAGTTTAGGCCCTGAAGGTATTAGCAAGGACGGTGAGAATTCAGGCGAAACGGGCAAAAAGGACGCGGATAGAGTCTTATGCTGTTGTGGATCAAGTAATTGTATGATATATCTAGTTTAAGACAAATTCGAAACAGATCTGTAGCGCACTAACGTCAAACGAAACCCCTTTTGAAACAATATTTGAACGAAAAATGAGATCAATGGAACTGAAACCAAGGGAATTGCTAAGCTGAAATCAATATTGTGTCGCTGGAAGGTGGAATGTTATGCATATTAGTTGACACGAATTCTAACTTTCTTTACACGAGATTTGACAATGCAATGAAGAAATATGCAAATTTGTACTTCAGCAATCGCAGTGAATCGTACTGGCAACTTGGCTGACGTTTAATATTAATTTTTATTTTAACGTCTGGCATCGGTGTATGGAATCATTAATTTCGAGTAAGACATTATTATTAGACTATCATTATGACGTTTAGGTATAAATTTGATTTTCGTTTATAAATATGTTAAGACATAATTGAAATTTTATGGAATACCAATCCACTTTGAATTGTATTGTTGATTAGAAAATAGAGCGCGGAAGGTACGTGAGGGCATCGAACGTTTGCCTAAGCGACGGTATTAGCGTAGTCGACTTGCTTCGAGCGTTAGTGGTTTTGCGTCGAATATTTATTTCGTGCACTTTTGCAAATTTTGAATTGTGTTTTAAGGGGCAGTGTCGAGAAGACATGTCTGTAAAGTGAAGTCATAGTCATTTTCATAATTATATTCAAAGCAATATTATGTAGTATATTCTTGAAATGGCACAGGGTGCGTTCCAGTCAGCGCCATAAAATATCTTTTGGATAGATAGTATACAGAACATGCAATACATGAGTCTATTTTAATTTCAACTAGCTCATAAAAAAAAAAAAACAAGGAGACGAAATAAACCCGTTAAGATTAGCTTTCAATGCAACTCTCATGTCGACATCATTATCATACGGATCGTGTATACCTATAAATATAAGAAAGGGAGGAATTATATGCGCATATAATTTTATTTTGCAACGTTCCGTGAGTATTGATAAGATGCTTAACAATTTGGAGGTCGTGTAGTAGCGCTATATTTATTGAGGTCTTTAGTATTTTTTTTGTGTACTGGGTATCATCTTACGATAGCCCAGGCAAAAGCTGGCTTAACAATCACAAATCTTTCTGAATAGTTACCTATACTTTAGCCTAAAGATTTATCGTACTAGGGACTTGATGAGCCTAAAGTTAAGAATTCGGATTAATTTTCCTTTTGTTTATAAAATAAAGAGGAAACCAATGTTTCGTTAAACTTTAAAACCTCGGCCTTCTTATTGGGCGAAAGCCCGAGAAGTTCTCTTCTTCCTTTCAGGGTCTGCGCGTGGCCTGGCTGGCCTATGAATATTTAGTGCTTTTGTGTGAATTTCAGCTTTCGGTAAAAGGGAGGGATACTGGCCCAAACATAATTAGTTTCAGCATTGTTTGGTAGATTTTTGAATTTTTGATATGGGGCCAGTATCAGAGGGTGGAGGACCCCAGACCATCGGGGTCAGGGCTCCACTAACATCGGGGGCCCGGGGCTGTCTGCCTCACCCGGGTTCCTTGTAAAGGAGAGGTAGCGCGTTTTCCCGTTTTTCCCGTTTTAAATTTTCAATTTTTGGCTCCGTGCGTTGTCACGAGCACTGGGTCTGCTTAGTCAGCCCATGTTGCAGAGCCTGGGTGGTTTCCTTTACGGAGCTATGCCCCCTTTTGGTCCCTGGGTATTTTACATACCAGTTTGCGGCTACGAAATTCATGACGGATGAATACTACGTAGCATCCCGTTTCTTGAGAGCAAACCATCCCCATTTGTTTAAAGAACCCACCCCAGCCGCAGCGAGCTAGCAAAGCGGCACCCCAGCATCCGTCGGGGTTGGTTAAAGGGTGCTCCGCTAATGCGGACGAGGGGCCTTCACGGCCATTTCTAGGGCACCCTGCTCTCGGGGCAATTCTTTTTTTTTTGTTTTGCCTCTTGAATGGCAGTAGCCATTCCACTTTCTGACCTTAGCACTCTTGGTTCTGGACTTCGGTCTGGTTCTAAGTTGTGCTAAGGCCACTCCCATCTCAATAACCGCTACAGAATACCGAGTCATTAGTCAGTGCAGCTTGGCCGTAACTTTTCAATGGTCGGTCATTTATTTGGCAAGGCTTTCTCCAATCTAGGGGCCATCACATTCAATCAATTTAATTTGTTTTTAATTTTATTATATGCAAAAAACACCTCCTGTATTCGTTCAAATGACCAAAGTAAAAAAAACTACTAAGATAGGACCAACTAATCCTGTTGCCATCTATATGACTTTTCATCGAGCGATCTCTGATACCAAACTTTTCCTGGCTAATCTAAAACAGTCGGATTTCCACTTCGCCTCACTGAAGCATAAAGTTTGTCGAAAATTTTATTAAGAAATGATAAAAACAATGTTTCGTTTATTAAACATGCAACCTCTTTTGTAAGGCTGGACATGAGTCCAGGGGTACCTTACCTCCCGCGGTCTCGTAAATTTTACAGCCCCGGTAAGTTTGGAGACACCCTCGTGGCGACCTGCAGTCACGAGGAGGGCCTCAGCACACCCGGAGACGCCAACTGGTGAAACAAAAAGGATCTCAACCTTCTCTTCCTTGGCACTTTTAGTGCTACTTTTAGTTTTTCCGCCGGATTTCATTCTTCGAAACTAGGCCGTTTTTTCCCAGACTTATATGGAAATTTCGCCCGAAACGACTCAGAAAGGTCCCCAAATTCATTCTCGACCAAAAAAAAAAATGTTTGAAAAAATGGACGTCTTGCCCAATTTCTCCTATAAAAAATTTTTTCGCCCTTCAAATATCAATATTGTATTCCCCGACCACTTTCAATCATCGAAAGCGCCATAAAGTTAGTTTTTGCCAAACTATGGGCAAAAAACCCCTTACTCCTCTACAAAACCGAAATTTTTGTATCACAGCAATAAGTCTTGGCCCGTTATGTCCAAAACTACTATAACCCAAAATTGGCCGATTTTGTCCGATTTCAGCTCCTTGTGCCCTAAAAACTTTTTGGATATTTTATAAAATACTTGCAGGTTCGTTTAAAAAAAACGAAAAACGATGAAAAACGATTCGTTTTAAAAACACGAAAGAGATTCGTTTTAAAAAAACAGGTCGTTTAAAAAAACAGTTCGTTTTTAAAAAAACGATTCGTTTTAGAAAAAACGATTGGCTTTAGAAAAACTGTTCGTTGTGAAATAGTTGGAACAATTGGTTTTAGAAATACTATTCGTTGTAGAAAAACGGTTCGTTTTAGAAATGCTGTTCGTTTTCGAAAAAAAATTTCGCTTTAGAAAAACTGTTTGTCGCTATTTGGAAAAACTGTTCGTTCGTTTTTTGCAGCCAAACGTTTTTTTCAAACTGTTTTTCGTTTTTGAGCCCATCACTAATTCAGGCTAGATTTTTCGTTGCTCACATACGGCTCCCTCTCGCAAAAAACACCAAAAGCCTTTCAGGTTGCTTTGACAGATAATGCATTGCGTAAATAGAGGCTCAATTTCAAGGTCAAAGTGGTTTTTTCTCCCCACTTATCTTTCTCCCACCCACTTATCTTTCTCTACACTGTGACTGTGCCTTGACATCAAATCCTCCGTAGACTGGGGTTTTCCAATGCGTGAAGATGGTGCTGCTTTACTAAAGTTTGAAGGGAAAATCGATGCAGGTTTGAATTTTTTATGAAGCAGTCCATTTGCTAGTGAGGTCATTCAACCATAAAGATGTATCCAGAAATCATATATTGTATATTTCACCAATATTAGTGTTAGTGAACGATGTCATGGAACAAAAATAAACTTCGATAATTCATAGTATGAAATATGGCTACTTATAGTTCTATCAAGACAGACAGCAATCTGTCAATACAAAGAGTATTAAACAATGAGGAAAAGTCACCGATAAGATAAATCGCAGACTCAATTGAGTAGAATATTATCAGCGAAAATTGACATAGTTTGTAAAAACGCAGATAAATATTATGACTTAATTATCAGATATAATTTAAGCATTTCGTATCTGGTAACAAGTAGTTTTGCACGTATTGTCTGCAGATAAGAGGACAAGCGTGTGCTGTATTATACTCACATGATATGCTGTATTTTCCGCGTTCAACTGATAAAAATTCATTGATATTTAATGTTATCGCAAATATTGTAAAGTATAAAATCTAGATTTATGGCAGTTATGTTAATGAAATATCAAATCAATTGGCCGATCTATCGATCTATTCGCGCATAAGCGTTTTTTTAATAGCAGGTGCTAATGTTTCAATGAAATGCTTTTTTGAAATATGTACATATCATATCGATAGAAATGTAGATAGGCTATCATCTACATTTCGACGATTATAATTTGCCAGACTGCTTTATCATATTCTATTTGACTAATAAAAATTAACCTAGATTTGAGCTTTCGATCGAATTCATCAACAAATTAATTTAAATTCTGAGTCGACACCAATCATTCATTTGCCGAATAAATTTGAAGCGTTTTCATATTTGTGTACCGAATTAGATGAAGCTGAGGAATGCTATACGAAATTAACAACAGAATGTATTCATGGGATCGACTTTGCTTGCTATCGTGTGTATGCACACCACTTGTTATGCAGACGCAAAAACCGTGTTGAAAATGCGTGTACCAATAGCTTCGAACTACATTTTAGCAGAATAGCTAGTATACGCTTGCGGGTGGTACACTTTCGCAACCATAATTACTACCGAAGCCAAGTGGGCATAAATGTTATGATGCATGCATTTTCAATTGAAACTCGGTTACAATCTTGCGATTGCATATTTACATAGCAGCAATGACACAGAATCTATTCAACTTCAAACTGAATTAACATTGCATTTCAATTGCCAGTTCATGTCAATCCTAGTGAAGCACTTACCGACTGAATTGCATCATTGAGCTTCACTTTCGTTCGAATGGTAACAAAGGCTAACAAACAACCGCATCTAGTCAAACAATACTTATATGGGAGTATCAAACAATACTTATATTATTTGTTCAAATCGATTTTCTACATGGGAAATGTTCCGAATGAGTAAATTTGTATTTAAATGAGATGTGGGAAGTAATATGGGTTCAAGAGCTTCTTCTGCTGAAAATCTTTAAGATAAGCTGCTTCTTTACGTTAAGAGACATAAATTGTTACAAATGATGGTTTGGTGAGAATTTAGGGACCTCATCAAGTATTAAAATTCAATCTAAATGTTATTTATAGGTATTTTACATAAAGTGACAAGAATAATTTTTAATGCAAATTTTTTTTTTGAATAGTAATCTTTTTAACCCGGCGTCATGGGGGTTGGGTCTGTGAGACCCCCCATATTTTATTTTGCGTAAATTTCGGTTACTAAGTGTGCGACGTTGCCATTCTTCTCAATAGCTGGAGCTGTTGATTTGTTCTAAGTATTGCAAGCAACACATTAGTCGCGCGGTGACCACACAGTGAGTTACACGTATTCAAAGTTGAAAAAGGTAAGTGAGACCCACCCCCGCATTTAATGTAACAATAATGCGCCATTATGTATACATATAATTTCAATTCTTTGAAATGTATTTATGATTTAATATGCAGTTTTTCCATTGTTGTTTATGATTTTAGTTGCCTATATATAATTTTTTTCGTTTTATTTGTGTTTGTTTGTAGGTAGTTAAAAATATGGATTTAGAACAGGAACAACGACAGCGTATATTGTCAATTGTACAAGAGTCTGACTCGGATGTTGCGCTGTCGGATCAGGAGTTTGATGAAGAAGATCATTTGAGTGAGCGCAGTTAACCCAGTGACACAGAGCAGGACATCTCAGACTCTGATGATGATGATATGCCGCTGTCTACACTGTTGAATAGAAATCGTTCGCAACTCCTGGGGGAGCATCCTATATCTGGATCAGCTAGTTTTTCAAACTGTGAGTATTTTTTCACCCATTATCTTGGTAAAGATGGCACAGTTTGGAATAAGACGCCTTTTTGACATAGTATTAGAACTAGAGGCGAAAATATAATTCACCAGTTGCCAGGTGTAGTACCAGAAGCAAAATCGATGACGTCTGAAATGGAATGCTGGAATCTTTTTGTCACTGACGATATGCTGCAAAAGATACTTATGTATACTAATGCACGCATCAGACCTAAAATTGCTTCATGTACCAATTTATCAAAGTACACCCATATAAAAGAAGCAAGTATGATTGAATTGAAGGCTTTTATAAGCCTTCTGTATCTTGCTGGTAGACCGCTCGGGCAGACAAAATCTGAGCGATCTATGGGCTACTGATGGAACAGGCGTGGATATATTTCGGCTCGGAATGTCTTTACAAAGGTTCAAGCCATATGACGTTGTAGATCGTATTCACGTATTCATTCCGGCACAAATCGCAATGTAACGTTTGATAACTGGTTTACTAGTTATGAGCTTGTCCAGCATTTGCTCGAAAAACATATGCTGACATCGATTGGTACTCTGCAAAAAAATAAAAGACAAGTCCCGCTGGAATTCACTAAAACTCGCGGAGTTGAAATTTTTTCATCCCGATTTGGTTTTCAAAAGGACGTCACACTTGTTTCTCATGTGCCTAAAAAAAATAAAATAGTTTTACTGATGTCTAGTTAACCCCATGACGATGCAGTCCATGAATCAACAGGAAACAAGCAAAAACCTGAAATTAATACATATTATAATGCGACGAAATGTAGGGTGGATGTAGCTGATGAGCTATGTGCTATATACGACGTAAGTTGTAATTCTAAGAGATGGCCATTGACAATTTTTTATGCCTCATTGAACATAGCCGCCATTAATGGTCTGATACTGAATAGAATTTATAATAATTCAAGCATAAAACGAAGACGGTTTATAAAAAACTTGGGCCTCGGTCTTGTCATGGAGCATCTAAAACTTCGCCAAAATATATCATGCCTATCACGCGAGTTGCGTAAAAAGATTGGACAATTTCTTGGCGAATCTTCAGTGGAGCCTGTGGCAAAGAAAGCTAATATTCGCAAAAGATGCCAGGTGTGTCCAGCTAAGAAAGACCGGAAAACCAATTACATTTGCGAGAGTTGCAACAAACATATTTGCTTGGAACATATTGTACCTTTCTGCGCTGACTGTAGCAAAAATGGTGACGCGGAGTGATATTTTGTTATTTTTTTCTAAAGATATTCTAGTTTTATATAAAAACGTGCCAATTAAAACAAAAAATTGATTTTTGATTAATTATAGACTTATATTTAACTTAGAGGGAAAGATTTTGTTAATTTTTGGTTGATTTAAAAAAAATCCTGTATTAACATGATTAAAACTTAATATTATATGATATTTCTCTTTTATTCATTTACATGCATACCTAAAAAGATAATTTCAAATAAATATTACTTATTTATTAATAAAGTTCTGATATAATTCATATCTAATAAGCGGGTCTGTATGACCCACCCCAACGACCGTGTAACACTTTTCCACCCCCATGACGCCGGGTTAAGTATAAAAATTGACATTTTACGTAACTAGTCATTCGCTAATTATATATGCATATATATTTACTAACGATAAAATTTCACGAAATTTTTTTAAAAAAAATGGTAGCACAATAATCATCCGATTATAATATTCCATCAAAAATGAATGAGAATTATTTTTCATACAAGTTGGCAAGTCCATATTTCTTAGAATTAATTTTACTTGTACCATTATGAAAATGATTATATCCTATTTGCGCAGGTTGTTGTTGGTCATTGTAATAAAGTGCAGTGAAATTCTTAAAACGGGGAAAAGTACGTCGATAAATGTTCGATCATTAAATTTATCATCGGCAAAAAGGGAAACAATACGGGAAATACGGAATAAATATTTTCTAGGTGGAAGAATTAAACATAAATCTGATACCGGACGAAAAAAGAAAATAACAGATTCTAGTAAGCAATTTTTAAAGCATGAAATAAAATGAAATCCGAAATAAAAAGCGGTTGAATCTGTTTAGGCTTGAGCACTTAGAGAGCAGGTTTCACTAGTTCTAAATTGATGCCTGTTTTTGCAGATGTTTATTCTGGCAGGAAACTCTACCAAATAGACTCTGATGAGCTGAAATAATCCAAAACTGAAGCACGTAATTAGAAAGTAGGTTTCTTTACTTCTAACTATTGCTTTATTGATTATGTCTATTCTGATAGGAAACTCTACTAAATAGGCTTTATCTAGAGCTGCAAAACGTCTTCGAAGTTGATACAAATGCGTCTGATTAACAACTCCTTTTTATTTTGATAACATCACCGTCTTTATAACAAAATTTACTTTCACTAATTTTTATTCTAGGAAAATGCTGACACTACGTAACATGCACAATAATTTTCCCATGCGCGAAAATAGATTTGATTCGTCGATGATTCGTTTCCCACATATGGGAAAAGCATCTGACAAATTTGCTGCGGATTTGCAACGTTTGTTTGGGAAGATATTGAATTTGATTTGAGATGAATATAGAATTTATGCTGTTTGAATGAATGCGAATGTGAAATTTGTGAAATTTTAAGTTACAATAAATTAGTTTAGTTTTTTTTTGTTTTTTTGATGAATAATTAGCAAAAGCTAGTTAGATAAAGTTAGTGCTTAAACAGAATCAAACAAAAAAATAAAATCCTTTAAGGCAACAGTTGTTACAGACTCAGCTATTTGAGAATTTGAATTCCGTGGGATTTGAGAACTGTGTGGCTAGACTTTTTTTGTTGTAAATGGTCAAAAAAATTTTCAAAACATACCCAGGTAAATAAACTACGGATTATGTCATTTTTGCTTACTAAAAAAAGTCCACCTACAGGGCACGAAGGTCCGGGTTACAGTCCGCTTTCACATTAATTGATGCTTACCTTGGCCTTGGCCTCTCGCTTTGTGCGCAGTATTTTCTCATCGTTTCCACAATCGGCTTTTTGTGGCCGAGGCTGGTCCTCAAACTTGCGAACCAACTGCATGCAAAGAATGTAGGTAAACATCATAGTACTCATACATATAGAACCGACAGTATGGTTTACGCACCTTTCCCATTCTGTTAAGATACCTTCGAAGCCGTTAGGAATTGAAACATCTGTTTTGAAGAATTCGACCTTCCAACAATGAAAACAACAACTTTTATCCATGCCAATAACCGTGTTGCATTAGGAATTGGCACAGATAAATTTAGTTTTTCACTGTTGGAAGGTGGAAATCTTCAAAAAAGATATTTCATGGCTCCTGCCCTGGAGCATGCAGAATTTTGACCGACTAAAACCAACTCCTTATTTCACGCTCTCCACGGGACCAGTATGCAGTGTACGATGTGTTCCACTGATATCCTTGTGCCTAGTACCGTCTCTATGCTACTTCTGTATACTTCAAAGCGCGGACAACTGAACATAACATAGTCCGCATAAATAGGTACTTTTTTTGGAGACTGGACAGCCCGGTGAGGTGTCGTGTCTAAAAGGGTGCAGATAGTAACGATATCCCCCATGTCCGTTCGGAAGTTGGGTTAGGTCATAGCTCGTTTCTCCGTGGCTCATTGAAACCCATCGCACAACGTTGGAGATCAATTTGTGCGTCCAACGCCTTTTTTGCGCCTAATCTCAACTACTTTGCCATTAGCGCATTGACACTGGCTTTTCAATCTCTCGCGTGCTTGTTGTCCGTGCTTCGTTTTTGTAGAGTCGAAGCGCTTTATTTGCCAGAATTTCAATGGGCAGCATACTGGCTATTACACAAGTCGCCTCATAAGACGTTGTTCGAAAGGCGCAACAGGTTCGAAGTCCAATCAGTCGATAGGCCGCTTGCATTTTTCGACGATTCGATTTTATTTGTAGCGCAGGTGCCCGAACTGGTGCTGCGCATAGTATAATAGAGCTCACCACTTTTGAGATCAGTAGCCTTCGGCTTTGCTTCAGGCCGCCAATATTGGGTAGCATTCTAGCGAGTACTAAACCAACAACTAATGCCTTCTTACCTACTTTCTCCAGATGAGGTTTGAAGCTTAGCTTGTTGTCGATACTTACGCCCAGGTATTTTAGAGCAGGCTGCAGGGTAATTATGCAGTCACCAACCTTTATCCGTACTACTGGTAGTTTCCTTCGCTTCGTGTTTAGTACCATTTCCGTCTTATGGTCTCCCAGTTTAAGCCCAGCGCAACCAAGCTATGATTTAATCAACCAAACTGCTTTGCTTGCATAAATTTCACCTTTTGCGAGATTACGTGCTGGAATTACGATGCCAATATCGTCGGCAAAACCTTCCACAACCACATTTCTGAGTACACGTAGCCTTTGTATCCCACCGTACATCACGTTTCAAAGCAGAGTGCCAAGGACATATCCGTCTGGTACTCCTGCTGTAACCAAGTAAAGTTTTGGTCCTTCGTCTGAGTCGTAACATAAGGCTCTTTCCCTGAAGTAGTCGACAATTATACATGTTAACTAGCGTGACACACTATTATCGACCAGCGCGCGTACAATATGGTTCCACCTCACGGAGTTGAGCGCGTTCCTTACGTCTAATGTAACCACAGCGCAGCAGTCTTCTTTATCTGTGGCGTTCTTTGCTAGCTCCGACACCATTCTAACAACGTCCACAGTTGATAGCCCATTTTGAAAACCGAATTGTTGGTCCGATAGTCCCTTTTCGCTTTCGATTTTCAGTAGCAGTCGCTCATATATGATCTGCTCGAAAACTTTCTCTATCGTATTTCCAAGAGAAACACAATCGTTGTTATTTCCAAGCGCAGCAATCTATCGTAAACAATATTCTAGAAGTCAAGTTCGAGGACAAATCCATGTGTTACCTTTGAGGTGATAAGCCTTCTTCAAATAGCTTCGTCGGTGTCGAACAGCAGCTATCTATCCCTAAGATAGTCCCGCAATATAACCATTAAGTAGTCAGGAATACGGAAGCTAAGCTCAAGGTACATATGTCCAACTGTTGCACATCTAGTGTCACCAGCAGAACAACCGGTCGGGCCATGTGGCATGTCTCTTCCGCTCTTGCTATCACCCCAATCACTACTGAGATGGCATCAACACTTGAATACCCCGTTCGAAAGCCGTACTGTCTGTCAGACAGATTACTGGCTGATCTAATTGCTGACTTCAACACTGGCTTCAACAACTGCTCGAGGAGCTTCCCCGCCTTGTATAGTGTGGATCGACGTAAACCTCTTCTAAGTTCAGGTGATATTAAAAGGAGGCTAAAATACGCAAAGAAATATGTATAATTTATATGTATATGTATATATATATATATATATATATATATATATATATATATATATATATATATGTATATATATATATATATATTTATATATATAGATATGTATATATATATATATAATATATATATATATATATATATATATATATATATATATATATATATATATATATATCACACGTGAGTTCGGAAAAAGTGTTCTGTTTGTGGATGAGATCAAGCTCAACTTTTTCGGAAACGATAGCCAGCAGCAAAAAAAGTGTTGAGAAAGAAGAATGATGCTTCAAACTCAAAAAATATAAGCACGGGGGAGGTAATATCACGATGCCGGGTGCAAAGGCATATCATGGAGTAGGGAATTTCGAATTGGTTGAAACAAAAATAAATCATAAAGATTATATAAAAATTTTGGAAAAGGAATTTAATAGAAGCTATTGACAAAGGCAAATGCGGGCGAGAAAATGATCCAAAGCATAAAGTACACGATGCTAAAATAGGGTTGATTTACAGATGCCCTCATGTGATTGAAACTCCTATCCAAAGTCCGAAAATTTATCCAATTGAGTATCTTTGAGAGAGCAAAGTTAAACAAAATCAAAACATTAAAAACAAAAGCAAAAGCGAGCCAAAAGTGGCTCTCCAAAAAGAATGGTCTAAAATTGGTCCAAAAATAACCCAAAAACTAACAGATTCAATGCCAGCACGATTGACAAAAACAATTAAAGATAGAAAAAATCACACGAAGAGCAAGAAAAATGAATTAAGTTAAATTTATAAAAAAAATTTTCTCGTATGAATAATTTTTCTCCCATTTTGTAGATAAGAAATGAATTACATTAGCATTGTGGTCTTTAATAATTAATTTTGTTTTTATTATGTTTAATTTAGTAATGAAGAAAAAATAGCAAGTAAAAAAATCACGGCCTTCTCTTGATTTTTTTTTGCTTTCAATAATGTGTGAATATCGTAAAAATCTGATGACTGCATAGGAAATCATTATGGCTTTCGAGTGATTTTTCAAGATAGTACCACTGCCGCAAAATTGTCCGCATGTACAAACAACTTATGTCATACCTGCTCTTATTTAAAACCAATATCATCTGTAAATTTCATATTGATCTGATGATCCGGTCGTGAGTTCTTGTGAACAGAATTTTTGAGTGCTCATAAAATATATAGTTTCGATGAAGGGTTACCGTTCTGGTATCAGGTGGAAATAAATAAATCGTTCACTTAATTTTCTAAAGAGTGTATTTTTTTTCTGGTGGAGCGATGATTTGAGGTTTTTTTCCACGTGCCATTTGTAGCTGCAGGATTGCCCGCACACACATTAAAAATGATAAGCATATGTTTCTAGTCAACCTTAGTTCACCTTGCGAATTTCGTAATGATTTGATGTTCCTGTCTGAAGCTATTACCAATCCAAATTTTAAAAAACAAATCTTTGTCAACTTTTAGGCACCCTGCACCCGCTAAAGTTAAACAGTTCCTCATCTTTAACAAACCAAGCATAAAACATTATCAATTTCCATACCGGCTACTAGCTTTTTCAAAAATTCTTCTCTCTCATAGAAATATATGAGTACCTGAAAATTCATTAAAATGACCGCCATCGCCAGAGGGTTAAAAATATCTTTATTTTAATTCGACATGGACCGACTCCATAACAACTCAAAGCGTATCTTTCATCGTAGAATTTTTGAACATTTTCCGAAGAATCTTTTACATTTTCATACATTATTGCCGAGTAAAAATCGGTCACACTTTAAGGTAAGGTGAAAAATTGCACGAGTTTTATAGCATGTTCCCTGCTTTAGCTTGACATCATATTTCTTCTGGGTTTAACTTGAATTCACAGCAGATACTTTTGGGTACTGTTTTTTTTTTAAAGTAGGTATGATTTCAACTGCAGTTCCAGAGTAGATGCTACTGACAGATGCTAGAACATTTGCATGATAAATAACTCCATTGATTGTTCAAACAATTGAACATGCAAAGCTCATTTTCACATTCGGTGGCGATTTGTTGCTTTTTAAATAACGATCCCAAATCTTTTCTGTGCATAGCTAAGCACAGAAGCACCAAAGAGACTACCACAATCGCTCATATTCGTGCTAACAAGTATTTTCGAGTTCAAATATAAGCATTTGGATTTCTTTGAAGCTAAAAAGCATAAAAGCCATAGCTTACCTTCTTTGCCTTTTAGTTTAAACAAATTATTGAAGGGAAATAGTTTTCCAATTCTGACCGAATACTCGCGCCTGCACTGACTTATAAATAACTATTAAGTATTGGAATTTTGAGTGATACGTAATCGCACATACATGCCTCACTGCAATGACAAATTATTACAAAATAGGATCTTGGCAAGTTTATTATGCATTGAAGTCTAGGTCAGATGAGTACGCTCTGTATTTGCACCGGAACGATAATGGTCTTATCAAATATCGTATCATGGATGGTTATATTGAATTGTTTTGCATATAAGTATGTATCTGGTATCGACATTGAAAGTACGTTTATGTTTGTAGTAGCCATCAATCGAGGTAGGATGGTGCGCTTCATCCAAACACTTCAGTACATCATATAACCGAGTCTTGAGCAAAATCGAAGTTTTGATTGGTGTGCGCAATTGCAAGTAAGCAAATGCAATGAGAAGCTTAAGATTATGTTTAAGCTCAGTTTACGAAATCGAAGTCTAAGTTGAGCTGGATATGATCGAATTCAATGAATTGTAAAGGTTTTGTAATGCCAGAAATTGACTTTAATTACGTTACATAAATCATGATGGACTTAACCATCAGGCGAGATATCGAAATATTCATTTATGAAAAGCAATCATCTATTTTTTATGAAAATCCAACTTAATCCGTCGCAAAATTTCAGCTCCAGCGAGCTTCTATGTTTTATTTATATTATCGAATATTTTTTAATCAAATTCCACCGAAGGTATGCACACATATTTGGAATGCAAAGTAAAGCTTTTATAGCATCTTCTCTTACTGACTCAAACATCATCTTCGCAAATATGAGGATCACTCAAACATTAACTGACTTTTCTTCGATCGATTTCAAGTCAACTGTTCCATTTCGAGTATCTTGCAGTCCGGCGATCATCTATTCATGTTCCTGTCTGCTTCTTTACTTGTTGTTTTTGTGCTGTGTGCTATTGTTTTTCTTTCTGTTGCGAATTCGTTACTATACCATTCTAATAATTTCAAAAATATATACAGTTAAAGTTCCAAAAAGAGCTTGCAATAATGCGGGTTAGTGAATTTAAAATAACGATTTTTAATTTTTTCATAAAAATTGTTTTTAAGCACATTTCCAGAGTCCTCAACCATCGGTCATATTTTGAATATAGTGGCGTGCAGTTTTATTTGTGAGTCAAAGACTTCTGTAACTAAGCTATATGAGTTGCATAAAAAAAATTGTTAAAAGAGGGATATATTTAAAAATGAATATTTAAAAAAAAATATTCAAAAAATGTTAAAGATCCTGCGATGCCCTCAACGTCTGCCCGATTTCTCTACTCTCAAACCTGCGAAAAATTCCTGAACGAGTCATTCAAAAACATCTAATCACACCGTATATATGAACCACATTATGCCCGAAAGAAAATTCGGCTTAAAAGCAAAATACTCAACGGTTCATTAATCATCTTCAATGAAGCTTTCTCTGGCAACTTTCCAATTGAATCAGGTGTACCACAAAGCTCCATTCTTGGACCAATTCTATTCAACGTTTTCACTGCAGACATCTCAGGAATTTCAAACGATTCTCCAGCAGGTGTATTTATTAATCTATGCGCGGATTACCTCCTCTTCTGGAAATCGCAGCATAACCCACACCATGTTACACTGATATTACAAAGGATATCACAAACAGTTGCATATAATACTAAATAGGGCTTATAAATAACTGCCAGCAGAAGTGAGCTGATATTGTTCAGAGGTGACCACAAAGACTTCAGAAAGCGAATCAAAGGTTTCAAAAAAGTCAAAATAATTATTAACGATCCTTGAAAAACCGTAAAATAAAGCTTAACTTTCGCTGGGACTTCAGCCACTATATCGAAGCAAGTCTCAACAAAGCAGTTACTGCATACCACTCATAGAATGCATCTTTAAGACAAAGTTCATTATCTCTACTAGAGGTAAGATTATTCCCTGTGATCATACCCGCAGGGCATGTGACAGGGCTCCAGTAGTCGTCATTCCGCTGAGTAGACTAATGGCCAACGTCGGTGGACGCAGTGTGATGCAACGAAGGCTGCTGATGGTAACAACCGATTCCATCTTGCTATACGGAGACGAAATCTGGGGAGATGCACTCTGAACTGAAAAGTTTCGAAAG
This sequence comes from Nemotelus pantherinus, assembly GCA_963978885.1. Lineage (NCBI taxonomy): Eukaryota > Metazoa > Arthropoda > Insecta > Diptera > Stratiomyidae > Nemotelus > Nemotelus pantherinus. Next base: position 207,764,091 of record OZ022264.1, on the reverse strand, counting down.
CGAATTGCCAGTGCCCAGCTCAGGGGCGCCCTGCGTATCGCCTGTAGCTACCGCACGGTCTCAGAAGAGGCTGTGATGATGGTGTCGGGGGTAATCCCGATCAACCTACTAGCACGAGAGCATAAAGAAGGATACCTCTTTCGCTCAGAGCTAGGCAGAACTGAAGCTCTGACGCACGCGCGTACGCTTACCCTCCAACTTTGGCAACAACGATGGAGTGAAAGTTCTAAAGGACCCTGAACGGCTAAACTAATTGGTCTAACCGAAGCCACGGAGAGGTAAACTTTTACCTTTGTCAATTCTTGACAGGGCACAGTTACTTCAGGAAATACCTGAACAGAATAGGTAAGATGGTTTACACCATACTGCCGGTACTGTGTGACTGAGCTTGATGATGCTTGAGGCACACCATTGAGTCCACGATTGGCCTGGCAACGCCTGAGACGATCATGGATGCAGAACTGGCGCACATTCTGACCATATGTTGAGAAAGTGCTGCGCATAAAGCGGGAGGAGGGTTGCCTTACCGACCCATGAACTGTGGTAATTTCTGAAGTTCGTGGTTACCGATGGGTGAGTCAGCACGACCGGGTTGAAGCAGTGCTTAGACGGGTCTCGATTCGGAACTTCGGGGGCTTGTAGATGGTCTTTTTTGTAGTGACTCAAACCTCACTTACCCCGTGGTGATAGGTCACCCGGGGATCTGGCTAGCAGATTTTTTTTGGCCATCTACACTAAGGGGGAAAAATCCCTATAAGCAATCGATTAGATTGATCCTCACTTACAGTGGCCTTATCTGGTCTTCGGCTCCTTCAAGTCAACTTGAAAAGTTGACCAAAAACAAACGCCACTTCCTCTTCCCTTCACTATACTCGTAAGGCCAATCGTGACTATTATCGGCTTAGTTATCTCTGCTAGAAATCCAAAATTACACCTCTTACCTCTTATTCGTTTAAATTGCTATTTGTCGCGCCACAGATCACCTGAATGCTTTTATTCAATCTCTTTATCCAAAGTCTGGATCTTAATGATCGTAGCTTGACCCTATGAATAGCTCATAAGGTCAAATTAAAACCCCGAACGGTCATAATTTCAAGCCATTAGCCAAAAAGATACAGCTCACATGTCCATCATCGCCTTAAGAACTAGCTTTCGGTAATTTATTTCAATCTTCTTCATTTCTCTGTCGCAAACCCTATCTCCCGAATCAAAAATCGGAATGATTATTTATCCAAATTTTTCAACCAGTAGTCTGAAAAGTTTTTGAACAAGTAAAAGACATATTCTAGGTTTGTAACATACCAAAGCAATTTTCTCAGCATGTTAAGAATCATGCTGCTTTTATGTATACACCTTATGACGTAGGCATGAGGGAATTCTCATTAGCATGTATCTCCGACCTCATTTCACAATTCACATAATATTGATGTCTTCCAACTTATGCCAAGAAGATTTTTTAGATTATTGTTTTTATTTGCTAACTCCATCAATAAATTTTTGGTGACTATTGAAATACATAAGTTTTTCAACAGCACCGGATGCAGATGAACGATTTTTTAAATTTTATTTCGGATCAAAGTAGTTGAAAACTGAAAAGATATATACTCTAGCAAACCTTCAGTGCATGCACGAAAAAACATTTCAACTGGAGCCATGGCACTCACATGGTCCATAAGTGGTTTCGAGCGTTGGAAAACGTTGGATATTTGTTATAGATTTGCTCCTGAGTATGTCTGCAGACTGCCTAAGATCACAGTTAAAAAGTATTCAATTACATCTAGGCATCGCAGGTCACATATAGGGCAGACATCAATTTATTACAATGTTCACAAACTGCGGTATTCTTTATTAAATTACTTCTTCTCTAGTGATACCTATCACATTTGTTACTAATTTAAAAATGTAACTGTGATCTAATGTAGCTTTCGCAAACATACATTAAAAAATCATAAAAACTCATCAAACCATCCGACCAACCATATTTTCTGCTTGCAATTAAATTCCATTGACCATAATTATGCTACCAAGAGTTTGGAGCTATCCTAAGTATTCAAAACACTGTGGCTCATCTCGAAATTACCCGGTTTCGCTTGTTTAAGCCCCGAAAAGCCATCAAGTGTTATTGTTAGCACATTCTTCTAATTTTTCAAGACGGCACCTTTGAAACGAATAGTACTCAAAGGCACATGCCTAAGATACTCGTCCGAAATATTTTCAGGTTTTTTTTTCAGTCTTAGTGCCTCGAAGTAAGATGACCAAACAATGTCCAGTCGCAGTCATTACAAAAACACTGCATTACGTAATTTATCTTGGCATGGGCACCGAAGCACATCGATTCGTCTAAATTTGCTAGGTATTTTCCTCATTACTAGTTAGTATGAGCCAAGGTATTCATTTTCGGCTTTGTGCACCGTCACACTATCGTGACACAGCAAATTAACTGACACAATTCCCTCCTAGAGGAAGATGTTTCTGATCTGCAATTGTTTTCGTAATGATTTTGTTAGCTAACTGTTGTCGTAAGAAATCTGCATTCATTTTTTTTGCGATTGGCACATGTATTTTGTAACTAATTATCATATGAGATATGTAGATTATCTTAATGTGTTTTAAAGAACGAAGAGACTATTAAATGATGTAAATTAATTAGTTTAATTTGTATTGACTATTGGAAGGTCTCTTAGATAGTAAAGATCTCGATTCGATAACAAACCTCGATTCTACTAATTATTTTTGTAATATTAAGGATTAGCTTTTCGAATCAAAAAACTTGATTTCAGATTCAAAAACAACTGTGTACCACAAAAAAGTTATATCCAAAAGATAAAATTTATTGACGTCATTTAAGCAATTCCTACGTGCATTGACACCAGGAAACTCAAATGCTGAGTGTAATTATTTACTGAAAAGCTATAAAGTTAGCCAAATTAAACATTGTATCTGAGTGTTCTCACGTGTTCGTTTAATGCAGTGATGCCAGAAAAAAATTCGGAAAGTCTTGGAGTTTTTTTCAAAAAGTCTGGAGAAATCTGGAGATTTTATTTTCAATTAAAAGCGTAATTTAATTTCACCTACATAATCAGAATACAGCGAAAACTTCTGTGTCGAATCGAGCGAAATAAAGTTCTGCTCACCGAACACAGGGGCAGTATAAAGTGCCACTGATGACATTTAACAAGTGCATTATATTTGAATTTATATCATGTAAATTTTATAAAAACGGCATCAAAAATATTATTATCGGCAAAAACAGAGATTACTGTTGCATGGATGCGCTGTTGTTGCACTCTTGCATAGTACAGCAGTCAAAGCACGAAAAACCTGCGCGAGCTGACTAGTATTTGAAATTCACATAAATATAGATTATGCACTCAGAAAAATGTCACTTTAAATCAAAAGTTGAAATCACTTTGAAATAAAAAGCGAATCATTGAATTAATAAGAAAACGTATATGGCGCCAAATCATATTTGAACATTTTTGATTCAAAAATTTTCAAATATGATTTGGCTTCCTATACGTTTCTTTTTAATTCAATGATGAAAAATTTTGATTTGAAAAGAAAATTTTTATAATAAAGTGGAATTCGTATAAGATTCGCTTTTTATTTCAAAGTGAGATCAACTTTTGATTTGAATTTGATTCTATTAAATGACATTTTTCTGAGTGTGAAGTATTTTATTGTGTTAAACAGTTTTCAGATTTGCGGTCAAGTGCGAAACGATTCATGAACACTTTTTTGTTGATGTGAAAAAATTTGATGAATTTCATGAGTTGGTTGAACTCATTTTATTGTCGAAATGCAACACAAACCCACGAAATTGTATATAACTGGAAGAAACATTAGCCTCTGTATTGGAGTAAGTAAATAAAATAAAAACCCTAATGATAATTTTATAAATTATATTGGTACAGTACATTTGCAGACATCTGGGTAGTCGCACATTGCATTTCGCAGTTCATGAATTTATTATGAAAGTGTGAAAAAGTCTGGAAATTTGAAATAAAGTCTGGATGTCTGGGAGACGTTGTAAAAGTCTGGCAAATCCAGACTTAAATCTGGATCTGGCATCACTGGTTTAATGTCACATACTCATGCAACTAATTATTTGGAAGAGAAACGTTGCGTGTTATCTGGGTGATCTGAGACCATTCCGGCCTGTCTTATACGAAGGTCTATGTCTGTAATGCTGCGGTTTCTTGTTCAATGAACAAGATGACAAATTATCACAGAGCACAAATCAGAAATAGTGAAAACATGCCGCTTAAGACCAAGCCATTTTTTATGAGTCACACTTGGCGACATTTTGATTAGACCACAACCATTTGAAGGTTAGGAAAACATTTTACTAATTTTTTGGAGTGTGTTTGGCCTTATTTGATTAGTAAAACAACTTGATTAGCTGATTTCACTTGCTTTTCTGGTATTAATACTGATTCGAAGGACCTTCTAAGTTACCATTTGAATTTTTTGGCGTCATCCAAATAAACACTAAGGAAACCGCCTGCAAACACCCTGGCATGCCAATTAGTCTGCAAGCTACATGGAGAATGGACAAGCAACAGTTTGGAGATGTTGAAGATCCTCGTGGATGCATGGGAATGAGAAAGCAGATGCGTTCGATAAGCATAGGGCCTGTGTTCCTCTCATTGGATCGACAAACATTCTTATTCCTACCCAAACGGTCAAGTGCTTGATTAACTGCTATATGAAGCAGACTTTGGTCTGTAAGTGTTGTAAAACTCAGACCTGCGGAATAACCAAAATCATCTGGGGTTTATACAATCTCGCAGCTACTAAATGCTGAACTTCAAACAGCTAGACTGGTCGGGGCATTACTAGCTAGGCTACTGTTTTGATATAGCACATGACAAGTAACTACAACTTATGACTAGTGACAACCGCAGGAAGTGACAGGACCCAGAAGTCTCACAAACCGGACAGTGTTACTTCGGTTAGCACTGGCTGGTGGACCTCACACACGTGGCGCAACAGAGGCTTAAGGGCATCCTTTAATTCGCAAAGTGGTCACTTAAACTGAACTTCTCAGTTCCTGATTTTAATATCTGGTATCGCAACGGACCGTCAGCAAGGAAAAGTTTATTTTAAGATGGAAGAAAATTCATTACAATTTAAAACTGAATCGAAAAGTAGCTTTTTGAGTACGGCATCTCCAGTATCAGTAAGAAAAGGCTTTGCGTTAAATTTCAGTTGGAGTGTATGAAAGACAGGAGTATAAATAATCTACACTCAGAGAAAAGCGTGAGCTCATAACAAACATGTGCCGCATTCAAAAAGAGCGGTTGTTCAAATCCATTTGATTTGAATAATTTTCGTTCAGTTAAACCAAATCATTGTTTGATTCAAGCAATTTCAAGAAAACGCGTAAACATTGACGCATTTGAAAATAACGTTCAATCAAACCAATTACTTTAAACTGGGAAATCATTTGATTCGAACACTTTATTGTTCATTATGCATGGTGGATATATTTGTCTCGTCTTACAAACTTTCTGAAAAAAGATGAAACTTACACCAGATCAATCCAAACACTTTTATTGTTCTAATGAACGGTAATTGTTGTCTGAAAAACTTCAGTTGCCCGAAAATGTACAAGTTTAAAATTTTCCTTCATTTGATATGAATGCGTTTCGCGTTGAATATGATGCATTTGGCGTTCAATCAACTAGAAAATTTCAAATAATCTGTTAGATTGCTTTGCTTGCATTAGTAGTTCATAGTTAAAAGTGAATAGAAGTGCGTGTAAGTGCTATGGATTGCAATGATTTGTAAACATAGGAATAGTTTTGGTGAAATCATTTGTGGTGAACGAAGAGGATCGAAACTTGCATGATCCATCAAAACCATGGGACATGGACTTCGTATTTCCGCAGTTGAAAGGTTAAGTATTTACTTCGTTCTTATTTCCGAAAACAGGTGGAATAAATTTGTCTCACACCAGAAGCAGCAGTTGTTATTGAAGAATTGGAATACATCAATCATTAATTTTCGCATTATTTCGAAAGTCTTTACCCAGGAGAGTTAGGAAAACTTTTTAAAAATTGGCCTAGTATTCTCGAAAAAATATTGGGACATTGCAAAGAAAGTATAAAAAATAGACCTTGGTGAACACTGAAATATCTGAAGGTACGTGATCTTTATCAAATTCAGCGAAAAATATAAAAACAGATGGATTTGTAAAAACAGATGGATGTTTGGTATCTCATTAGAATAAAAACATTACGGAAGTTTATTTTTTTGTCAGAATCTATAATATATATAAGAAAAAATAATTTGTCAAAACAGGTAATTCATTTGAGCAGCGAATATATATTTTCCTGGACAAGTTTTAATCAGTAGGATAGTGAACTTGATTATTCACTTCAATTTCAGCTGTCCTTTTTAAGGTTTTTTCTTAGTAAGCAAATATTGTGCAGCTAATACAAAAAAGTTTTGACAGGTTCTCGTGATTGTATCGCCTCATTGCTGCTTAATTCACTATTACTGCCAAAAACAAGAAAAATTATAAACGAAGGAAGTACAAGCTACTCCAAAAGAAGGAAGGTTACAATCAAAGTTGCTTGAAATTATTTAGTTGTTCACATCAAAAGCATTGATTTGTTCACATCAAAAGCATTGATTTATTAAATTAAGGAAGGATTTCATAGAATTAAGTAAGAAATTGCAGCCTATAATTATAGTTGTAGGGAAAAGTATCAACTCTTTAGAAGAGTTTTATGTGTACGTTGACAATATTAAATTTAAATGTTCCTCATTTTAAAGCGTTCCATATCCTTAACGTAGAACATCCGGAGTTCTGTAGAGGAGTATGGATATTTATGCAAAGAATGTTTTTTGGTTTTATATGTCCAAATAAAAATACTATCTTCTCAGGTGTCAGGTTTGATAGCATACCTGAGAAATATTAGTAAATAAGGGAAAACATATATGACGAATATCTTCGAAATTCACAATATTAACTTTTTCTCAAGTTTTCCTATGCATATTTATACTTTGACTAACCAAAAATGTTTTTTAAGCAATAAGTCGTTATGATTTATTCGTATTTAATGCATGTGTTTGCAATTAAAAAGAATGACAAGTTCATTAAACTTAAGAAACTAATTAAACGTATGTATGCTTATGTGAGATTATGTTCAGAAAAATTTGTTAACCCTTTTGAAGTAAAGGAGAAAGTAAAGCAACCCTCGGTGATGTATTGCTCTTATAGATTTAAGTTTGGCGTAGTTCCTATTTAGATAGATGTAAGTATATGTTAATCACAAAAGCTATTTCTGAAATAAATTGCATTGAAGTCAAAATAATAAAAAAAAAACTCCTTTTCATTTGTTTACCTATGATAAAAATCAAATTGTAAATGTATCTGCAAAGAAATGGTAAGTTTCTTTTGTAACTAGTATCTAGTACAATGCGTGAAGGCAAACACATCATTAGTATATACTAATATAACATGCCTTTATTGCAATTCCACCCATTCGAACTACAAAATAAACAACAAAATGTTCAAATAAATATCCTACATTTTAAATGCAAATATTTGAATTATGTTCAAATCAACAGGTCTTCCCTATCATAATAAACAATTGTGATTTCGGAATGAGCAGAGTTGCCTATTGAACATGAATGTTTAATTTTGTATAGTGAACGTTGAGAATAGTTAAGCCGAACTCTTAATTAGCTTAATGTAAAATTTATAAATATTCATTCTGAATGCAAATAAAATAGAATCGAAACGAAAAAAGTGTTCAAACGGCAACGTCTTACACAGTCAAAACAACTAACAAGTCGTTCATGGTAAATTTTTTCGCGTTTAACTATAGCACGTTCAGTTTAAAAACATCGTTACTGTTGAAACAAACATATTCGCCATTGGCGCCGTTTTGAACGCGAATTTCTTTGTTTCGATGCACTTTTTCGTTCATTGCTACTAGCTCATTTTTCTCAGTGTAGGACTGTTGACTGGAAACCATTAGCATATCCAAAATATGCTAGATAATATCTACATAGTTCGCATTCCTTTGTATAATAGCGCAACATTTATGGTCGCGTACACTGGCCTATAAAACATAATTTGCAGTGCTTTAATCACACACTTGATAAAATCTGCATACGGCATACTCCTATTTGCTATGAGCTGTTCAAATTAGCCAAAGTAGCGGATTACAAGGAATGCTGGGATGAATACAAGGACGTTCTAGGCCTCTTTAATTCAGAAATACGGAAAGCCAGGTCTAGCTCTTGGAAGGAGCTATGCGGCAGAATTGAAACTATTTCGGAAACAGCGATACTTAGCTTGCGTAACACCTTTGCCACGCCAAGCTTAATATGCAAGCCAAATTGGGAATGGACAAGCAAGAACTGTGAAATGCTAAAGATCCTCGTATTAACTCACTTTCCGGGCTGTTTGTATGACTTGATCCTCAGACCCACTGGTGAACAAGTGTTCAGTCTTCATGATGTGGAAGAAAGAGCTGAAGTGGTGACCAGTCAGAAACTAGTCTAGGTCATCAATGTATTTAAGGCCTTCAAGTTCCAGATCCGAATAGTGCTTTACCTACCATACTCCAGAAGAAAGTAATGCTCACAAAATAGTTTTATTTTCTAATGGACAAAGTACACAGCTCTAAGAGTTACTTTACAGCAACGCAATGGAAATAGTCAAAACCTCAAGCGCCGTGTATCATTCTAAGCCCGGACATACAGCTCACTGTAGCCCATAGAAATATGCTACACAGAACACTGAAGTGATTTTGCCTCAATGCACATTTTTTTAATGCACGCATACATCTAATAACAATCATTAAACAAATGATGGTCATAAAAACTTTTCAATGAATGTCTCCAAATAGCAGCGCGGCCGCTACTCAGCTCACTGCGTCTTCTTGGGTAGAAAAATTCAAAAAAAGGCCATTGCTTAACCACCAACAAGACGAACTACATATCTTTGCTAACGCAATAGTATTTCTTGCATTTTCTTTTCAATTTCTGTTCAGGAGCTGGTTTGCTTTGGACACCTAAGTTTAGGATGTTATTTGTATGTATGATTACTGTAATAGATTTACTTTTGAACATAGGATGTTATTTGTATGTTTAATTTCTGTAATGGATTTATTACTTAGCTCTAGAGTTGAATGTTTAATGGAGACTTAAATTCTTTTGATTTGTCTGTTTGCTTATTCGTGCTCATAGTGTATAGGTTTGGATTCGATTTCACTTCGTATTTAAAAAAATATTTTTCTACTTGGAAATATCTTGCACAATTCAAACATTTATGAGATTGATGGCGATCATAGTGAGAAAGAAAATCACTGAATCAAACTGTTGGAAATCGAATAGTACTCTCAACTTGTAACATATTTGCTACTCTGTAATACCTACTTAATTATTCTGCAAAAACGTGGAAAAATATATGTGCTTCCTTGAGTCTTAAAGTCATGTTACAAAGGCTGCCTAGTGAAAGTAATGTACCTGCAGTCTGGAGGGACACTAATGTAGTATTCATGTTCAAAGCAGGTAAAAGTAACCAAACGTATTCGGAAGACTAAAGGCTGCTAGTTAAACTAAGTTCCTTTCTCTTCAAATTGTTCGACCGACTTTTAGATCTCAGCATTGAAGAAACACTTGGATTCCAAACCATATTGATGATTCAAAACGCATGCATGAAAAGGAAATCTATAGAGATTGCTTTTCTTGAGGTAGCTCTTGAAAAAGAAAAGTTATTCTATCACAAAAAGTGCACTTTCGCTTGCTTTTTCGGCATTGAAAGTGCCTTAAATAATGAGCATACAACAGCCGTTATGGAAAAGCTCCGTTATGGAAAGGCTCCGTTATGGAAAGGCTCCTCAGCCCTGCTCTAACGACTTGAAATGATATTTAAATTTGTGTGGTTTTTTATGAACATGTTGGCAACCCTATAGCTACAGCAAGCACTGAGAGTGAAAACCTTCAAATCATCGAGTCTCCTGAAAAATTATCACTTTTGAGAAAAAAACAACTCATATATAAATTGTATGCTTCACCTGCATAGCTAAAGTAAAATTTTTGAAATTCTATATTGGGAAAGAACGGTATCTCTTCAATTCATCTATATTTTTAGCATCCGAAACTTATGTTCGCGAGAACTCACGACCCAATCATCAAATACGACCGAAATTCACAGAAGGTATTGATTTTAAATAGGACCCGGTCTGTTAGATGCGATTTTGAAATGTCGGTAAATATGTGCCAGTGGTGCCATTTTGAAAAGGTACTAAGAAAATAAACTGCTTTTTGCTCTATGAATTTTAGATTTAAAAGAAACCCACACAGTAGCTGAAACTTACTCTAAACCACGTTTGGTAAAAACTTGGCTGAAAAATTAGGTTAGAGCTGCCAGCTATGGTAATTTTCATGTCTTGAATTTTGAAACTTCGCTCTGAAAAACACAGTTTTCGCTCTATGGCTTTCAGTATATTTTATATTTTATAAATTTTTGGCATATATTTAGTAAACAATTTCATCATACATTTTTCAAATAGTAATGATCTTGTAGTGACAATAAACAGAAAATATTAAGATTTCAAAAATTTGAAAACTTTTGATAGTGGTAGTCCTAAATTTCTTTGTGCCCCTATGAACACAATAACAGCGAGCTTTCAAAGGGGGCGGCGAACTTTGATGCAGAATTACGCATTTGAATATGGTGAACCACATTGGCAGCGAAAATTTCGCTGTCAGTGCACTGACGAATGACAATAAAAAGGTTGTTAGCACGAGGCGGTCTCGGTATTTTTGTATTAATATATGCTTACATGAAGTATTCATATCGCGAACATTTACAATGAGAAGAAGTAATCAAGGTTTAAATTTTCTAAGTTCTTGAATTTTTTCGGATGGCAATAGCCTATACTTGTAACTTTCGATGAAGGCATCGGATGAAAACGAGATTCATAAGGTAGCTTGATTTTGACGATAAGCAGTTATGGTAGACTTTTAGTTACAGTGCTCGCAAAATGTTGCAAGCGCTGAGTATTTTCTTCATTTGTGTTCAGAAGATGCTGTTTTCAAAGTTTTATAAAATAAGCAACCGATAATAAATATAAGTAACAAGCGTTTGTTTCGTAAGTGTTGAAATTCATAATAATAGCAATCCTGGAAACCTTTTCGCCCTATTAGTTTAAATGCATTGGTGAGATCAAAGCAGTACATTGCCCTTGAAATAAGTTTTAGCTAGTGTGGTAAAATATGCGCTCAAAATCTACACGATTCGTCTATCAAACATTAGTGTTTGTAGCGGTTCTGTTGCACTCCAGTTTTACTGAGTTTTCGAAGAAAATTAGAATTGTCTTAAAAAAATAAAGAATTGTCTCCTAAATCTTGCATATTTTCTCAGAAAAATAAAGCTTTTTTCCCTTTAACTTCCGGTCCAGTCATGAAATCAAAACGAAGCTCATGCAGTAAATGGACTTTAATGAAGGCCAAATATCGTAGCAATTTTGTAAGAAAATCATGAAAGGGCTACCAGCTATGACAATTTTTGTAATTTTTTGGAATCTCTTTACTAAGCGATTATGCCATTAGATTTGCAAATAAGAATGGTCCTGGAATGAAAATTAACAACAAATATTAACGTTTTGAAAATTTGAAGAGTGTTAAGGGTGGTAACCCTTAAAATCTATTCGCCCGTATAACTTCCAACGCAGTGCTTCCATCGAAACGAAATTCACAGCGTGGGTTTAAATTAACGTGAATCAGATTGACGAGTATTTTGCTTTGCTGTAAACAGAGAGAAACCAGCATCGGACATTTTCGTAAATATTGCACCAACAGATGCTTCAAATTACATACTCAAATGTAAAGCATTTGCAATAAAAATAAGGAATCAATTTCTAAATTTTCCGAGTTTTGCAAATTTTTCGGATGGCAGCCTTAAACAACGTTAAACCGCTGAAACTTTCAATAAAATCCTGCGATGAGAACAAAGTTCAAAGGATAAGTTAATTTAAGTATGAGCTTGGTATGGTAAACTTATTGTTGCTTCGTTGGAAAAGTGTTGCCAGCACTGAACATTTTCATCATTTGTGTTATAGTTGAGTTTTGTTGCTTTGGATAAGGAATGGTTGATATGATACTACAAAAAAGTGTATAACGTCTTTCCAAATTTGTTGGTCACTCAAAGAGAATTTCTTCGAAATTCAGTTTTCTAGCGGTTCGGATACGCTAGACTTTTTTAAAATTAGAAAATATTAATCCACGCTCTTCAACAGTAGCTCGTCGACCAATTGTGATCAAAAATAATTTTTATTTACTTCTATTTAACCAAGATGTTTATTTGTATATTTTTTAAGTTTTGGTTTTTCATTGGAAACAAAAATTAAGACCACGCGTCGAAATATTTTTCCAATATGTATGAATGGGCTTTTCATATTCTGGGAGTTTTTAAATGTTTCCCTCAAGTACTCAACTCAATTCGGACTTTTTGTGAACTGACTGGAAACTGACTAATGTGCATTGAATGACTCACTTATATACTAACTAGAAAGAAACACTTAGCGAACCGTTTTTTTTTCAGGAATTGCAGAATGCGATTTCTGCAACATGATCCCTAAGGTTTCGCTTTGGTATCATATTTGACTTAGCATTTGATATTAATTATGTCAATATAGATGCAAAGGTGTACGCTCATTCATGCATTTTATTGATAAAAGTTTCTGAATCCTGTTGATAAAAGTAAACATGATTTTCATTTTAAAATAAACATGATTTCTGATTCGAATAAATATGTTTTGATACGATTAATCGAAGATGAATTATATTAAGTTAGGTTTGTTTGATGATAACACATTGCATGAATGTGAATCACGTCGATTCGTGGCTCGCGTAATCAATATGCAGCTTTAAGGCATAGTGAATAATCGATATACAAAATTTCGAAAATTTCAAAATCTCAACCACATAATGTAGAAGACCATCAGCCAAGACATGAATAATTCAGAGCGCATTCATCTCTGCCAGAAAATGTTAATGATCTAGATACTTGCGGGTAATAAGACGTAACTCTCGAACTCTCTCTGGGTCTAAAGCCTGTGTATAGAATCTATTTTCACTATTTACTAAGTTTGCTCAATATTCACTCATGCTTTCGGAAGTGACTAGTTTACACCACAATACTACCACCTGATTCACCTCAAATATCCTTGAGTGGAGCCTTTCTAAAAATTTATTTCCATGATATTAAGCACCTGTATATGATCTATTGTATATACAAGTATACAAAAACTTCAATCCATTATAAATTAAAGCATTCACGGAAATTCTGTTGCCCTGACAAATTCATTTCAAAGACAATCTGTAAAATTTATTGCAACTTGCGGTCTATCTCTGGCCACAGTACGAGGTAAAGTGTTTGATGGCGGCAAGGTTATCTTGCACCACTCCACACCCACAGCAAATTCTTCTCGTGTCGTGACTATGAGTCTGCATTCAGCTACACGAGATCAGGTTACAACACAAACGATTGACTTGTCTGTCTGTTTGCTATGCATAATTTATATGCAGGTATTGAAAGAAGTATATATTATAACTTGAACATTTCTTCAAAAGCTCACGTCTTGCATACTTTGTTTGCTTGCTTAATGCTTGCTTACTATTTGTTGGCACTTATGTCAATAGAGATGCAAAGGTGTACGCTCATTCATGCACACTTTGAACGAAATGGAAATCTTACGTAATGCAAGTGTATTAAGGCATAGAGAAGTTTCTTTAAGATCAGCAAGATTTTGACGTAGACCTTGTAAAATGTAAATGTAATTGAATAATTTTAGAAAATGTCTGTAAGTTTTATTTGAATTAAATGATTTGAGTATTGTTTTCTGCAGATTCTAAGCCAGATTTTAGAACTGGGAACTTAATGGGAACCAGCACATGAGTATTGTATTATTTTTATTAACATTGAAGTCGAAAGATATTATGATGCGCCTACATTGAGAATTATATTAAATGCAACGAATAAGTTGGTCATTTTACCTTGTTAAACGATCATTGAATAATAAATAAAGTCTGGGAAATAATTTATGTTATTTATCATGTTTATGAAATATGGAAACGCGAAAGATTAATTCATGAGAATATGTCACATGCTGGTAATCTAAATATAACCTATTGATATGATGTTTTTCAACTTCGATATTATTTTATAATACACACAGTCTTTTGGTCGCATATCTAAATTATTCTTAAAGTTTGATTCATGCTTAAGTTTAAAAATTTTATTGTTTAGCAATGTAAGTAAAAGATCTTACTAACTGGCACTCAAATATTCGAAATAGTCTGATACCAAGGATTAATTTGCAAAAAGGAGTGTTTGTTTTCGAACAACTTTCCAAAGTGTCTGCTTGACTGGTAGGACTGATAGGTAATTACCATGTCTGCCAATTTCGTGCTTAATTCTTCATTTGAGCTGTTAACGTTTGGTGCGGTTTTATTTAAATCGGGAGGCGTTTAAATTAAATGAAGTACTTTTTGCTTTATCTGATTGTAAAAAGGCGGGACCCAAAAAGACTTATGATCGCCAGACACTCTTCTACTTGAAATTAGAGCAGATGGTTCATATCGTCGGAATTCTTCGCAGACACACAGAAGTACCATGAGGTAACCTCTGTTCCGTTCAGTGATATTAGGGTTAATGTTAGGCTCGGTCGTGTGGCTGCCAATCGAACGGAGCCATGTTGAAAGACATACATAGGTACAACTGATGCCATTTGTAATGCCATGGCTGTTGCTCTCGCTCAGCCATTGTACTCAGGTTCAAGTTTTATCTGGTTAATCTAATAAACTGCACGATACTTTATGTACCTTATATAACTCTGACTCTGAACTCACAGCTTATGTAGTCGATAAAGGATCGTTCAGTCATACTTGACAGAAAAGGGTGCTCCGAGTGAAGTCATTCTTCTCCTTGCAAAGCCGCACACTAACATATTAGATGGAGAACAGATTTTTCTTCAAACTCTAAACCACATCTCCGACGAAAATCGTTGAGCCCATCGCCCAACTGTTGCGCATGCCGTAAAAAGCCGAGACCTGTGAAAAAGACCACGACACAAAGAAGAGTACTGCGGATAAAACCGATGCGATGTGGGTCGATAGACAATCAAGACGGCCCAGCAATTGCACAGGATAATTCTTCAGTTCAGGACTCTTGGCTGATTTGACCAATGATGCTTTAATTCTTAAGAAGAAGGTTTCAACCCTCACCAGTTTGTCGGTCACACCGACAATTGAAGGCTGCTTATGTTGGAACACTCTCTGAAAAACGTTTGTCGAAAAGGACGACTAGTGCATCGGTGATCGGATTAGCTCAAGTACCGTCAAACCTCAACACCGAAGGTTATGAATGCACTCTATAACCTTCAGTGCTGACACTTTGCCTTCATTTGACACATTGCCATCAAAGAATCTGCATGAAGAGCTTTTAGGTTTGCGTACGGCATACTTAAAAATCTTTAGTTTCAATTTATGCAAGGACCAGATATTGGATATTTATGTGTTGGTAGACTTTTCTCTGCAGAACGGACATTTTCACATTCCACAATGGGAACTTTGGGGTATTTTTGCATTTTGACAGGTTGCAGGCTGCCCTCCGCTCAGAATTGAGAGAAGTAATAAAAGTGTTAACAGCCTGATCCAGATCCTGGTAGGAATCGATATTCCTTGGAAGAATCTCTAGAGGCGACTGGAATTTCATCAAGGTTGTTCCTTTCCTCTTAATAAATGCTAACTGTTTGGTGTAGCTACGGTTAACCCCACTAAACGATATGTGCCTGGAATCAGATAACAAGCATTCCTGGATAGCAGCCCAGTCATGCAAGAAATACGAGAGCCAAGATCACTCCAAGAATCTTCCTCTGGATTGATATCAGAAAGATCAATTCGTTTCCAACATTTGTGATGGCCATGTCGTAGGCCAAGATGAAATTAAAAAGTGCCCCACCGCGACAATTTGGGTTGGAGCTGCCCCAAGCTTCATGATGAGAATTACAGACAGCACCTAAAATAAGAGGTAAATAAATCCATGAAGCTGCCGCCACTACATCTTTCACAGTATCATAGGGAAGATGTCGTACCATGTAAGAGAAAACAAGCCAGAACTTTTAAGGATTTCCGCTACAATAGTCATGTTCCTGTGACGGAGGTTCCATTAAAAAATTAATGATATTTTGGGTAAGAATACAGAATCGAAGTTTTTCTAAGCCATTGGATGTTATAAGCCTATATCCATCGATGCGTTGCCCGCAAATTCAATGTTTGTAGCCCAGGGTTCTTCGATAAAAACTAGCTCCTCCCCTCTTTGGCAAGCAGGGCAGCTGTTGTTGCTTTGAAATGGTGAAAATTAATTTAAAGTATGATCATTAGTAATTAGAGCTGAATTCACAACCTTTTTGGACATCATAGCACTCCAACTTTCCGTATGAAGATCAGAGCTAAAGAAACATCCAAAATTTCCTCTAAATCTCAATCAATTTCATCCTTTGGCACCTGCTTTACGTTGGCCTCTGTTTGGAAATTGCTTATTGAAGTCAGGCGAGCTATGGTCTAGATCAGTGATTCTCAACCTTTTTTTTGTTGCGGCACACTTTTAACGATTTCAAAATTTGGCGGCATACAGAGGAAAAGATAAGTTTAAAAACTATTTCCTTACCTATAACACACTGCGTAAAATAGTTTATGATAATAATTTTAAATGTGTGAAACATCATAATATGTACTACATAAATAACAGTACGTTTATTAAGGAATTAATTACAAGTTAATAATAAGAATACTTTTAATGCGAAATTTGAGCTTGATGTTTTTTGATAATTTCGTTCGTATTTGGTCTTAAAAATTCCAATGCTACTCTCATATCGTCTTCTGCATTTAACAATCTTGATCTTTTTTTAGCTTAATGTTGGTTAATGCTGAAAATCCGAATTCACACAACTAAGATGTGAAAAATGGTAATAATATGTTTAAAGCATTTTTGGCTATCATTGGTTAATCGCATCTAATGTTAATCCAAATTTAATTGATTCTTCTGTATGTGTTAAAATTAAATCTTGATTTTTGGAAAGCAAAATGAGTTCTTCCTCTTCATTCAAAGCTTAGTCAAATACAGAATTATCCGTTATGAGAAATCAAATTTCTTTATATATAATTTTGGGAAATAGTGGATAATTCTCTCCTCTAATGTTCTCAAATGGTCAATAACAATTATTTTAATAGTTTCATAACAGTCTTTTGGGACTGACTCAAACTTTTCTAAATTGCCTTTCTGAGCTTTATTCTTCCATAAAGTTATTTGTTTTTGGAATCCCACCAGCTTATCGGTTGAGTTTAAGATATTTTCATAAGCCCTTGTAAACTTGAATTTATGTTACTAAAAATAACAAAAATATCTGATAAGTAAGCCAGTTTAGTAAACCATATTTTATCTTCCAACAAATGAACAAAATCATAATTTTTATCTTGTTCAAAAAAAATTTTAATTTCGTCTTTTAATGCCAGCGCACGATATAAAACTTTTCCTATGGACAAACACCTTACTTCCGTACTTGGCTTCCATAGCTTGGCAAAACTTACTAAATAAGCGACTTTCTAATGGTCTTGATTTTATATAATGCACTGAAAGAAAAATCTTGGTAAAATCAACAATTTTCCTTAGTTGTTTTTGCGTCAACTACGGGCTATAGTTAAAACAACCATAAAAAAATAGTTGATTACTTTTATGCACCATGACGCGTGGTTGATAAACAACGTCCGTGGTGCAAAAAAAGTAAACAACCACAAACAATGGTATTCCAACAATATACATAGTACGAAATAGTAAATGACTATGGTATGTAGTGTGGAATTATGTTTGTTGAATTTAACAATTGTAGAATGGTTCGCTTACTATGAAAATTGTTGATAAAATGAATGAATGAAAAAAATGAATTTGGTTGGTGCCTTGGTTGCATTGACAGCGGCATCGTCGCTGCATTGTGATTTACCAAATTCGCGGCATTCACGCCTCCCCCTGTGGCGCCGCTGCCGCAATGCCGCTGTTATGTGTTTACAGCATCAACTGCATAAAAAGCGTCATACAACGTAATATACAGGCTTCACAGCATAACATGAATATGAATTATATCGAACAGCAATCCGAACACAATTTTGCCATGTAGCATATGAAACTTCTATGATAGAATAGGAGTATGAGTATGAGGAGTATGGAAAATCAACAGTTTTCCTTAGTTGTTTTTGCATCAACTAGGGCTATAGTTAAAACAACCATAAGAAAATTGTTGATTACTTTTATGCACCATGATGCGTGGTTGATAAACAAAAAAAAATTTCATACGGACCATGAAAAACGTCCAAATGTTGAAACCATTCTACTTTGCGTAGAATAATTCCAAAGACGTTGTTCACTGAATTACGTTTGTTGAAATCAACTATTGCAAAGTAGTTTAAGTACCATAAAAACTGTTTATAATTCGAAACGTTGAAGTTTTGAGTGAATTGATGAATATTTTTCTATTGATCAACTATTTTTCGTGGTTATGAAACAATTAAAACAGTTGATTTCATGAACGTTGCGATATTTTTTGTATAACCAGAGCCAACTACTTTTATATCGTTAAATTAACTATATTAACATAGTAAAAATAACTATTTTCCGTAGTTTGTTTAACGATTTTGAATGAATCGTTGCAATACTATTAAAAATAGTTGAACCAACCAAGAGTTTTTCTTTCAGTGTGGATTATTTTAACACATTGTGCCAGAACTATTTTTAATTCTGATGGAAAATATTTTGCAACAAGTGCTTCTCTATGCAAAAAACAATGGGTGACTAATATATCCCCATTCAGTTCTTTAACATGTGCTACAAATCCTTTTAGATGTCCAGCCATAGCCGGAGCACCATCTGTACAAATGGCTTCCAAGAAACTTTAATTTATTTTTAATGTGAACTAATTACATCAAAAATATGTTTGCCAGTATTAAAATCAGATAGCTCCCACTAACATAAAAACTGATTAATTATATCATTTTTGTGAATAAATCTAACGAATGCAATTAATTGAGCTATTCGATTTGTGGAGCAAAATTTGAATTTGCAAGAGTTTTTCCAGCATTTTGCTCAATATTTTGTGACATGTCTTTAATTCTGCAATGGATTGTGTCATTCGAAGGTGGTATTTCCCAAATATCAATATCTCATGATCCACCAATCATTATTTTTACAATTTTGCGACAAGCTGGTAATTTAATTTCTTCAGCCAATTTTTGAGGTTTTAATTCAACAGTAATCAATTCAGCTATTTCGCAAGAAACTACTTGAGCCTTTTCAGACACACCGATTTGTTTTTCAAGAACTTTTACTTGCTTGGATGTTGAACATAAAGACTTTTGAAAGTAGTTTTTATCTTTTGTTAAAAGCGAAGGATGATTAGTCACCAAGTGACGTTGGAGTTTGTTCGGAATCATAACACTATTTCATAATTTACAACCACATATTGTATTTCCGATGAACAACGTATTTTTTGGAGCAAGATCGTTCTTGTTCAAAGGATTTTTCTTTTTAAATCATATTATTTAATAATATTAACATAATTATATAACTAAAATTTGGCGGCACACTTTTAGAATTTCGCGGCACACAAAAGTGCCGCGGCACAGTGGTTGAGAATCACTGGTCTAGATCAACTCGCGTCATTCACAATAAAGAAACCGTGAACAATGCTTACTTTAAGATGATTTAATCTCATTTGTTGCCATCAATTATAGATGATTGGCAATTTTATGTCGACCCTGAAGTAGTAACCAGTTATTTAGGCTTCTTCGATATTCAACTGCCCTGATTCTTTTGGTCAACCAACCTTAATTGTTTCTGAGCTTTACGAATTAACAAGAATCAAAAAGATTTAAAATGGGATTAAAAGTTTATAATTCAAAATATACCAAGCGCAGCAATAAAAAAGAATCATCAAACATAACTTACAAAGAGAAATACGTTAAATACAAAATAAACGAAAGTGGAAAATAAAATAGAAAAATAGCAACAAGTCAAATATTCAAACATAAATATCAATCATCACGAGACAGATACAGCCCAGTGTGCCAAATTCGGCATTTCGCTGAGAATTCTTTCAGAAAATTGAAGCAAATTCAGGAAAAAGTTTCGGATTCTCAAACTTATTCGTCACGAATTCTTTAAGACCGGTGTATGGAAAACGTTACAAAAACGCCGAAAGTGCTCAAACTTTCCCCTCTTTAGCTCGTACATTGATCAATTTTTTTCAGGATTCATTGCGAATTTTTTGGGAGTTCCTTGTGAATGCTTTGCGAATTCATTAAGAATTATTCGCGAATTCTTTGCGAATCGTTTGCAGTTTTTTTTTGTAGAATCTTTTCTAGGTTTACTTGCATTTCTTGTTCTTTGTAAATACTTTCAATACTTTTTTAATATATACATAAAGCATATACTCATTAAAACACTTTTTATTTTTATTTCTATTGAATATTTATTGTTTATTATATATACATGTATTATTTATTGCTATTAAATAGCATTTTTTTTCAGACTCTTGTTAAGCCGGCCTTTGGTGTTATAGAAAATCTTTTCCAAAAAGTATTCTAGCTCGTCTGGTCTAAGTGACGAAAATCTTTAGGTTCTGAATGCAAAAGGAAGAAGTTACTAGAGAACAAAAAACTTGAGTAACATTTCGAACCTTCAAAAATAAACATTATTGTAAAAATTTTAATTTTGATGTTGGTCCCAAAACCCATCCATGTAAATTGAACAGCAACCTCATCCGTCATAATTGTTTGGAAACACTCTTTTGCAAAAGAATGAACGTCTGGCCCAGCGATAGTAGCAAAAAAATCTCTCTGGTTAATTTTTAAAAATAGATTAAAGACCACGTACCCTAAACACTGGAAGCCAAATGCTATGTCCACTACACAACACGAGCTTTCTATTTAATAGGTAGCGTTATTTAGAATGTGAACAGCTTAACCAGGCATTATAAAAATGCTTTCAGTTTAAGGCAATATTTTCTAAATATTTTGAAAACACTTTGAAAAAAACCACAAACAACACAGTTTATAAACTTTGCAGGCACAAGTTCATGCACGATATGTATGTGTGTGGGTTGGAGAAGAGGCACCTGGCACTGCTAAGCACTCAGGTCACAAGATTCTCAGACTTCATAGTTTCCCAGACTTCTTAACGAATCCTAGGATTAACGATGGGAGAAAAGAGGCCATCTTTTGCACACTTGCCACATCGCAGTCAAAGCATTGATGTCTGAGACGCACAATTACTGGGCAATTATTCGGTACATGTGTCTTCCTAGACAGTTGTGTCCAGTCAGTATGCCTGTCATGGCTTTGCAAATTATTCCTGCTCTTGTTAAGTAGGAGCCCCGTGGTCTCATGATTGGGTTTTGAAAACATCCACAAAAACGCTCCTTGCAGATACTGTCGGCACATCCAAGGAAGCCAAAGGTCTTTGGATCTGAATAGTCATCTCTCCCCGATTTAGGGTTAAAGACTACCTTAACATATTGCCAAGTTGACGGAAAATACCCTACGGCCAGGCATGTCCAAAAGACTTCTTTTAAATCTACCTCCAGGTAGCCAATTCTCTCGCTTAGCATAACCGGATAGATACCCTCCAGGCCCGACAATTTGAAATTTTTAAAGGACATGACTGCATCCCTGATCTTTTCACTGGTGACCACAAATCTTGCTGTGTACAAGCATTTCCATTTCCTTCCACCAGAGCGCTTGGAAAGTGAACCCCAAGTGAAATCTGCGGTGACTCCTTGTTGGGCTTGGTAAAGTCATTATTGGAGCGTTTTAGAGAGTCCAGCTTAGCTGATTGGTCCTGCTGTAGAACCTTGCAAAGCCTCAGTGCCTCTCATGTACCTTCCAATCCCTCACTGAACGATCTAAATGATTTTCTCATGGAGGTTCTCATCAAAATCGCATAAGTTCTCTACGAGGTTCTGTAGGTGATCGCGTAGATAACGGTATATAGTAAAAGTCGCCACCTACCAAAATGCTAATATAAAAAAGAAAACAACAAGCCTGGTTGTACGTTACGATTTTGGTATATAAACTTTGTCTATAAAATAGGATGGCACGCAATTATGTGATATTTGAAATAGCATGTTTAAGTAAGGGAAGACAAAATACAAACAGCAAACATGATTAAGAATTGTTCTGCTAATAGTATGTATAAGAGTTATGATTTTAATGTTATCTGCTAAATCTGTTTAATATAATTTATTTTGAATATATTTCCATTTCAATAGTTTTACTAAATTCCTTTGCAGTTGAACTTATTCGGATTCACTACCCATCCTAACTACATTGCTGGCGTTGAAGCATCAATTAGAACTAATCACCCAAAATCCTTTTGGTCATTCATCCCTTCCTTGAAAACTTGTCCTAGTATCCCCAATGGTATGCACTTGCGTGATACAGCTGCCTCCACTCCACAAGAAATGTGTGGGCTTTTCACTTCTTACTTTTCCTCTTTTTTCTCACAACAATCCTCTTCTAATTCTTTAAATCTTCCCTCCACATTCTCTCCTGAATTGCACTCATTTCGAACGAACCCTCTTGAAATTGAACTTCTGTTGAACGATATCGGTAGTGGTTCCGACGGTATTCCAAACATCCTGGCTAAATCTCTTTCATCATCTCTGTGCGTCCCTCTTTCTATCTTGTTCAACTTAAGTATATCTTCTGGCTCTTTTCCTTGTCGCTGGAAAATTGCCAACATCTTTCCTATACATAAAGCCGGTGATCGTACATGCATCTCAAACTACCGTCTCATTTCCCTTCTTCCTTGCTTTAGCAAGATCCTTGAAAAAGTGGTTTACAAGCGAGTCTACTCCTTTATCCAGCCTACTCTCGCTCATGAGCAGCATGGTTTTGTCAAAGCTAAATCCACTTTAACCAACTTTCTTTCCTTCCCACACACGGTCGCATCCGCTCTTGACCATCAAAAGCAGGTTGATGTACTTTATACAGACTTTTCCAAAGCCTTTGACTCCGTCAACCATAACCTCCTTCTTCAAAAGCTAAGGTACGATGGCATTGCTGGTCCTCTTCTTTCCTGGTTTAACTCTTACATCTTCGACCGTACTTGTATTGTAACTGTTAACTCCTCCTGTTCAATTCCTTTTTATCCTGCATCAAGTGTTCCGCAAGGGTCTATCCTTGGTCCTCTTCTCTTTCTTTTGTTCATAAACGATCTCCCTCCTTTAATCCATTCTTCTTGTCTTTTGTATGCCGACGATTTCAAGATGTTTCGAGTGATTGAGTCACAAGATGACTGTATGGTTTTACAAAACGATCTCAATAGCCTACAGACCTGGTGCGCTTCTAATGCTCTCACTTTGAACATCGTGAAATGTCACAAAATGTCTTTCTCATTGAAAATTTCACCTTTGATGTTCTCCTACTCTGTTTGTGGCTATCTTCTTAAGGGGGGAAATACATGTAAAATCGAAAAAAAATTGCTAATTTCAGATTGATTTAAAATATATATATTGTTCATTGAGAAAATGTTTAATATTAAATCCTGAAAATACATGTCTCACAGTAAATGAAAATATTTTTTTAGTAATTTTTCAACACAAAATGGCGGCGATGCGAGCGAATGAAAGAAACACATCAAAAACTGCCTCGTACAACTTAACGCCTTTTCCGGGGAACTTGCAGCATTCGGAGAAAAAAAAATATGCTAATGAAATATGTAATTCATAGGTGAACCAATAAAATTTATAAAAATATTTGAAATTTTTACATTAATTTTAGATTAAACATAAAAATCGATTATTTTTCAAAAAAATAACGCTTTAAACATTAATCAACAAATTATTTTTCTGAAATTACAACAGCATTTAGGTTCAACGAGGAGGTAATACTCTTTTGTAGATGTGGTATAAATTTGAGCCGGATCGATTCAATATTTTTTGAAATATCTTGTACGGCAGTTGAAAAAGTACTACTTTGAGAAAAACGCGTTCAAAGTTTTAAAGCTCCACCGACCTGGGGAACGCCACGCTGCCTTTAATTGACTATAACTCGAGAACTAATACGAATATCGCTTCAAAACTTTTTTTGGTATATTTTAAGAGCATTTCAAACATTTTGATGTAATAAAAAAAAATCGAGCAGTTACATGTATTTCCCCCCTTAATGTCGTTGATAATTTTAGAGATCTTGGCGTTATGTTTGATCCTAAGCTAAAATTTGATAAGCATATTTCTTATATTACTGCCAGGGCCTCTAAATTATCCGGTTTTATTATTAGATCCTCTAAAGCTTTCGTTAATATTTCCACCTGTGTACAGCTTTTCCTCTCCTTTGTACATAGTATCCTTAATTATTGCTGTCAAGTTTGGTGTCCTCGTTTTGTCTACTTAAATACTGCGTTGGAGTCGGTTCAACGCAGATTTACTCGCACCCTGTTTTATAAATTTCAGCTTCCTTACCGTCCTCGTAGTGATTGTCTGTTGTTCCTTCATCTCCTTTCCATCGAATCAAGGAGACTTTTCCTGGATGAGTGCCGGCTCTTAAATTGTTTCATAGGTTGGTCGATTCCAACATCAGCAGCCACATTTCTGTCCGTGTTGCAGTGCATGGCATCCGCTCTTTGTTTGAGTTTAGTGTGCCATTTGCGCGCACTGATATCTTTTTTTATTCTCCGCTGTTGCGATTACTGAGGCAACATAATGATCTACAGTTTGGTCCTCTACCGCCGACATTATATGCCTTTAAAACTTTTCTAAAAATTAATGTTTTTCTGATTACTAATTCAATGTAGTCTTTTTTAGTTTTCTTTTTTTTCTCTCTATTTTTCTTATTTTGAATTTGTACTTTTTCACTTTGATTTTCTTTATTATTGTTCTTTATTTTGTATCATTATCATCCCATTACTAATTTGTTCATTTTTTTCATTCCTTCGTTAGGGAATTATTTGTATTTTATATTTTCTATATTCAGTAATTGGATTTTATCTGTTGAATAATAGTTAATAAATAAATTATGCATATCCCGGAAAGCAATTTAATTCATGATCACTGATTTCCATATGTCCTGATTGACAAGCCCGATGCAATTCTACGCTTTTAGCCTACATTTTGTCTGAATTAGAATGTCTACCGAATTATTCATCGTAAAATTCCTCTTTTGATTTGACTTTCAAATTAACTCTTGCTTTCTATTTTGTTTATTCATATCCTGAATATCATGTTGCTGCATAATTAAGCATTTTTTTATACACGGGTTGTATGGTACTTTCTTTATTAAGATGAATAAACAGATAAACGTTTTTCTGCCATTGAAATTAAGCAAATATTCATATGTGCATTATAAAAATTCCCAGTTTTAATTGAGCTTCACAAAAAGCCCCGTTTTTTTATTCATCTTTTTGACTTCTTAAGTGGGTTATTTGCAGCCCGAACTACTAACTATGCGACCAAATCGATTCTAATCACACAGTCGTTTGCATAATATTCTTCTCGTCAAAAGTAGCCAATCATTTACGCCGCAGCACATGTCTCTATATCATTCCACAAGCACCGCTCGGAAATCGGTGTCTCCGATCCTCGGTATCTACTTAGTAGCCCCAGCTAGCATATGCTTAGCTCGAAAATAGATATGTATAAAATTCATAATCTCAAAAGTTTCACTGGAATTCTTGAAAACCTGTCGTCAATCGAAGCTGGCCTACATTTTTAATTTGTGGCAAGTGCATGTTGATCATACTCGCTAGCCGCTAATAAAACACAAGTCCATGATGGGGTAATGAGAACACGCAGAAATAAATGTATGTATATTTCTATACCTACAGTCTCAGACGTAAAGTACATACAATTAATAGCCGTTGTAGTTACAACACTATATTTAACCTGAACTTAACCTGAGTTCCACTGAACGAACGATTCATAATCGATGAAACACTTTCTTTTTGCACGCAATCACCGAATGCCGATATGGTGCTGGAATCAAGCGTTTTTAGGTGAGCATGCCGCGGTCAATGTGGTTATAAATAATAAAACCAAGCCAAAGAATTTTGCCTTGTTTTTGGGATCGAATGGATATTCAAAGATGAAATTGCGGATTTTCATGTTCTAAAACGAAATGTTGTTTATTTTTTTTGGGGAAATTAAAGAAGTATTAATTTATATTTGCTAAGAAAAGACAAAAGAGGTATGAAGCTGTTTGTTGTTAATGATAAAATAATCGTAAGCTGAGATAGTACTTGCTCATTTAATGGACATTAGAGAACAAACAACAAAATCTTTTACCGAGAGGAGTCATTGCTGCTGATTCACTCTGTTAATTGCAGGTATTTTTTTTTTTTTTGTATTTTGCAAAACAATTCTGTTGCAGAGATTTCACAGAGATTGCAGCGAGTAATTAAGAAGTCTCGTACAATAACTGTTTGCTTTTAAGTCCCCGGAATTTCCAGTCTAAGAAAAATTTATTCCGACGCTAAGTTACTATTTGATGACAAGTGTAGGTTATTGTCTTTACTGTTTAACAAAGTGTTATCAATTTTTTGTGTTTTCAATTTTTTTTGGTAAAGAGTTTCTACTATAATAGAAATTTTTGAATTTCAATCCGCTGATTTAGTTTTCGAGTAAATTTCAAGATAACTGTACAGAATGCAAACTAATTAGTATACTCCTATGTAACATTGAGCAAGAGCTTTGAATTGACACCTCTTGGGCTATAAACTAGCTATCTGCTGTTCGAGCAGATTGTTCTACCTTTAACATGATGAAGCAAAATTAAACACCCTTTTCAGCAAACACTTTCAGCCCATGATCGATTTTTTCCCATAGAATTCATTGGAATTTCCCTAAGGCACAGGTTCACTTTTTTAATGTTGACCACAGTTTGTTTTTTCGTAGATAACAGTTAAGGCACTGTAGAGCATCTAACTGCATTGGTAAATACCTTTTAGCATCAACACATTTGAAGAACATCATAATTACGACATGATTCAAACCAAAGCTCCCTATACTTATTTTTCTGCAATTTTTGGAACGTCAACAGGAGGGACTAACGTCACCAAGTTCAATCAAATGCTGGACTTGGACGTAGATGATATTGGTATTATCACCAGCTTCGAACAAGCTGCACCAGAACAGAACCCTTCATCCAGATCAAGCAGATATGGGAAGAACACCTCTCTCACAACAACACATCTCTTTTTTTTTGCACCTAAGAGAATGTCCGACGCTGAGATCTGGTAAATACATCAGAAATACCAGTGAACCTTTAAAGCAAGAAATCGGTACATGCATCAGCTGTTTCCTTGGCATCAGCTGCGTGTGAAACATATGTGGCTTGGTTTAGGGGGCCTTGATGAAGTCCTTTAACTACCTTGGGTGAATAGTAGCAGCTAATAGCAATTTGGAAGAAACTGCTTGCTCAAATCCAACAGAGGTGTATATTGAAGCTCTTTAAATTCTGAAATTTAATCAGGATCTCAAAGCTGCTACAGTAAAAATAATTCTTCATTTTATTTCCGAAAAGCACACTCAGCCATTAATTCGTGATAATTATCCAATGAAACCATTTTTCTCTTTTCGAGAAGCTTATTCTGTCTTTACTGAATAATATTACCCGTGTTTAATTAACTCCCCAAAAAGAGGTAATTTCAAGGCAAGTAAGAGTAGAACAGCTGTCCAAAAAGTCTCAGGTTACAGTTCTCAACCTATCAGAAGTTCAACTTGTCAGTTCACCATTAAAAAATTCTACTAGAGTCACTGAGGTCGGCTCTCTGACTATCGCCCGAAGTTGCGTTATCAAAAAAGATAGAGCAGAGAATCGTGCTCTAAATTGTTCAACTTAGAGCAGAGCTATAAAACACAAATTAGAGCAACTTCGGGCAACATGAGAATTGCTCATGAAAACCATTTTGCTGATATATCTCAACCTAGAGCAGCTCATTAAACACAGCTATTAGTACAATAATCCAGTGTTTGTCTGCCACTATTGGCTGTCAACAGCAACGCCTGATAGTGACAGATAACAGGCTTTAGAAGAAAGACATCTTGAATCTTTAGTGCAATAATTGACTCAGGGGTGAGACACCGAAGAAATTTTCAGTTTCAAGTTTATAGAAGCAGTGAATATAAAACCTGATCGGTAGTTTAGCTTTAACTTTCGGTACAAGGTGCTGCTTACACTGAAGAATGAGACTTACATACTTTGAATGATACCAAAAAGGAAAGCATGCCTATGTAGTAGAGTCTCACATGTCTGCATATTTTAGCTTCACGCACGCCAGCCAGAAACTATCAAAATTAAAGCCGAAATATAACTGATCACAAGACCTTATGATTAATTTCCATAAGTTTTTGACCATGAATACCACTGCTTGATCAAATTGGAGTCACTATTATTTCAAAATAAAAAGGTTCAAAAGCTGGAAAAATAGATTTTTCTGAACAAAAGATTGCACTTTATTTTCAACTCGTTATCTAAAAAACTTGACTTCATTTACCAGGATTCGAGACTGAAACCACGTAAAAAAAAGTGGAACTAACTTCCTTGCAAGAAAGATGCGTTCACTTTAAGTTTTGGTATTCTGTAAGTCAGGTATCTGGGAGTGACTCTGGACACCAAGCTGACATTTCGGGATCATATTTGCAGGCCATGTGACAGGTCTCTAGTAGCCATCACTTCGCTGAGTAGGCTAATGGCCAACGTCGGCGGACCCAGTGAGACAAAACGGAGGCTGCTAATGGTAACAACCAATTCTATTTTGCTATATGGAGCCGAAATTTGGGGAGATGCGCTTCGAACTAAGAAGTTTTGGAAGCGGATTGCCAGTGTCCAGCGGGGAAGCAAAGCTATACTAACTGGACATTGTCAACTAAGTAAAACTCTTCTTCTAAATCAACAAATGGCAAGACCTTTCACCTATTTTGTGCTTATACATGAGCCGTTGGTTCGAGGCAACAGGATC
This sequence comes from Nemotelus pantherinus, assembly GCA_963978885.1. Classification (NCBI taxonomy): domain Eukaryota; kingdom Metazoa; phylum Arthropoda; class Insecta; order Diptera; family Stratiomyidae; genus Nemotelus; species Nemotelus pantherinus. Next base: position 207,735,059 of record OZ022264.1, on the reverse strand, counting down.
TATGCATTCAGCTCATTCAAAGATGCAAAAACTATTTAAGATTAAAGACAAATGAGGGCAAGGACTTTTTTCTTCGTTCGCCACCATGCTCTAACAGTTTTCACGCCAGTCCGTCATCTTTTATCATGCAGTACCGGTATAACGGCAGGCTAAAACACATGATTGTCACTTCAGCTTACTTTCCTTTTAACTTTTTACTTCCGCCACCAATACAGAAGTTAAAAACCGGATTCATTACTCAGAACTGGAGAGACTGGAACTTCTGGTGGGTTTGATGCCGTTTGGAGCAGCAACAAATCTAATATCAGAAGAGAAAGATTCTTTGATTTTATGATTTCTGCGGGGCTTTAATTTTATTTTCACTTGGAACTTTCATTAAGAACAATTGATGAGGCTAAATCATAAAGCGTGTCCTAGTGCAAAGATAAAGTCACCGAAGTCAATAGAATTTCGGCTAAGCACTGCTAATATAATAATTAGGTATCAATGAAGAAGCCTGCCCGATCAGCAATAGCTGACACTACAGAAACTCAGGAAAGATACCAGGAAACTCCTCGATTTTGTAACACCAACATATATCAATCAAAATATCAAAAATATCTTTAATATGGATCATTTTGCGGAATCAGCCTCCGAAGGCAGTATCAAATGGAATTATTTTTGTGAGTTGATTAAAAATAGAAAAATGTTAACTAAGTGGTTTCGAAATCTTCAAAACCACTTAGTTAAAATTTTTCAACTTTGAATCAACGCACAAAAACAATTCCTTTTGATACTGCCTTTGGAGGCTGATTCCGCAAAATGATCCATATTCCAAAACAAAACACAAAAATAATTCCATAGACCAGTGCTTAGTAGAACTAACGCTTGCATTGCTTAGTGATTGTTTACATTGAACAACTATATTTAAGTGGTACCGAGAATTCCAAAGGGGCAATTTGGTTCTAGAAGACGCTGAATGAGAAAGAAGGCCACGAATGTCAGTAACAGAGGAAAAGATGACTGCTGTGAGGAAAATGCTTGACGAAGACCGGCAACTGACATATCACCAGATAAAGGAGACCTTACATCTTCATGCACTAGCAATGCACTTGATTCTGCAGGAACAATTACACGTGTCTGGGTGCCGCATAGTTTGGCGGAAGAGCAGGCGATTCCTTGTGTGACTTGGTGTCGAGTGACGCTGAAAATGTTTGATAAGGCGACGAGACTTGGCTGTATTATTACGATGTGTCGACTAAGGCTCAACACAAAGGTTGGGTCTTTGATAAAAAGGACAAACCCGTAGATTTGCTATCATTTGCTCTTAACAGAAAATCCCGATCTGTTAAGAGCAAATGATAGCTGAGCTGTATTTTTGCAATCGAGCGGAATCGCAAAGCGTGTTGTTGTGGACACATAGAAGACACTCACAGCTAATTGGTACACTGAACAGTGCCTGCCTAAAGTCATACAGTCTTTGCAAACCTGCGGCCAAGGTCAAGAATGAGCATCTGTAACCTACAGCATTACCACGCTCCAGACTCTCCAGACTCTGTGGAGTAGCACAATCCGAAGCCCATAGCCGGTGACTTCAACGCATGGGCTGTGGAGGGGGGAAGCAAGAAAACCAACGCTAAGGACGAGTTTTATTGGAAGCGTTTTCGCGGTTAAATATCGTCCTCGCAAACAATGGGAGTACCAACACCTTCAGTAGGCGAGAGCTAGGATCCATCGTAGACCTCACTTTCATGAGCGACACTCTAGTCAAGGACTTGCAGTGATTGGCTAGCAAGGACTACATGCACAGTGATCATCAGGCTATGATAGCTACGGTGAACTGCGTACGTAGCAAAAAAAAACAATGTGTGCGAGTTCCCAGAGAAAAAACATGTTTGGCTGATCATCAAAACGGCTATACGAAGAATTGTTCCGGGAAATGCTACTCCTTGATATGGAAATGAACGGAACTGCATCGACGAAGGCCGCGCAAATCATCAGCGAGTTACAGCGGGCATGTGATGCCTCTATGCCACGACGTTTTCTCCATAAGACCAGGAAGGCAAATTATTAGTGGAATGCGGAAATCCAGGAGCTTCGGAAAAAATGTCTTAAAGCTAGACGGTGTAGCCAGCGCCGCAGGAATACTCCAGATTACGAGGAGTTGCAGAACCAGTACAAATACGCCCAGAAGAACCTACAACTTGCGATCGCTAAGAGCAAGAGGAAGCACTTTAGAAAGCTGTGTAACGAGGCCGATTCCGATCCATGGGATGGAGCGTACAAAACCGTTAGGACTACAACAAAGCGTAAGAATTCTCCTCAAATAAAGTGTCTGAAGATGCTCGAGGAAATAGTCACAACGCTATTCCAGCAAAATCGAGGCTATAGTCTACTGGTAATACAGGTAGACCCTCAAAACGTGCCGGCGGTAAATAGACAAGAAGTATTGGCAGCCATACGCATAATCGGTGACGAAAAAGTGCCCGGATTGGATGCAATGTTGAACAAAACACTTAAACTGGCGGTAAAGGGAATACCAAATGTCTTCGCTGATACATTCACAATATGCCTACCGGAAAGCATTTTTCCCCAGCAATGGAAGCAACAGAAACTAGTGCTCCTGCTCAAGCAGGATAAACCTGTTAGAGAGGCATCATCTTATAGGCGAATATGCCTGTTAAATACGATGGGGAAAATTTTCGAGCGGGTAATATACGACCGACTGCTATCGGAAATCGAAAGCGAAAACGGACTATCGGACCGGAAATTCGATATTCGGGACCTATTCTTGGCCCCTAACTTTGGAACGTAAAGTACGACGGGATACTAAGGTTACGAGTACCCAGAAATGTGGTGGTGGTAGGTTTCGCCGACGATATTGGTATCGTGATTCCAGCTCGTCATCTCGAAGAAGTCGAAATTTACACAAGCGAAGCAATTTGGGCGGTTAAATCATGGCTTGGTTGCGCTGGACTTAAACTAGCCGACCATAAGATGGAAATGGTACTAATCACGAACCGGAAGAAACTACCAGTAGTACGGATAAAGGTTGGTGACAGCTTCAAACCTCATCTGGAGAAAGCAAGCAAGAAGGCATCCGTTGTGGGTTCAGGAATCGCTAGAGTGCTACCCAATTTTGGCGGACCGAAGCAAAGCCGATGGCTACTGATTTCAAGAGTGATGACCTTTATTCTAATGTACGCAGCACCAGTGTGACCACCAGCACTGCAAATAAAATCGAATCGCCGAAAAATTCAAGCAGCCTTCAACGTTTATGAGGCAACGTGTGTTATAACCAGTATGCTGCCCATCGAAATTATTGCGGATGAAACGCTTCGACTCTATAAAGACCCTAGCGCATCAGAACCGCTAGAAATACTAATGTTCGAAGAACAGTAGAGGATTTGTGCAGATTTTGAGTGTATTGTTATATATTGTTGTTATATTGTTGTTATTGTCTTATATATTATATATTGTACGTATTGTCATATATATTGTTATATATTGTATATTCGCGATGTGAATACTTAATATAAGCATTTATTGGTACGAAAATAACAAAAACACCTCGTGCTAGCAGTTCTTTGCTAGCACTGAAGCCAAAAATAAGTCATATCTGCCTCACGTTGAAGTCAACCTGCTCTGCGAATTTCGTATTGATCCGATTACTGCATTGGAAGTTATAGGGATAAAAAGAAATTTAGGGTTACCATTCGCAAGAGCTTTCAAACTTTTTAGATCTTAGTATTTGGTGTGTATTTTCACTACAAGACCACTACGATTTGAAAACTTTATGATAAAATCGCTTACTAAAGCTATGTCAAAAAATACAAAAACAATCATAGCTGGCAACCCTATCATTGTTTTTCAAACTAGATTTCTGCTGAATTTAAATTTGCCATATGAATTTCGTTATGATACCATGACTGTGCTGGAGACTATAGGGCAAAGAGCTTTATTCAAATAAAATAACATTATATAAACAATTTGGTGCAGTTGCACCAATTTTTGACGATTCTAAAAGCATATGGTTATATAACTTAGATGCTTTGCTTTTATATAATCTTTTAGTGCTTTTATATAATCGAAGTCGTTTGTCATAAATTATGCTTACCATAGAAGGAACTTTGTTATAGATTCAAGTAACAAACAATAAAATTTCCAAAACTCGGAACATTTAAATATCGGTTGCTTATTTTATTGTAAATGGTTTGCTTATGAATAGAAAATGGAAGCATCTGTTGGTGCGATATTTACGAAATTGTCCGGTGCTGGCAATCATGTGCTAGCACCATAGCTGCTTCACGTTGTGTTAAACCCAGCCTATGAATTTCGTTTCGATTGAATGGCTGCGCTGTAAGTTATAGGAGTGAATTAAATTTTAGGGTTACCATCGTCCAAACTTTTTAAATTTTTGAAACGTAAATATTTGTTGTTAATCGTCATTGCAGGATCATTCCCATTTGGAAATTTTATGACAACATCGCTCGATAAAGCAATGTAAATAAATTACGAAATATATCATAGCTGGCAACCATTTCACGGTTTTTCAACAAAATTCCTACAGAATTACAATCGCAACAAGATATGCTTTTCACATGAATTTCGTTTTGATTTCGTCACTGCATCGGAAGTTATGGGAAAAAATCTTTATTTTCCTGAGCAAATTTACAATATTTAGAAGACAAAAATTGCCGTAGCTAGCGTCCCTATACTAATTTTCCAACCAAATTTCTATAAAATCTATCTTAGTGTAAGGTTCACCTACTGCGTGAATTTTGTTAAAATTTGGTATCTAAATCGGAACCTATAGGCCAAAAACAAGTTTTTTTTCTCAGCGATTTTTCCAAATGGCACCACTGGCATAGTGTTGATCGTTTTTCAAAATCACTTCTATCAGACCTGTTCCTAGGAAATTCCGACATGTCCTGTAAATTTCATGTTGATCGCATTATCCGATCGTCAGTTCTCGTGAACAGAAGTTTTGAGTGCTGAAAATAGAGGTAATTTCATCACGGGTTACCGTTCTTGTTTACCGCGGAATTTTGAAATATTTTATTTGACTTGGTGGACAAAAGTCAAAATTTATCAATAATTTGAATTTATTTTCAAAAATCAAAAAATTTTCAGGAAGGTCGATGATTTGAAAGATTTTTGTTCAGGAGCCTGCTGTAGTTACGCAAATGTCCACACAGTTTTGAGAGTCCATGTGTGTTAAATTCTAGTCTACATCAATACGCTCTGAAAATTTCACGATGATCTATTGTTTTTCTTAGAAGTTATGACTAATCGAAATTTGGGAAAAAATCCTTGCCTACTTTTAGGCACTCAGCGCCTACACAAGGCTCAAAATTTCAACTTCTTTATCATAAGCAAACTTAAAACATAATAAGTTTTCATTCCTAGTAGTTTTTTTGAACAAAAATGTACACTGCTTGGAAATATAGGAGCTCCTGAAAATTAACTTAAATGCCCGCCGCCGCCAAAAAGTTTAAGATATCTGAATTCTAGGAAGTCATGGACCTACCTGTTATATACATCTATGTTCTCCGAAAATTTCAGCTCAATCGAATCGGCCACTCCAGAGATTATCTCTCTTAACCATTTTGCTGATATATATATATATATATATATATATATATATATATATATGTATATATATATATATATATATATATATATATATATATATATATATATATATATATATATATATATATATATATATATATGTGACGAATTTTCGGCGAAGCGATTTTAATACTAATGTTCTTCGAACATTAGTAAAAACGAAGCACGGACAGCAAGCACGCCGGAGATTCAAAGGCTAGTGTAAATGCGTTCATGGCAAAATAGCTGGCTACAGGCGCAAAACGGGCGTTGGACAAACAAATTAATCCCCAACTTTGTGCAATGGGCTTCAAGAAGCCACGGAGAAACAAGCTATGACCTAACCCAATTTTTGAGCAGACATGTCGGCTATCGGTGTTATCTGCATCGCTTTGCACACGAAACCTCACCGGACTGTCCAGTCTGCAAAAATCTACCCGGGGATGTGGAGCACGTTATGTTCAGCTGTCCGCGCTTTGATGCATGTAGAAGTAGCCTAGAAACAGTACTAGGCACAAGAATATCAGCGGTAAATATCGTAAACTGCATGTTAAAATCCTAGCATGCAGTTTATATGCCGTCAAAACAGCACTTAAAAATATTCACCGAAAACTGGATGATGCGAAAAGGATGCTTAGAAACAGCTAATGGCTGATTCACTCCCGCGAAGTAATCTAAATAAGTAGTCTCGTGGGGAGTGTGGAATAAGGAGGTGGTTTTAGTCGGCAAAAATCCGGCTTGTTCTAGGACAGGAGTCTTGAAGCATCTTCTAGAATATTTCCACCTTCCAACGACGAAAAAAAAAAGACTCTGTTGAGTATTTTCTCAGCGAATGACTAGCGTTTGCTCATATCAGATCATGACTTTATTAGTATATCCGAGAAACTCTTGTAGACTGGAGGTACGAGTATTTGTGGGTCACTCTACTTTACGAACTTAGAGGTTTCAGGCGTTCCAGATTGTAGTATCTCAAATTTTAGCCTTGGACAGAGAGGATGTGACAGTTCATGTAAAAAAACGAACGCACAACTTTCATAACTTTTTATTTGTATGCTCCTCGAAAGTAACAAAGATCTTTCCTGCAGTTTTGGTTCCCAGAAGCAATATGACAAATCGTGGAATTCGTAGCAAGTGTACCATAAAATACACCTTCCGAAAAATATTTTAATCTACCGACAAGGTAGCACCAAGGTGTTTGCATCAAATTTACAATTCGGTGTGAATAGTGTTATTTTATCTTGTGTATAATCTGCTTACCAGCATTGTTTGTTATACCGAATAGGCATAGCGCCTTCATTATCACGCCTTCAATTATATTACAATTTCTACATAATTTCAATTAGCGGAAATCGCACAATATGCCGGTGTGCTGCTGACTTAAAAGCCCCCCAAAAGGTGGATCTATATATTGCCCTGCTAAGCATAAACGCTCTATCTGAATTTTTCTCATTTTTGAGTTGACACCGGATTCGAAAACTAAATACTCTATTAACCTTTTGTGAAAGTATGTTAAAATCAATATTGTAATATGCACTCTCCATATATCTCCAGTCCGAATCAAAACACAAATCATTGAATATCTCGAAAGTATATACTAAAATGTAGATAGAACGTTTATGCTCAGCAGGAGAGTATAACTTCAAAGCAAAAAAGTAGAAACATGTATATCTACATCAATAAATCAACAAAAAAACACCAAGTTTCAAATGTGTTGACCTTCACTATTATCTTCGCAGAAAATGTACAATGTTCATGCATTCATTAAATTTTGCACTCCAAATACTTCAACTAAATGTTTTTTAAATAGGTTTCATATAGGTTATGTTTCATACTGTTTTTTATTTAGAGTAATATATCGTTCTACTAGTACAACTAATTCGACTATCAACAATTTATATTCGCTGGGGAAATAAAAATGTTTTAAACCACATTAGCCGAGTCATTCTAGACAATAAAATTTGCTAGTCTGCCAAATAAATTCAAGTGCAAATTTTTCAACAGAATTATGTTTATTGTAATATGAGAACCACATTGTGAAAAGATCCTATTGAAATCATGTGCGCGAAAAAAGGCTAGTTAAGGGCAAAGGTCACGAAAATAAGTTTTTCTTAAATTTTTCGTTAATAATCGGCCTTACATAAATGTTCGCACATTAGATTTTTTCAAAATAAAAATCTGCGAAAATTCTTCTTACGAAAAATTCTCTTGAGACTAGTAGTTCTTGAGATATGCGCCTGAGAAATCTTCATCTTTTTATAACATTAAGCAAAGACGATAGTGAATTATGTGTATTTCACCGAAGTTTTGTCAGACTCATGTCTCGAGAACCATAAGCCCTAGGTAAATTTTGTGCATGAAACTTATATACAGTATGTATGTGCAGATTTTTGTGATTAACGAATTCATTGTTAATAAAAATTCGCATAATACTCAACGAGATATTTAAGAAAAACAAATGTTCGTGACCTTTGATCTTGAATATTTTTTGTTGCGTTCACGACTTTTTGCTGGTATGTTTTTCATCTTACAATACGTAGGCATAGTTCCGTTGAAAAAAACATCATTTGAATTTTTTTGGCAAAGAGCGTCTGAAATGGCTTGCCTATATGTGAAACAAGTGTACGCACAGCAGAATAGTTTCGATTAAATTAAACTTCCACAACTCTCATGGTGTTTTCAATAACAGAAAATAAATTAAAAAGCTATGACACATGAGCGTATTTCTGGCTAAATAATCGTTCAATTCTATTTTTGGAGGTCATGTATGAGGTGTTCTTTGTAGGTATTTTCTCGTTTGCGAATTGATTTAATTTGAATGAAATGTTTGTTTTTCATAGATGGTTTCAGGGGAATTAAAATAGATGGTTTCAGGAAATTAAGAATAAATTAATTGCGGACAAGGTGTAAATATTCGCAAACTTGAGTATTTTGTAGATATTTATCTGTAAAATAGTGTAATTATATCGTACTATGTATTTACATTTAATTGTTTGAAAACAATATGCTGAGTTGTATATCAATTTACACTGAGCAGCTTATCTGTGTTTTCAGGCATAAAAACTATAGATAAGTAAATTTTCATTGAATAGTCAATACAGTGCACTCATTTGAGCTTGCACATTTGACTGTGATACTGATAATTTATGGTGTACGAGTATCTATTTTGTGCTACAGTAAATTGTTTAAAATTGTATAAGTGACCTTGAACATGCATTTGTTTAAGCAGCAAGATATAAAACTGCGATGTATATTTTACAGTATATGTATGTAGGGTTTTCCATTAGGATCGTCTGAATTTTTTGCTGAAATTTCCCTGTCATGCGATGACATTTCTGTCAAATCTGTTTGACATTTGAATCAAAAAATTTTGAAAAAAAAACATTTGAAAAAAAAAACCATTTTTAATCACATATACATTTATTCTTCAGCAACGTTTAGAGGTAGTGCAAATTTATTATCAAAATTAGCATTCGATTTTCACCGCAAAATCATACTGAGCGACGAAGCACATTTTCGGCATAACGGATAACGGAATAAGCTAAATTGCCGAATTCAGTCAAGTGAGCATCCCGAAGTCATTCACGAAATGGCATTACATTCGCAAAAATTGACTGTTTGGTGCGGCTTTCATGCTGGTGGTATTATTAGTACTTTTTTCAATGATCTTGGCAACCCAGTCACGGTCAATGGTGAACGCTACCATGCCATATTAACCGTTTATTTTTCACGTAAATCAGAAGGAAATAGCCTGGTTGGCATGTGGTTTCCACATGTCACACAGCTGGCCAAACAATCGACTTTTTGAAAACGAAATTTGAGAATCGAATCATTTCAAGAAATTGTCCTGTCAACTGGCCGCCTCGCTCGTGTGACTTGATCCTATTAGATTTTTTTCTTTGGGGCTACGTCAAGTCATTGGTTTATGCTAACCATCCGCAAACTTTGAAGATGTTCAGAGACAATATCGAACGTGAAATTACTGGAATATCGTCCACACTGTCATGGATTGCTGGAATATCGTCATGGAAAATAGGGTGCAGCGGATCCAGCAAGCGCTTCCGGGGTGATCATTTGAATGATGTTGTGTTTCATCCCTAACGCACTAATAGTACTTTAACCTACAATGACAGTTTTCCTCATATCTGAAATTGTTTTTGATTTATTTCAAAAAATAAGTTGAGTGCTCTTAACGGAAAACCCTATATATTCTCATTCTGGCACTACAGCCCGAATCGAATCTTAACTTCTTTAATGCTCCGCCTCCATTCGTCTCGGCTCAGTGACCGCGTCTTGCAGGTCGATGCTGTCAGCATCTATCGAATCCTCCCAGCGCTTGCGTGGCCTACGGACATAGGCGTGCCGTGGACTAAAATCTGGCAGGGGCCAGGGACCGAAAGGTTCAAAACATGCGATGATTTTGTCTTCCGTAAGGTACACGTACTGTTCATACAACTTATATAATTTACTAATACATTATATGTTTGTTAGTTTATTATTTGTTATTTGCTAATGCATATTGCATTATCAAATAAATTTGAAGAAGAGGATAGCTTACTTTCAAAATATCTTTGAAAAAATTGGAATATATTAAGCTTAGAAGGAAGAAATTGAGCTCTAGCTTCAAATTTTTGTTACCTAGAAAACCTAGAAAAAGCATAAATAATTTGCCAAGATGAAGAGTTCTGTAACTTACTCTTTTCGAGCCATTTGGTTTGCAGGAATATCTTTCAAGCCCTAACTGCGTGTCCGAGGCTAGATGAAATATCAAAACCTTTCAAACTAGTGCTTTTTGCTGTTTTCCGTTTTCGTGATCATCTGGGAAATGTGAGATCCAGACAGTGCTTCTCTGCGAATGATTTAATTTTTTCCCAAACTACATAAAAGCTTTCTCGCTAACTTAGTAGTGCTTTAACTGTTCCATTCACAAGCTCCATCCTATCTCAAAGAATTGCATTTTTAGTTTGGAAATATGTGCGTAACATGTTCGTTATAGAAAGAACATAGTGAAAGATGAAAAAATTTACTACAAACTTAGGATTACTAATTGAATGAAAGATCCCCAATGCATAAACTGATTCGCTGTATTTTCCTTCATTCATTTCTTTTTCTAAAGCCTCTTTTATAGTCCCATAGCTATCGATCACATATTCGCAATTGTGAAATCTCATTGATTCACGAGTCGAGCTTAAACTTCTCATTTCACGCCTTGTATTTAGACCAAAGGTCTCTTCAAGCTGCTTCAACAATTAGTGTTGTGATCGCTTCGAAAAATGTAGGTAAAGCGATTCGATCGCATTGAAAAAGGATGTACACGTTTCGATTGTGAAAAATCTATCCATCACAACAAGGATAATTTTATGAGGTAGACAATTTTATGAGCTGCAGGGTGTTTCATCTTAATTTAGGTTTGTACACCACCTTTTTGTCCTGAAATGACACTAACACCATCATAATCCTGTCTAAGAACAGGCAATTCGCTAAGTCCGTAGCCCTCTAACGGGCTCAAAATTATATCTGCTAAATACGAGGCCTTTCTAGCTCTTGAACAGTATACAAAGCTTGAGAACCTTTCTTCAACTGCTAGCTCTTTAGCAAATCTGAGAACCACGGAGAGTTGTTCCTTTTTGTGGACCCTTGCTTCGTCTGCTATAATGGATATCAGTCCGCACTCTATTATTTAAGCTGTAATGTCCTCGCGACCGATTTCAGCAATTGTTTTCATTCATTCATTTTGTGTTTTTTAAATGTTTTTCAAAAGTTGAATCAAGCTTCGCGAATAATTCACGAAATTCCAAAAAAAATGCACGGTTATCACTGGCACCACTGTCATCATGTCCTCTGAAAGCAAGTGCTTGGCGACTGAGACACATCGTAAGGTCGAAAACCTTTTCCAAATAATGTCGGTTCATCTTGACAATATTCCAAGACTGTTCAAGCACCATATCGCTTACTGTCTTCCAAGCACTATTAGAGTTTTATTATTGTAAAGTTTTTATTATTGTTTGCAATATGTCCTTGAACACATTGTACATGAATTCTACTATCCGGATAATTTATCCAGATCGCGAAGTTTGGTCGAGCTGAAATTTTGGTGTAGTAACATGTGGTAACATCATACCGCGTCATCACGAAAGTTACAAGACTCATCAATGAGCATAAAAAATAAGTTTCTGTCGTTTTTAAATAATGTCTGGGCAATCTTGTAGCTACCATAAGTACGTAAACACAAATCTTTCACACCATTGACTCTCTGTTTTTTTTTGGGTTTTTAGAATAATATGCAAATTATTGAATAATATTTACACAGTCAAATTTAAATTTGTAAAATTCCCAATCGGACAAAAATCGTAGCCCTTCAACTAATTATTTATATTTTTAGTACCTGGAGCTTGCGTTTACGGTATCTGGCGACCAGATAAAATTCACAGGATATATTGGTCTTGAGTAGATACAGGTCTGAGAAAAGTGTAATGAATATAATAGGAACCATGTGGAGGTTGTGTCACCATGAAAAAACGCTCGATGAAATTGAAGTGCTATGCTTTTTAGCTTCCGATGCAGTTATCAAATTATAATGAAATTCCCAACCTGAATGTAAACCAAGTACGTCAGAGTTTTGGCTATAATGTTAGGTCCGCGCTGTCAGCATCAACGATTTGATTCATTTTTGTCCTGGAAATCTGTAATATTAAATTTTAACACATTCGCGGAAGGTAGCTCTTAACACACTTTTTTTCTTATAACTTCCAACGCTTTCAATGGATCGAAACCAAAGTTATACGGTAAGTAATTTTTTTGACTTTCCGAGCTATTGAGTATGGGCTTTTTGACTCAAACCTAATAAGTATTCTTGATCATACGCAAAAGTCAAAGAAACATGCTCTCAAATATGGAATGAGACTGTGTTTGTTTTGCTTAATGTTAGGTATGAATGTGCTAATTGTATATGATCTGAAAATTGCGTGCAATAAACAACATTGTATTGAATAGATAGCATAAAACTGGCAGGGATGCAATTTTTATTCTCGAAATGACTTCGAAAATTATATTCTACGCTAATTACCTTATTGTCTAACATTTTAATACTCAGACTATGTTTTGTGAAAAACATAATTGCATAAAACGCCAGTTTATAGAAGTGTTCTTATCTAAATACCTCTATATTGCCTAAAATCGTAGTTAATACCGCAAATAACACAGTCTCTATGTTATAAGTCACACTACACTATAGGCTTACACTACTGCAGTACACAATTCTTGCTGTAATCACAAAAACCAAAGAGGCGAAAACTTAAGTGTCTGCTGTTGGAAATATTTATGTTTCTGGGAGGGGCCAACCTAGGGTCTGGGGGGTCCTGCCCCCCCCCTGGCCCTCCCTACGGCGCGCCTATGCCTACGGACTGGCCTCGCTTGCTCCTTGAGAGACAGCTTGAGGATTCCGTTGTCGCTCATTCGTTCGACGTGACCAGTCCATTGTAATTGTATGACGGTAGAGGCTTCCGGCTCGTCAAATATGGTATACAACTCGTTGTTGTATCTATCCATCTCCTTCCCGTATTGGACCGAGGATTCTTCCCAATACCTTTCTTTTGAACGTATTTAAGGCTTTTTCAAATGCTTGAGTCAGTGTCCACCAGTGGCGAAGCGTCCATTCAAACCGATTCCTTCCGGCTTTCCTTTCGAAAATGTCAACCTACTTGAGATTTTTCAAAACATGTATGCATCTTGACATGTGCAGAAAATTTCAATTGACTTAAGATCAAACCATCTGCTGTACGATACGATAACGTGAAAGTTCCCATTCATAAGCCGAAATTTGCCGGCTTATAAATTTTTATTCGTGAGCCACTAGAGGCTTTGACTAAATGTGTACTGCCTCTTGTCTGTCTCTTTTCGTTCCTTGCTGGCTGAAATCGTCTCGCTTTAACTGGTGAAAAATAAGCCATGATGGATCGGCTTACAATTGGTTTGAGAATGCAAAATAATTTGGATCAATTCATTACTTTCGATAGTTGTATTGTTCACATAAAAAGCAGGATGTGAAGATTATTTATTTGAGATATGAGTCTGGCGATAAAATTTTACTGCGTTTTTAAAAGCTGACATTTTTTCTTATGTTAATTTTTAGAAATGAATTCCTGTCATACGTTAAACTCTTTTATGATACGTTTTTTGGCTATAATTATAAGTGTGTTCAGATTTTAGTTTGGGGTTTCTTTCATTAATTCTCCTAATTTTCTAATCATTTTGGAGACAATTTTGAGTGTGTATTCTACCACTAGCTACTTTTCCTCCTTAAGACTAATGCACCCTAAGTAATAATAGACTCTAGGCTTATTTTCATTTCGATGACTTCATCGAAAGTTACAGCGATAGCAAGGTGTTTGGGCTTGCCTTAGTAAATTTAAACATTGTTTACTTATTTTCATTGCAAATTTTCGCGATGTGAATACTTAATGGAAGCATTTATTGGTACAAAAATAACAAAAACGCCTTGTGCTGGCAGCCTTTTCCTAGCACCGAAGCCAAAAATATGTAACATCTGCCTCACGTTGAAGTCAACCTGCTCTGCGAACTTCGTATTGATCCAATCACTGCATTTGAAGTTATAGGGACACAAAGAAATTTAGGGTTACCATACGCAAAAGTTTTCCAATTTTCTAAATCTTAATTTTTGCTGTTTATTTTCACAACAAGATCACTACGATTTCAAAATCCTATGATAAAATCGCTTACTAAAGGTATCGCTTACTAAAGTAAAAATACAAAAACAACCATAGCTGGCAACCCTATCATTGTTTTTCCAACTATATTTCTACTGAGTGTTGTCTACAATAAGTTTAATTTGGCATTTGAATTTCGTTATGATTCCATGACTTTACTGGAAGCTATAGGGCAAAGAGCTTTATTTTCCTTAGTGAATTTGCAAAATTTAAGACACCAAAAGTACCATAGCTTGCAGCTCCAACCGAATTCCACCAAACGTGTCTTAGAGTAATGTTCAGCTACTGTGTGAATTTCGTTAAAATCGAATGACTGAATCAGAATTTATAGGGCTAAAAGGAGTTATTTTTCTTAGTGATTTTTCGAGATGGCACCTCTGGCACAGAACTGCCCGCATTTCAAAATCACTTTTATAAGACTTGATACTATCTAAGACCAATACATTCGGTAAATTTCAAATGTATCTGACTATCAGGTCGTGAGTTCCCGTGAACAGAAGTTTTTAATGCTAAAAATATAGGTAAATTGGGGAAGGGTTACCGTTCTTGCCACTTCTGAAATTTCAAATATTTCACTTTGGCTATGTAGACAGAACATAAGATTTATATATGAGTGGCTTTTTTCCAAAAAGCGACAATTCTGCAGGAGGGTCGATGATTTCAAGCTTTTTGTTTTCAGCGCCTGCCCTAGCTACAGGATTGCCAACATTCACTTACAACTCAATGATACCAATTTGTCCTGAAAGTTTCATAATGTACTCATAAAGGTTATTGATTTGTGATCACGGTTCCCTTCTTGTCTATAATCGCATAGACAACGTATATCGTCTCTAAAGCTTATCAAAGCAGAGAATAATTGATACGGGAAGCTCGATCGTTTTGCGGAATAAGCCTCCGAAAGCAGAATCAAATTGGAATTGTTTTTGCGGGATGATTAAAATTGAAAAATTTTTATTTATCTTGAAAATTTTATTTGACAAAGTGGTTTCGAAAGCATGCACTGTTTTCTCATCAGACACCAGCACACAATGCATACTTGACTGGTGTGACCACTTGCAGTTGGAAATCATTAATTGTTATTTACGCTGGTTGTGACAAATTTTAACATCTCCGACTTATATCCATGGAAATAATTTACTCATAAAGGTTATTGATTTGTGATCACGGTTCCCTTCTTGTCTATAATCGCATAGACAACGTATATCGTCTCTAAAGCTTATCAAAGCAGAGAATAATTGATACGGGAAGCTCGATCGTTTTGCGGAATAAGCCTCCGAAAGCAGAATCAAATTGGAATTGTTTTTGCGGGATGATTAAAATTGAAAAATTTTTATTTATCTTGAAAATTTTATTTGACAAAGTGGTTTCGAAAGCATGCACTGTTTTCTCATCAGACACCAGCACACAATGCATACTTGACTGGTGTGACCACTTGCAGTTGGAAATCATTAATTGTTATTTACGCTGGTTGTGACAAATTTTAACATCTCCGACTTATATCCATGGAAATAATTTACTCATAAAGGTTATTGATTTGTGATCACGGTTCCCTTCTTGTCTATAATCGCATAGACAACGTATATCGTCTCTAAAGCTTATCAAAGCAGAGAATAATTGATACGGGAAGCTCGATCGTTTTGCGGAATAAGCCTCCGAAAGCAGAATCAAATTGGAATTGTTTTTGCGGGATGATTAAAATTGAAAAATTTTTTTTTTTTGGTTTGATGGTTTGATAGCTTTGACAAAAGTGATCGCAATTTAAACATATTCAAATTTTCCCGATCTCTTTTTAGGTACCTAGCGCACACATAAGGTTAAAAAATTCCAAAACATTATCCGATTCTAAATAAGAACACATTCAAAATTCATTTCGCTAGCTTAATTTTTGCAAAAATTATTTCTGGACGGAATAATAGTTATATTAATAATATCACTAAAATGGCCGCTGGCGCCAAAGAGTTAAAAATAATTAACATTTGGTGAGACCTGTTGAAAGTTGATGGCGCGTTCCTTAGAAATAGTTACTGAATTGTTTTGATGATATATACATATATATATATATATATATATATATATATATATATATATATATATATATATATATATATATATATATATATACATATATATATATGTATATATATATGTATATATATATATATATATATATATATATATATATATATATATATATATATATATATATATATATATAATATATATATATATATATATATATATATATATATATATATATATATATATATTCATATATTCATATACATATATATATATATCATATATATATATATATATATATATATATATATATATATTCAGGTATATATATATATATATATATATATATATATATATATATATATATATATATATATATATATATATATATATATATATAATATATATATATATACAGTTTTGGACAGCTAAATAGAACACTTGCATTTCTATCAATAAAAGGGCATTTTTTCAGTTTTTAATGAAACAACTGATTTTGGACTTATGTATTATTTATTGAAACTATAAAAGCTTATTTAAAATGTGAAATGATGACTGTATTTGTTTGTAAGTAAAAATATATAAAAACACTAATTAAAATACGCGTGGCCACATAAATAGTACATAAATTTGCATTGCAGTAAAGTTATAAAAAAAATATTTTTAAGCAACCGTATAAATTAATATTTTGTTGGAAATCCTTTCTTCTTAAGCACAGCTGAGCATCGCCTTGGTAAACTCTCCACTAAAGTTTGACAGCGTTCGTTAGGAATAGATCTCCAGGCGATCTGAATTTGGTCCCACAATTCAGCAGCATTTTTAGGTTTCACCCTGTTTATGTGAGTTTCGACATCATTCCACAGGTTCTCGATCAGATTTAGATCAGGAGACTGGGCGGGACATTGTAAAACGGGGACATTTTTATCACTAAGGTAACCCTTCACAAGACGAGAAGTGTGCTTAGGATCATTGTCTTGCATAAAACGCCATATCAGTGGCATGTTTTCGTCTGCAAAGGGGATCATGTGGTCCTCAAGAATTCGTTTGTAGACGTGTTGGTCCATTTTCATGTCTATCTTGATTATTGGTCTCACCCCATGCCAGGAAAAAGCAGCCCACACCATTACATTTCCGCCACCATGTTTAACTGTTTTCTGTGTGTATTTGGGATTGTGTTGTTGGTTAGGTGGACGCCAAACACACCTTTTCTCATCTGATCCGAACCTGCAAAACTTGGATTCATCACTCCACAGCACATTTTTCCAGAAACTTATCGGTTTGTTTCGATGTTCCTTTGCAAACGATTTCCTCATTTTTAAGTTCTTCTTTGTCACAAGTAGTTTTTTTTGAGCGATGCATCCTCTGAGATTTTTTTCTTGCAGACGCCTTCTTATTGTTCTATCTGACACAGAAATATTGCTATCATTCAGAACACTGCTTTTTATCGCTTTGGAGCTCGAAAAGGGGTCGACGACACTTGCTCTGTATATAACATTGTCCTCTTTTTTTGTTGTTTTTCTTGGCCTTTTAGCTCTCGGAACGTTTTCGGCACTGCCATAGAGCTCATTATGACGTAAAACATTGTAAACTACCATCCGCGAACACTCCAGCTAATTGGATATTTCCGTAATTGTTGAACCTCTGTCTTTCATGTTGCAGATGATCTCACGCTTTTCTTCGGAGCAATGTGGCCCTCTTCCCATCTTCAAAAATATTTCTTTATATTTAACTTTTTCAAAAACTAATGTAAACTGTTCTTACTTTCAAATAAATTTGTTATTATTCAAGAAAATTCACTTCGACTCACTAAAACCAAGCGTGTACTATTTAGGTGACCAGATAAAAACACTTCCTTTTACACTGAAATACGCAATGCAATGGGAAGATGCATTGCGTATTTTATGAAGATGCTCAAAACTAGTTCTCACATATATGAGCATGCGATAAGAAATGTAAACATTCGATTCCTCGCTGCATGTTTCCAGGAAATTTAAATTGAACAGCCTGTGAGGATAGTGTTCTATTTAGGTGTCCACCACTGTATATATATATATATATATATATATATATATATATATATATATATATATATATATATATATATATATATATATGTATATATATATATATATATATATATATATATATATATATATATATATATATATATATATATATGTATATATATATATATATATATATATATATGTATATATATATATATATATATATATATATATATATATATATATATATATATATATACGGAAATATGAATTTTTGGCCTAATCGATTTTAATACTAATGGTCTTCGAACATTAGCAAAAAATAATAGCATTGTTTGGAGTAAATTATACGTTTGAAAACTAAGTAGCACGACCAGCGTAATCAAAGCGATTGGTGCTTTGAACTTAATTAAAAAATCAAAACACAGCATCAGTTTAGAATAATGCCATATGGCAGCTATTTTTTTCTAGAAAAGAAACACTTTCGACTGTGTCAGTCAGTTAGAGCCGTTTCACACGAGACACTCGGTGTCCGGCCACTGAATCCTCAGCCACTGTTTTTGTATAGAATTGTGGCCCGGACACTGTGGCTCTGTGTGTATGCTCTCATTTATTTCTGTGCCCCGGCAGTGGCTAGAGACACAGTGGCCGGACACCGAGTGTCTCGTGTGAAACGGGCCTTAGTTTCAAATAAAGGCTGGTACTAAGTTAATCGTGAAGCTAAATTTTGACATGTCTCCATTATCTGGTCATTCTTTCGAACGAAAATTTTGGCAATGGAGAAAAGCAGAGACACTGCTCATTTCTGACGGATAAAATGTCAAGAATTTCACTTTTCGGTCGATTTTCTTATTGGAAAGACATTTGCACTGCTCCATTTTCAAATTGAAACAACAAATGTTACTTTTTAGCTCGAAAGAATTAACTGCACAAACTAAATTGGTCTGAAATGATTGGAGACATGCTTCAGTGCCATCTACGTTTTCAACGCGAAAGCAACTTCAAAGCAACTTTTCATGCTAAGAACAGAGTACAACTCTTGCTTATTTTCAAGCTAAATTTTCGCCGAAACAGATTTCACGTGAAATTTTGTATGAAAATTTCACGTGAAATCGAACTCAGTACTATGCTTAACACTTAACATCATTTGGTGCAGAATTCGCTAAGTCGTAATTAGCTTAAATCGCTATGTAAACGCCTACAGTAGATCAAATCAAAAACAAACATCAAATAAGAAGTTTTATGTTCAGGAAAACAATAAATTTAGCGGTTATTTTGGAGCTCATCACCCAACTGCTTTAATGATATGGGCTTACTAACATAGTCTTATTGTTTTCAGACTTCCTTAAAAATCGTTTTAAGTATTTTACTCGGCGTTTCCTCTTACTAAGCCACTTAAACTTAACATAATCCCAAGGACACACTTGGGTCGGTTCAAACCATTCAGCCACAATCAGCCTCGCATTTGCGTAGAGTGTTTTTTTTCATTACGCAAACCAATTTCAAATTATTACGACAAAGTCTTCAATTGAAGGCTGAGCCAAATGAGCTGCATAACAATAGAAGCAATGTAAGACAGGTGGACACAATAGCTTGGACACATTGGCTTTCACCGAGAAACACAGCACTGAGGTTAAGTAGCTAACTGCATTTAACTATTATTCGCAATCTGTCACAGCAACGAGTAATCGACCTTGAAATCAAAATAATGCACACTTCGTAAATGTTTTAACTTTATTATTTTTCCCTTTTGAGTCATAATTCCCCTGATATTACATTGAACCATGATACAGCAACGAATTCTGCTCGCCGAGGTACTTGTATGCATGAAACAATAGTAATTACAAAACCTGTATTTCTTTCGAGTTGAGTTGAGACTGACCTCGAGGAATTGTTTTTTTGTCGTTTGGTCGACCATTCAACGCCGACTTGAAATCTTTAGATTCTAGATGAGTCACGATACTAGTGCGCACTTACATATCATAGATGAAAATTTGCAAACGAAATTCGTTGATTCATTGAAGCATTTTAAGTGAGTCAAGATAAGGTAGGCATAAGACTTGCAAATCTAACTGATGGGAATTCTGGAGCCAGTTTTGGATCACATCGGGAAACCCCAGCTCTGCAGATATGTTGGAATGCAATGAAAGACAGCACATGACGTGTTTTGCGAGTCTTGGGTGACTGTGAAATATCTGGTAACTACAACTGGCTAATCCAATAATGTCGCCAAACGCCAACTTGGAAACAGATGATTCTCAGTATAATTATCGAATCATGACAATACGATTCCATATCATTAAATTTTCTTTCAAAGGAATTTAAAGATGCGATAATCATTAATTGAATTACATATATTATTGCACATGTCAGTCATGGAACTAATCATTCCACACTCGAACTCAAATTGATTTTACATATTGATAGGTTTTTGATTGATTGTAAATTTGTGAACCGCTAGATCCAACAAGGGCTGCCGTGGGATAACTTTACTTTTACATCAATGCATTATGCATTAAAATAGCGCTATTAACGGAAGAAGGTGTATTTAAACTGTATTATCTTTCTAAATTTCCGTTAAGTCAGACTTCAAGCGATAAATGCAATTTCGTGGTATTTACCGTAAAAAAAAACTGCTATTCAAAAGTCCAAACAGATCAACACAATCAGATTTTATCTCAACATAGCCCGCAATTTATTCGGCAATTTTAAAGTAGGCGTAAGGTCAAGTGATTTGATCCGGTCAAATAAAAATACATTCTATCTAATACTAAAGTCAAATATTTATTTATTGATTTTTCAATTACTTTTTGTGGCTTTTTTACAGTTTCGACAAAACATACAACAGTTGCTTTAAATTTCCAAATAGCATTCACAAAAATACATAAATAAGTGTAGATTTAAATTACAGCTGAAATCAACTTCATTCGAAACTTGACTCTCGCTGCATCTTTTAAGCTTTTATTGCCTTCAGCATCCAGCACAAAGTGTGTAGAAGCATCCATTTCCCACAGCAAACATTTTCGATTTTCTATTATGAAAATACAATCATACATACGAGTATCTATGCATTTCTAGTTTGCCGCGAAACCAGTAAAAGTAAAAACAGTGATGTCAAGTTGCTTGCAATCTGATAGTGCTATTATACTCTTTGACTAGACCTTACGACCAGAGAGATCTTCTAGCCCCAAACTCAATGGACCGAAATAAAATGTGCCTTTCGTGTTTCAATCAAATCGTGTAGATGTGGAAAAGAGGTTGCGGACTATCCGAGCGGCAATGTTCAAAAACGTAAATACCGATGAATTGAACGTAGTAATAAACCGGTTTGGCTTTATGTTGATGTTAGGATTCGCGACATGAGGGGGCTCGGAAAACTGGCAGGTTAAGTCTAAGCTAAAGTTGCGCTGCAAAACAAGTCACACAGTGTTGTCTGGAAATAAGTTGCCAAATTTTTCGAAGCAAAATTTAAAACATAACAAAAACAAAACAAAAGTGCTGCGGACTCTGAAAACCTGTTAAGTCTCTCAATGGCAAGCAACGCTGCCTGCTCTTCAATTCGCTTTTATTCTGTATCAGGAGTTCCGCAAGATTCTATTATTGGTCCTCTTTTGTTCATAAACGATCTACCGCTTTTAATCCGATCTTCTTGTCTTTTACATGCAGACGATTTCAAGATGTTTGAAGGGATCGAGTCACAAGATGGCTGTACGGTTTTACAAAACGATCTATATTGCTTACAGACTTGGTGCGCTGCCAATGCTCTCATTTTGTCTTTTACTTGTAAAACGCCACTTTTGATGTTCCTCGATTCTGTTTCTGGTTTTCTTGTTAATGTTGTTGATAGTTTTAGACACTATAGTGTAATATTTGATCCAAAGCTTAAATTTGATAACCATAATTCATATATTACTGGCAGGGCCTCTAAATCATCAGGTTTCATAATTAGATCCTCTATAGCCATTTATACCTGCGTACATTTTTCTCTCTCTTTTAAGCGGAGTGTCCTTGAATATTGCTGTCAAATTTGGGATCCGTATTATGTCTATAATATGATCAAAAATAAATAATAATAAATATAGTTGATAATAAATAAATAAATAAACGCATGAAATGGGACAGACTGTTTTCAAGCCAGTATCTATCAGTAATAATCATGCGATACCGGAGAGTAATGATAGAATAACACGCTTGTATGTGCATAACGCCAACAAAGAAGTTGAAGAATCTTGTTCAGTGTGCTGAACTGAAGAGACTGGAACTTCTGGTGGGCTATAATGCTAACTCTCAGCACACTCATTTTGACAGCGATAAATTGTAACAGTAAAGGAGACAGAATCTTTTATTTAATAACTTTTACGCTGCTTATGGCTTTAAACACTGGCATTTTTCCCACCTTTATCACTAAAAACAGAAGTGTGGCTATTGATTTGCAACTCGAATAGTTAGATCAATAACTGCATTGCGCGTATCGCATGAGATTTCATTCTTTAATTACCGCTATTTGGTGTTCCCTTCAGCTATGGATTCAAAATCCGTAGTGGAGAGGAATAAAAAAATGAAACACTGATTGAACTAAATTCAGTTGACTTCTTGTAGTCAGAGTGTATTTAAGAGATACCGTAAAGCTGCCAAAGGCAACAGAACCTCAGTTGACCACTCTGAATGCAGTCATATTTGGTAGCTTTACAGAGGCAGGCCTCATCAGTAAGAGTAGATGCAATAAAACGGTTTTTTGTGGAAACAGGAACTACAGAAGCTCAGGACAGGCACCGAAAACTTTTCAATCGAGTTTGTAATAGAATTCAATAGAATCCTAAAAGAGCCCTCCAAAAGGAAATCATTCAAATCGTGTGGAGACTGAAATGTGCAAGTGAAACTTTGAAGCTGGGAAAAGTCCTACGAAACCTTGACTCGGTTAACCTGGACTCTCTAAAATGCGCAAATGATGAATTTGCCAGGTCAAAAAAGGAGTCTCTACACGTTTTACTTGAGAATCACTTTTTGGGGACTCTGCTCATTCAGACGCAAAAGACATTTGCTTTAACCAAATCTATTGTTTTTCGTGGCAGTACAAAAACCAGGTACACAGGTAGATATGCAATCACCAAATATAGGCCAGGAACGCAATCAAGCCCTTTAAAAATTTCAGATCACCAGACCTGGATGGCATCCAGCCCGCTACGCTATCGGAGAAAATTGTCCACCAGCCTTCTCTAACGTAAATTTTTTTGAGATTCCTAAGCGTGGAGCGTGTTCCATCTCCCTGGTAATAGGCTAAGGTAGTGTTTGAACAAAAACTTGGTAAAAAAATAACTAGTCAGATCCAAGGAACTTCAAGTGGATCAATCTATTATCAATCTATTATCGTTTACAACATATGGACTTAAGTACTTAAGTCTAAATTTTGGTACTGACTTAATCGTGAAGCTAAATTTTGACAAGTCTTCATTATCTGGTGGAGTAAAATTTTTGAAAAGCGAATACTGCTGATTTCTGACAGAAAAATCGTAAAGAACAAAAAGACATTTGCACAATTCAATTTTCAAATTCAAACACCAAATGTCACTTTTTAGCTCAAAAGAATGACCTGGTATTGTTTTCGTGAAATCGAATACTACCCTTGATCCATTAAATGTAGAGCAACACGCGTGTCAGCGAAGATTATCATGCGAGTGAATCCTCGTAAAACGAAACTTGTTTTGACTGGAAAAAAGCCGAAAAAACTAGTGCTTTCAATAATGAAGGGTACAAGACTTCAACTTTCAAAGAAAAGCATGAAGAAATGAAGCTTGCTCCAACTCGTTATGCTTTGGCACAGTGCAATAAAGCTTTCGCCTCCACATAGAGTCTGAGGCCTCATGTAGTTCTGTGGATCTACGTAAAATTTATAAATTCCGTAGTTTGGTCGACTATTATGAAGTTGTTGAATGCTCACAAGAAGGGTCAAGTCAAGTCATGCAGCTGGTATTACCTAGACCTTTGAAAACTTTAGAAATTGCCCAAAAATGCAGTGCATGATTGAACTCTGACTCTAGGTTCAATGAGAAGCATCTGCTGTGGGCATCGAGGAAATAAAATTGCTGATTCTAATGAAAAGCAAAATTCAACACATCCACTACAGTGTCTCGAACTCACTTTAAATATGCCGACCGCATCTGCGTACGGCATTTTTTGGAAGTGAGTAGTCGATTCCCATAAAGTTTGATGGGAACCTGCAAACGTAGGTTGGTAAACAAAGATTTTCCTTTCAAAACCAGGCCACGGGACTGTAGGATTCGTTCTAAACAAAATAAGGAAGACAAATTGACTTGATACAATCATCTATAAAGGCATATTACCCTCATGGAGGTTTCCCGGTATGATGTTTGCCTATTTCGCTTAAACGAGGGAGACTCTGTGTAGTATTTGCTATGCGTTCCCAAAGCTTCGAGTGAGATGTTTCGTTTAAGCAGAGAATAGCAATTTTATCCCATACAGTTGATCCTGGACTTTATTAATCCATAGATTCGGGAAACAGCGTTAGGTTGGGGATGTGGATATTCTTTAAATTAATTTTTATTCTGCCCTCGTTTCTCAGAGTTCCACGTATTTCTCTCCTAACCCACTCCCACTCAGCTCCACATCTACAGTTACAAAGTACAGTAACATAGTACACCTAAAGTAACAAAGTTATGTGTTTGCTAATTTCGAATGGATGGTAAAAGATAAAAGTTTACCAGTTTTGAATGGATAGTAAAAGAGAGCATTTTCCCCCGATTTAAAGAATTTTCTTCAAAAGTTCATATTCCAACTGATAAGATAATTATAGCGTGCAACATATCCCTCTGATGCAAATTTCATTCTAAGACTATCAATCGAAAATCCCGGATAATCTACACAGTGTCCTGGGAATTTAAACTATCAAAGAATGAATAAAAAAAACTTCAGCAAAATGTTACAACAAATTCAGCACCCACTCGAACAAACTCGCCAATAACTCGACGGAATTGAAACCCTTGATGTTGGGCCCTTGTTAGAGTCCCCAATAATGTGTAACCTCATGCAAATTTTTAAAATTATCTTTTTTATATGTGTGAAGCTCGTACAAATGGCTGCATCGTCCATCGGATGAAGATGAAACCTTCTAAAGTTGTTGCTTTCGAGCCTATGATGAGCAATTAAATATAAGAGTGTGAAATCAAGCCGTAGCGATTGTATCTTGAACTCCCATATTCTCAAAACAGATTTGGTTAGGACTTTGGATAGAACCCCTATATTCTACAAACAGATTTGGTAGTTTAGAAAAATCTCTTAGAAACTTACCCTTGAATTTAGGGCTAGGAAGCAAAAAAAAAACCCTTTAGGAGGCGAAATTATTATATTAATAATTTAAAAATTACAGTCACTTGTATTTGCTCTCCTTTAAAGAATCCACTCGCAGCTGTGGCTTCTTTAATGAAAAACCGTATACCTCGGGAGCACGGAGAGAAAAGTGTAATGAAATTATACAAAATTTGCAATTAATTTTATTGCAATAGTAGTAATTTTTTACCCCATAACCTTTGTAATCAATTGCACTACACATTTTACTACTTTGTTGTGAATTATGTCTATATGAATGTCTTTACTACAGCACAATGAACATGAGTGAGTTGTAGTATGTAATGGAATTGACTATTATTTGCAGGGAAATAGTAAATTTTCATCAAATTTGTAATAACATTCATGTTTTCATATGGAATTTTCGGAATAGTAAATTATATTATCCACTCTAGTAAAAAATCACTGCCAAAATTTTCCTCCGTGAATGTTTAAAACAAGAAGGCTCAAATTCGTATTGTGGCACTGTTAAAAGCTTAAAATTTAATATACAGCTCATCTTCCAAAATAAGAGGGAAAAGAGGCAGAGAGTGCCCTGTGGTTAAAATCAAAAGTCTAGCTTGTATCTTAGAGTAATGGAAACAAAAGGCTAAGAAAAATATTTTTTTCTGATTGAACCAGCTCACAAAACACTAAAATATACATCCTAAAAAAAATTATAAATACTTTTCCATGAGAGAGCGTAAACAGAGACAGAAATAATGAAGACGATTCAAGATAACAAAGAACTGGTAGATATTTGGCAATTAGCACATAGCCTTTCCTTCAATATTAAAATTCGTAAGGCATGATATTGAATGGTTTGGAAATATTAACTGTTATCGACTTTTCCATAAGCGTAAGTAAACATTTTTCCCCGCACTCGCATAAAAACTTTAATTTCTGTTATACAAATTTGCATTTATTTACCTAAATCTCAAGGTACTCTAATTTTTTCGATACTGTTTCAAAATATTATCTTCATTCATAATTTTTGAACTTAATCACTATAGAATTTGGCAAATTAGCTTCATGAGCTGCAAACAGATGGATTTTTAATGTAGCCAAATATTTTGCTGCTTTTAAGTATAGCTGATCTTAGGCAGTACAATATAACTTTTTGAGTTTATTGAGGATTATCTCAAAACTTTTTTTATTAATATTCGTTATTTATTAATCGCGGAACCATCCTGTCAGATCGAACCGAGCAGTCATTTGAAAATAATGTTCCGATACCACCCTCCTTATGATCATTTGCTTTACAGAAAGTAACTATTGAGCCCATTCAAATCATTCATAAAATGATTTTGACAATAATTTTAATTGCAATAATGTGACTCCGTAAACTACTGTTTATAAATAATTTGATGGCTTAAATCAATAATAAACAATTAATTGCGTAAAAAAAATATAACAGCATGAACAAATTTTCAATGCATTTGCGTTACAATTGCAATGACATTCACAATTATGAACAATAAATAAAAACCACTCAGTCGCTACTATTAGCAGTGTAGCATTTTTGAACAGCACGCTAAACTAATTGCATTATTTAAAATATTGCTGCAACATTTTCTCTATAAAATCATCTGTGGAATCAAACTTATTCAACCCACTGTCACTGATCATTGGGCGAAGATTTTTTAGCGCTGGTCTGTATATGGACCGAGGTAAACTACATTTTTTAGATTTGATGAGCGAAGAACAGGTTGTTGGGAGCGGTGTCTGACAATTTCGCATTCCTATTCTCACCACATAATCTAAAGCGGTAAACATGTAGTGTCACTTGTCCCAGGAGCTGTGTAGGCATTATCCACTTGCCGTTATGCACCTGTAACCACTTTCTATAGCATAGAAAAGAATTAAACAAGTTTTGAAGCCTTCGAACTTAAACCCACCTTCAACTTGCTCTCAGTGGCTTCAACATTCCTCACAATAAATTTACAGTGCACTAATAATGCTTCTAACTGTTTGTAAACATTAAAATTGCTAACCTGAACTATCCAAAAAAAGATTTCCGTTTTGCGACCAACGCGGCAAACAGACGTTAAAACTCTCACTCTTTCCAGATGCTCGGTATATCTCAATTCAAGAAAAAAATATCCACTAATTTCCGCTAATTTTCTTGCACTTGCACTTTGTTTTTTTATCGCCGGTTCCGATAAATTATCAAGTCGAACACACTTTCATATGGAAAACGAAACTTTCCCCGGCGACGATCCGCGAATGCCTCAAGATCAGCAAGACGCCCCGATGTCGATGAAACACAGGTGCACTTCTACTTCACGACGTAATCACTACCTACACTATCGGATCGCGGTTTCAGACTGACTTCTCGACTCAAATAACTGGCAACTTGCAGCCTTCATGCGTCTACGTAACCAAATTGCCAAACAGCACTGGTTACCACTCAACTCCATTATTTGTCGCGTACCGGCCAACAAATCCCACTAGCTGAATCTGAAATTCGCCCCACTGGGAAAGTGTTTGGCTCCAACGTTGGAGCTTCAGAGCACAAGTGATAAATTCCACTCGTAGCTTCCACTCAATGTTCCATATTCTGGCCAAAACAATATCACCATGGAAATATTGGTTCGTGCAATCGCTAGATATTGGTATAATAGCTGAATTTCGAACAGTGGTGTGCTAGTCGCATAGTTAATGCTTCCATGGGTCAAAAGCGCATAGTTAATGCTTCCATGGGCAAAAGCGTGAAGAACAATTAGTATAAAATGAGCCATTTAATCAATTTTTAATAATATGGAAATATTATCTACACTAATGAGTCGTTGCTTGAGTGATTCAATCAATTTTAATTATCATTATTATAAGCATTCTGTATTCGGTTATCTGTTATGTATAACAAGTAGCAGTTATGTCGTATTCAGCTACTTAGGATAGCTCACTTACCATAAGTGAAATAAAGCAAGCCATAAGTCTCGTGCAAATAAAAAAACCTACAGTTTTTAACAAGTCGCTAAAAAACTGGGGCGTTTTGATAAAAACTTATAATGAGGCTAACAATAAAACACTGATAGATAACTTAAACAAGAAACTTGTGTAAAATTATACGGTTCAGAGAAACAATACCCGGAGGAAGAGCTGAATTACTGAATTTCATCTCTGGATTATGACTTGGGATCCGATCCCAAAATTCGTGGTCAATATTATAAAAATAAAGATACAGAAATCGCAAGTACGAGTATATTGCATTCATTAAGACCCCGAGAGATACGTATTTTAAATTAGTTAACAGGTATATTAACGTAGACTTTGGAAGCTACTTTTGTAAGGAAGACCTCAACGTTAGAAAGTGTTTTAAATGCCAGAAATACGGACACCCATCAAAATTTTGTACTAGGACAAATGAGGTACACCCAGGCTTGTACCTCCGAAACAAATAAATGTGTGAATTGTATCGCGAAGAGTCAGAGCAAATCTAATCATAGAGCGAATAATAAAAACTACCCAGTATATCTAAAAGCTGTACAATTTTTGATTCGAAAAATTAACTGTTCCTCCTAAATCATATGCCACTGCAATCTCTAAAAATATTCTATGCAAATATTAGAAATAAATTTCAGGAACTGAAAGTTACAGCTACAGTTTTGAACGATTCTGATATCATTATCTTAGGCGAAACCCGGCTTTATGAAAACGAAGCAGTTTTTTATAACATCTCAGGGTACTTTGCAGTGTTAAATTGTCGAGATTTAGTTGGAAGTGGAACCGTGATTTACATAAGGAACAATATAAATTTCAAAATCCTAGTAAATAAAAACCGGTATAACATGATCATTGTCGAATTAATAGTTTGTAACTCTCCTCTAAGACTCGGCACTCATTACAGAGCCCCTTCTCAAGATAGTATGGATTACCTTGAGTATATCGATGAAATCTACCAGAAAAATAAAAATATAATAATGATTGGTGACTGTAATAAATATTGATATAATTAAATGTAATGATAGTCTAACCAGAAACTACCTGGAAACGCAAAAAAAGAAAAATGTGACTTTAATAAATGAGCAACAATCAACTAGAGTTACAAATGAATCCGCGACACTTATTGATTCAGTTCGGTTAGCCTCCGCAGATATGAGTTTGGTATTGCTTTTTATGACATGCCTGTTTTGGATCACAGGGCTCAGAACATCATTATTACAGGTGTTTTCATTCCTAAGTCTCCCATGAAAGTTTTTCAAATACCTGTGTTAAATAAAAAAAAAACCCCTAGCGCATCAGAACCGCTAGAAACACTAATGTTCGCAAAGCAGTAGAGGATTTGTGCAGAATTTGAGTGTGTATTCTACCACTAGATACTTGACACCCTAAGCCAATTCAATTTCGAAGACTTCATCAAGAGTTACAGCGATAGAAAGGTGTTTGGGGCTGCCATCCAAAAAATGTCCAGACCTTAGAAAATTTAAACATTGGTAGGGTTTACAGCGGTTGAACCAAATGTGACCTGAACTATAGCGCAGACTAAGTGAATTTCGTCCTAAGGTGTTTATGTCGACCTCACCTAAGATTTGGTCACGTCAAATTTAATTCTCGTTTGTATTTATTTAGTTTAATTTTAGTTCATACACTGTAATTATCTTTTCATTTGTCTCTCAAACATGGTTATTGAAATGATTTCGAGTCAAACGAGAGGGTTGCGAGCTTAAATTTAACGTACATATATTATTAATAGTCGCGCAAAAATCAATGCTTAGGTCGGGTGTGTGTCTGCTGTAAACACTATCATTGTTTAGTTCTTTTCTTTACTTAGTTTTAAATGTTTATGTAAACATTTATTGGTACGGAGATAACAAGAACGCCTCGTGCTGGCAACCTTTTGCTAGCACCGAAGTGAAAATATGTCACATTTTCCACACGCTGAATTTAACCTGCTCTGCGAATTTCGTATTGATCCAATGACTGCATTGGAAGTTATAGGGATACAAAGAAATTTAATCCATAAAAGTTTTCAAACATTCTAGATCGTAATATTTGTTGTTTATTTTCACTACAAGATCAGTACGATTTCAAAATTTTATGATAAAATCGCATACTAAAGATATGCCGAAAAAAAAACAAAACCAACCATCGCTGGCAGCCCTATCATTGATTTTCCAACTAAATTTCTGCTGAGTATTGTCTACAATAAATTCAGTTTGCCATATGAATTTCGTTATGATTCCATGACTTCACTGGAAGCTATAGGGCGAAGAGCTTCATTTTCCTCAGCGAATTTTCAAAATTTAAGACACTAAAATTGCCATAGCGGGCAACCAAATTTCCAACAAATGTGGCTGAGAGTAGAATTCAGCTACTGTGTAAATTTTGTCAAAATCTGGTGACTGAATCAGAATTTTTAGGGCCAAAATCAGTTATTTTTCTTGGTGATTTTTCAACATGGCACCACTGGCACAGAATTACTTAAATTTCAAAATCACTTCTATCAAACCTGTTCCTACTTAAGGCCAATACATTCTGTAAATTTGAACTGTATCTGATTATTGGATCGTGAGTTCCCGAGAAAAGAAGTTTTTGCTGCCAAAAATATAGGTAAATTGGGGAAGGGCTACCGTTCTTGCCTGTTGTAAAATCTCAAATGCTTTACTTTGGCTATGTAGACAAAGCATAAGATTTATATATGAGTTGCTTTTTTTCCAAAAAACGAGAATTTTTCAGGAGAATCGATGATTTGTAGGTTTTCGCTTTCATCGCCTGCCCTAAATACGGGGTTGCCAAAACGCTCATAAAAAGCAAAACAGATTTAAAAATTAATAATATCAATATGTCCTGAAAGTTTTCAATTTAAACATTTTCAAATTTTTCCGATCTGTTTTTAGGCACCTAGCACACACATGGGGTTAAAAAATTACAAAACATGATCTGATTCACATTTAGAATACGTTCAAAATTCATTTCACTAGCTTAATTTTTGCAAAAATTATTTGTGGTCAGAATAATAGGTACATTAAAAATATCACTGAAATGGCCGCCGGCCCCAAAGGGTTAAAGTAAACATTGTATGGAAATATGCATTTTTGGCTAAATTGATTTTAATACTAATATTCTGCGAACATTCGAACCTTACATTTTCGAATTTAGCCCGGAACAAGATTCATGTTTTAATGCTGGAATCTCGAAAAATTGAACTTGAACAAAATATTGAAATAATTTATAATGCAAAAACTCTTTCAATCACTCATAGAAAGATACGTACAAGAAGCAATGATTGGATAAATAGTGATGTCGTTAATATAATAAAGCAAAAATTTTTTTTAAAATACAGGCATTTGAAAAACAAGGCTATCAATGTAATAAACAAAGCCAAAGAAATTGCACTAAATAAAAAAGTTGATAAGATGCATGGAAACAAAACAAAATTATGAGATATTCTTACCTCTATACCTCTCTTCACAGCGACGCAGCTGAATGACTTCTTTTCGCTAATTGGCAGCAGAATAAATGATGAATTTCGCACAAACTGTGTGCAAAGAATTAGCAATAGAATTAATTAGCAGACCTCTTCCTAAGACCAACAGCAATTGAAGAAAGATGTATTATATCAAACCTTGAAAATGTAGCTCCTGGAATAGATTCGATTAAGGCAGATGATTTAAAATTCATCAAAGGTCTTCTCGCTCCACTTCTTACTTCTATAATTAAGCACATGGATGAAGGCATCTATTCTAATGTTTTGAAAAACTCTCTTATCACAACCGTTTATAAGAATGGTGATATTGATAATCCGAACAACTATAGGCCAATTTCATTAAAAAGCGCCTTCGGTAAGATCTTCGAGAGAGCTATCAGTTTTAGGCTTATGCACTTTATTAACAACACGATAGGCTCTGATCAAAATCAATATGGTTTCCTTACTGGCAGTAATACAAGTGCAGCCTTCATAGATGCGCAACATTATATTAACAGCCAACTAGAAAGGGTTTATATATTATCGCCATATTTATTGACCTGAAAAAGGTATCCGACACTGTTGATCATAGCCTTTTAGACCATATTTTAAATGAACTAGCGATTTCTGGAAAAGGAAACTAATAAAAAATTACTTATCCAATCGGACCATAAGTACCCAATTCAAAGGTGAAACTCGTAATAGGAGAGTGATAAACATATACATTCCTCAAGGATCCATTTGGGACCAACTCTTTATTTCCTCTATGTCCAGAGTCTGAATAATTTACACTGAAAGAAAAACTCTTGGTTGATTCAACTATTTTTAATAGTATTGCAACGATTCATTCAAAATCGTTAAATGAACTAAGGAAAATAGTTATTTTTACTATGTTAATATAGTCAATTTAACGATATAAAAGTAGTTGGCTCTGGTTATACAAAAAATATCGCAACGTTCATGAAATCAACTGTTTTAATTGTTTCATAACCACGAAAATTAGTTGATAAATAGAAAATATTCATCAATTCGCTCAAAACTTCAACGTTTCGAATTATCAACAGTTTTTATGGTACTTAAACTACTTTGCAATCGTTGATTTCAACAAACGGAATTCAGTGAGCAACGTCTTTGGAATTATTCTACGCAAAGTAGAATGTTTTCAACATTTGGACGTTTTTCATGCTCCGAATGAAATTGTTTATCAACCACGCGTCATGGTGTATAAAAGTAATCAACGATTTTCTTATGGTTGTTTTAACTATAGCCCTAGTTGATGCAAAAACAACTAAGGCAAACTGTTGATTTTTCATACTCCTCATACTCATGCTCCTATTCTATCATAGAAGTTTCATATGATACATGGCAAAATTGTGTTCGGTTTGCTGTCCGATATAATTCATATTCATGTTATGCTGTGAAGCCTATATATTACGTTGTATGACGCTATTTTGTTCACAATACAGCGTATTCCGCTGTGGCAAAACAGTGGGCTGCGACAAAGCGCAATCAAAAAATTAGAATGCACTGTTTTGTATGGTAACGCGCACAATGGCTGCGGCCGAATTTGCGGCAGCGGCAGAAAATGCCAAATTTCTAATTTTGCCGCACCGCTAGCGGTGATACCTGCCATAGGTTGGCATCACCACTAGGTTGAATTACATCTGTTTGAATTAGGTTGAATGGTCTGGTGGAATAGACAAGCGATGGCTGATGTGTATTGTGATAAGCCAACCTAATCCTCGTACAACAGGATTTAGCAATACAAAAGAAAAAAAAAGAATTTGGTTGGTGCCTTGGTTGCATTGAAAGCGACATTGTCGCTGCATTGTGTTTCACCAAATTCAACTGCAGCATTCACGCCTTCCCTGCCTATATTTCGTACTATGTATGGAAAAAAAGTAAGCAACCACAAACAATGGTTGGAATACCATTGTTTGTGGTTGCTTACTTTTTTTGCACCACGGACGTTGTTTATCAACCACGCGTTATGGTGCATAAAAGTAATCAACTATTTTTTTATGGTTGTTTTAACTATAGCCCGTAGTTGACGCAAAAACAACTAAGGAAAATTGTTGATTTTACCAAGATTTTTCTTTCAGTGTAGATTAAGCATATAAATATGTGATTAATGCAGATGACATATGATATATATATATATATATATATATATATATATATATATATATATATATATATATGTGCAGATGATATATATATATATATGTGCAGATGATATATATATATATATATATAATATACCTATATATATATATATATATATATATATATATATATATATATATATATATATATATATATATATATATATAAATATATATCATCAAAAAATTTCAGTAAGATAATCTCGGGAACGTGCCATCCGATTGAGCTGAAACTTTCAGGATACATTGATGTATATGCAAAATAGGTCCAGGTTTCACTAAATGTCAATTATTGTTAACCTTTTGGCTCCGGCGGCCATTTTAGTGATATTTTTAATATACCTATTATTCCGTACACAAATAATTTTTGCGAAAATAAAGTTGACGAAATAAATTTTGAACGTGTTTGAAATGCGAATCGGATAATGTTTTGAAATTTTTTAACTATATTTTTAGCATCAAAAACTTCTGTTCACGGAAACTCACGATCCGATGAGCAAAATTAATTGAAATTTACAGAATGTATTGGTTTGAAACAATACCAGGTCTGATAGAAGTGATTTTGAAACGCGGGCGATTCGGTGCCAGTGTTGCCATCTTGAAAAATCACTAAAAAAGGTAACTGCTTTTAGCCCTATAAATTCTGATTCAATCGTTCGATTTTGACGAAATTCACACAGTAGCTGAACTCTTTTTTAAACCGCGAGTGGTAGAAATTTGATTAAAAATTCGGTTGGAGCTGCCAGCTATGATAATTTTGATGTCTTAAATTTGAAAAAATAAAAATTTGGAAGTGTAAAATTCAAACCATCGAATATCCTAAAAAATGTCCGTCTCTTACAATAAAACCAATCTGTATACAAATCTTATGCTTTATCTACACGTTCAAAGTAAAACTTTGGAAATTTCATTTCGGACAAGAACGGTAACCCTTTCCCAGTTAACCTATATTTTTATATGATATTTTTCTCAAAAACTTCTGTTCACGGGAACTCACGAACCAATAATCAGAAAAAAGTGAAATTTACAGAATGCATTGGACTTAAGTAGGACCAGGTCTGATAGAAGCGATTGTGAATTGTAGGCAACTCTGTGCCAGTGGTGCCATCTTGAAAAATTACAAAGAAAAAAAATTGCTTTTTAACGTATGAAATGTGAATAAGCTACCAGATTTTCATGAAACTGACACAGTAGCTGAACCTTACTCTAAACTCTGTTTGATAGAAATTTGGTTGAAAAATTCAATTGTTGCTGCCAGCTATGGTAATTTTTGTGTTTTTGGTTTTGAAAATTCACTCAGGAAAATTAAACTTTTTGCACTATAACTTCCAGTGCAGTCATGAAATCAATACGAATTTCATATGATTAATGGAACTTATTCTAAACATTATTCAGGCCAAATTTGGTTGAAAAGCCATGATAGGGTCGCCAGCTATTGTTGGTTTTGTGTTTAATTGCAATATCTTTATTAAGCGGTTTTATCGTAGAGTTTTCAAGTGGTAATGATATTGTAGTGACAATAAACAGCAAATATTAAGTTTTCGATTATTTGAAAAAACTCGCTGCAGGTAACCCTAAATTTCTTTATACTCCTATAACTTCGAATGTAACATAACAACGTGAAGCAGATGTGATATATTCTTGGCTTTGATACTGGCAAAAGGTTGCCAGCGCGAGTCGGTTGTGCTTTTTTGTATAATAAATAACCAATGTTTCAATTCCCAAAGTTCTGCAAATTTTCGGATTGCAGCCTCAAACACCAACTTCAGTTACAGTGCTGCAGGCACTGAGCGTTTTCTTCATTGAGGTTATATGAGATGCTGCTTTCAAAATTTTGTGAAATAAGCAACTGATAACGAATATAATTAACCCGTGTTTTGCTCTCATAAACGTTGAAATTCATGCCAGTGGTAATATCTGAAACCTTTCCACCATATGAGTTATAATGCATTCTTGAGAACAAAGTAAAACGTGGCGTTTGAAACAGTTTGGCCGTAATAAGCAGCTCATGTGGTGGAATATGCACTCAAAACTTGCACGATTCTTCTACTGTTCTTCGAACATTAGTGTTTCTAGCGGTTCAGGTGCGCAAGAGTTGTTTTGCTCTTACTAAGTGTTCGTGCCTTAACTTTTTTTACCCACTGTATATATATATATATATATATATATATATATATATATATATATATATATATATATATATATATATATATATATACATATATATATACATATTTATATATATATATATATATATATATATATATATATATATATACTATACTTATATATATATATATATATATATAAATATATATATATATGTATATATATATATATATATATATATATATATATATATATATATATATATATATATATATATATATATATATATATATATTATTACTAATGTTCTTCAAACATTAGTAATAAGAGACTATAAACACTTTATGTACTTAGGTGCAAACCTCTCAAAGGATGGAATGAACATAACGATATCAAACGATCAATACAACTAGCTAAAAAAAACATTCTATTCTGTACTCTTCTCTTTCAAGTCTCGATGCATACATATGGAAAACAAGCTCCGCATCTACAAAACAACCATTGAACCTAAACATATTGCAATACAGAAGCGAAGTCTAAACGTTCATTCAGGCGTCTGGATAAGGCCTAAATACTTTTACTAGGCGTATTTGATGCAAAACCGAATTGTATATACTTTATATGACAACCCTGAAGTTTCCACCATAATAAAATTGCAAAAAATACTATGGGTTGCCCACAATGAACGAATTAGCAAGAATCGAATCCTCAAGCGGGCTCCCGTAGATGCCGATAGAAAATTGCTTATGGAAGTACCAAATTGAAGAAAGAGGTCACTTAACCCATACGACTGGGGACTATGAATTAAAGTGACTGAGGCTCGATATGTCCTGTAATGTGGCGATAAAGGTGTCAACCCTCTACACCATCCCCTGAGTAAATTATTCAACATTAACTCATTCAACTAATTAAAGAAAAGACCGAAATTACATAGAACGAAACAAATAAAAAATAAACCTAATCAAAACCAAAGCACTATAAATTAATTTAACTTATGGACGAGTCGATTATTTTAATTTGGGTGACCGCTCTCCACAAGAATACGATTTACTTCCAAACTCTACTTTGCCCATTCCAGCTCTTTTGATAGCACCTTTCGAACAAAGCCATCACAGTTAATGTTATTTGTGCATACCCACTTCAATGCCTCTTAAATAGGGGTGTTCGATATATATCGATATTTAAGAAATATCGATATTTGAGCCCCGACATATCGAATCAACCCGATACAATCGAATTATTCGATACCGATATATTTTATTCAATACAAGAATATCGTATTGTGACCGTGCAAACGAGTTGGTAAACTATTTTTCGTTTTTCGTGTCGCGACGCGAACTAACTGCTCATCGAGCAAGAGAAGAGAACGAAAAGAAGCAAACCATTATATACAGAGCCGGAAAAAAGTATTCGCGGTTTAGAAATAAATCTAAAATATGACATTTTTGTTCCTTGTCTTACTCAAAACAACTTAATATGTTTAGCTAAATTTGTTCTTAAGCTCACACATATATTCAATAAACAATTAAACTTACAAAACAAAATGTATATCTTAAGCAAAAACAAATTAACATGAAATTCATGAAACAATTGAGTGGAAAAAAGTATTCGCGAAAAGTTTAATTTGGGAATTGTATTTCATTTAGTATTTAGTGTCAAGACCCTTGGCCTTAATAACAGCATTCATACGATCAGGCATCGAATGAATCAACTTTTTTGTGTAATCAGTGGAAGTGTTTTACCATTCCACCTGTAAAACTTCTTTAAGTTGTGTCTTGTTTGTGATAGTATGCTGTCGAATCCTTTTCTCCAGATCATCCCAGAGGTGTACGATGGGTTTGAGGTCCGGGGATTGCGGTGGCGTATTCAGCATATGCGGAACATTATACGCACGATTTCAGAAGAAGTTCATGCACACAATAAGCCGTGTGCTTGGGATCGTTATCCTGTTGAAAGTAATAACTGCTACCAAGACATAAGTTATTGCTACTGATTTTCAAGACATCTCTC
This sequence comes from Nemotelus pantherinus, assembly GCA_963978885.1. Taxonomy (NCBI): domain Eukaryota; kingdom Metazoa; phylum Arthropoda; class Insecta; order Diptera; family Stratiomyidae; genus Nemotelus; species Nemotelus pantherinus. Next base: position 207,696,685 of record OZ022264.1, on the reverse strand, counting down.
AGGATATTCAAATAAACGTTCTTGTCCATGATACCGTCGATACATACAAGCTTCCCAAACCCCGATGATGCCATACACCCCCACACTAAAATTCCACCGCCCCCATGTTTAACAGACTGCCTTAGGTTTTTTTGCAGTTCTGTGCATGATTTTCTCCATACTAAGCACCGGCCATCGAAATTAAACAAGTTGAATTTACTTTCATCTGAAAACAGTACTGTATACTAGAATGTTAAATCTTTCATGTCATGTTCTTTTGCAAAACTTAGTCGCTTCTTTTGGTTTATTTTTGAGAATAACGGTTATTTTCGTGATACTCTCGCATTATAGCCAGCACTTTTCAGTGCATTGCGCACTGTCCGGGCACTCACTGTTTTACCATAAGTTTTCCTGATGTTGGTTACAATTTCAGAAGAAGTTGTTGTTGGATTTCTTGTAGTATCACTAACAATTTTCCGGCACTCGCGTTGAGTTAATACTGGAGGACGGCCACAGCGATGTTTACTTTTGAAATCATCCGTTGATCCATGTCGTTTGCAAATACTCCGCACTGTGGATTCACTTCTATTTAGAGCATTCGATATGTCAACAAACCTTTTTTCTTCCTTTCTCAAGTTTATAATAATTTTCCTTTGCTCTGAAGTAGTTTCCGAGCCTTTACGGCCCACTTTTGAAATAAAAAGTTTGATCACTACTAAACCTTTCCAAACTCCACGCGAATACTTGACTGCGCTATCTTCATTGGCGTTTTTAACTTCCGCCGGCTCCATGTTGACATTTTTAGAATGTGATTCCCCGAAAAATATAATTCGAACTCGTCATGCTATGATTTCGTTGCATACATACAGCCAACCGCGAATACTTTTTTCCAGCTATAATTAGGAGTTTACAGATTCTTCCTTCTTCTGTAGCTCATACGAAAAATATTCTCGAAAATTGTTTTTACATTTCAAAAGACATAGTAAAAACGAATAATTTAAGCAAATCATTTAAATTATTTCACTAATATGTTGCCAAAAAAAATCAATTAATTTCTTTTATTCGCCATCCGCGAATACTTTTTTCCGCCACTGTAGTTGATTTGTGTTATATTTCTTCTATTTATTATTTACTTTTAATGAAGTCATATCTTTCCTTATGAATTGCGCTATTTTAGTCTTAAGTCTATACACGACTCAGCCATCAGTCCAATCGGACTTGACCTGGCAGGTTGAATATTTAGCACGCCAAATATTCATGACGCCGAGCCATCGCTCCATTGTTTGGCCTGTCCGTTTGTGGCAAATCTAGAGCCGAATGGACTGGCGCGAACCATTTGACCTATCGTACATGTGCCTGCTCTTCCCAGTAAGTACCTCAACTGGCATGATAGTAACTGGCAACGTGTAAATCATCCATTACTGCGCAATTTTTACTGCTACTTGTACATATTTTACTGCTAGTAACATAAGAAGTCAAGTTAATAAAATAAGAAGTTCTATCGACGAGAAGCGATGTGTCGGTTCGATTTAAGTGAGCCCAGATTATATGGAATAAACATGAAATTGCGAAATGCTTGTATTATTTCGAGTAAATACAATCTCTGTCAACGGCCATACCACACTGGACGCACCGGTTCTCGTCACTTCATGTCTAGCATTCGTCAGATGCAGATGTGTTTGATTTTTAGTCCTGGGACGGTTATATGTCATCTTTCGGTGTAAAATAGTTCGAATCGTAAAAAAAAGGATCCGAGTACGATCCTTCGACGTCGGTCGAGGTTATCAAAACTATTAAGTGTGTGGAATTATAGAAAAACGGGCGTAGTGATAGTGTTGTTGAGGGTGTGTCTGCCCCGCTGGCCATAAACTTTACAATGGCACCAATAAATGAAAACACAGTGACGAAGGGAAAATTCCGAGTTTCTAAAGTAAAACCGATTTAGTAAAAAGAAAAACAATAGTGTGTGAAAATGATAAGGACCTACGAGTTGACATTATTATAAACAATTTGAAAAAGGAGAATGAAATGTTAAAATGTGAGCTTTCTTGCATAAAAACATTTTAAGTGGTGGAAACAATTGTGGGAGTGAAAAAGGGAATGAAAACGAGACAATAGACGTTAGTGAAGTGAGTGATCATGCCGCCAATATCGACGAAGTTAGTGAAATAAACGAACATTCCGCCAAAATGGACGATGAAAGTGATTTTATTGAATTTGTGCGACGTAAAAATAAGAACAAGAAACTAAAGAATATTGTTGGAAGTGAATATGAAGTGAATGAAAACAGTGAGCAAAAAGGCTCGAAAATTGACTCAAGTGATGATATTAAATCTAAAAGTGAAAAAATTCAGCCTATTAATGTATTCGACCAGGTGCCGAATGACTTAGTGAAGTTAATGAAGGAAAACTGTGACATTAAAGACTTCTCGCTAAAAAAAAGTTTCGAACAATAAAGTCCAAGTGAAGGTTATTTGCATAGAAGACTTCAATAAAACGAAAAACTTACTTGAGAACGTTCACGTACACGCCGAAATCCGAAAAGACGCAGACCGTGCTACTTAAGGGGTTGAGTGGCAAAAACGACCCCGTTGAAGTAGCCGAGGAGCTCAAAGCGGTAGCCCCAGAACTAGACATCTGCGGAGTGACAAGGTTCACCACTCGGAGAGCTGTGAGAAAAGGAAGAACGCTTCCAATATACATGGTCCAGCTAAGGAACAGTACCAAGATGACTGAACTACAGAAAATTAACGTAGTCAACCATCAAGTCATAAGATTTGAAAAGTTGGAGAAGAACGAAGCGGCACAGTGTAGACGTTGCCAGCGATATGGGCACTCAGCAGCCAATTGTAGGATGCAGTACAGGTGCGTGAAGTGTGACGCAAGGCATGAGCCGGGGCAGTGCACGCTCAAGCGAACGACCAAAGCGGCAACACTTAAGCTTGGGAAAAAGTAACGAAGGAGGAAATTCATCGCAACTGGAAGCCTTCAAATTGAATTTTTATAGAGCACTGAATGATGTTGAGAAGTTTGACCGAAGTTCACCTTTGGAAGTAGAAGATGCCATAACGAAGTATCCCGAAATCGTGTGAAATGCAGCGTTGCTCGTTATGGCATTGCCCCCGATTCAAGTATCTGTGGAACGCTTGTTTTCTGCCTTTATAATAATTAAGTCGGATTTAAGAGGAGCGATAAAGTCAGATCTGATTGATGCAATATTATTTTTAAGAAATAACTCGAATTAAGTGTTTTCTGTGTTTTTATATTAGTGTGGGAAATGATTTCCTATTTTGAAATAAATCCCTTTGACAATATAGCAGTTAATAATTTAATGTTACTAAAAAGGAACAAACTAGTAAGAAAAATGATCTAATTGTACGACAAAAAACGATTTTAACCTTCTGGTTTTAACTACATACTATGTAGCGTTTATGAAGATGGGAGTGTGGCCTTAGCACAACTTAGAACCAGACCGAAGTCCAGAACCAAGAGTGCTAAGGTCCAGAGTGGAATGGCTACTGCCATTCAAGAGGCAAAACAAAAAAAAAATTGCCCCGAGAGCAGGGTGCCCTAGAAATGGCCGTGAAGGCCCCTCGTCCGCATTAGCGGAGCACCCTTTAACCAACCCCGACGGATGCTGGGGTGCCGCTTTGCTAGCTCGCTGCGGCTGGGGTGGGTTCTTTAAACAATGGAGTTGGTTTGCTCTCAAGAAAACGGGATGCTACGTATTATTCATCCGTCATGAATTTCGTAGCCGCAAACTGGTATATAAAATACCCAGGGACCAAAAGGGGCATAGTTCCGTAAAGGAAACCACCCAGGCTCTGCAACATGGGCTGACCAAGCAGACCCAGTGCTCGTGACAACGCACGGAGCCAGAAAATTAAAAATCTACAAACGGGAAAAATAGGAAAAAAGGCTACCTCTCTTTACAAGGAACCCGGGTGAGGCAGACAGCCCCGGGCCCCCGATGTTAGTGGAGCCCTGACCCCGATGGTCTGGGGTCCTCCACCCTCTGATACTGGCCCCATATCAAAAATTCAAAAATCTAATCAAAAACCAAAAAAATGCTGAAACTAACTGTTGGGCCAGTATCCCTCCCTTATAAGATGCTGAAAAGTACTGAAAAAACTAGTCAATCATAGGCCAGCCAGGCCAAACGCGGACCCTGAAAAGGAGAAAGAACTTCTCGGGCTTCCGCCCAATAAGAAGGCCAGAGAGTTATAATTAATACAAATTCATTTCATTATTTTTAACTATCAACAAGTTCTCCATTAATTTGACTTTCTCAACATACAACACGTAAATAGATGCTTACTTTAATACTTGCTGATCAACAAAAAAAATCCAACTTCTATGCTATTTCCATATGTTTCAAACAAATATCCAACTTCTATGCTATTTCCATATGTTTCAAACAAATATCCAACTTCTATGCTATTTCCATATGTTTCAAACAAATATCCAACTTCTATGTTATTTACATATGTTTCAAACAAATATCCAACTACTGCATAACTATACTCCTCACGATTGTAGTTTTTTTTTCCTTTTTTTTTTTTTTTTTAAATAAATCCTCCTCGTGATTATCAATAAATGTTCTAATACAATAATTCAATGTGACGTACGTCTATCTAACGGTAAAAGTAATGCAGCTGTAAATTTTTGTAAATAAAGTTTTCTCAATCTACTTTCTCAATGAAAATTATGCGCTTTAAATAGGAATGCAATTTTCTTTCTCCATAAACTACTAAAGAAATATATATTGTTATTTTTTCTTTTTAGTTGGTTTCGAAACAAGGATATTTTATCACAATGTTAATTCATGTTCTTTTCTGTGTCGCGTCGATATTTTACTACACCGAATTTTCTCGGCAGCCTTAAAATAGAAATGAGGGCGAGGGTATGTTTGTGCGTGTGTGTGTGTGTGTGTGTGTGTGTGTGTGTGTGTGTGTGTGTGTGTGTGTGTGTGTGTGTGTGTGTGTGTGTGTAAAGGCGATTTCAAGCATCGCTACACATGTCGACTGCGATAATTAGCATGAATGGTTTTCATCGAAAACAGCCTCTTCAAGTTGTGCTTGAATGGAAGTTTTCGAGGATATTCAAGTTTTATATATGTTTGCTATTAGATTTAATATGGTAAGAGAAATGCACATGTTTGCTGATAAGAATACGAGAGTAATGTAAGTACAATGTAAAAGCGTAAACGTCTTGGCTGTGTCAAAAGACCAAATATATATGTAGAACAGTTAGCCATTAGTTATAGTTTCATTGATTCAAGTGTGTGTAACATTTGGTCTAAGGATTAATTAATTCTGTTGAAACAGTTTCGACTTTACCGAAAACTTCCTTCGACTTTTCATGTAAAAATGCTATTGTTCTAGTACTATACTTGTTGCGAAACGAACTTTTGTTTTCTAAGATATTTCACATTATTATCATTATTTATTTTACTAAGGCTGATCTGTTTTTACTGTAGACTTACGATTCTATTTAAACGTTTTTTCATAATTCTCCCTAGCATCTAATCATTTTATATTACTTTGACATATTTTCGTGTAAATTACCAGTTTGAAAACATCCAGTTTTGAACGTTTAGTACTTGACGGGTTTGGCCGGGTGAAAATGCCTAAGTAATCAGGAGACCCGAACGCTAAGTAGCTTGTAGATTCCAAAAGCATTCAGACTGCCAGGAAAGGAACTTGATTACTGTTTCGTGTTTAAGAGTACTCCTATGTACAGCAATCCCTCTTCAACAAGCACATCTTCAAATCTGCTCTGATTCCGGCACATGGCGAACTGTCTGCTAACTTCTCTTCACCTTCGCATCGCATCATCTTGACAGGCTGCTAGTTAAATACTTGTACCGCTAGAGGAAACTTCAACGATGTAGTTATTTCTAAATATTTCATCAGGAATCTCCTGCTGGGCTTATCTTGATTCACTATCTGACATTCGCTTTTCATTATGGTTTATTATCTTGAGCATATTTTTAATTAGGGAGAATGACCAATAGCTGCGGTTTGGCTTTGTTATCGGAGAGAGTAGACTCCACGCGACGATTTCAAATTCCAATGTAGGTTTCGATAGTATTATTTTTGTGTTCTTTTTATTGGCCACTTGTCATTCGTATGGTATCTTCTATTAAAGGTTTGGTTATGGTTTAATGGTAAAGGTGTGACGTAGAAAAAACATCGCCTCTCAATGTTTGATGTTGTATTTTGATATTTCACTGTTTTATTATCTAACTTGAACTTGCGAGATCATTGTTTGAACTGTGTCGGATTTTATATGGTGGTCGTTAAATTGATTGATAATCTTCCAGAACTCGTTTAGTAGCACATCACAGGCACCGGAAACTGACTTTCTCTTTCATGTTGATCGTACGATCGTTGAGGACCGGTGTGGCTGTCAGTAGCTACGAAAGCTATATAATTCACTTTTATTTCGATACCACAATTAATATTTATTTCACCACTTCCACTCTAAATCCGCGAAACAGAAAGGACTATCGAACTGTGCTTAGTAAACAAAGGCAAACGTTAATTAATTGATAATTATCAATTTTGCACAATGCACTTGTGTTTCAATCACCAAGACGATTTTCAATCTTTCGCCGTTTTCTCTTCGCGGACGGGTCATCAACGACCCCTCGCCGCTACGACTCAGTTCAGACCGTCCGATTACTTGGGTTCGCGACTCAAACGTTACCGACACTCCTTCGGCTTGAGGCGATAAAGGTGTCGTCCGCTCACTGATGGGCACCGGACCATTTTTCAATACGCTGATCTGTCGGTATTCGTAAAAACTATAAAGATTGGTAGAGCGGAATTCGATTTGCACTAACACAGCACCCTCGGATTTCCGTCGTTCTCTTTCTTGTCTTTGGCTGATGTGTTTTAATTTCGTCGCCAATGCCACCGCCAAACTTAATGAACTCGCGTCCGAGAAGCTATCACGCTATCTACGAAACTGCTCAAAATCAAACCAAACACGATTACAGCCGCGTAAAAATTCCGAAAGCAAGGTATTCCAAATTATGCTAACGCTCCACTTTGCACTAGCCCAGCGCGCGACACTACATTCACGCGAAATCTCCTAGTAGCCTTCTCGCCGCCACGCCGGCCCACAATCGACTGTCCATAGCCAAGCTTATCGCGGCCAGCACACAGCCCAGTGCCGGTCTCGAAATTTTTGCACAAACAAGTTACCGTTAATACGGTAATTTGTTTGTGAAAAATGAAATTTTAACACGACATTGCTTGTGTTTCGATTTTTCGAAAAAAACAAGATGCCGTAAGGTCGTTTTGTAGAGGACTTCTGATACATTACGTATCAGAAGTCATTTGCCGTGAATTTAGAAAAAAAAAATTCGAAATGGCAAATGCTACAACTAGAACTACGAATGTTTGGAGTAGAAGTACGGAGTCGGAGTCGTAAGTTTGGAGTCGGAGTCGTTACTCGGGAGTCGGGGTTGCGAATGTTAGAAGGCTTATCATTGGAGTCGGAGCTGGAGTCGCAAGTTTTTCATCCCGACTCCACAGCACTGGCAGAAATATTAAAACTGCAAATATTTTCTTGTGATAAAACATCTTCCTTTTCAGTTATGCAGTCAGAACTGAGAGTAGCCTATGTTCCAGGAAAACTATGAAATCCGCAGAGTACGATTTGATGGAGGAGAAACTTTTTTCCTGGTTTCAGAGAAAACGGTTGCAACACATCCCGATCTCCGAAATCCTTGTTTGTGCAAAGGCGAAAGAATTTTTCGACGAATTTTATGGAGGGCACACGTACGTTTTTTGCTAGTAAAGGTTGGCTTCATAATTTCAAAAAACGCTTTGGTGTCAGATCTCTAAAAATTTCCGGGGAGAAATTAAGGAATGACTGCAATGTTGTGCAACCATTCAAAATTAAATTTAAGGAAAGAGCAAAGGAGATGAATTTGCAGCTATGTCAAATTTATAATGCAGATGAAACCGCCCTCTTCTGGAGGAAATTACCGTACGGAAAATGTGCTGCAGCTAGAAAAAATGGAAAATAACGAGTGACTCTTTTAGTTTGTTCCAATGCCACTGGAAAGCATCGACTGAAACTCTTGATGATAGGCAAATTCAAAAGTCCAAGAGCGCTGAAAGGACAGTCTTTACCCGTGGAGTGCTTAGATGACGGAAGTTTTGTTCAAAGAATGGTTTAATCCATCATTTGTCAAGTAAGTTAGACGTTATTTAAAAAGTGAAAAGTTGCCAGAAATAGCATTACTGTTATTGCATAATGCGACTCAACAATCAACAAAATCCGAGATAAGAAGCGATGATTGCAAAATCTGTGTTATGTTTTTCCCTCCCAATTGTACTGCACTCATACAACCCATGAATCAAAACGCCATTCGAATTCTAAAACTAAGTTACCGCAAGAGATTTCTTTGCCATATTTTGGCTACCCTAAATGACGATTTTATGAAATGCATCAAACAATGAAATCTCAAAGATGTTGCAATGATTGCCGCCAACGCATGGAACTCTGTCACAGAAAGCACTTTGCGAAAATGTTAGAATAAACTTTTAGGAGTCGATGAATGGGAATCTGAAGATGAATTGCCTATTTCCACATTGAGAGAACATTTAACTGCTAGGTCTGAAGAGAATGCAATTATCGACTTGCTCAATGATATTTCTCCTGACGTCTACAAATTTTCAGAAATTAAGGAATGGATTGCAGATGACGCGATTCAAGAACGGAGTAGTGAAAATGAAGACGATTAAGATCAAATCGATAAACCACTTGTCGAAAACACGAAGGTTTCCCATGCTGAAGCTGTGTCTGCACTTAACAAATGCATTGAATATACAGAGCAAGAAGAGTACAATACAAATGAAATATTGTGCCTTGCTAGATATCAAACGGGTTCGTGTTCGTCTAGCAAAGATTACAAATTTTTTCAAATAACTACTGCTCCATTGATTTTATTCCTGGTACAGTTTGTTAATTTATATTCTAACTATATAATTATGAATTTGAGCAAATAAAATGTTTGTACATTTAAATAAAATGATTTTGTTACATGCATAAGGTACTTAAAATATTAGTTCATGAATGTTCTCGGTCATCCGGCCGATTTGGTAATTCGGACAAGCCATCGAACGTAACTGTCCGAATTATCAAAGAACCACTGTATTGTTTTGAAGGTTTGTGACACTTTTGTTTGTCAATTTTCAGGAAATGCAATGAGAGCGTTTTCGTACTTTTAATGAATTTCCCCCACCACGTGATTCAGGTAAATTCAGGGACTGAAAGTACGTGAACCGACCTAATGAAAACAAAAAGTGTAGAAAAAGAAACAACGCCAACGACACGCGGTGTTCCCAAGCGGTCCCCCATCTAAGTACTAACCGCGCCCAACACTGCTTAACTTCGGTGATCGGACGAGAACCGGTGCGTCCAGTGTGGTATGGCCGTTGACAGAGATTGTACTTACTCGAAATAATACAAACACTTCTCAGTGTCATATTTATTCCATATAATCTGGGCCCACTTAAATCGAATCGACACATCGCTTCTCGTCGATAGAACTTCTTATGTTGTTGACCATGATACAATGTTGTTAACTTGACTTCGTATGTTACTAGCAGTAAAATATGTGGAAGTAGCAGTAAAATTGCGCAGTAATGAATGATTTACACGTTGCCAGTTACTATCATGCCAGTTGAGGTACTTACTGGGAATCAGTGCTGTCGTTTTGAAAATTTTCAGGGGAGTATATTTCCTAATCCAAAGGGAGTACTTGACATTAAAAGGGAGAGCAATAGTTTTAATTATAGTGGCCACAATTATTTACACAACGCTAATCAAGAAGAAAAACTTGCATGAAATCAAAATAACTCCTTCAATTTTTATTACAACAAAATGCAATTTTATTCAGTTATTCATTGCCAAATTCATAGTTACTTGACAAAAACAAAATTGAAATAAAACATTACAGAACAAAAATAAAAATAAAAACTAACTGGCCAAAATTATTTGCCCACCCGTCATTATGGCCAAAATTATTTGCACACACTAAGGAAAATTTTCCAGAAAATTAACGGTAATTGTTCGACTTTGTTTCGATCAGTGATAAAGCTGGAACAAATGTTGTACATCAGTTGGCATCAGATTTCATTGTAATAAACTAGTTAGTGACAGGGACAATACCTAGAAACGTTGAACTCTCAATCGAAAAGCGGGTGGCAATCATTGCTGAATTTAATAGCGGTATTTCCGCTAACGAAATTGCCAAAAAATGTAAATGTCACAGGCGGAGCATTTATTACCAGGTAAAAAAGCAAAATTTAACTGGCAGTGTTAAAAATGCAGTAGGAAGGGGTCGAAAGAAGGCAACAAATGAAAGGGAAGATACTGTAATACGTCGGTGTATGCAGCGAAATAGTCGCGAAAAGATCAATAACATATTAAATAGTATTAACGAGAACAAAAATGACAAAATCAGTAGAACAACAGGTCGGAGAAGACTTTCCGAAACAGGAATAAAAGCATACGTCATCCGAAAACAGCCGTACATCTCTCCAAAGAATCGGGAAGTTCGCTTGGAGTTTGCATTTGAGCATAAAAATAAGCCAGTCGAATTTTGGAGGCTTTTATGGACAGATGAAAGTGCTATGTCATTGGACGGAACGTACGCTGCAAAATTTGGCTTGCAGCAAAAGTACGAAAACGACTTGCTACGAATCTATTTTAATATATTATAATAGATTCAAGTACGGGAACAGACCTCATGTATCACATAAGTGTACACCAGCGGATGTCGAACTCCACACAGTCAATTGGGGAACACGGTGAAGGAAACTTTAGAAAAATATAAACAGCAGTGTGCAAGGATATATAATAAAAACAGAGTGCAACTACCAAACCTACGTGGAAATCAACTAGTGTTAAATAAACCGGACAAAGTACACAGAAATAAAAGACAACCTAACAGATATATAGTGAATAAAATAAAAAATAACTTTAATATAACTAAACAAGAAAGAGTGCATCCTAAGCTTATCAAGCAATATAAAGGCACCAAGACACTAAAAATAGACATTCCGTACCATTATTTGAAAGGTATTCATCCATCCGCCAAAAAATTAATACAAAACATAATAAACAAAATAAAAAGTGAAAAAGAACGGGAATTCGCGAAAAACTTCGTAAACGAAGAAATAAAAACAATCAAAAACCCAAGTGACCAACTAACTAAGGCAAAAGAGCTCGAAAAGCAGTTATGCTTATAACGATATTTGGATAACTTTTTCAGGAGCAAAAGAATAACAATCATAATACTTGTACACAAATTAAATTGGAAAAATAAGCAAGCGATGCATCTTTTTTGGCACACACGTCACATTTCAGTTCAGTTGTTTTTCAACCACAAAAATAAAAGGTCGTTTTAAAAATAAAAACAAACATACTTTTATTAACTCACGCCTAGGGAAATTTTAGCAAGTCTTCATTATAAAATCACGCTGTTAGTACTTTAGGAAGAGTATTTTTCTTCCTAATAAAAAATAAATTTGAAATAAATATTCATAGTTTTTAAAATATATATTTGATGCTATCATAATAAAAGGAAAATACTTACTAAACTTACATGCTACGGACATTAAAAAAGAAAACTATCTTAGCCTACTTTGAATTTATAAAATTTTGATGTTTGTTTAAGTGTAAGGTGTTTGTGGATTGTGGATGTGTATTTATGTTGTGTATTTGGTGTTCCCACACTACTCCCCCAAGTGTCAGGATGACGCTGAGGTCGAGGAGGTGGAGTGACGTGGTTTATTAGCCTTGGCGACTGCCTGTACGGGACCAAGATGGACGATGGCCAGCTCTCGGGACCCGTATTCAGCGCGTGCCGAGATGGACGATGGCCAGCTCTCGGGGCTTAGGCAGTCGCCAGTAGCGCCGCCGAGATGGTCGATGGCCAGGTCTCGGGGCTGATGGCTACCGTCACCGATGGCGGATGTGTGGTGTGAGTGTTTTTCAAATAAGATATTGTGTTGGGGCTGTTCCCCATGTGTGTTTTTATTTTACCTAACACAAAAATGTTCACGATGTTGTAAATTTCACACTAAAATTTTTACTAAAAGCTATTTGAGTTATAGGAATGACTTGCTGTACGATTTCCGGAATATGCTATCACATAATATGCTATCTTCTTACACCATGAGTGAAATTCATAGCGGCTCGAGACAGCTATTGTTGTTGTTGTTCTCATGTTGTGATATGTGGTAGCAGTGTATCCCGATGTGGCTGTTCCTGTTGGGTCGGCTGCTCTGATCGGGCGGCTTCGGTTATCGGGTTTTCTGCTCGTCGTGAGACTGGTGTTGTTGAATCTAGAACAGAATCTGTTTCGGGTTTTCTTGCGTCTGCTGTTGTTGTTGATGATGTACATTCTCGGGAATGATTCCATCATGTGACTCATCAAGCTCCTGGCGAACTGATAGGAGTATTGTGAAGGAGATCCGGTGCCTTGATTAGATACGTGTTTGTTTGCTGCAGCTGCTGCTGTGGTCCCTGAGCCTGGTGGCTATCAATTATTGGCTGGACCGCATTTTTAAAATTGATTCTGCTTTTGCGGCTGTTGATTGTTTTGCAGTTGCAGTCAGATTTGTTACTGCGGGGTCATACCCTGATGTTGATGTGCGTAAACGCGATGGTGATGCAGATCCAATCAGTCCAAAGTTATTGTTGGCTGGACTATGGGAATGATGAAGTTGCTACTGTCCAAGAGTCCAACGTCGGGGTCACCAATTTTAGGAAGAGTATTTTTCTTCCTAATAAAAAATAAATTTGAAATAAATATTCATAGTTTTTAAAATATATGTTTGATGCTATCATAATAAAAGGAAAATACTTACTAAACTTACATGCTACGGACATTAAAAAAGAAAACTATCTTAGCCTACTTTGAATTTATAAAATTTTGATGTTTGTTTAAGTGTAAGGTGTTTGTGGATGTGTATTTATGTTGTGTATTTGGTGTTCCCACAGTACCATCTAAATTATACTGTCCTGGTGAAACTTCAAGTTATATTTTACCCAAAGCCACTTCATGTGAAATTTTGTTTGAAAATTTCACGTGAAACGGACCTAAGTATATAGAGTTTTAGCATGTCATTTACTAGCATTGTGCAAACAGCTGTTGCCTGTCTGTCACATTGCCAGTACTGGCATTCCCAGTAAGTACATACATCAACTGGCATGCTTGCACAATTTAATTTCTAGTAACAATTTAATTGCTAGTAATAAGTCAAGTTAACAACATAAGAAGTTCTATCGACGAGAAGCGATGTGTCGATTCGATTTATGTGAGCCCAGATTATATGGAATAAACATGAAACTGGGAAGTGTTTGTATTATTTCGAGTAAATACAGTCTCTGTCAACGGCCATACCACACTGGACGCACCGGTTCTCGTCCGATCACCGAAGTTAAGCAGTGTTGGGCGCGGTTAGTACTTAGATGGGGGACCGCTTGGGAACACCGCGTGTCGTTGGCGTTGTTTTTTTTCTACATTTTTTGTTGTGTTGTTGTGTTGTGAAAACTCATTAAAAGTACGAAAATGCTCTCATTGCATTTCCTAAAAATTGACAAACAAAAGTGTTGGCTGTCGGTTTTTGGGAGAACAATTATCGCCACAAAAATATTCGACCTTCTGTAGGCATAATAAACAGAAAACTTCTATTTAAAAAAAAAAAACAATTTTTCCTTTCGAAGCTCGATATATATTTAGTTTTTTGTAACAAATATCGATATTTCGAGGGTAATCTGCCCTCTTCTACAGTGTCTATCGGTGTAATCTTAATTTATCTTATGTATGTTACTTATAGAGCTTACTTTTAAAGTATTGACTTATACTAATAACCAACTAATTGTCTATTAATTGACTTATACTAATTACCATCTAATTGCCTATTAATTACTTTACTAAAATACATTTAACTAACCATATTATTTACATTTTAAGATATGATGAGCATATTGAAGGGTCCAGGGCGTTACTAGTGGGAACGAGACGAAAGTGTGGAAGTAGGCGAATAGAAATTGATGTTTTTGAGCAGTAGCGGCTCTACGTATGGGGCTAGTGGGGCTTAGCCCCATCATCCTTTTTCATTCCAAAAATGTAAAGAAACCAATCTCTATTTCAATTATTACAAACTATAAAATTTCATTTTAGCGAAACAAATTATCAAAATACTTCGCTCACCAACTGTTTTTAAAATCCATTCATGTCTCGTCTCTTTCGAAATTTGTATTTAATTTTATTCACAAATTCGTATGTATAATTCAATTCAAGAGAACTTACTACAAGAGAACTTACTTTACTTACGATGCTCTTTTCATATTCTCTTTCCATATTCTGTTCCACATGCAATGTGCGCCGGGTTAAGTTGAACTAGCCCCAGAAAAGAGAGGAAACGAATGAAAAAAATGAATGACCACAAACTGTGTGCATGTTATACGCAATGACCAAAAGAGTAATCAAAGGACTAAGTCCTAAATTTAAGCTTTTATTGGTAAATTGCTTGTTCGTTGTTCGCGAACTGAATGAAGTGTGTGTAGTACCAGTGGGTTAAACTAAGCTATTTAGTTTTTGCAATTGAAGAGTAAACGATGGTTTTGCTTTTACAGTGCTTGTTAATATTATGGTTCAGGTACCAAATATGATAGAATATGATACAGACAGGTCTGTAGGTATGATATTTTATGCAAAATGTTGATTGCATTACAAATGTGTGAGACAATACAATATACACTGTTTACAATATAATTGATCTTTGAAGACACTTTTAAAAAGTTTTCTTACGTCAAATGGGGGAAGTGACAATTTCTAATTTTCGTGCTATTCAAAACATAAATATTTATAAGTTAAAATTTACCAAGGTCAAAGAAGTACCCCAAGATCGATGGTTATTTGCTGGAATTTTTAGTCCCCGAATAATACAATCTGTTCTTGAAAGCCTAGAGCATCTAATTTATTGCTTTGATTTTATTTAATGGGATGCTTGGGACGTTGTTACGATAATATAAGTAATTGAATTGTTAAGTTATATGAATAATGATAATTTTAATTTTTTCTAATGACTTTTTAATAAAATTTTCGAATATTCTTCATAATGTTTTACATTAACATAACCTAGGATTTAATTTATTAATTCAATTAGAAAAAGTTTGAAATCAAGGAAGCCTAATCATAAGGAATGAATGGTGAAAAAAACTAAATGATCTTCATGTTATAGGTTTGATAAGTTTGGGATATGATTATAATTCACTTTAATCCAGTCAAAATTAATATACAATAATGAAGTGTTCTAAAATATGTCATCCGCTACTGAATTACAAAGCTTCATTTAAAGATAATAATATGACTTCTTCTGTTTTATCACTTCAATTAGATCGAGTAGATTCTAAAAGATGATTTAGCAACCTAAAGAATACTGAAACTTTTAAAGCTTATAATAAATATAAAAAAAACTCTAGCGCCCCTGAACCGCTAGAAACACTAATGTTCGAAGAACAGTAGAAGAATCGTGCAGGTTTTGAGTGCATATTCCACCACATGAGCTGCTTATTACGACCAAACTATTTCAAATGTCACGTTTTACTTTGGTCTCAAGAATGCATTATAACTCATATGCTAGAAGGTTTCAGATATTACCACTGGCATTCATTTCAACGTTTATGAAAGAAAAACACTTGTTAATTATATTCGTTATCAGTTGCTTATTTCACCAAACTTTGAAAGCAGCACCTCATATAACATCAATGAAGAAAATGCTCAGTGCCTGCAGCACTGCAACTGAAGTTGGTGTTTGGGGCTGCGATCCGATAAATTTGCAGAACTTTGGGAATTGAAACATCGGTTATTTATTTTCATTGTAAATGTTTCCGGTATGAATACTAACTGTAAGCATTTATTGATACAAAAGTAGCACAACCGACTCGTGCTGGCAACCTTTCGCCAGTATCAAAGCCAAGAATATATCACATCTGCTTCACGTTGTTATATTACATTCGAAGTTATAGGAGTATAAAGAAATTCAAGGTTACCTGCAGCGAGTTTTTTCAAATAATGGAAAGCTTAATATTTGCTGTTTATTGTCACTACAATATCATTACCAATTGAAAATTCTACGATAAAACCGCTTAATAAAAATATTGCAAACAAACACAAAATTAACAATAGCTGGCAACCCTATCGTGGCTTTTCAATCAAATTTGGCCTGAATAATGTTTATAATAGGTTCCATAAATTGTATGAAATTCCTATTGATTTCATGACTGCACTGGAAGTTATAGGGCAAACATTTTTATTTTCCTGAGCGAATTTTCAAAACCAAAGATACAAAAATTACCATAGCTGGCAGCACCAATCGAATTTTTCAACGAAATTTCTATCAAACAGAGTTTAGAGTAAGGTTCAGCTACTGTGTCAATTTCATGAAAATCTGGTAACTTATTCACATTTCATAGGGCAAAAAGCAGTTTTTTTCTTAGTAATTTTTCAAGATGGCACCACTAGCACAGAGTTGCCTACAATTCAAAATCGCTTCTATCAGACCTGGTCCTACTTAAGTCCAATGCATTTTGTAAATTTCAATTATATCTGATTATTAATTCGTGAGCTCCCGTGAACAGAAGTTTTTGATGCTAAAAATATAGGTTAACTGGAATAGGGTTACCGTTCTTGTCCGACATGAAATTTCCAAAGTTTTACTTTGAACGTGTAGATAAAGCATAAGATTTGTATACAGATTGGTTTTATTGCAAGAAACAGACATTTTTAGGATATTCGATGGTTTGAATATTTTCACTTCCAAATTTTTATTTCTTCAAATTTAAGACACCAAAATTATCATAGCTGGCAGCTCCACCCGAATTTTTCGACCAAATTTCTACCAAAGGTGGTTTGAAGTAAGGTTCAGCTATTGTGTGAATTTCGTCAAAATCGAACGATTCAATCAGAATTTATAGAGCTAAAAGCAGTTATCTGTTTTAGTGATTTTTCAAGATGGCACCACTGACACAGAATCACCCGCATTTCAAAATCACTTCTATCAGACCTGGTCCTATTCAAGGCCAATACATTTTGCAAATTTCAAATAATTCTGCTTATCGGATCGTGAGTTTCCGTGAACAGAAGTTTTTGATGCTAAAAATATAGGTAAATTGGGCAAGGGTTACCAGGCGTCAGTGGCGAAGCGTCCATACAACCCGATTCCTTCCGGCTTCCCTTTCGAAAATATCGACCTACATAGAATTTATCAAAGCATGTACGAGTATGCATCTTACTATGCAGGTAACACTTTAATTAACAAAAGACCATGCCCCTGCATGGCTACAATAACGTAAAAAATCCCCTTCATAAGCCGAAATTTTACGGCTTGCAAATTCTTATTTGCAAGTTACTAGAGCCTTTCACCAAACGTGTGGTGACTGCGCTCTGTTTCTTTTTATTCCTCGCTGAAATGTTAGCAACATCTCGCTTTAATATGTGACAAATAAGCCGTGATAGATCGGCTTACGAATGGATCGAGAATCGAAGATGTTCCGATCGGTTCATCCAGTATTACCGTTGTGCTATTTTCATGTGGCTTATTTTTAATAGCCGAACGTAGCATAAACATCTGTATTTTAGTAATTGTTGAGTTAATTGAAGATTTGTGTTTTTCTAAATGCTGCAGATATGAAAATTTAAGCACGGAAACAAATACGTTGATTTGAGGTTACATCTAAAGTAAAAGTTTTCACGTTAAAAGTACAAAATGTAATGAAATAATAAAAGCTTTCTCTTGCCGGCATACAGGTATGTCGTTTATGCTAAGTAATGGAGGCGTTTTTGTAGATAGGGCATTTTTCACCATGAATTTAAACATACTTGCGCAAAACATAGGTTTTTCATATTAAGTAGATTGATATAATAGAGTACAAAATTTTTAAATCTGGTCTATGCTAGTTTCAAAAATTATAGATGTTTATTCGGCTTCCCTTCATAATCACTTCACCCCTCGCCACTGCCAGGCGTGCCCGTTATACCATATCAAATTTTTTTTTTCTATGTAAACAGAGCACAATATTTACATATGAGTGGCTTTTTTTGATGAAGCGGCATTTTTTCAAGAGAGTCGATGATTTGGAGGTTTTCACTTTCAGTGCCTGCCCTAGCTACAGGGTTGCCAGCACGCTCATTAAAAAAACAACTACACAAATCTACAACTAAATAATACCAATATGTCCTGAAAATTTCGTAATGATTGAATAGCTCTGTCAAAAGTAATCGCAATTTAAAAATTTTCAAGTTTTCCCGTTCTCTTTTTAGGCACCCAGCGCACACATAGGGTTTAAAAATTCCAAAACATTATCCGATTCACACGTAAAACACGTTCGAAATTTATTTCGTCAAATTTATTTTTTGCAAAAATTATTTGTGTACGGAATAATAGGTATATTAAAAATATCACTAAAATGGCCGCCGGCGCCAAAGGGTTAAAGATTATTAACTTTTTGTGAGACCTGGCACTATTTTGCATATACACCAATGTGTCCTGAAAATTTCAGTTCAATCGGATGGCGCGTTCCTGAGATTTTTTCACTGAAATTTTTTGATGATATATATATATATATATATATATATATATATATATATATATATATATGCGTATATATATATATATATATATATTATATATATATATATATATATATATATATATATATATATATATATATATATATATATTATACTTATTTGTGCATAGTATTTGTTTATTTTAACCCTATTTTCAAATATATATGTGTATATAAATTAGTAGAATACAGCTGTTGAATTAGTCTGGAATAAAAAACTGTTCCGAATTTCCAACATAAATAAGTACATTGATTCCCACGAGCCGCCACTGTTTTTGAGTAATCGAAAACTTTCAATGTTCCAATTATTACTATTGCAACTGAAGGGGTGACAGGTGTATAATATCAACATCAGCCCTCTGTATTCAGCGAGTAATACCGCCCAACTAAACCAACCAAAGACCAAACCCAATAAAGAAAATAAATTATCCAATATATATTACTTTCGATTCGATTTCGATATATCGAAACAATCGATATTTACATTTCGATATATCGCAAAGTATCGATATAGAGTTTCGATATACCATACTGGAAAAAATATCGATATACTTTTTACATGAACATAGGTCTGTTCCCGTACTTTCAGTCACTGAATTTTACTGAGTTTTCCTGAATTATGTGGTGGGGAATTTCATGAAAAGTACGGAAACGCTATAATTGCATTTCCTGAAAATTTACAGCCAAAAGTGTCAGTTTTCGGTTTTTGGGAGAACAATAGTGATTATAAAGTCATTCTAAGCGGTGATAAACTAACGCCACAAAAATATTCGACCTTCATAACAATATTAGGCAAAAAATATGTTGCTTAAAATATGGTGCACGCACATTTGAAAATATTTACTCGCGCCACACCATTTGACACTTTGCCGTATTTTTCAGTAGCTCAGACCCTACTGAAATTTACTGAAAGAAGGGTAATTTTCAGTTTTCAGTAAAGCGGCGTGCAATTAATCGCAATTCATTGTAGTCCGGAAACAGACCTCATATCTACTCTTAAATCTGTGCCAGCGTATCTCCTCTCTTAAATCTTATTTAAGCATAATCGGTACCACTGTGGCCAGATTGGGCTATTTCCCGCCAATTGGGCTATCTAAAATTTGAATTCGCGGGACGTTTTTTCATTTCGCGGGTTGGCGGTTTTTGGGCTATCTATTTTTATGAAAAACTATATTTGGGCTATACAGCAAAACCTACTAATCGGGACACTGTATGAACGAACCACCTAAACAATTGAGCTATAACATGACCGCACATAATAATCTTGAAAAAAATTCATTCTGTAATCGGTCAGCCTTTAAAATTGGACCGTGAACCAGATTAGCTGCACAAAAATTGGCTTAGTAGTATATACTTTGTAATCGGACCAAAAACGGTTTTTAGATCAACATGAAAAATTATGCAAAAAGGAGTTTTCCAGAAAAATATCTGTTCAAGGTCAAGAAAATTGTTCGCATAGTTTCTGCATAACTTTCTGATGAAAAATTATTTAATGTGTAGAATTCGGTACGTTATAGATAGCTTCAATTTTATTGGTATTCTGATAATAATAAAATATTGATTTATTTAAGCATTGTTGCATGTTTTCCCTTTAAGCAAGTACGAATGCAATTTATTTGATAGTTATGATGTAAATATTTGAATATTTGTTCAGGCAACGTCAAAACAACTGAAAAAATCTACTATGATTGCAAAATACAACGATCTAAGTGTTTGCAATAAGTTAGACATCCGACAAACAATTGCTCAATCAAAGAAAAACTGGCGATAGCTTTAAAATTAGTAAGAGTCATGTGCATCGTATTTAAAAAAAAAAAAAAAACGAACTAAGACGGGTATTAGGTTATGTTAGTGAAGACTAAGACGGGTATTAGGTTATGTTAGTGAAGAGGGCTGCCGGGAACGCGGCCAGCATTAGGCCATCAGTTTGAGCCCATTTGCCACCCTCATGGACAATCACACGCATTCACACTTACAGCCATGGCACTGGCGAGATTCGAACCCGCAGGCCCCGTAGCACGCCGCTTTTTGGCCTGACGCCTTAGCGAGCAGAGGATATTGGCAAAAATTTGCCAATATCCGGCCAGATACTTCATAGTAGAGCTCGTCAAATCACTACAAAATTAAAACTTTGTGATTTCAAGGCATCAAACAGAAAGCTAAAATCCGTTAAAAAGGACTACCATATTCACTACGGCACACTTCGTAGCGAAGAAGTTGATGTTGATATAGACTCAGTTCAGAAATTTCAGTCACAACTAAGAATATTATGTGAAAATACCTATTATATTGATGAGACGGGAGTATTTTTTAGAACAACACCTCAAAAATCACTACGTCTTAAAAAGAAAACATTTACAAATGGAAAACTTTGAAAGAAACGCATGACAGTTGCAATGGAAGCTGCATAGGAGAAACCGAAAGACCAAGATCGTTGGGAAGAATTGACATTACACACAACTTGGCGACCTAACATAAAATCTTAGTTGACGGGTGCTATTTTTAAAGAATGGATGGACACTTGATATTGAAATGCAAACACATAACCGAAACATCACCATCTTTTTTGATAAAGCTAAATGTGATAGCATTGATAACCTGGAAGACATCAAGCTACATTTTTTCCACCTATTTACAGCCCTTAGAGTTATACCAAACACAAAACTAAATTACTGCATTTATATGATGAACTTCATATTGTAAGCTCTGGAAAATACTGAGCGTTCTCCAGACCCTATAAAATTAGTTTCTATATTTGAAGCTCTCTAGTGATAACAATCTGCAGGGAATAAAGTGTCTTACAATCTTACAATTACAAAAGTGTTTTTAGAAATGTGGTTTTTCTCGAAATCTGAGGGTCGAAAGCGGAATCGTGATGAGAGTTCAAATTCAAAGTGATGAGAATTCAAATTCAAAGTGATTAGAACACAAATGTGCCAGCAGATATTCAAAATTTGGCAGGATACGATCAATTTACGACCGCAAACGAATCTCTCCCGGAAGATTGAGTAGATGTCTTTTTTAAAGGATGATGATGTTTTGTTTTTAATTTTAAGCCGAAGAAGCCATAGCGGCTTTTATTAATTCCGATAGTGAATTCAAATCGCAGTCATTTCAAATTCAATGTTTAAAAAGTTTTCATTTTATTTCAAAGCACACTTCAATTTTTCGCAAAACGTCGCTTGGAGACCCACATGTGAAATTGTTTGACATTTATCTCCTTTTGAAAGTATTTAAACGTCTAAACATAATGTAAACAGCTGATCATCTAATTGAAAAAATTATTTTTTAATTCAAAACTTGCGTTCATAGTTTTGAATGTATGAAATCGGATAAATAATTTACATTTTAAACAAAATATTCAGCCTTTCTAGCTATTAAGACTGTTTCTTATACTTATTGAACTTTTCTGCCACCCAAATTTGCAAGCTTTTATTTTCTTTGTAAACATTCTAGGACTTTTCTAAAAATGTCCACACAGTTCCTGTAATTTATTCACATTATTCCCTTTTCAGATACGTTGTGAATAAAATTTTATCTGTGTATCGAACATATTTACTGTTTCAAACGGCTTCTTACTATGTTACTTCGCACGAGTTTTACGGATTTAAATATTATAGTTTAATCAGCTTAAATGAATTAATTTAGTTATAAATCTTGTGTGGCGGTTTTTGGGCTACAAATAAGAAATCTTGGCTATTTTGGGCTATAAAAATTTGAAATTGGGCTATATTTTCTCGCAAATATCTGGCCACACTGATCGGTACTGACCCATTGTGCTCATAGCCGATATTGACCCAAATAAATAATATCACTGAATCTAAATTTTATATGTTTGATGAACATATATCATCAAAAACTCTTGTGCAGTTTTACAATAGGAACGAAAACCAAATCGGAGCACAGAAACAAAACTCGGCCGATACTTGAATGAGTACGAGCTAATTGCTCTCCAGAGGGTCCGTTGCGAATTCCCGATAGTTATTTGAAATTAGTGCTGATACAATTACACTAATTGTAGCAATATCAAAATTTGAAAACCATAGCCATGCCTGATACTTCCACATGTTCACTGATTAAATACAAAATGTGGAATAAAAAACTCGTGGTGGAGATGCACTTGCGTACGATTCGATCCACGTGTAGAATGTGAAAAGATTTTCCGTTTTTATGTCGATTTTAAAGTTTCACACAAAAAAAAAAGAAGATTTTTCGTCTTTCCAATCGATTCTCCTCATAGTAGTGGACAAATGGAATCAAAAGCATGGCCGCCTCAAACGATTTTGATCACTCAGGACATATTCAAAAACTTATAAAATCACTTCGAACAAGTTTAATTCAATGAATATGTTCTTTGAAGCAAGCGTTTACACCACGATTTATTTTATTTTACGATTCATTTTGTCGAGATTCAATTATAAATCATTCGCACATTGCGGTATTATAGTATGTTCGTACATCAACTCTGCTCGGCAAACATGCATGTACACACGTGCATAAACCAGCTGTTAATACATTCACGTGGAGCAGACGAAGCATGAATGAAAGTTGAGCACGCCAAAAATGAGTCTATCTAAATACGATTACTGCATGCAATAAAGTGATGAATCTTTGTTAAATCGATTTACTTGGTCGTCACCTTCTGCTAATTTGAAGAAAGTGTTTTTCCAATATGCTTCTTAGCACTTGCGAATTCGAAGTGTTCATCATGCCAGTCCTGTGCGAGGTCTCGTTTATCGAAGGAACGGAAAAACCGAACGAATTGTGTTTTTAGGACATTTTTTGCTAAAAATTTTCAGGCGATTATATGAATTCACTTAAAAATATAAAGTAACCATATATTTAATTTACCGCGAAACGTACATATGAGTTGGAAAATCAAATCAATGTCAATATTTTCATTGTGATTGTGATTAGTGTGACGTTTTTAGTGCTAAACTTTCAAAGAATTTATTAAAAACATTTATTCAAAAAACATATATTTTTTGTGATATACCCATCCATTTTTTTATTATGCTGCAAAAAATGGTAAGTAATTAGCCCGCTTACACATTTAGTATATTTCAATATTATGAGTATGTAGATACGTAGTGTGTTCATTCTTTATAATTCGATAATGCAAAAGAGTGATGCTTGCATGAAATTTTCATGTTGCGTTGGGGAGTAATTCAGATGAAGTTCCTTTTTGTATATAAAAAAATTAGATGTAGATGTTCCCCTCGGAACAGTTAAATTCTAAAAGGTTAAAAATACACGCTGCAGGCGTAAGTAATACAAGCCTTCACTTGCCTAGTTGGAGAGCGACCACAATTTTTGGGAAAAAACACCAGATTATAATGAATCGAACCAATTGTGACAAAAAACCAGTGCCAAAACAATGTGGAAAGACGTTATACACTCTTTTGTAGAACCATATCAACCTTTCCTTATCCAAAGCAACAAAACTCAAAACTGTTCAGTGCTGGCAGCACTTTCCTAACGCAGCAGCAATAAGTTTACCTTAACAAGCTCATACTTAAATCAACGTATCCTTTGAATTTTGTTCTCATCGCAGGATTTCATGGAATGTTTCAACGATTAAACGTTGTTTCATCCGAAAAATTTTCAAAACTCGGAAAATTTAAAAATTGGTTTCTTATTTTTATTGCAAATGATTTGCGTATGAGTATGTAATTTCAAGCATCTGTTGGTGCAATATTTACGAAAATGGCTAATGTTGGTTACCCTGTGTTAACAACAAAGCAAAATATATAGCAAATCTGCTTCAGGCTAAGTTAAATCCAGCCAGTAAATTTCGTTTCGATTGAATCACTGCGCTAGAAGTTATACGGGTGAAAAGAATATTAGGATTACCACGCTCAAAACTTTTCAAATATTTAAAGCTAGCTATTTAAAGCTTAAAGCTTTAATGATATAATCACTTAGTAAAGAAATTCCAATAATTACAAAAATGGTCATAGCTGGCAGCCCTTTCATGATTTTTGTACGAAATTCCTATGACACATGGTTTATATTAAGGTCCATTTAATGCATGAACTTCGTTTTGATTTCATGACTGGAACAGAAGTTATAGGGAAAAAAACTTTGTTTTGCTGTGCAAGTTTACAAGATTTAGGAGACAAAAATCACCATAGCTGGCAACTCTATTCTAATTTTTCAGCCAAATTACCAAATGTTATCTAAAGTAAGATCCAAATATTGTGTGGATTTCGTTTAAATGTGATGGCTGAATCGGAAGTTATAGGCCAAAAAGCTGTTTTTTCTGTGATTTTTCAAGATGGTACCACTGCCACAGGGTTGCCCGCATTTCAAAATCACTTTTATCAGACCTGGTCCTAGCTAATACCAACAAGTCCTGTAAATTGCATTATGCTCGGATTATCCGGTCGACAGTTCTCGTGAACAGAATTTTCGAGTGCTGAAAATAGAGGTAATTTGGTGATGGGTAGCCGTTCTTGTGCAAATCGGAATTTTAAAAATTTCAACTTGACATGAAGGACAAAAGATAAAATTTATCAATGATTTGAAATTTTTATCAACAATCAAAAATGTTTCAGGAGGGTCAATGATTTGAAGGATTTTTTTTCAGCAGCCTGCCGCAGCTACAGGGTTACTCGCTTTATCTTGAAAATCCAGATGTGTTAAATTTTAGTCAACATCAATACGCTCTGTAATTATCACAATGATCCATTGTTTTTCTTACAAGTAATGGCAAATAAAAATTTGAAAAAAAATCCTTGCCTACTTATAGGCACTCTGCACCCACACACGGCTCAAAATTTCCAATTCTTTATCATAGACAAGCTTAAACCACAATAAATTTTGATTCCCAAACATTTATTTTAACAAAAATGTACACTGCTTGGAAATATAGGAGTACCTGAAAATTCACTAAAACGCTCGCCGCCGCCAAAAGGTTTAGGATATCTGAATTCTTGCAAGTCATGGACCTACCTACTACAATATATACATCTACGTTCTCCGAAAATTTTATTTCAATCGAATCGGCCACTCCAGATATTATCTCTATTAACCATTTTGCTGATATATATATATATATATATATATATATATATATATATATATATATATATATATATATATATATATATATATATATGTATATATATATATACATATTTATTTATATATATACATATATATATATATATATATATATATATATATATATATATATATATATATATACATGTATATATATATATATATATATATATATATATATATATATATATATATATATATATACATATATATATATATATATATATATATATATATATATATATATAGATATATATATATATATATATATATATATATATATATATATATATATATATATATATATATATATATATATATATATATATATATATATATATACAAAAATTCTCCATACACCCTCAAAATTTCATAAATTTAGTAGAAAATGCAAATATTTATGAGAATTTTATATGCAACTTTACTGCAAATGTATTTTTATTAACATAAATTAAAAAAAAATACATTAATTAACTTATAACCGTAAAAACACAAAAAAAAAGGAAATTCAGTAGGGACAAAAGTGTTCTTACATTATATAATTCAACTGAAAATTCCACATTATTTAATATAATTTTATATTTCAATATGTTTTTGGGCCACCGTTGGCATCAATAACAGCCTGCAACCGTTGTGGCATTGAATCCACCAAATTTTTAGAGACTTCCGGTGTTATTTCTCCCCAGGCTTGTTGAAGCGCAGTTTTGAGTGATTCCTTGCTGCTGGTGTGAATTTTCGGGATTTTTCTTTTCATAAGTTCCCAAATATGTTCAATGGGGTTTAAGTCTGGCGACTGAGGAAGAGAATACAGCTGCATTGATGCATAATAAAGCAACCAGTTCTTTACAAAACGTGCAGTATGTGTGGGATCGCTGTCCTGTTGGAATATCCAATGCTGGCCAAGACCCTAATTGTCCACGGAAGGTTGCAAGTGTTCTTCTAACAGTCTTTTATAATAGTATTGGTCCATAATACCGTCTATAAAAACCAATCTGCCAACCCCACCAGCTGCATTTCCACCCCACATCATCACATTGCCACCCCCGTGTTTTGCTGTTGATATCAAATTCTTCAGTTGCAATGCTGTTCCCTTTTTCGCCTCATTCTTTCTTTGCCATCATTACCGAACAAGTTGAACTTGCTTTCATCAGTAAATAAGACAGTTTTCCAGAACTCTAAATCCTTTCCTAAATATCGCTTTGCAAATTCAAGTCGAAGATGCCTATTCTTTTCAGATATTAGCGATTTTTTATGGAGATCTCTACTTGCATATCCATAGGAACGTAAGATTCTTCGGATGGTTTTAGGGTGAACACACTTATTCGAAGTATTAGCGACATTGTCCGCCAGTTGCCGACCAGTGATCCTTGGGTTTTTGTCGACCTCTTTTAAGATCATGCTGATATCCCGCCTGGAAAGTTTCTTTGGTCGTCCATTTCTTGGCTTATTTTCCACTGATCCTGTGTTGTTATGCTTTTGAACAATGTATTGGACAGTGGCATGGGATAAATTAAACAAAACTCCAATTGCGCGGTATGATTTTCCATTTCTGTGCTCAGCAATAATTAACTTTTTTATTTCAACACTTACTTCCTTGCGCTTGCTTATTTTTCACTTGCTTTGCTCACAGATTACTAAAACAAACTAATCACTAGATCGCATTCACGCATTTCATAGGAAATACAACGGTTCTTTGAAGAAAAACAACAGTAAAGCAATTCAATGAAGACCAGAGTACACTATCTGATCAATGTATGAACACTTTTGTCCCTGCTGAATTTCATATTTCTGGTGTTTTTACGGTTATAAGTTAATTAATGTAATTTTTTTTTATGTTAATAAAAATACATTTGCAGTAAAGTTGCATATAAAATTCTCATAAATATTTGCATTTTCTACTAAATTTATGAAATTTTGAGGGTGTATGGAGAGTTTTGTCCCCAACTGTATATAAAGAAATATGAATTTTCGAAACGAGTTTAATACTAATTTTCTTCGAAAATTAGTGAAAAGAAAAAATTTGAAAAAGAAGAATGAGCAATATTACGAGAAACATCCGTGCTCTCACAGCTAGAAATGTTTGATTGTTTTTCAGTAATTGAAAAAGTAAGTGCAACCATCAATCGATCATTTCGTGTAAAATAGTCAAATTACGAGAGTAGTTTGATAAGTCAGTGACTTTTCGAATAAAAGATTTTTTCTCGGAAAATAAACGTTTTATTTCTCAACATAGTCTCCTTTTAGATCTATGCATTAAGATCAGCGTTTTTCCGATTTTTTATTCATTCTAAATACGTTCTAAATAATACTTTTCCTCAAGGCCACCAAAATAGTCGTTTATTTTAGTGATGACCTTTAAATTTGACCCAAATCTCTTACCGTCCAGCTAGTTCTTCAGATTTGGAAACAAGAAATAGTTGCAGGGGGCTAAAACTGGAGAATATGCTGGATGTGGTGGCAATTTATGTGTTTTTGTCATGATGACTACACACGTGTGCATTCATGCATCGTCTTAATCGACAGTATTTTTTTCTTTGCCAAATGCGGTCGTTTCTGCTTCAAATCAATATCGAATCGGTCCAAAAGCTCTAAATAATATTCGTCGGTGATCGTTTTACTCTATTCAAGGTAAGCAATATGAATGACTTTTGGCAGAACGACCCACTTTGACCTTCTTTGGTGGACGTTCACACGAAGAATCCCACTGTTTTAATTGTTTCTTGATTTCTGGTGTTATGTGATGGATTCATTTTCGTCTACGGTAACGAAATGGCGGAAAAACTCGTTCTGATTGCGGCTGAACATTGTCAATACTCCTCCACACAGTGATGGGCATTTACTACATTTGTAGTAGATCTGCTACTTTTTCCTGCTTTTTTATGAATCTACTACTCTACTACGTAGCAAATGATATCTACTACTTTTCCTGAGGAACTGATTTTTAGTGAAGACATCACTGATGCAACTTCGGTGAACCATTAAGCATTAACTGAAGCACATCTACGATAAGAAAATGCCGAGCGTGTGGCAACTACTGTAAAAATGGTGATCAGCGTTTT
This sequence comes from Nemotelus pantherinus, assembly GCA_963978885.1. Taxonomy (NCBI): domain Eukaryota; kingdom Metazoa; phylum Arthropoda; class Insecta; order Diptera; family Stratiomyidae; genus Nemotelus; species Nemotelus pantherinus. The sequence goes on along the minus strand of OZ022264.1, from coordinate 207,667,916 downwards.
CGCTGTTCGTCTGGCTAAGTTCTTTGAATGCAGAAAAAGTCGTTGTTTTCGGTTCTACTACTTTTTTTCTGAATCTGCTACTTTTTTGAACAAAATCTGCTTCACATTTACTCGTCTCAATGCCCATCACTGCCTCCACACGGTTCCGCCTATGGCCGAGTGTGAGCAATCGCGGCGCCCATTGTGTCCAAATGTTTAAGTAAAATGCTATGTATCCGCTCAGTTAAGATATCTACAGCCTCAGTCACCTCACGCACTTTCATTCTCTGTGCGTCCAATATCGTTCCATGGATTTTATAGATGATTTCTGGCGTGACGAATTCTTTTGGGCGAGCTGAACTTTCGGCGTCACTTGTACTGGTACGATCACAACGGAACTCAATAAACCACTTATTAACCATTGAAGTTGATGGAGCAGAGTTTCCATAGTATTTATCAAGCCTTTTTTTAGTTCCGGTGATGTTTTTTTACGCAAAAAGTAATGCTTAATCAGCACCCGAAATTCACTTTTTTCCATTTTCGTTCAAATTCACAAGGTTATCTGCTTTCAATGGCTGTCAAATGTGGCACAGCTTGCTCAAAATTTTACAGTAGTCTATTAAGGGGGAACACCTATGTGGAACGCTGTTTTCGAGGGTGATTTTTTGCATTTTTTTTCCAAAAAAACTTTATAATTGATTGAAAAAATAATTACATGGCTTTATTAAGCCCGGTCCAGACGCTAGGTTTTGCACAACGTTTTATCTGCGCAGTCAAAACGTTGCAAAAATAAAGAACATCCAGATGATGCAAATCTGTATTTATTTTAGCGCAGTTTTAGTGGCGTCACCATGGAGGAAGTACTACTCTGGTCAATTTTTGCATGTTGTCTCGTGAAGAAAAAGAAACAAATGGAACATCTCCAAAGAACCCGGCGTTCACAGTGGTCGAGGTTCTAAAAAGACAGCACTTTTCTCACACTAAATTACTGCGTGAATTAAGTGATGAGCCTAATGATTGGCGGAACTACTTGAGAATGGACATAGACACATACATTCATTTATTGGAATTAGTGAAACCATATATCACAAAAAAAATACTTGTACACATGCTCAAAAAAGTCTGCGTACACTTGTTGGTAAAAAAAATATTTTAAAATAAAGAACGTTTCCAATTGCTTATGACTAAGAATTTTAGTTTATTGCTTTCAGTTAACACTATAGTAACTAAGGATACAACTCATTACTCGTTCGTTGATGCTATTATTAAAAAAAAAAGTTTATGCACAAGCCCATCAAAATACATCCAAAAGAGTCTGCGTAAACCTGAAATAATTTTATCATCTAATTTGAATTCAGCTTGATTAGCTTATCCGATTAATCACCTTAATAGCTTGTTGCAAACCCTTTCCTATAAATGACCTCTTTTAGCCTATTTTGCATGGAGTGAACTAGCTTTGTAGTTTCTTCGGCCATTATACTGTTCCACTCCTTCAATATGACATGTTTAAGTGATTCTTTGCTTGTAATTTGATGATGGCGAATTTTTCTCTCAAGTCAATTCCACAAATGTTCAATGGAATTTAAATCCGGTGATTGAGGGGGTGGGTGCAATAATTTTGGGACATTATAGACCAAACAAAGCTTATTTGTGTGTGCAGTATGTTTGGGGTCATTATCGTGCTGGAAGTAAAAAGCCTTAATTTCTCAGCACTGTAAATCCTGTAAATCCCCAAACAGTGTGATGTGTACGCAGACTTTTTTGGGGCGGATCAGAGACTTCTGAAGATTAAAATCACCATATCTTCTTTAATTCTAAGAATGTTTTTATCAAAGCTGCATTTATGCATGTCTAGCAGTGTACCCTTTCTTATCAAAGTATTTTAATCAAGGGCACTTTATTGATTCGTGGGCTTTTGTCATGATTTAGATATTACTAGTAAGGTGTACGCAGACTTTTTTGAAGATGTGTGTGTAAAATGCTTTCGTACAAGGCAATAAACTCCCGTGAACATTGTCGAAGGTTTGCCATTTGCTAAAAATGAATAAAAAACGTAGTTAATCGTCCACACGTAACGACTTGTCGGCACAATTCACGGATAACTATGCCTAACTACCTCAGTTATCGCTGCAACTGTACCGTCTCCGTGCAGTTCTGAAAATTGCACAGTTTTCCTATCCACACGCAACGTTTTATCTGCAACGTTTAAGACTGTGCAGATAAAACGTTGTACAAAACATAGCGTCTGGACCGGGCATTATACATGTTATGAAGTATACAAATTAATTTTTCCAACGTCCTAAAGTACAAAATGGCAACTGTATCAGGCTACGAGCATCAGACGATTTTTCAAAGATGCCTCTACGGCCCGCAACTTTTCGTCGTCGCAAATGGTCTGAAACACAAAAATCAAAATTTTTCTTAAAGTTTGAACTAAAAGCAAGGAAAGTACGTCCGGGTTTTCAAAAATATTGAATTTTGAAAGATTGGCGTACGGTTTTAAAAAAAAAATTTGTTGGTAAAAAAAAATCGTACAAAATCAGCCGTAAAAATTAAAATTTTCAATTTATCAACAAAATCTTACGTACTTCCTTAGAAAATAATGTTGTGAAGCTTGCACCAAAATTTCAAATTGATCGGATACAAATTGGCTGAATAATCGTGCGGGGCGTATCAAAAAATGTGGTTTCGAGAAGAACGCATTTAAAGTTTGAAAACAAAGGGCGGCTCTTTCACGTTTCTCGTTTTCGCTTTGTAGATTTATTGCCTTTTTTGTGGCAAATGTTGGTCTACTACCTGTCATACTGAATGGTAATTTACTAATGAGAAAAGTCGCTAACAGATACCTGTGGTAGGTATAAGGACTTTGGAGCAGAGCGTGCCGTACGCGCGCCGCATAGGCCCCGACCGCACGGTGGGGCGTCCAACGTTTATGCTCATAACTCGGAAAAAAAGTTTGTATTTTTGAAAATAACTGAAGACGTTATTCTAGACATGTTTCCCTGCCATTTTAGCAAAAACAAACAAATAGATTGAAATTTCTACATAGGTGTTACCCCTTAATAGATGGCATTTGACGGGAGCAATGTTGTATTTAAAGCTACTACGCGGGAAATTCAAAAAGTCACTGACTTATCAAACTGCTCTCGTATATCCTTCTTTTTGACCAGCAAATAATCTGTTTATTATTTGATGATTGTTCTTCGTTCGAATTCCAAAAAATTGAAATTTTTAGTTTGCCACATAAATTGGCTGTTAAGCTGTACAACAAATACGTCCAGATCTCCCTACAACATATCATAAAATATACAACAATAGTTAAATGACCATAACGGGCCAATGTTGCGTTACTGCAACAAGACTAAATGAGACATTGTAAACCTTTCTGATAATCTTCGCGAAATTGTAACAAAATCTGCAAAAAAATTAATTATGTAATTTCAATAAATATAAATGCTTATTTGCACTGAAAATACCGCCCAATCACTAACAAATATATCAACTGTTAGTTTGTGTGACTTAATTGGATGAATTATCAGTAGAGGCTCAAAAAAATGTTAAAATTGTTAAAATAACACTTTTTAACATTTTTTGTCGTTTTTTGAAAAAATAACATTTTTTCGCCTTTTTCTTACTTTTCATAGGAAATTTAACAATTTTCTGCCCTTTTCACACTTTTTGTAGAAATCCCAACATTTTTTTTGTGCATTCATACATCGTCTTGATCGACAGTATTTTTTTCTTTGCCAAATGCGGTCGTTTCTGCTTCAAATCAATATCGAATTTGTCCAAAAGCTCTGAATAATATTCGTCAGTGATCGTTTTACTCTTTTCAAGGTAATCAATATGAATGACTTTTGACAAAACGACCCACCTTGGCCTTCTTTCGTGGAGCTTTACACGAAGAATGACACTGTTTTGATTGTTCCTTGGTTTCTGGTGTTATATGGTGGATCCATGTTTCATCAAGGCTAACGAAATGGCGGAAAAACTCGTTCTGATTGCGGCTGAACATTGTCAACACTCCTTTGAAGTGGTCGCACGGTTCCGCTTATGCTCGAGTGTGAGCAATCGCGGCGCCAATTGTGTCAAATATTCATGTAAAATGTGATGTATCCGCTCAGTTAAGATGTCTACAGCCTCAATCACCTCACGCACTTTCATTCTCTGAGCGTCCAATATCGTTGATAGATGATAGATGATTTCTGCCGATGATAGATGATTTCGACTTGATAGATGATTTCTGCCGTGACGAATTCTTTTGGGCGGGCTGAACTTTCGGCGTCACTTGTGCTGGTACGACCACAACGGAACTCAATAAACCACTTATTAACCATTGAAATTGATGGTGCAGAGTCTCCATAGTATTTATCAAGCCTGGTTCCGGTGATGGTTTTTCGAAATCGAAAATATAAATATAGTACAATCATATGAGAGTCAACTGAACATTGTTTTTTGATATATACTCAAGAGAAAACTGAGAGCGTCAAAATTTCATTTATTTTATTAAAGAAACAAAGATAAACTTAAACAATAATTTAATGATGATTAAACTAAAGCAGATTTCATGTCACATCATGATTCATTTGGCGTTTTTGACAGTATAATTAATACAAGTTGAATCAAACTGGATCAATTGCTGAATAACCAATCATTGTTTCATTAGAAATTTTCTGTTTCTAAATAAATAAATTAATGTGAATCAGCTATGAAAAATTTACTCGTTGGCATCAACGAGACCGAATCGAAAAAAGGTTATCAAAGAATCCTGATGTAGATTTTTACACCGACCTACCAGTGGATCACAAAGTCAAATCAAATTTTGCACCAATGACATCAGTAGATGCGAAACGTTCATTGTCCATTTATAAATACATTTTATCCAGTAGACGTCACTCTCCCACTCAAACACACTTTGCAATTCTCAATATCATTCAATACAATAATTTCGTTGTCGATGAAGATAATTCCGAATGAAAAATGATAAAGAATTAAGTTTTTTTCTTAGTTTTTTATGTTTTATTTTATTAACATCTGAATCAAATTGATTTAACATTTTTATAACAATTTCGGTCTTTTTTTTTCTAACATTTTCACAACATTTTCAGCCCATTTTATTTAACATTTTTTTGAGGCTCTAATTAACAGTCATCTAGCAATACGGATTTTGATCGCTGCGCAACAGTACGTCCTAGAAGTTATTGAATGTTGGGAATAATTTTATATGGACTTTCTTTGTAAGCTGCGTTTCAGCAGCACAGCTCCGCAATAGCTTAAATTAGGCATGAAATTAAATAATAGGCGTGGTTTTTTACTCCCCCTATCTATAACAGAACAATACTATCCACTGCAGACGCATTGGAAACAACAACAACTCCCCCTATCCATAACAGGAGTTGCTGTTGTTTCCTATGCGTCTGCACTGGTTAGCATTGTTCTGTTATGGATAAGGGGAGCGAAAAAATGCGCCTAATGTTGGTGCCATTCGTTTATGCGAGGTTGGGCAGTAAAGATGTGTTGTATGATCTCTCTAGTCAATCGTTTCGGATATTTTTTCATTCCCAATGGCCGTTACTCTGATTTATTGTTCTCGTTACTCACGCAGTTCATAACTGTCGCACGAAATTTTCTCGTTCCAAACTAGTTGCCCAGTTTTTTCGTTTCAAACATCAACTATGCTAGAATAAATATCTTCGAATTACGGTCAGTACTAGTCTTACTTTTCCGGTAAAGAAGAACTTCTGGCAAACTGGAATTTTCTTCCCCTCCATAATCACGTCTGATGACATGCAGCGAAATTTGACTCCTTCACACTCACCACATACTGTCTGTATGTGTTCTTTCTTTAGAAAGTAGGGCTTTAATTGGTGTTTATAAATTTCTCAACAGAACGTGTGATATATCATATCGTAGCCGCAAACTGGTATATAAAAATACCCAGGGGAAAAAGGGAGGGATTTTGGCCATTCCATTAGATTTCATTTTTGCGTTTGGAATATAAGGCCAATATCAGTGGGTGGAGGACCCCAGACCATCGGGGGTCAGGGCTCCGCCACCATCGGGGGCCCGGGGCTGTCTGCCTCACCCGGGTTCCTGTGAAAAGAGAGGCAGTGCTTTTCCCTCTTTCCCGTTTTAAAAACTTTCAAGTTTCTGGCTCCGTGCGTCGTCACGAGCACTGGGTCTGCTTAGTCAGCCCATGTTGCAGAGCCAAGGGTAGTGTCCTTTACGGATCTATGCCCCCTTTTTCCCCTGGGTATTTTTATATACCAGTTTGCGGCTACGATATGATGACGGATGAATTCATACGTAGCATCCCGTTTTTCTTGAAAGCGAACCAACCTCATTTATTTCAAGAACCCACCCCAGCCGTAGCAAGCTAGCAAAGCGGCACCCCAGCATCCGTCGGGGTTGGTTGAAGGGTACTCCGCTAATGCGGACGAGGGGCCTTCACGGCCATTCCTGGGGTACCCTGCTCTCGTGGCAATTCTTTTTTTTTATTTGCCTCTTGAATGGCAGTAGCCATTCGACTTTTTGGACCTTAGCCATCTTGGTTCTGGACTTCGGTCTGGTTCTGAGTTGTGCTAGGGCCACTCCCAATCTTCAATACGCTACAGAACATCAAACTAATCAAGAACATATCGCATTACAATACATGACACATATGTAACAGCAATCACTAAACACTTTAACACTACGGTATACCTCAGGCACCAAATTGAAACTAAATCAATCCGTGACCCACGGATGTCTTTGAAATGTCAGGAATAATAGGAATAATACTTCACTAAAAAAGAACGGCAGATCGAGTGGGGACGCAGAGAAATGTGTGAAAAAATTACTGGGGTAAATGCATCCAAAAAGAATGTTCTCTTGGATTTTGACCGGGTGATTGAACGAATATCCTGAAAACAACAATTTTGAGTTAAAATTTTCTTTTGTTTCTTTGTTTTCCGAGGCGGATACTATTGAAAAAGACATCGAAACAGTTTTAGAGGACGATTTAGTGGTACTTCAGTGGATCAACAAGAATTATTTTCGCGATCATAGGGGGTCGAAGTTTTAGCTGCAAGATATCAAGACAAATTTTGAACATGATTTTTGACTCGCGTTTGTTAATCTAATTCGGGAAAGTTTTAAAATCTATCGAACCCTTCTCGGTTTCGAACTGCGGAGAGACCGTGGCAGTCCTCAGAGTATTTCTGTGAAACGAGTGGCGCCCAGAATCACTCATTTCTCTCGTGTGTGAAGCCGCCAAGAAGTACCCCTTTTTATCACTGTTGAAGATAAACTGTGTAGATAGAATGCCTACAAGACTTAACGGAAGCAAATGATTCCAATACTAATTTTCACGATTTTCCATGTTTCTATTTCTACGATAATAAGAAGCTCTAAAAAAGACATACCTACAAATGCGTGTTTATGTAAATACAAAAATAAAACTAAAAAAGTAAAATTAAAAGTAAAAAGTAAAAGCAAAAGATTCCACACGTTTACGTTTTTCCATCATGTGACCTTGAGACTAATCTGAATTACACTAATGGAAAAGTGTCTTCAAACTATCTATGATACCCTAAAAAATTCTTAACACCACGCATAATCATCCTCATTCAACATTTTCCTAACTCATACTATGTTTCCTTGTCAAGAAATTTAAGTTGCACGACAAGCACAGAACGTATCGTCCTTTGAGCGAAAGTTTTACTTGAATATGAAAAAGGCGTTTCGTTACCTCGTTTTACTGCGGCTTGCTTACCTATCGACAAAACAACTGACAAGCTTTTTAATCAGGGCTAATAACATAATTGCCGGGTTGTATCTAAAGGGTTCAAGTATATACAGATACTGATTTGTTTTTCGATACCATGTCAAGTTTGATTTATAGGTGAAGACTATTTTTAAGTGCAGTGTACTTTTTAGTTTTTTTTATACTCCTACTAAATAACAACTTGTCAATCAAAGTCATATCTATTATGGTTTTGAGCCAAGTGTTTTATAGTCGTCCGCCACAAAATTTGGGAAAGCCATCGAAATATCAAACTGATGGATTGTATTGTGGTTCTCTATGCACTCGACCATATTGATAAATGCATTTGCAAAACATCCTGTTGAATATAATATACTTCGTTAAGAATTTCTCATTTGAGGCCCAAACTTTAACAATCGTTGTATATCCTCAGCCTCAAGTAGGTATTTTATTGCTTCAAATATCGAAAACACGTCGATACACACACTCCCTGAGCAGTATGTTGAAAGCAAAGCCATCAATCGCAGAACTAGCATAATGTATATTCGCTTATTTGTATTGACTCTGAACAGCATTTCCTTCCGCTTTTAATTAGTTCCATCTTTTCAATACAGTCGGCTCGAAAGTCCCGGGTGCCAGGGACAAGCACGTTCTCGTTGAGCAAGCGAAGGAGCAGTATGGGTCACATACAAAAGGTAAAAATGTCAGCAGCATATCCTTCCGCAATTTGGCTCATGTTATTTCAGTTGTTCGTGCAACATGCAGACACCAGTAATGCGTTTCGCTCCAACCTACCGTTTAGAGCCAACGACTCCGTTCAACAGTGAAATTGCCGAAAATATCATCCAAAATGTTATGAATCATTTCCTGAGTGGTTTCAATTATAACCCGAAAACAGCACCGAATCTGTGCAAAGGTATCAGTGAGGAAATCAAATCACGGATCAAATTGCAAAAGCAAGATAGGTTGGTAGAAAGCAGTGTTTTGTATTTTATTATGTATTTTGCATTTATTTTTATCGGACAGGTACAAGTTAATTTGTGTTGTAACAATTGGCGAAAAGCGTATGCAAGGTTTTAATGCTGCTTTGGGCTTCTTATGGGATGCAACGAAGGATCGCTATGTCTCGTACGTTTACGACAGGCCGAATCTATTTGCGATTGGGACGGTTTATGCACTTTATTACGATTAAACTTTTCATGTGTTTTTTCTTTTGTCTCTAGAAAAATAAAAATAAATATTGCCGGACACTGTTTAAAGCCATAACAATCTGGCAATTTGAATATTGTATAGATAGTTGATTTTCATTTAAAAATGCATTTAAAAGTGCACGTGGTCACAGGTATTACAATCGGAAATTTTGTCTGGGATATATGTAGTCTGACTGCGGTCATCTTCGGTATATATGCTCTTTGAAATTAATCACAGCTTTTGAGCTCGGAGAACTCGCTTAACTTCACACTAACTAATCCTTAAACCATGCAGTGCTTGGAAAAAAGTGGAACAAAGAATACATTAGTAGATAGTAGAAAGGGGAACGACCATCAGTGAATCGTCGACTACGAAAACATAAAAGTGCCAAAGTCAATGGAAAATATAATATAGGCCATATTTGATGGTGATCTTGTGGGTCGCCAATTCTTCATTATTGAGCGAACTCAAACTCAGCAGCCTTATGATGGTGGTACAAGCAACCAAGCAATCTGAACTGAAACTTAGCGAAGAATATGCTACAGTCCTCAGCACTAAGTGACGCACAGTACCAGCAAAGAGCTCAGCAAATTTGACGATATTCTGATATCTTTTTGACTCGAGGCGAAGTTTACAGTAGAACTAAGGACTTGGTCAACAAAATAAAAGGTTGATAAAATCATATAACATGCAAAATAAAATAAAAACCCTTGGTCATCGCCGGTAATCTTTGCCGAAAAGGATGGTAGTGAATGGTTTGAATCATATAACGAAAAAAAGATAACTACCCCTTGCCAAGAATGGATAACATTATGAATTCTCTACTCTCGAAGTGGTTCTTAACGTAAGATTTGAAAAGCGGATACTGGCAGGTTAAATTCGAGAAAAGTGGCCGTGAAAAAACAGCCTTTTCTGTGGGCAGTGAGCTCTGGCAAATTGTTGTGTTACCACTTGGACTCGATAATGCTCCAGCAACTTTTTAACGACTCATGGAGCGCTTGCTACGTGGGCTAAGCTAAAAGACGTGTTTAGTGTATCTGGACATCATAATAATTGGTACAATTGGTACGCCTGGAGGACGTATTCGAAAGGATAAGATTACACGTTCTGTTATTTTTGCACTATCGACTAACATACTTTCATGTGCACTCATAAACGCACATCAACTAAACGTTTACAGACACATTTCCGCACAGGTAAATATCCTTTGAAAGAATGTATGATGAAAATGATGTGTGTGATGTGTGTAACATATTATGGAATATAAATGGGTCAGAGTATGTCAGTGCGGTTAAGGTATCTGAGATGTTGCGATTTGGTCCTGAGTGCTTGTTTGTGGATGGTTAGTTTTGACGATGAACAGCGATAAACAATGATAGGAACGCAAATCCCCTTGATGCGTGCGTATCAATGAACTAAGTTTCAAATGTCGAAATTTGGGAAGGTCAAATTTTCTGCAGATTGATCATCATATAGAATCAACATATTGATTTTATCGGATTCTAGATTAGCGTTCATGGAACAATTGAAACTGATTTGGATTTATGAATAGCTCCAAGTATTACTTTTTCAATCATGTCTAGTTTTATGTAATTTTTTTTTACGTAAACATGAGTTAAAATATTAACTCATATTTATTTTTTATGTTTATGACAATATACGAATAATTACAGTGTGCAGATATAAGTTTTCAAATAAAACCATCGTTTTGCAGGCGTTTCGTTGTTTTAGTTTTCACCCAAAATTAATGGACTGGAAATAAATTTGAATCAACAAGCGGATTTGTTACTGAATAAGTTTTATTTATGTTTAAATCATAGTTTATTTCAGAACAATGCATGCACAATTATTTTTACTTGAAAATTATTTGATGTTTTCCGCACATTATGCATAATTTTATTACAATTTCGCTACTTTAAATATCGTGTGCGGTGGACCAGTTTTTCTAAGAAAATACAAAAGTACACTACCAAAAAGTGCTAATGAGCATTCTAGACGTTATTGTTTGTAAATACAGGACTATTTCATCTTTAAAAGTATTATAAATCATATCACATTTGATTTTGCTAAAAATATAGCGACCAACATAAGTTAAATTTAATTGTTTTACATGTTTTATGACCTTTACTATCATTTACTATCATTTACAGTAAAAATTGTTGGCATTTGTCATTTAAAACCTCTAAAATCGATCGTAGTTACTTAAAAAATAATTTCCACATTTTTCAAAACCGTTGTTATTTATTTTGTAAGTTTATTAAAACACCGATTACAATATAAATGTATGATTAGGGTTTAATAGACTATGCGAAACTTACTCGAATTTGTGTATTCCAGATTTCAGTAGCTTCTTACTTTTACACAACATATATATGTATTTATAAAATGTCCATGATATCTTGATTACATAGTTATGCTACGTAATACCGTGTGAATGTTGCTTGCAAGTATTTTTATTCTTGACTTAACGATATTGAGATTGCCTACTATGAAAGTTTAATCGCGGTGATAAAACGCACAATTCTAATTTCGTTTATTACATGCATATTTGAGTTGAAGACAAACAGTTATACCTTAAAGATTTAGCTATGAATCGCTGCCAAGAGAATAGTTCATATTATGCGCAGAGCACACAGCAATGCTAAGTAACCTAAATCAAATAAAAGCTAGTCATGATCTTGTTTGATGCACATAATACACATACTGGTGAAGTTAGCATTATTATAAGTGTGTGTTAACAGTTTCCGAAGTTAAATGTTCAAAGCACATCAAGTGGTGTTTCTAAAGTTGGGTATGATTTCAAGGATTGCATATTAAATTAAACACCGCTTACAGAAGCCCACAATTCATAATTAGAAAAGGCTTCTTTTTAATAATATTTTCAACGACTAAAACAACACGAGTAACAACACTAATTGTTAATATTATGTATTGCCAATCAAACACTTTCATCATGTGATATAACACTATATTTTTCACGTTATTACACTGATGCACCTTTGTGAAGATATGAAAGCTAGTTCAACGACATAGTCTTACAAGAACTAGTGCGTTTTAGCACATTCCGTTGATAAAGTTATAGAATGTGCACAAGAAAGGAGATTGTCTCATCATATAATTTGGAATCGAAATTATTCAAGTATAGAGTAAGGATACAAGCAAATTTTAAAAAATAACAGTTTTGGAGATAATGTATTTTTTCCTAATGTAAATCGTGTAAATGTGCAATAAATCATTTTCCTGGGTGAATAACTGACGCAAAAAAGCAAACAGTTGAAATAAAGTTGGATCAACATCACGTAATTTCCGTAAAAAAATCAAGTTGACACTATAAGATATTTTGAGCACCCGATCACAAACTTCATTTTTACCACATATCATTAAACTAATAATCAAGTGTTTGTTTAGCTGGAATTTATTCTACGTATTTTTGTCATAAATTTCTGTTGTTGGTCCATGAGATTTTATTCAAATATGAAATTTTAGTTTAGTTATTAGCTTATTACCAAAGTCATGATTGACTGATTGTGTTTAGTCAATAAATATGGTTTATTAATATTTGCCCCTGAATTCAGTCATTTGAGCGAACTTTACGTAAGGACCCGCGGTTAAATCTGCAAATTGATTCTAATAGAGCCGATCGTTCACAGTCAGTTTCTTCAACGGATGTAGAAATACCGGATCCGATGGTGCTTGCAAAGGTTCCAGATGGCGGCGGTGGTGGAGGTGGTAACGGTGACGCTAAAAGTAAATAAGTTACAAATTAGTGTCTCTATAAAATTTTTGGAAAATTGCAGCTTTACCACTCTGAATTGAAGGTGCTGGTGTTGTTTCGCTAGATGTGTTAACGCTTATAACGCTATCTGTTCGATTTATGGGACTGCTACTAGTACCGCTTGAACCGTTCAGAAGTTGCAATGAACTCTGCTGGCGAAGTTTAGCTTGTTTGTATTCCAGTTTCTAAAAATGAAACTTTTTTAGAAATTATTTTACCAAATACAGTGAAACCTCTCATAGGCGGACACGCATGGTGCCAGTCTTGTTGTCCGGCTATGGGAGGTGTTCGCTTGTCGGAGGTTCGAACAAAATTTAGAATTTTATATGCTTATTAAATACATACATATGTGTATATGTATTAATGTAAAGAAGTACATATTTCAATTATAATTACTTCGTGTTTAATAATACTTATATGTAGACAGAGATAAAGGAACTTATATTTATACGTACATTTTTCTTATTTTTATAGTAATAACTAGGTTATATATGTGTTACATAATATGCAGAGAAATGATCTAATGAAAAAAATGATCAATTTGCGATTGATGAAGCTTAGTTTGGTTCCATTTGAGCTGTTGTTTCCCGAATTGATTCTCTGCTCTTTTCAAGTATTGAAATGCTAATAGTCATCTTTTACGAATTGCTTCTTGACTTTATTGGATCAATATCTTTGGTTTCCTCGTTATCGGAATCGTTTTCGTCCATAGTGTCAATTTGATTTTCAAGTCGGATCTCAATATCGTCATTTTCAATGTGTACTGCTTATCTATGTTTCAAAATTCTTCCAAATTTTGGTTCTTGAAATCGACGAACACTTTTTGGAAATATATTATCGTTGATAAGGGCAATTCATCTTCGACATCAAATTCTAAAATATTTTGAGTTGTTTGTTCGAATGCTGCATTTCTAAAACAATTTTTGATAGCCACTTCATCAACTTTATCCCAGGAGGATTTGATGAAGTATAAAGCGTCAAGAACATCTATTGTTTTTGCGAGTTCTGATGCTGATTTGGTTCTGTCAATTTTCAATAGAATGTGTTCGAGAATCTATCCCCTATAATAAACCTTGAAATTTTGTATAATCCCTTGATCCAAGGGTTGACAGACTGACGTAATGTTAGCCGGTGAGAAAATTAATTTCAAATCTCTAGGATGGGATGCCGCATTATCCAAAAATAAAAGAACTTTTCTATTTTGAATTTTCATTTTTCTGTCCAATTGCTGCAGCCGTTCGGACATAATATCGTACGTCATCCACGCTCTTTGATTCGACTTCCAATTGGCAGGTAAATCTTGCAAGCGAAGATTTTTGACTAATAGCATCTCCTTCTCCCCTGCCATATTCACACAAAATAAAACTGTCAGCCTTTTTTTCGACAGTTGGCCACCAGTACATTTTTCGGATTTCAATGCAAAAGTTTTATCGGTTAAAGCACGAGAAAACAGGCCACTCTCATCAGCATTATAAATATCCTCGGGTTTATATACAGACAACATAGTGGGCAATTTTACCTTAAACTGGTCAACCTCCAATTGATCAACATCTGAAGCTTCGCCAGTTATGCACTTGAATGTTATATTGTGTCTTTTAACCCATTTTTCTAGCCATCCATTCGACGCCAAAAATTTACAATATCCCAATTGGTTGGCTATTTATTTTGCTCTCGCTTTAATAATTGGAATATGCTGGCTTCTAGCCTTGGCAAACCAATCAAAGCAGATCTGATCTATTTGTGAACTTCCCGTCTTGAGAAAGCTTTTCTTTTGTTGGATGTTAATACCAGAATTCCATTTGGATCGAATGGCATCTCGATTTTTCACAATATTTGCTGCTTGAGTTTTCCCAATACCAAACCTTTCAATGAAGAAAAATATAGTATTTTCACTTCCGTTAATAACCAAATATCACCTCTTAGCTAATTCTCGAACTGACAGCTTTTCCTTTTCAAATACGTTAATTATTTCATTTTTTTCATTCAAGAAATTCATTTCATTTCAATTCAATTCAATTCATCAAATTTTCAAAGAAATAACATTTCGTGTAGCCATACTGATATCTGCACATATGAATCACCGTATAATACACGCGAACTATGCTGAAGCATATAGAATCAAACCAGAAGATCGAATAACAGTCAAGCAAAAAACAATTTATTTTCTAAAATGGGGAGTCCCCTTTACATTCCAACCAACGACTCCCACAAACACTCAACAACAACAATCTTATCAGGAAGATCCCCGATTTGATTTCAATTTTCGTACTTATATTTGGTAAAACACCTTTTGTGTCCGCTTGTGAGAGGTTTTTTGTATCGAATGTACGAAAAGATGGTGTCCGCGTCCGTTCATTGGAGAGTCTGCTTGTTGGACGTTAATTTGTTCTCAAAACGAATCCACAAGCGTGTGTAAAGAAAATTTGTCCGGATATGGGAGGTGTCCGCAAGCGGAGGTTTCACTGTAGTTAAAAATTTCAAATGAAGGACAGCGGAGTAAAAACAGTTAGCTAGCGCCCGAACGAAAAAAAACTGTTTCAATTAGAACACAGCTTGTAAATATCAAATCTTTCGTGTCTTTAAAAATTTACGCGTACGTATTATTGCCGATTCGCTTCTATAGTTATAGATAGTGACCGACTTCGGAAGTGTGCAAAAGTTGCGAAAACCGCCACCGCAATTGGGAAAATTTTCTTTTATCGCTTTTTTAAAGAATTGTGTGTGTTCAATACGAACAATTTTCTTTTGCCGTTTTTTTAAGTAAAATTTTTGTCCAATAGCTCAATCATGGAAGCCATAGAGGCCCTTCACGAATCAATCAGGTAGTTGACCGGCGCGGTCAACGCACAAATCGAGATTAGTAAAAAAAACATTCGAAGGTAGGCTACTAGTTCTTGTGCAATCATCTAGGCCCTCTGAGCAGATAGACTCTATAGTTCCTAAAACGGAACAAGACCTTGAAATTATCAAGAAGTTATCTGACTGTATCAGGGACTTAGAGCCCTTTAAGGGAAACACGGTTTAATATGTGTAATGGGTGCACAGTGACTACGAAATAGTTCATCACAAACTGATATATAGGGTAACTTTTCGCCATATCAGGCACAAAATAAGGAGACCGGCAGATACTGCCCTTGCCTCATATAACATCTTTTTTTAAAAAATGTTTATCATTGCCTTACGCTGACAACCGTGATGTAAGAATATTAGAACACCAATTTCATTCAATGTAACAAAGAAACTAGAGCGTTGATGGGTTTTGCACGTTTGTTAATAATAAATTATCCTAAATGTCAATAAAATTAAAACTGAGGACCATACACGGGAAACAGTGTTCGCTTTGAGTGATAACTATCAGAATCGCGCCCTTGATGTTTCCATGCGTAGCCTGAATGGGGATTTATCCCGCATGCTGATGGTACAAAGACCTCAAACCCTCACAAAAGCATACGCTTCATGTCTAAAATTCCCGAACCAGGAATCTTTAGGTTCGTCAAAAGTATGTTAATAACTATATTCACCCTAAAAATTTGAACCGAATAAATATAAATATAAATAATCGAAGCCGCAACTAAATACGCCTCTCAGAAATCAAGCTTCCAATATAGTGGAAAATATTCGCCCGACTGTCCAAAACATAACTCAACCACGACCCACTCAGCCTAAACCTCGAGTTCCAATGGACGTTACCAGGTACATTCAAACAAGACAGATGGATTACATGAATAGGACTTCCTATGTTCAACCGGTTAAACGTTCAAATGATTCCGAAATTTATCGGAAAAAGTCTCAACGCATTTATAACCTTGAAGTACAAGGTCAATCGGAAGATGTATATAATGATCCTTCTAAAATATGTCACGATCCAAGAAATAATCGAAAGAGTATTACTTCAAACAGTTCCAGACAAAAGTAAGTAACGATGTAAATTTTATGATGGACGCCTCTCTAGCGTTCCATACTTAGAGTATGTCTTATGGAATGATCAGGTTTTTCATAGTATCAAATTTCATAGTACCAAATTTTTTTTTAATGCCCAACTTGTGGAAACCCTTTTTAATATTTAATCAGCCGCAGGAGAGAAACCAATATCCAAAGGTTGCAGGGGAATTTTTTAAAAGCGTCGGAAACAATGCACTTTTGAATTTCTATTTATTGCCAGGACTAAAATCACTCGATAGCATTATCGGGGACGGTGCGCTAAAACAGTTAGATGCTATGATCGACGGAAGAAACAACGCCCTAGAGATTTCAACCGACATCAGAATACCTCTGGAAGCGGAAAAATTCAGGCAGGTGAATAGTTAGGAAATCAAGACTGATCATCTAAACTACACAACAAAATTACGAAGCTTGCTTAATGAGTAAGCTGAAATTTTTGATCCGGGAACCGATACGGAAACGGCAGAAACAAACATCGAGGCTGAAATAAGAACATCAACGCCAGAGCCGGTGTAACTCAAATCATATTCATAGCCAGTAAATTTGCGAAAAAGCAGATAGCCAAAAAGCTTGAAGACGGAATCATTCGCCCATCTAAAAGTCCGTACAATTCTCCAGTTTGGATCCTGGCGAAAAACCCAAATTCTCGGGGTGAAAAGCAATTTCGGCTCGTAGTTGATTCCAAAAGACAATACTGTAACTATATCGGACACAAATCTCATCCCTGATATTACCAATACACTTACTAGTTTTGGGAAATATAGACTGTTTATCACTCTTGACCTCACACCAGGATTTCATCAGATTAAGATGAAAGAGTGCGATATGTCGAAAACGGCCATTTCATCCGCAAATGGCAAATACGAATTTACGAGCCTACAATTCGGCCTCAAGAATGCGCCTGCCATCTTTCAGCGAATGATTGACGATGTACAGAAACCATACATAGAAAAGATCTGTTTCGTATACATCGATGATACTATTATTTGATTATTATTCCTAACCCCTTCTTTATCATTCCGACGAGTGTTCCTTGGCGGGTGCTTACTCTTCAAGTTACTCCATTGTCCTATGCACTTTAATCTTGGCTGTAAGCTATGCTTGTGTAAAGTTAATCAATCCGATAGATCATCGTTAACGTTTCCTATACCATCGCGTTAACTGAGGTTTACTTTCACTTGCTGTTAGTGCGTATTTCCACGAGGCACAACAAGTTTTTCAATTTAAATCTCAAATTAGAGATTCAATTCTACAAGCTCCTCAGCATGCTTGATCTACTAGCCGGTTTCTCTTCTAAACTCTTCTGTTTTTAATGTTACTTTTTGCTTACTATGTAGTTTTTTACCTAGCATTTACTTTTAATTATATTCTATTCTTTTATTATCATTACTATTCTTCTTATTGTTTTTTCTTTTCATGTAATATAAAATTGAAATAATTGATGTGTACTTTATGAATTCTTTACGTAATTAATTTCTTTTGTTTTTTAATTATATTTAAGCCACTCTATTTTTGTAATTGGGCATTAGCCCGTTAGAAGTGGATATCGAAATGAATAAAATAAAGAAATAAGTTTTGTTTCGTAACTAATTACTTACCGCCTTTTGTTTTGATTTCTTTTTTTCTTCTTCAGAGCTCATCATTTCCTGCACTCGTACAAGTCGTTTCTGATTTTTCACCTAAACAAATGCATTTCAAACCGAATTTCATTAAGTCAATAATTCCATAAAATACCGATCTTTGCTCATCTTTCAGCCTTTGTTCAGCTTTTAGGACAGCATTTTTCATTTGTTCTTTGGCATTTGAAGATAATTTTAAATGAGGCTTACTGCTACCACTATCCAAACCATACGGCATTTCATTAAGACCAGGACTATATTCCCGAAAGAATCTATGCTGAGCAAGCTGATCTAAACTAGGCAAACCTGTCTTACAGGCTTCTTTCGAGAGAATCATTTCCAATAGATTTTCTGTAAATATCGAAATTCGGCAAATTGAAGAGACTACAAACTAAAAACTTCTGGTTAATTTACTTAGCGCTTCCGGACAGTCTGTAATTTGTCTTGCTACCGACTCCTGTAGAGGGTAGCCCATGCTCATCTCGAACATTACATGGCCAAAACAGTACACATCGATTGCTTCCACTGTATGGATTTTGCTGTGTTGTACGAAAAATGGTCGATAAAATGCTGGTACGCCCAACATGAAGTTCTCCACGTCTAAAAGCCGTACCGTATCATCAATAATCACAATATTGCCGGAATGTAAATGACCTGTACAAAGTAGCGATTAATGCAAGAGAAAAATATAATTTCTCTTATTATATGAAACCTACCAAAAGGCATTCCCTTCGAATGTAGAAACCGTAATGCTTCAAGTATTTGACTACCATAGGTTGCTACATTTTGTAACGATAATGCCGTTCTGCCCTTAGGATTTCCATACTTATTTAAAAATGTTTTCTTTGGTGTCGACATGCATAGAATATCCTTCAGACTGCCTTGCTGGTAAAATCTTTAATGAAAAATTTCATCATAAGTAATTTGCTGTTCAAACAACGTAAAATAACTCCTACCTTCGAACAACCAATGCTCCATTTTCATTACAAGCACCATACTGAATGGGTTCAATGTAAGGATGTTGCAGGCCAGTAAGACTTTTGAAGATGCTATGCATCTCTTTATCATCGACATACTTATCCGGTCCATATTCCGTCCAAGATAAAACAAGCTCATTGTGACTTGAATTCGAATCACCCGTCCCATTACTTGAATGATGTTTGCTATGAGATTGTGAACTGGATTTCGTTAGATGTTTTCCGCCTGAGTGTCCGTGTGATTTTGCTAGAACTTTAAAATAATGCTTACGTATTCGCCAGCCCATTAGTCCCATGGTTTGCCCCAAAATGTACTGTCCTTCGGTTCGAAGACATAATGATGCATTTTGTTGTGCTTGATCTGAAAATGTAAGAACGCAACTGTTAGAAATTCAACGATTTGTTATTTAAAAAATAAAGCACATTTCATTGAAATTTTATTGAATATATTTGCTTGAATTAATTAACAGATCAAAGTAAGTGGCTGATGGCATAATTATAAATTTTTACGAGAATCGTAAGGTGACAGCATCGATTTCACGAACATTTATACTAGATTTTCATACGTCCCATAATTTTGTATTTTTATGCTTGCTCGTTTTGATGTCAGGCATTATTCTTTACTTTCGTTCGTTCTCTAGCGAGACAGATCAACGATTATCATTGAAATCGTAGCATATTTTATATCATGACAGATTCTACTCATATTTCACAGAAAAAATCCGGTTCTTAATAAATGCATTGCCTATTTTTGAATATAGTTTTCCATGGTCGATATCATACTTATGTATAAGGTGTGTAAACTTAAAATGAGATATTATCCAAATAAAACCGCGACAGAGCGACCTGATTTTCGATTTATTTGTGGTAACAATAAGTTACTAAAGTTATTCGAATGTGAGGTTATTCATTGTAATAGGCCTAAGCAGAAATTTTCGCTAACAAGTTTGCGTCATAGTTTTCATACGTATGTGCTTGGCTAAAAATATCCATATGCATATATTATGCTGAAAAACTAGGCATGAAACCATTCGCTCGTTTTCGAAGAATTCAAACGACTCATATACGGACTTTATAAGTCAAAGTACTCTAATATGGTAGCAAATTAATTTTTTTTACTTATTTTGCTTCTGGAATGAGACTTAATCAATTTTTTCTGGACTGTCCTAACTGATTCACTTATTTCAATGCAGCTTTAAAGAAAATTTTGTAGTATGATTTTTGTGCAGAATTAAGAAATACAGTGGCTCACAGCTTATTTGATACAGTGCTTCTTTAAAAAATTAAGTTGCAATAACTCAAAAAATAATAACAATATCAAAAAAATTTGAACACCATTTTGAAGGCAATTGTTTGTTGTTTATTAAACAAGTTTATATTTGTTACAAAGTTGCTGTTTTACATCTTAAAAAACAAAAAAACTAAAAATAATAACAAATTTCATGTCACAGCTTATTTGATACAGTTTGATTAAACATTAAAATTGTTGTGAATTATGAGGTTTCCAGTTGATATCAATACTTTGTATGATAGTCCTTTGACTTAAGCAGAGCCTGGAGCCTATTCGGCATTGAATCAACGAGTTTTTTTTTTATGTCAGGAGTAATTTTTTGCCTTACGTCTAGCAGTGCTTTCTTCAGGTCTTGTTTATTAGAAATCTTGTTTTTCTAATGTTGTTATCCAACAAAGTCCACAGATTCTCAATGACGTTCATATCTGGTGACTGTGCCGGCGGAGACATCAAATGAGGGCAATCCCAAATTGGCCAGGACTGCACAATTCCCGACTTGTGTTTTGGATAATTGTCTTGGTACAACCGAAATTGGTTGCTAACACCCAGTTTTTCAGTGCTTTGCAGCAAATTGTTTTTGAGTTCATCAAGGTACTTTGTTTGGTCCATTGTTTCCTCAATAAACTTTAAATTTCTGACTCCGGCTGCGGACATGCAGGCCCAAACTATCACATTACCACCACCATGCTTCACAGTAGCTTTGAGGTTCTCCTTGTTTTGCTCAGTGGTTGGCTTGCGCCAGACATATGACATTCCGTCGGAGCCAAAAATGTTAAACTTGGGCTCGTTCGCAAAAATAACCGTATTCCAGAACGCGGATGGCTTTCCCACATGCTCTTTGGCAAAGCAAATCGGCCTATTGTATTTATTTTTGGAAATGAAAGGCTTCCCACGAGCTACTCGGACCCTGAAATCATGGTCGCGAAGCACTCGTCGGACGGATTCAGCACTACATGACTTCCTTAATTCACGATGAACCTCAGTAACCAATTTTGGAGCGGAAATCTTTGTGTTTGCTTTCACTTTCCTTACAATGTATCGTTCGTCAGATACCGTGAAAGTATTGTTTGGCGCATTTCTCCTCTTATTTTCTACCCGATTTTCGTGTAGGAAGCGCTCAATTATGTGCTGCACTGTAGAGACACTCAAATTCACACTTTCAGCAATTTTTCGAACACTTTTTCTTTTTTTAAAGTGGTTTAATACCAATTCGCGCTGTTCAATTGTGGTGCGATGACCCATTTTACAATTTTGGCTCATTTTGGCACTTCAGCTTACAAGATCTTGCTAAAAATTACTTAAGCCAATGTCTAAACACAATCAAAAATTCAAGAAACAAAAACAAGACAGATTAACGGCGCGACAAATAGAAGTTTATTCGCATTGAAGTGTCTGTATCAAATAAGCTGTGAGCTGCAATTTTTCTGCGCCAGTGGTATTTCTCTTTCAAGGGACGCCGAGGAATATTGCTGGAACATTTTTGGTTTGCATTGTATTCTTTGAACATGCATCTAGTCAAATACGTTTAAATTTTTTGCACAGGGTTCATTATTTCAAAGTTACAGTGATTTGCATTTTTAAAAAGTCACTGTATCAAATAAGCTGTGACCCACTGTATATGGAGATAAAAAGTCAATTGGAACGTTATAGATACAATTATTATTTTTATTTATTTTAACGCCCGATTGTCATGATAACGATACTAACACAACGAGATTTTCAGAAATTTCAAATGGTGTTTAGTAATGGATCTTCTAGCGTGGTATTTTGCAGGGGAAGGTTGATGATGAAGTTGTCTTTTCACCGCAATTAAGCATTCTAGAATCAATACTTGTAACTTTGCGATTACTTGAACTGAAAATTTAAAACATAAATTCGAACCAAATTAATAAAACTATAAAACATATCGAACCCGATGGCTTTCACAGTCCCTGGCCAAAAACTTACAAACAATTGTAATTTTCATCATTACCTACAATTGTGCTCGACCTTTTCTCGTAAAAGCGTATTTATCGTATTAATGCTTATTGGTTCGAATTTCCTAATTAGTTTATGATGATAGAAGATGGTTTGATCTTTTTTCCAAGTAAAAAAGTATAAAAAGGCGGACAAGAGGTGTTTAAGGTGACAGTTGTTGAAGTACTTACGATTAATTAACAGTATTCTTTTCGTGGCTTAATTGGAATATTTGTGCTAGTTTGGTTTGGATTTCAAAGTTTTGTAGAAGTAAATAAACACTGAATCACTGTGTAAGTAGTCAAATTGCTGAGCTTTTCAACATTATTACGGTATAAAAATGCAACATTAATGTATGTTCATATATTTTTTTCAGATTTCCTAGTGGGTCGAAAATTTGACATCACCAATGAGAAAAAAAAATGCATCTTCTGCATTACAGAGAACGAGAAATCACTAAATAATAATTTTGTTTCGAAAATAACAGAAATATAGAAAAAAATAAAGGAAAATACTTCTTCAAAAAGGGCAAATTGTTGACGAAAAAGAAAACCACGCCTAGGGCAGACCTCAAAGTGTTGGCAATTGCTGCTGCAAACGAAACTAATAGCCACCTTTGCGGGAACTAAATAAAGAACCGATCTTTATCGACCTTAATATTATTATGTGTCGTATTTTTATGGAACGTAAATCGGGGAGCCTCTGTACAATTAAAAATTGAATTTGTACTACGTGGTTTCGAACATATGCACTGTTCTTCATCAGACATTAGCTCATAATGCATGTCTGACTGATGTTTCCACATGCAAGGTGGCAGATTTTGCGTCGTTGTTTGGCATCGTTTTTTGGCATCGTTTTTTGTCATACTTTTCCGTCAGGAAAGGTAAAAATGTTAAGAAAAATAGCGGATTTTGGACAGCATTATTTTTGAAGGGTTTTTGAATTTGGGATTTCGAACGTTTTGAAAGCGTTTTTGAATGTTTTCGAATGTTTGGCAAAAAACGTTAATTTTAAGTATGTTTTGCTTCTAGTAGGTAATTTGTTAATTACGATCGCATCTGTTCGGTGGCATCGGCATCAGATATCTGATAATTCGATAACCGATGCTGGCATCGTTTCCTCGCATCCGATGCCGGCATCGTTATTTGAAAAACGACCCATCTCTAGTATACATTCATTTCATCGAGCAGTTACGGTACACGTGTTTCGTAATTTTTCATGCACTTTTGTTGCACAGTTTAAATTTTAAAACGCGTTTTTTGAGGAATTTTATATTTCAAGTCGGTGAGACATGTAACTCGAAAACTACTCGACCGATCTTTCTGAAATTTTGCACACTAGTTCTGTAGGCAATTTACTAGGTAACGCTGTCGAGATTTTTATTTATGGAATTTTTTACAACTGAAAACAGAAATTTCGAAAAAAAAATTTCGGTTTTTTTCGTTTTTTTGACTTCAAACTTATACCAAAAATTAAATAATCTAGATGTTTGAAAAAACTCGACAGCGTGACCTCAAGAAACTCATAAACTAACGAACTATTGTTCACGATGATCCAGTCATTAGTTATGTGTCTCACCGCAAATCAACTCTTTGTCCTGAACGAAAATGTCAAATTCATGTCACGAGCTTAATTTTCGATATTTTTCAATAAAATTTTTTTTGGATACTCTTCAAAGGTTGTTCTTTACTGTAGGTATTATCCCAATCAAGTAACTATTAACAGTTTTCTAATAAAAATTCTTGAAAATGGGTATAAAATGTGCTGCTCTGACGAAGAAGAAGTAGTCGAAATTGTCGATTAAATCACGTCGCGACCGCTAAACTGTCGTCTGTTTAATAAAGTGTGTCAGGAAATGGGAACAGATCGTCAGTCACTTCTGTTTCATACAGAAGTACGATCGATAGCTTTCTAGGATTTATGAGTTGAAAAATGAGACCCTAGACTCAGATTTTGCTTCTTATTTTAAAAAAGCATAACTTACATTTCTGGCGGACATATTATTTCATTTAAACGAGCTCAACAAAAAAATGCAAGATCGGAATTCTAGTATTTTAACGTCATCGGACAAGATTGAAAGCTTTCGCGCTAAGTTGGTGTTATGGATCAGTAACGCTACCAATGGTAGTAACGAAATGTTTCTAAAAGTCATGCCGATTCAGAGAAAAGTGCAGGCTTTAATAGTGAAACATTTGGAGCCATCAGCAGAAAAATGAGCTCTTATTTTCCAAAGTGTGACCTGCAACTTATGGACTGTAATGAGTATCCACTGTGTAATCGTGCTAGTGCAATTCTGTTGCCATTTGCCACGATTTACTTATGCGAATTGGGGTTCTTAACTCTCACTAGGATTAAACAAAAAAAGAGAACACCTGAGGACGATCGACCAAAAGAAGAGAGCAACCTTATCAACGATTGCTTCAAATTTTAATTGCCTGTGCTCAGTTAACCAGGCTCACATTGCTCATTAAACATCTTTTCATATTATATTGATTTGAATAGTAAATATTAAATAAATATTGGGTTTTTCTTTGAAGTACCTCTAAAATTTTTTGAATTTCTTTAGCACGTTTGCAGAGCACTGACTTAAAAGATCAACCTCTAAACCGGAACTTTGAAACCTTCGACGCGCTGCATCCAAGAAAAATCAATACGTCTACTAACTCGAAAAGTGGGAGTGTGACAGGAAACAAAAATAGGCAAAAAAGCATAGAGCATATGAAGGCAATCATCATTAGGCCATCATTAGACCTCTGAAAAAAGCAAATCAGTTAATAGAATTTATTTCATTGGCCTTGCAAGCAGTCCGCTTTAACGAAGCTATAACGCAGCACAGATGTATTTTGATTCTTGGAAAATGAACTAAAGGAAAGATATATAGGGAGAGGCAGACGGTAAGGTCAGGACTAACATAAGGTGACAGAGCAGCACATATACAGAGGACAAAGGAAGGTTAACAATGAACAGAATCAAGTATTATGTTATTATCATTAGAAACGTTATTCAACTTAGAAAAAGAGCAAAGAGAGAAAAAGAAGGATGCTCCCATAGAAATATTGCTTTCGATCAGATTTTAATGACGTTCGCGTCGCAAACTAAAGCCTAGTACTATACACGAACGAAACGAAAAACCGCGAAAATGAGCCTTTAATCAATAGCGAAATAAAATACCGACATTGATACTAGATGTCATTGTTTTGAGATTCAAAATTTCGCACCAAAATGAAAAATTGTAAAATGAGAGCGCCTAGTCTTACGTTTTCTGCCGTAACATCAACAATTAGCACTTTGAATCGATTTTCTCATTTTGAAATAAACAACTGAGCTATTTCGTTGACTGAAAAGGAATCCTACCCGTTGAAAAGCAGCAAAATATTATTTAGCGACATCTGTTCGCATTGTAGATTTGCGGTTGCGCCTTCGATTTCGTTTTTGGATTATAGAATCGCACAGCCAACGAAATGATCTCCGACGATATTAAAAGCTCTTTTTGTATGGGATTTGACGTTAATTTCGCTTTGCGAAGAGTATAATACAAGGCTTAAGCTGGAAATATTAATATCACAAAAACAAAACACAAAAGAATAGGGGAAATAGGTGTTGAGAAACTAAGAAATATCCGAAAAAAAGCTCATAAACCACAATCAGATTATTACATGGGATATAAATCGAGGATACAAATAATAGGTCTGTTCCCGGACTTTCAGTCACTGAATTTTCCTGAATTTTCCTGAATCATGTGGTGGGGGAAATTCATGAAAAGTACGGGAACGCTCTCATTGCATTTCCTGAAAATTGACGAACAAAAGTGTCAGTTTTCGGTTTTTGGAAGAACAATAGTGATTGTACGGTTATCCTGAGCGGTGATAAATTATCGCCACAAAAATATTCGACCTTCATAGCAAAATTACGCAAAAAATATGTTGCTTGCCGCGCACATTTGAAACTATTTACTCGCACCACACCATTTGACACTTTTCAGTATTTTTCAGTAGCTCAGACCCTACTGAATTTTACTGAGAGAGGGGAAATTTTCAGTTTTCAGTAAAACGGAGTACGGGAACAGCTTCATTGCAATTAATCGCGATTAATTGTAATTAATGGTGGTACGGGAACAGACCTAATGTAGTGAATGGAGTTACAGATATACGAACAAGTGGAGAGGGCAAGAAGTCAGTGCAGGAGGTCACGTTTATTTATTTATTTATTTATTTATTCAATTACAGTTTCACCAACAAAATGGTTACTACAAAAAATACAATGACTTTATTAATAACAGTTAAACGGCCGGATAAGCCGACACTTGAAAATTTCATCAGAATGATTAAAGTCGAACATTTGATACGCTGAGTTAAAGCTTCGGGCTATTGCGCAGGTAGGCTCATTTAATCCATAATTGGTCCCATGAAATGGGATGGATAAAGCGATATGATGTCTACGCTCACCATGACAAACACGAAAGTTTAACTTTGATAATAAAAACTCAGAGTTCACGTTTCCATTGAGCAACTTCGCAGCGAATAGAGCTTTGGAATTTTGACGTCTAGTTCCAAGAGTGTCCATGGTCAATAATTGCAAGCGGCTTTCATAAGGAGGTAAACAATAAGGATCAGACCAGCGGAAAGAACTAAAAATAAAGATTAAGAATCTTTTTTGAACAGATGCAATTCGATCAATATGCTCCTTATAATATGGAGACCACATCAAGCACCCATATTCAAGGATCGGGCGAACCAGAGAGCAGAATAGGATTTTTGTCATCCGAATGTCATTGAATTCTTTAGACCGCCTTTTTAAGAAGCCAAGTGCACAGTTGGCTTTTATTATTATAGAGTCAATTTGGTCATTAAAAGTAAAAGCAGAGTTTAATAGAACACCTAAATCACGAACTTTATTAGAACGGGTTAAAAGAATATCATTTAAAAAGTAATTGAAATTAATGGGGCATGATTTGTGGGAGAAAGAGATAACTGAGCATTTGTCAGCATTTAGTGAAAGACGGTTTAGAGCGCACCAGTTAGAAAAATTTGACACATTGCGTTGCAGGATTGTACAGTCGTCAAGAGATGATATAATATTGAAAATCTTTGCGTCATCAGCGTAGAGTAGAATGGAGGATCCAGGAGCGAAGGTGATAAGATCGTTAGTATAAATAGCGAAAAGAATCAGACCGAAGTGGCTGCCTTGTAGCACACCCGAAGTGGAGATTTTGTCAGTGGATAGAGTGCCACGAAATCGAACGTTCTGTTTGCGATCTGTGAGATAAGATTTAATCCAGTCAATAAACTTATTAGGGAATTCAAGAATATGCAATTTACATATAAGAATATTATGATCCAGCTTATCGAAAGCCTTCGTGAGGTCGGTGTAAATGCAGTCAACTTGTTTACCTTCTTCAATCGCAGGGATGACTAGATTCGCAAGTTCTAAAAGATTAGTAGTGGTAGATTTGCCTTTAATAAAGCCATGCTGGCAAGGCGAGATAAATGCCTTAGAGTGGAAAGATAGCACCTCGGGAACTATAGCTTCAAAGAGCTTGGCAACGCATGGTAATTTAGCGATTGGCCGATAATTGTGCACGACATCTCTACTGCTTTTTTGTGAATTGGAGTGATAGATGAATATTTCCACAAGTATGGAAAAATGCCAGAAGAAATGGATAAATTAAAAAGGTGAGCCAACAGGGGTGAGAGAGAATCGGCGCAACGCTTAAGAACTATGGATGGTAAGCCATCAGGGCTAGGATGAAAACTATTCTCAAGATGAGATATATGCTTTAGTATAGTGGCAGTGTTGATGTATAGGTCTTTCATTGTCGACGTCGTTTTAGGGGAGTCCATTAAGTAATTGAAATGAGTTATGTCGACGTCATAGACAGGTATTCCATACGCAGATCGAAAGTAGTCTGCAAACAAGTTACTAATAGCGAGCGAGTTATTAATGACCATGCCGTCAGAGATAAAAGAATAAGGGTATCCGTCATGATACCTTTTTGAATTTACAAAATTCCAAAAACGTTTAGGATGGCTTATGAAAGACTGCCTTAGCTCCTCCATGTAATTTGAGTAGGCAGATGAGGTTTCAGATACGAATCTATTTTGTAATTCCTCATATACTTTATAGTCATTTTCTAAACGCGTCGAATTGTACACTTTCCAAGCCTTAATTTTCAAATTTTTTAGATTGATTAGATCTGGTTTGATCCATGGAAAGCGTTTCATAGGTACAGGGTTACTCAATCGAACACAGCGAGCAAAGCAACCGGATAAGATGGAATGAAAGTTTATGGTAGCAACGTTTATGTCAGATTCATTCACAACCGAAGACCAGTCGCATTCGGCTAGCACTCCACTCAGCATATCAAAGTCGACTTTCTTGAAATTAAAATTGTAGAGATTAACAAAGTTAGATTCAGTGAGTATATAGTCTTTAATTTGAAAAGTTATATGATGAGCTGGATGGTGAGTGGATTCAACAAGAAGAGGAGATGAGCATCGTTGAATCGAGACATCCGAAGAAATCGTCGAAAAAATTAGGTCCAAAAGTCGTCCGTTTGTGTTGTAAATACAGTTGATCTGCTTTAGTCCAGTTGAAAGTATGGAGTCAATGAAGTAAGTATCACGTCGGTTATCAGATGAAGGAAGGTAATGTTCACCATCGTCAGAGAGTCGCCACTCTACATGCGGTAGATTGAAATCTCCCATAAGAATGAGATCGTCGGTGGGCTCCATTATACGGCAAATATAATCGGTCAGGTTGTACGCCAAATCATATGTTGAGCTTAGTGCGGACGGTGGGATGTAAACTATTGCCACGAAAACACGCCTTTGAGCAATGTTTAGTGTGATACACACATATTCAAGGTCGCTAATGTCAGGTATCTCAAGACGGGATACTGGCAGTTCTTTTTTTACAGCGAGTAGTACACCACCGCCGACAGGAGCATCGGGACAGTCAAGATGGCGGTCACGGCGAAAAACAGCAAAGTTGCTGTTGAATAGCTCTGCATCAGTGATGTTTTCACACAGCCAGGTTTCAGTTAAACCAATCATGTCGAAATTGGATACTGATGAAGTGATGTACAGATTATTAATTTTGGAGCGCACACCCCCTACGTTGGCATAGTATGCCGAGACTTCCGTTGTCCGTTTTTTGAATAATGGCCAGACGTTTTCATGCCTCGATATTGATGCTTAGGGACAAACTCCCTGATGATGCAGGAGGAAGGCCAGTAGCTGCTACATGTGATAGTGTCGAAGCACCACTCAGGCATGATGACTTTGAATGAAGACATACGCTGATGGTTCCCGATTTTCATACAGGATATAAAATTGGCTGGAGCAAACGTTTTCGTGTGTTGAAGAATACTGTTGACATTTGCTAAGACATCATCAATTGTCGTGTCTTCGGCTAGGCGGGATATAAATAGAACTTTAGGTTGCACCGCAGCCCTGAGTGAACAGGAGTAGGTATGGTCATTGATGTCTTTCCGTCCAGCAGTAGCGATGCTTGCGATATCCGGTGCTTTGTCTGCATTGTCAGCTGATGATCCAAAAATCTGTTCACCAGTAAATACACTGGGAGAATTTGAAGTCTCGTATTCTTTCACATTGATATCTGTAAAGATATTCGTTGTTTTATTTTCATCGTTTTGAGTCGTTGAGATATTGGGAACTGAACTGGAGAGTTCTGTATATAAAGTGTTCTTTGGTTGTTTTCGTTTTTTCCCTTTTATTTTAGTTGGCAATTTTTTTGATGCAACGGAAGGAGTATGTGTGCTATTAGATGCTTGCGTAGTGGTGTCAGTGAATGGACTGCTTTGAACTAGGGCTTCAGTTTGACAAGCAATGCTTGTATTGATATCAGTCCAAGTATCAGTCTGACAGCCAAAACTGCGATGGGAAGTTTTTGTAGGTGATGTAAAGCGACCGCTGAGATCCAAAATTAATTCTTCAACCTTATTTTTTAAAGACTGGAGGATATCGATTGCCTTAGTTTCTGAAGGTGGCACATTATGAGTGCATGGCAGCGTGTGCAAGTCGATGATCGAATCATTTAAGATTCCTGTTTTATTTTCAAGGGTTTTGATTTTCCCTTGCATTAAATCAAACTTATCGTTTAGGATGTCGTTAAGTGTATTGCGAACCGCTAACTAAAACCCCGCCTCCGTCAGAAAAAAAACTGGCTCAACGACCACGAGCTTTGTAGAACAACGTATAAAGGGGCAAAATTTCGTTATTGAGGATATCCCTCGTCAGCCAGTTTTCAATTAGACATATTTTGTCGTCTGAGGCGATAGTCGAGGGAAGTTTAAGTTCATGGGTTTCGGTTTTCGTTTCGGTAACGTTTTGGTAATGAACTTTAAGACAGTTCCTACGTTCTAAGTGCGGTTTCTCTTCACCGGACTGTAGAGAGTCACCTCACTTACTTTCTTTCTATTGGTGGTTTTTATAAACTATTTGACAAAATCACCAGTTTGATCATGTTGTTGTTTTTGGTTTTGCTATTGCAGAATCGCACGCAGGCTGTGTGTTAGCATCTGGGACACATCGCGTGTTCGTTGTTTCTGATGGTTGCTAGGTTATACTACCCAACGGATCTGAGATGTAGTAGCTGGAGAAGACATTGGAGATACATTATGATCGTTCACAAATAGGTGTTGTTGTTGAACAAGATGAAATTATGACCAATCTTTCTCATGCTGTTCGCCATCGGTAAGTGGGGATTGAAACTAATAGAAGTGGATTAATATCATTACAGACACTCTCAATTTTCGAGCCAAGACATGGAAATTGTTTTAATAGCTTATAAGTTACACACTTAGCTGATTTTTAACGATTGTCAAAAGATACCGCCGAATTGGCTTTGTATTGGAGACCAATACAACGCAAGGCCAAACACTCTAGACTTGATTTACCTTATTGTATTTGCGACATTCACTTCGGTTCATTTAGACTGAAAAAATAGCCCGCAGTGGGCCCCGCACTATCACGTAGGGAGATTTATTTGCTTTATCGACACACTTTACAGGTGAAAAAGAGGCATTATGCTGTGATCACACGTGTGAACAGACTTTACAGGACAAAATTTTAACAATTTCACGCCTGTATGTAAGAAAAAACTAAATTTATAAGCAGAGATAGACACTTAAGGGGGAAAATACATGTAACTGCTAAAAAAAAAAATTGATTTTTTTTATTACATCATTTATTTTTTACAAAATTATTACAAAAAAAATTGATTTTTTTTTTTACATCAAAATGTTTGAAATGCTCTTAAAATAAATTAAAAAAAAAAAGTTTTGAAGCGATATTCGTATTAGTTCTCGAGTTATAGTCAGTTAAAGGCAGCGCGGCGTAACCCAGGTCGGTGAAGCTTTAAAACTTTAAACGCGTTTTTCTCAAGTAGTACTTTTTCAACTGCCGTACAAGATATCTCAAAAAATATTGAATCGATCCGGCTCAAATTTATACCACATCTACAAAAGAGTATTATCTGCTCGTTGAACCTAAATGTTATTATAATTTCAGAAAAATAGTCTGTTTATTTATGTTTAAAGTGTGATTTTTTTGAAAAATAATCGATTTTTATCTTTAATCTAAAATTAATGTAAAAATTTAAAATATTTTTGTAAATTTTATTGGTTCACCTATGAATTACACATTTCATTAGCATATTTTTTTTTCTCTGAATGTTGCAAGTTCCCCGGAAAAGACGTTAAGTTGTACGAGGCAGTTTTTGATGAGTTTTTTTCATTCGCTCGCATCGCCACCATTTTGTGTTGAAAAATTATTAAAAAAAGATTTTCATTTACTGTGAAACATGTATTTTAAGGATTTAATATTAAACATTTTCTGAACGAACAATATATATATTTTAAATCAATCTGAAATTAGCAATTTTTTTCGATTTTACATGTATTTCCCCCCTTAAGGGGGAAAATACATGTAACTGCTAAAAAAAAAAACGATTTTTTTTATTACATCAAAATGTTTGAAATGCTCTTAAAATATACCAAAAAAAGTTTTGAAGTGATATTCGTATTAGTTCTCGAGTTATAATCAGTTGAAGGCAGCGCGGCGTTCCCCAGGTCGGTGGAGCTTTAAAACTTTAAACGCGTTTTTCTTAAAACACAATTATTCAAATCGGCGTGGACGATAGCCTAAAAAGTTTTGTATCTATCACTCTGAAATTTTGCACACATCTTTTAAGTGATATTAGTTTCTATATGAACCTATTTGTTTCGATTTTTTTTTGGAAAAAAACAAATTTTCCTAGCAAAAACGATTGAAAAATTTGGCTGAAAATTCAAATAATGGTTATAAAGTGTTTCATTTTGCAAATTTTTATTTTTCATTTGTTTTTTTTGGTTCATCTACGAAACATAACCTTAATAATCACACAAAATTTGTTTTTTATTATTTTCGATTGACACTACAGAGGCTACAAACTACGCCAACTGACAACTCTCGTTGCGACCTTCTCGAAATACTGGACTGAAAATCAGCCATTTTGAAATATTTTAATATTGTTTCTTTTTTTTGTAATAGACGAAAATATAAATAAATCATATGTAAAGTTTGGAAAATGTAGAATAAATTATTCTTTAATAAAAAAAATCTTCAAAATTGACTAAAATTCGCGGGTCTATATGTATTTCTCCCCTTAATCAAAGCGCAAATGATGAAAATGTTGATACGCACTGGGTTCAAGGCGATTAATGCTTTCGCTGCAGTTATTGAATAAAAAGCTAGTAGAAAGAATTTTCATTTGCCGAGACCATAAAAAATCACTTTATGTTTTATTGTATCATACAACAATGAATAGTGTCAACTGTGTATATAATAGTGTAATCAACTGTGATTCAAACGCCTACATGTTGTTCCTGCACGTCTGCAAATTGTGGAGCCAACTAGACAACATGTTTTCATGTAATGCAAAAACTTAATGAATATGTTTAGATTTAAAGTTAAAATAGAATCCTACGCGTTGAAAATTTTTAAACCGCTATGTATGAGTATGCTGGAAATTGGCAGTTCTTGATGACAGTGAAATCAAAACAAGCAGGTTTTGCTGAGAATTAGCCAAGTTTTCATAAAGTTTTAACGTAGTTTTTGAGTTGTAAATAGCAAATAATTGTAGAGTTTACAAGTGTTATTGCTATCAATGAAAAATTGTGCTGCTTGAAGTATTCTAATCATGGAAGAAATAGAGAAAATCGAGTACCGCGCTGTTAAAAAGTTCCTCACCAAACAAGGAAAATCGGTTCAAACCATAAAGAAAGAGATTATATACGTTTACGAGGAATGCTGTCCAGGTAAAACCTTGATTCACACGTGACAAAGTATTTTTTAACAAGGAAGATGACCCGAGGCCAGGACGGCCAATCGAAGTGACCACTCCGAAAATTGTTCAAAATGTCGAAAAAGTAACATTGGAAGGTGCTAGACTAAAAAAGAAACAGCAAAGATATAACCACTTGAAATAT
This sequence comes from Nemotelus pantherinus, assembly GCA_963978885.1. Taxonomy (NCBI): domain Eukaryota; kingdom Metazoa; phylum Arthropoda; class Insecta; order Diptera; family Stratiomyidae; genus Nemotelus; species Nemotelus pantherinus. The sequence goes on along the minus strand of OZ022264.1, from coordinate 207,633,954 downwards.
ACTTCACGATTATCTTAGAATAACTAAGTGCAAAGTGGGTGCCGAGAATGCTCACGCCGCACAGTGGTCTGAAAAGCCCAAAAAGTTGGTCAAAACCTCAAAAAAAAAAATTTTTTTCCGAGAGATTTTGTATGTAGTAGTCGATAAATGAGGTTCCTCCAAATTTATTTCTCGAATAGTAAGTAGATGGGTTGCCTACGTGACGCGTAGTAGCGTCTGAAAGTCGGCCCTGTTACATTGTGCTCCGTGCATCGTGCTACGTGGAACGAGAAAAACAACATTTAAAGTGCACGCAGGAATCGCCGAATGTGCAAAAATCTTCAAGAAGAGGATGGAGGAGGCACTTCAAGGTTGGTATTATGTATTAATTATTTACTTTGTGTAACAATTGTTCATAAGTTTTACATTAATAATTTTCCGAAAATCGTCCGAAAAGTTATGTTTCCGCGAGACTCCGCGTTGTTCTCAGTTTCATAATTCAAGTAAAGGTCTTACTATGTGGGAAATCAAAAATTCAGGTGCGACTTTCTGCGATTCTCAATGCAATCGATTTATTTGTGTGTGGTCCCGCCGCGCCCGGGCGGCCGATGCTACTACTGTAACGAAACGTTTAGAATATTATCGATCTTCTCAATAGGGCCCCCCTGAATAGGTCTCTCATATATAATAGGCTTGCGAGCTATTTTTCTACCACTACGACGCCAATCCTTCATTTTGAAGTTCGCTGCGGAAACACATTAATTCCCCATTGTAAGCAATAAATGTAAAATGCATGCAATATACTAATAATAAGAAATACATCAATTCTAAAAAATATTGCAATTCCGATTTTTGGGATAAAAAATTTTCTAACATCATATTAATTTGTTTTAGAAATGGAATTGTCCTCTCAAGTTCAGTATACTCGAAAGGAAATATTCATGATTATAAAAGAAAACCTCCAAGCTGGCCTGGACGAACAGCTTTCGATTGTGGAAAGCAGCATTTCAGAAACGAAAAATATTGATTTTCAAGTAGCCCCTGAGGAAATCAAAAATTTAAAATTGCTGCTTTCAAAATTTAAATCAAGATGGCGAGATTCCGGAAGAAAGAGTGCTCGTTTCTTCGAACTCAATAAGAGCTGGCTCAGTGCTTCTATACCTATAGCCGTAAGTGTTCCTTCGTATATAAATAAAACCGTTAATAAACAAATACATGAAATAAATTCATAGTATTAAATAAAATATGGACTGAATACAATTAAAAATTAAATTATCTTAAATGATTTTTCTATTTTTATTTAAAATTAAAATTAAAAATTAAATCATTTCAAATGAAATTAAAAAGTAAATTATTTTAAATTAAATTAAAATTCAATTAAACAACTCTTTCTAAAATTGAAAATTTGCGATTTTGAAAAATTAAAAACCTTGAATTCCAAACAAATAAAACATTTGAATTCAAATTTCTCAGATGGCAGTCAAGAAGAATGAGTCGCAAAACAAAGGTGGGCGTCCTTCTGCAGGCGTCGAAACATCCAGTGATCGAACGAAGAGACGAAGAACAGAGGAGCTTCGGGCTAATAACAGCACTGCGGAATTAGCATTTGCCACAAAAATGAGTCTTCGTGAGTCGGGGGAAACCGATGCTGCAAAAATTCTCAACGATGTCACAACGAAATCCCCTACGCGAGCTGCCTACAAGTTATCGTCAAAACCACGACCATCTCAGGTATCCAGCGATGACGCGCTAGCTTTAGTAATCGACTCGAAACTGTCGAAAAGTGCGTATCAAAATATTCGAAACCTTCAAAAAAAAGTTAACACGACATTTTTAGCCTCCTACGAACGTGCCTTGGAAGCAAAAACTCGCTGCTACCCAGATAATATAACATGCACTGAAATCTCCGCTGAAGTTGGATTACAGAGTCTTTTAGATCACACTGCTTTGAGAATTTTACTCGTTCAGGGAGACGTTATAAAAGATCTTAGTCCAGAAATCGTTCAAAATCAGAAGCTAATATTGAAATGGGGGTGTGATGGGAGCTCAGGGCAAAGCGAGTACAAGCAAAAATTTCTTAACTCCGAAAGTTCTGACGCGAGTATTTTTTTAACATCGCTTGTTCCGCTACAGCTCGCGCCTTCATCTCACTCTTCAAAAACTTGTCAAACAATAATTTGGAAGAATCAGAGGCCTTCCTCTGCAAGGTATTGTAGGCCGATACGTTTACAGTTTAAGTCCGAAACAGCTGAGCTCGCTCGTGCCGAAGAAAAAAATATTGCCGAAAAAATTAAGGCTCTTACTCCATTCAACACAGTTGTTGATGGAAAGGAGATTGAAATCTCCTTTGAACTGATTCTATCAATGGTCGACGGTAAAGTTGTGAATGCACTGAAAGATACAGCCTCCACTTTGAGATGTCACATTTGTAATTTAACGTCGAAAAATTTTAATGACATTGAAAAAGTGATCGCAAAAGAGGTGGATGTTTCAAAGCTTTGCTACGGAATTTCGTCATTGCATGCCTGGATTCGTTTTTTTGAATTTTTCTTACATCTCGGCTACAAGTTGGGTATTAAAAAGTGGGAGGCTCGATCTGTAGAAGACAAAAAAATTGTACAAGCGCGCAAGCAAGCAATTCAAAAAGAATTCAAAAATTCGATGGGGTTGAAAGTCGATTGTCCACAACAAGGATTCGGGAGCTCGAATGACGGCAACACTGCTCGGCGATTTTTCGCAGAAAGTACAATCTCTGCCCGAATCCTTGGAGTGGACGAAGAACTCTTGAGCAAATGCCATGTAATTCTGCAAGTGATAGCAAGCGGGTTTTTGGTCAACGTCGACAAATTTCGGGAATATTGTATTTGCGTGGCAAGGCGAATCGTACATGTGTATCCATGGTACATGATGCCCACAGCTGTGCACAAAATCCTTATACATGGTTATATGATCATCGAATGGGCCCCATTGCCTATTGGCGAATTGTCGGAGGAAGCACAGGAGTCGCGAAACAAGGACATTAAAGCATTTCGCGAACAATTTGCAAGGAAGTTTTCACGTGAAAAAAATCTACAAGACGTTTTCCAACGTCTTCTGGTGTCTTCAGATCCTCTTATTACAAGTCTCGGAAAAAATAAGCAGCCAAAAAAAAGCAAAAAGTTGTCTGAAGAAGCGGTTAGACTTTTATTGCCTCCGACTATTGTTAATGGCGAATCATCCGACAGTGATGACACTGATACTTTCTCAGATTCGAATGACGATGTAGAATGAAAATAAATGCTCTACAGAACAACAATTAACGCCTTTTTCGTAGCCTTTTCTGATTTTTATTTTTTGTTATTGTAATTATTATTATTATTATACTTTACTGTAAACTACAATGGAAAACAACGAAAGGCCACTACACGGTTTCGTAGCCTCAATTTCATTTTAAAAATCTGACTCCAAATTAAAAATCAAAGATCCCGAAAACCAACTTATACCAAGTTTAATGCAAATCTGATTAAAATTTTTGGAATATATCTGGTATTTTGTAGCAGCCATTTTGTATTGTGAAAAATCTGATTTCCAATTTTATATCAGCGACCCCAAAGACAAACGTACATCAAGTTTCATGCGAAGCTGATTACAATTTTCAAAAAGTGTCCGCCATTTTGTGGACGCCATTTTTTTTTAATCTGACTTCAAATTTGGAATCACCGATCCTAAAAACCTTTATACACCTAGTTTCATGCAAATCTGATCACAATTTCGAAATAGTGTCCGCCATTTTGTAGCCGCCATTTTTTTTTCAATCTGACTTCAAATTTGAAATCAGCGACCCTGAAAACCCCTGAGTGGGAAATTTCATCTGCGAAAAATTAAGTCTTTAGGTTTTGACCTACTTTTTGGGCGTTTCAGACCACTGTGCGCCGCTTTGAAACCAAAAGCACGTGGAGTGATGTCGCACGTTTTTGGACTTCTTTTGTGAAGACTAGGATGGAATATTGAGTCGAATCGTTACTGGAGATGAGACTTGGATTCATCATTATGAGCCTGAGTCTGAACAGGACTCTATGCAGTGGCACAAAAATGCACACCACTACCCAAGAAATTCAAGGTGTCATAATATGTTGGGAAAGTTATGGCGACCGTTTTTTGGGACTCTGAAGGGAACATGTTGATCAATTTTAAAACCAAAGGCGTCTCCGTAACCGGAGAATCCTACACATCAATTCTAGAGCAGTCGAAACAAGCCATCAATGAAAAAAGAAGAGGAAAATGAACCAAAGGTGTCCTCCTTCTGCACGACAACGCACCTGTTCACAAGGGTCATATTGGATTGGTTGCCCTGGAAAAGGTGGACTTCGATATTTTATACCACCAACCTTACAGCCCTGATCTGGCTTTGAGCAATTATTATCTGTTCCCAAAATTGAAAAACAAAACATCGTGGGAAGAAGTTTTCAAACGATGAAAAAGTGAACAATGCAGTTTCGGCTTACTTTTTCGACAGAGACAAAACTTTTTTTAGAAGGTATACATAAACGAATTGAAAAATCCGATAAATATATTAGAGTAGCAGGCGCGTAAATTGAAAAAGAAATTTGTATTCGCACTTCTTACAGACACCACTCCCCTCCCCCCTTCTCTTCTCCGCGTGCTTCATGACCCACCCTGGTATATTACTTGAAAACATTGTGTACTTTTCCTAAACTATAGATTTACGAATTATGTGATGACCAAGTGAGGAAAACGAGCTGCAGCTAAACTGCTTGAGCTAAAACGCATTATATTACTTTTAAGACCGACAGATGTTCAGGCAAAAACATACGAAATGACCATTCCGCTCAATTAGCTGAAGATTTTTGAAGAAAAGAAAGAACTTGAGTCTGCTAATAACTTGTCAACAATCATCAACGATTAATAGATAGCAATCAAATCCACGCAGTTGTCACAAACATAAATGATGGATCTGGATCATCAAATGGCAGAAGAGACCGAGCATTCTAGCAAAGTTAAATAATTCTTGAATATCTTTGCTTTACTACCAGGTAGTGTAAATACGGTAACAAGGTTCGTTTCTATTGTTTTTCGATTAAAAACGTGGCTCAAACGATCAATGACAGAAAATGGCCTTACAGGAATGGGCAGTCCTCTACGTTCATAAAAAATGTACGAGTATTAAACGACGCGACTTGAGAAAAAAAAATTAATCTCATGATTAAAACGCAAACACTTTTGCATAATTGGAGCCTTATTAAAGTTGAATGCAAAATATTATATAAGCTGATCCGTCATGAAGCATTGTTCAGTTGAGTGAACTTAACTACTTCTACACTTATACTTGATTTTCTTACCCGGCCGCGTCTGTTTTTAGAGCTAGTAATCTCCTTCCGAATCCACCTACCATTCCTGCTTCATATGAATGTAAGTTTCAATAGTTTAGAAAGTTGACCGAATATTAATTACGATTAAATTAAGTTTTTTTTTTATATTTTGACACCATTTACTGAATGTTAAATTTATTCACATCAAAGTGAAATGTGTTAATTTTATTCTGAATTTTGTTAGGAAAACCTTTTTGTTATTTCTATTTTGTTTGACATCAATTCTGTTTTGAAACTGATCGAAGGAGTGTTGGCTGGCTATTAAAGATTCTGCAAACATTTTTATGGTTATGAAGAGTCAAAGAAGAAATGAAACATATTCGTTGAAAATAATTTAATTTGATACTTTATTCTATTTCAAGGTACATTGCAGCGATCCATTTATACTATTTCTAATACAGTCCAAAGTTAAAGATGGTTAATCCGAGGGCCACCGCCACCACCTCCTGGTGCTCCAGGTGATCCTTGCCTTCCAGATAATCCTCTGCGTCCGCGTGGTCCTGGTGGACCACGTGGTCCTGGTGGACCTGAATCACCCCGTGATCCACGTTCTCCTGGTGCGCCTGGTGCCCCTGGTGGGCCATCACGACCTGGCGGTCCTCGTGGACCAGCATCTCCTGGACGTCCATGAGGTCCGTCTGGACCTCGCGGTCCCCTTTCTCCATCCTTGCCTGTCGATCCTGGACGTCCGGTACGGCCTTGTCTTCCAGGTGGTCCCGGTGGCCCGCGATCACCTCTTCGACCATCATGACCTGGCGATCCGGTAGGACCGCGTTTTCCTGGAGGCCCTGGTTGGCCTGGCGGTCCCGGTGGTCCTATTCCGATATATTCCTTAACTGGGTGTTTTGTTTCAATCAGTTTTCCATCCGCATCTATTCCCAAAAATGGCGTAGCGTATACTACAGCCAGTATCGCACCTAAAAAATTAATCGAAGAAAGCAATTACTACAGATCCACGGTAAATCCAAAATTCGTCCACTTACTGAGGAGAAATAGTTTTGTCACGATCATGATACTAAATGATAGCTGAAGTCGATTTGCCAAGTCTTTTTATACCTCGATCAACCAACGCCTCATTCAACACGGAGTTAGTTTATTCTAATAACGGTTTATGACGTTCTATCGATCAAAACGCTAAATTAAAAGTGAAATTTGCACTACATATCTCCAATACAGACAAACAAACATGTTTTTTATGGAAAAAGTCGTACATTCGTATATGGGTCAATAGCGGGCATTCGTAGAACTTATTTCCTTCAAAAAAATTCATAGAATTTCTTTAATGTAAATTATTTCTGTTCTCGTCAAAAAAATTCCGTGCCAAAAATTCAAACATAAATTACCATAATCAGAGCCGCGTACCAGATGTCATACGGTTGCTTCTATCGCATGAGATGCCTATAGAACGTTATCTACAGATTACCGAATTGAAGTGATTCTGCGGAGAGCCCATTTCAGACTTATTAATTTACATATTAGCACTGCTTGCTGTTTTTCATCTCGAAACCAATTCGTTCCTCAAACTAGATTCATCTAAGAAGGTTATCCGCCGCTCTAAGAATTTGACCACGTTTGGATTGATAGAGTCAAGCTTGCATCTAAGTTTTTGCCGAATAACACTAGATTGTAAATGATAAACCAGTTCTGTATGCTAAGTAGCAGAGTCCGAAACCAAACACATCTAAACTTTACTGTAACAAATTTGTCATTGTGATGTTGGGCATGAGAATATATTTGGCAAAAGCAGTTCGTGCCAAGGAATATGTAGGTGAATTAGTTTTTTCTAATGTATGCAGACATACTGTGGCAAGAACACACTCTCCAGTTGCATACTTTCTCTTTGCAACATTCGGAGTTTCGAAAAGTTCTAGTTAATTTCGTCATATAAATCTTACTTTTTCGACGAAATCGTTGATGCAGTTTATTAGGTACAACGAATGTCTTCTAGTTTAAAGGGAGAAAGTGAACATTGTAATACAAGCATTATCTAAATTATTTAGCAGGTAAAATGACCAACATTCTCGAATTTTCAACTCAAAAAATCTTTTCAAAATAAGATTCTCTAAAATCTCAATTAGTTAATGTTTGATTCATTGCTATATTATGTTTGGCTAGATATGAAACGGTTCGAAGTGATATCAGATCTCATGGATTGAAAAACAGCAGAAAGTGATTTGCAATCAGCTAATAATGTCTCTGGAGATTTCCAGACATTTTTTGTTAGATGGAATACCATTTTACTTTTTTGTACACATATTTTTTTTCAAATTACTCCGCTTATGATGAAATAAAGAACTGAATATTTAGAATGATTTGAATTACGAAAAAAATAACACTGAAGATGATGCAACTTGATATCTTTTTTTAATTCCTTCTTTGATAATCAGATTATACATATACAGGATGGCGCAAAAATTGTTGGCCTTAGTATTTCGTGCATAAAATTTTAATGAATAGTGATAGGTTTAATATTATAATTTTATTACATAGTACACACATTAGGTAACATAATATATAATTAGTATGATGTATGTTCTTTTACGTTTTCTATACAGTATAAAATCCGCTCACACAAATTTCCTAGATACTCTACCGAAATTGCGTCCCACTCAACTTGCATAAGTCAAATCCGCTTCCGCCTATTTTTTGGTCTGGAATCCCGTCAAGACACTCTCCTTCAATCTGGACCACACATTTTCAATGGGGTTTGAGGTCTTATTTCTAAGAAAACCCACGTTAACTCTGCTGTACCGCAAGGAAATCATCTTGGCCCTTTTCTTTTTAATACTGTAATACTTCGACTCATTTGTCCAGTTAATGTACATACAGTGGCTCACAGCTTATTTGATACAGTGCTTCTTTAAAATATTAAGTTGCAATAACTCAAAAAATAATAACTATATCAAAAAAATTTGAACAACATTTTGAAGGCAATTGTTTGTTGTTTATTAAACAAGTTTATATTTGTTACAAAGTTGCTGTTTTACATCTTCACAAACAAAAAACCAAAAGTAATAACAAACTTCATATCACAGCTTATTTGATACAGTTTGATTAAACATTAAAATTGTTGTGAATTATGAGGTTTCCAGTTGATTTCAATACTTCGTATGATAGCCCTTAGCCTTAAGCAGAACCTGGAGCCTATTCGGCATTGAGTCAACGAGTTTTTTTGTGATATCAGAAGTATTTTTTTGCCATTCCTCTAGCAGTGCTTTTTTCAGGTCTTGTTTATTAGAAATCTTGTGTTTTCTAATGTTGTTATCCAACAAAGTCCACAGATTCTCAATGACGTTCATATCTGGTGACTGTGCCGGCGGAGACATCAAATAAGAGCAATCCCTAATTGGCCAGGACTGCACAATTCCCGACTTGTGGTTTGGATCGTTGTCTTGGTACAACCGAAATTGGTTGCGAACACCTAGTTTTTCAGTGCTTTGCAGCAAATTGTTTTTGAATACATCAAGATACTTTGTTTGGTCCATTGTTTCCTCAATAAACATTAAATTTCTGACTCCGACTGCAGACATGCAGGCCCAAACTATCACATTACCACCACCATGCTTCACAGTAGCTTTGAGGTTCTCCTTGTTTAGCTCAGTGTTTGCCTTGCGCCAGACATATGACATTCCGTCGGAGCCAAAATTGTTAAACTTGGACTCGTCCGCAAAACTAACCGTATTCCAGAACGTGGATGGCTTTCCCATATGCTCTTTGGCAAAGGCAAATCGGCCTATTGTATTTATTTTTGGAAATGAATGGCTTCCTACGAGCTACTCGCCCGTTCAAATCATGGTCGCGAAGCACTCGTCGGACGGTTTCAGCACTACATGATTTCCTTAATTCACGATGAACCTCAGTAACCAATTTCGGAGCGGAAATCTTCGTGTTTGCTTTCACTTTACTTACAATGTATCGTTCGTCGGATACGGTGAAAATATTGTTTGGCGCATTTCTCCTCTTATTTTCTACCCGATTTTCGTGTACGAAGCGCTTAATTATGTGCTGCACTGTAGAGACCCTCAAATTCACACTTTCAGCAATTTGTCGAACACTTTGTCCTTTTTTAAAGTGGTTTAATACCAATTTGATCTGTTCAACTGGGTGCGACGACCCATTTTACAACAACTACTCAATTTTGGCACTTCAGCTTACAAGATCTTGCTAAAAATTACTTAAGCCAATGTCTAAACACAATCAAAAATTCAAGAAACAAAAACAAGACAGATTAACGGCACGACAAATAGAAGTTTATTCGCATTGAAGTGTCTGTATCAAATAAGCTGTGAGCTGCAATTTTTCTGCGCCAGTGGTATTTCTCTTTTGCGTGACGCCGTGGAATATTGCTGGAAAATTTTTTGTTTGCCTTGTATTTGTTGAATATGCATCTATAGTCAAATACGTTTAAATTTTTTGGACAGGGTTCTTTGTTTCAAAGTTACAGTGATTTGCATTTTTAAATAGTCACTGTATCAAATAAGCTGTGAGCCACTGTATTTGGAAAGCAAACGTAACATTATTAAAGACTTCGATACAAAAATAACAATTTGTGAATTGGTAAAGTTTGATCTATCAGAATCGAAGGCTAGAACAATTATAAAGGATAAAGAAATAATTCTCGAAGTTATGAAAAATGTTCAATCTTTAAATTCAAACATTGTTCATAAACTTCACGGAATTATGAAGATGGAAACAATGTTAAAATTATGGTGTAATGAAAAATTGTTCTCTGGATCAGAACATGATCAGAACATGAACAGAAAGAACAGTGTGCTCTTAAGCTAAGCTGATTTTCGAGAGATTGAAAGAGGATGCTGGGGAGATGGCTAAGGAGAAAAGTTTAAAGCAGTAGTCTGGTAACTTGGGTTGGAAAGTCCGGTTTATTTTTTCTTACCTATTTCTAAATGAAAATATAGAGTATACTGTGAAAATTTTAGACCGAAATTCGAAATATTAAAGAAGTTAAAATGAATATTTGAGAGCGTCTCCTAGTTACACGCTGAAGGTCGCCCGACAACTGCAAGCGGTCAGACTCATCTATTATCTACACGCATCTTTTATACCTGGTTAGAGCATCTCGTGGCTTTGGGATTGCTAAATGGTATACCTCTATATTATATACATTCATTTTGGCGTATAGTTACATTAAAGTTCGGAGAAAACTGTTAGAATATGATCGTTGTTTGGTGCGTAAACATCTACTAAGAACGTAAAAATGGATAGAATAGGAAGGAAAAAAACGTGGCACTAGAAATCCTGAAGATCCTCTTACCAAGCAAAAATTTCTTGGTGAGAGACACACAACTGAAGAAGATACTACGCTTGTAAACATTTCTGCGGAAAAACTATAAAAACAAAATGATTTTGAATCTGCCGTCGTTTATAATATTTGTAATAGTTTCTGCCAAAGTTTGTAATAGTGATACAAAGTTTTCACAAAAATCACAAGTATGTAGGATTGGGATTCACTTTGTGGGTAAAAATTTAATTGTGAGACCATGTTTTTAGTTGACTCTTGCCCTAAAGTGAAAAATGCAGTTGAACTAAACAGGCGTTTTACTTTTGCAATGAGGCTACTAGACGCTAGCTTATCAGGCATAAATATTGTTTGTCCAGGAGCTGGGTTTAGCAAAAGTGGTTACTACAGTACCCTTCAAACTATAAATATCACTGTGTAAGCCGTAGCTCAAATTATTTTTGCAAAAGGAGTAAAACAAGAAAAAGAAGAAAACGACAACACCGAAGACAAAAGACATATAAAAGACATATGCAACGACAATGGACAACGACTGGTTGACTTTGCGAGTAGCAGAAATCTCGTCGTAAGCTCCACGTGTTTCCCGCATCGTGACATCCATAAAAGGACATGGGCATCCCCCGACGGCCACACCTATAATCAGATTGATCATATTCTGATTCAGAAATGGTGGGCCTCCAGTATTTTAGATGTGCGAACCTACCGTGGAGCCAACTGCGCCTCCGACCACTACTTAGTCAAGACTCGATATCGATGTCGAATATCGAGTTCGAGTTTGGAGGTTTTCACTTTCAGTGCCTGCCCTAGCTACAGGGTTGCCAGCACGCTCATTAAAAGCTACACAAATCTACAACTAAATAATACCAATATGTTCCGAAAATTTCGTAATGATTGAATAGCTCTGTCAAAAGTTATCGCAATTTAAAAATTTTCAAATTTTCCCGTTCTCTTTTTAGGCACCCAGCGCACACATAGGGTTAAAAAATTCCAAAGCATTATCCGATTCACATGTGAAACACGTTCGAAATTTATTTCGTTAACTTTGTTTATGCGAAAATTATTTGCGTACGGAATAATAGGTATATTAAAAATATCACTAAAATGGCCGCCGGCGCCAAAGGGTTAAAAATAATTGACATTTAGTGAGACGTGGACCTATTCTGCATATACACCAATGTATCCTGAAAGTTTCAGCTCAATCGGATGGCGCGTTCCCGAGATTATCTCACTGAAATTTTTTGATGATATATATATATATACATATATATATATATATATATATATATATATATACATATATATATATATATATATATATATATATATATATATATATATATATATATATATATATATATATATATATATACATATATATATATATATATATATATATATATATATATATATATATATATACATATATATATATATATATATATATATATATATATATATATATATATATATATATATATATATATATATATATATATATATATATATATATATATATATATATATATGGAAATATGAATTTTTGGCCGAATCAATTTTAATACTAATGTTCGATGTCGAAATAGATCTGCTCTGGAAATGGAACTAGCTTCCACGCCTAATGCTACGTCTATCAACGAGGTTTGGACTACTATCAAAAGCGCAGTGAACGCAGCAGCCGAAAAAGTAGTGGGATATACAGCCGGGCAACGCAGAAATAAATGGTTCGACGAGGAATGTCAAGCCGCGTTGGATGAAAAGAATGCGGCCTACAAAATCCACATTGAACGACCGACTAGAGCCAAGAAAGAAAAATATGACGATCTTCGGAGAGTAGCTAATAGAATAATTAGACGTAAGAAACGAAAGCATTTTGACACCATGCTGAATAACATGAATGACAACTTTATGGCTAACAACACTCGACACGCGTACAAAGTAGTGAGACACTTAAAACAAGGCTTTAAACCACGAACTAGCCTATGCAGGGCTGCCGATGGAAGCATCATAAGTGGCTCAGAACAGGTGAAGGAAAGATGGGCGTCCTATTTCCAGCAACTACTGAACGGAAATGTCCCCGCACCCGACGAATCGCCATCATTAATTGGCGCATACCCTGACAGTGCCTCATCTCACCCTCCTACATTAGATGAAGTCCGACAGGCCATGGACCGCTTGAAACCCAACAAAGCACCGGGCATCGATGGTATCCCCGCGGAGCTCCTGAAGACAGGCGGGATTTCCGTTTTAAGGGCAATCCATGGATTGGTGACAGGCATCTGGCAACAAGAAACGATGCCGGATGAGTGGCGAAAAAGCGTTATATGTCCCATTCACAAGAAAGGAGATAAACTGCTATGCGAAAACTACAGGGGCATATCACTACTTTGTACGTCGTACCAAAAATTTTAGAGTTAAGGATTTCCCATCACGCTGAGAAAATTCTTGGTGAATATCAAGGTGGTTTCAGACGTGGAAGATCGACAACTGACCAAATATTTACGGTCAAACAAATTTTGGAAAAATGCTGGGAATTCAACATTGATGTCCATCAAATATTCGTCGGCTTCAAACAAGCGTACGACAGCATCAACCGAACTGCATTATATAACATCATGCTGCAGTTCGGAATTCCAGCAAAGTTGATACGCCTAGTGAAAATGACCATGCCCGACTCCACGTCACAAGTGCTGATCCAGAATAATATGACCGACTCATTTTCGACGAATACAGGGCTAAAACAAGGGGATGGATTAGCTCCGGTACTCTTTAACTTAGCGCTTGAATATGTCATCAGAAAAATCCCCGTTGACACGAGAGGAACTCTATTATTTAAGTCGACACAGCTAGTAGCTTACGCTGATGACATCAACATTATTTCACGTTCGTTCAACGACGCCAAGGAAGTATTTGTAGCACTAGACGAAACCGCCAAGGAAGTTGGTCTGCAAATTAACGAACAAAAAACAAAAGTTATGACTCAATCAAGGAAAAGGACGCCAATAAGACAAAACATAACGATAGGGGACTATAACCTTGAAAACGTAGACAACTTCGTGTACCTAGGGACGAACCTCTCGAAGGATGGGAATGAGCTTGACGAAATCAAACGACGGATTCAATTAGCCAATAAGACATTCTTTTCGGTAATCCCACTTTGAAATCTCGATGCGTACACAGGAATACGAAGCTTCGCATCTATAAAACAATTATCAGACCTGTGCTATGCTACGGAAGCGAAACCTGGACGCTGACGCAGGCATCTGAAAAAGCCTTGAATACGTTTGAGAGAAGGGTATTACGAAGGATCCTCGGTCCAATACGGGAAGAAGATGGATGGCGAATCCGATACAACAACGAGCTGTATTCCATATATGACGAGCCGGAAGTCTCTACCGTCATACGACTCCAAAAACTACAATGGGCTGGCCACGTCGAACGAATGAGCGATAATCGAATCCCCAAACGATCTCTCAAGGGGCGAGCGAGCGGAGCCAGGCCAGTCGGTAAGCCACGCAAGCGCTGGGAGGATTCTATAGATGCTGACAGCAGGTCACTTTTGGGAGCACCGAACTGGAGGACGCGGTCACTGAACCGAGACGAATGGAGGCGAAGAATTAAGGAGGCTAAGGCTCGATTCGGGCTGTAGTGCCCCGATGATGATGATGATGAAGACAAAATTACAGTTTCAGGCGATGGTTCGTGGGCAAAGTGTGATTTCACATCGCTTCTGGGAACGTTTTTTTGATTAGAAAGTATGCTAATAAAGTTATAGATGTAATTGTAAAATCCAAGTTGTGAAAAGTGGATAGGTAAAGAAGAAACTTGAGTTGTTGGAGTAGCACGAAGATCGAGAAAGTACGGCAAAATATGCAGGTAGTTCAGATACAATGGAGGTTCATGATGAAAATGTTTAAACGATCAGTTGAATGGGTCGGTGTAAATTTTATAAAAAATACATTGGTTACGGCGATTCTAAGACCTTTAAACATTTATTAGAAGCTGATGTTTACAACGGCAATCCCGTGATCCAAAAAGGGAGTGGGTGTTTTACATGTAAAAAAGCGCATATGCAGGCGTGTCAGAGAAGCAAAGAAAGCACTTATGCAGTTCCAAAAAGCTAGAAAGCAAATTCAAGATGCTGAAAAACAAGGCTAAACCAAAATCAATAGTGGAAGCAGTAACGCAGAAAAAAAACGCAAATCGAATAAAGATGCAGGGCACAAAACTCTAGAGGCTTTCATTGACTAATATGTTGATGATAAAACTCAGTACATATTCTGCGTTAGAAATTATGAGAAAACAAAACTCAATTGAAGAGATGATGAAAACCATGTGGGCAACGTATTATCACTTGATTTCGACGGATGAAGAGCCCTAGTATTTCTACTACCCGGAGGGTTCTGATTCGTTGTGCGAATATCAAAGGCTTAAAGTCGAAAACAATGAACATACGTTTGGTCACCCGCCTGCTTTTGATAAGGACACTGAAAATGTTTTAAAGCCTACATATGAAGAACTGTTGTCAAATGATCTTTTAGAAAGATGCTTGGGCAGAAGTATGCACAATAACAACAAGGCGCTCAACCACTGCGTGTGGAATTTAGCACCAAAGCATATTTTTGTGGGTCAAAAGACACTTAAAATTGCTGCATTGACAGCGGCATACAACTTCAATGAAGGGTTTTATCTATTTTAAAAATCCTACAGACTGTGGGAGTCACAATCGGCCTACACGCTCTCTAAATAGTACAACTCCTGGATCTCAAGGGCAGAAAATGACACGACAAAGGCTTCTAAAGTAGCCAGAATGAGTCGCAGGGCGGAAAAAGTTGCTGAGAATGATGCCTATAAAGAGATTGAAGCCATATTATACTCCCCAGGCAAAGAAGATTGTTAGAAGTATTTTTTGTTGTTGTAAAAATAATTGTTCTTACACTTTAAATGCATTTTTCTCGAAACGTTTTTGTGGTCGACCCGGGTGAAAGAAATTTATATCTGCCCGATTGGTCTGAAATTTGTTGCGGATTAATATAAAGGATCGAGCATACTACCTAGCTGCCAATTTGGATTCCCTCAGAAACACTCTACCAATCATCAAGTGTTCCGACTTTATAAGGAAGTCAAGGAGTCGATTAGTTTCAAGAAATTAACAGGTCCTTGGCATAGAAAAGCCCATTGATACCGTTTCGCATCATGGTTTAATCTATAAGCTTTTAAACTGTCAATTTCTTATTTTTCTAGTGAAAATCATTTGATTGTTTTTGACATCTCGTACCTTTATTGTAAAAGTTGGACCAAAATATTTTCAAAAACGGCAGCCCTTCTATTTAAGTCCGATCCTATTCAACATATTTACCGCAGATGTTTCTCAAAATTCTAACTGCAAGATGGCAATCTTTGCTGATGACATGTACATCGACAAAAGCTCTGCGAAGCTAAGCTTGGTAATCACTGGAAGAATAACTTGTTAAACGTAACCAATACTATTGTCGATGGAAAATAAAAATAAAACTTATCGAAGGCATCGGCCATATTATTCTCTCGGATAAGAAAAAGACTCTACTTACCTAACCGAGAATTAGATTTTCTTGATAAAAAGATAGCTTGGGCGGACACTGTCCGATATTTGAGCATTATTTTCGATAAAAAAAACTCACCTTTAGAGACCACACAGATGAAGTTTGTGTCACACTATCTAAAGCCATCTGCGAACTGTATCTATTGGAAAATCGAAAGTCAAAATTGTCAGTAGAAAATAAGACAATTATACTGGCCTACTAAACATAAACGTTCTATCTACATTTTAGTGCTTTCGATATATTCAATGATTTGTGTTCTGATAGATATATGGAGAGTGCATTTTTCAATATTGATTTTAACATACTTTCAAAAAAGATATGTTTTTCAAATTATGTAAAATGATGTAAGTAGTAAGTATGCAGTTTTCGAATCCGGTCTTAGCTCAAAAATGAGAAAAATGCAGACAGAACGTTTATGCTTAGTAGGACAGCATATACAAGATGGTTCTTCAGCCAATAATACTCTATAAAGCTTCTACGTGGATACAGTGTGCCAAAACTCATAGAATTAAGCTGCAAGTTGCGCGTGTGCAGTTGTCCAGTTTCGAAACCAATGCTCGAAATATACAAAACCCACTAATTAGTGGCCTTTTCTTATAGTGACGTCCCATAGATTTTAAGTTCTCTTAGTAATAACGAGTAGTAGGAGCGTAGGAAGTAATTTTTAGTATATAAAATAAAATATCTAACCAAGTATTTTATTAACTTTTCCTTGTGGTAGCACTAAACCAGGTCCAGAGATATCAAAAATTGCATAAGCAAGATAAACAATTTAGAGTAAAGATTACTGTTTAATCTCTAAAATATTTTACATTGTAAAAACTAAATTTTTGTGTGAATATGAATTAATAAATTGGACTGAAAATTAAAGTGGGTTTCAAAGTGTTTAAAGATAGGTTTTTCCTGATAAATTCATTTGAGTTGATTTTTCATGTCGAAGGCTAGAAACTTTTGCGTCATCCGGTATAAACGAAAAGATCAGACTAAGATTCTTATTCTAGTATTTTACCGAAACATAGATTCGGATGCATTTTCCATTTTCCAATTTTCAACGATAGCAATGAATTGAAAATCATATTTGGTCGTGCTCATTGCAACTGCACTCATTACATTATTTTACTTATTAGTAAAACTTTGAAAAATTATAATAATAACACTACAATATTGTTTCCTGGTCAAGTGAAAGTTCAGTACACGCTTTTTTAGTCGCGACATCGGATACCAAGATTAATTGCACCAATTTGTGACAGTGAAAACCGACGCATATTTAAAAAGCATTTAATTTGCTCAAAGCACCACTGCACTCAAATTCCTTTTGAAAAAAGGTACATATGTTTCGGACAGCAATTTGGTCTAGAGAGGAAATACAAGTAGCAGGCAAAATTAGGATTATGCACTGTGAAAATAACAAGTATTTAACGATTCTCATCAATTACTATAATTAATTTACATAGAGGTTTACAACAGTTATAATTAATTACATAGAGGTTTATAACATTAATAGTTTATGAACTTTGCTGCGGGCTTTTCATCATTTATTTAGATTTAGTTGGATCGCTCATAACGGAATTTTCGAACCCAACAGTTAAGCAATATGCAATGTAACCTGTCACATTGCTCTTCTTAATATGAATAGAGAAGAAGACTGGACTAGAAATCGCACAGAATTCATCCAAAGCACTTAATAGGTGGGTTTTTTTGCGTCTCGATAAATAGTAGATTAGGATAGGCAGCATTGAAAACAACAACAACCAAGGAAGGATTGTTGTTGTTTTTAATACGGCCTACCCTAATCTGCTATTGATCGACACTCAAAAAACGCCCCTAATGTACTGTCTGTGTTGATTACTCGATCAACCTGAGCTTTTACGTACGAACTCAGTTTCCGTTTGCGAAAAAATTAAGTCAAATAGTGATCGTCGCAAAGCAAAGCTTTGCATACATTAGCGTAATATGTGTGTTCATTGTTTTTCTAATAAAGATTGAGAATCAGATACCCGATTTAATAATTATAGTGATATAGTGTTTTGATAATTATACAGGTTTGAAAGAATGAAGAGCGTTTGGTTTTGCATTTTTCACCGTACGCAATGTAGAATTTGGCCGCATCTAATTGAATAAATGATTGTTTTGATTCGCATAGCTAGACATCACAGAGTAAGCGACTTTAGTTCCCTAAGACATGAGATAAGATGAAACAGTCAGTAAGAACTTTGAAGTCGAACCGCTAGCAGCAAAAATTGTATTGCTTTCAGTAAAACCGTTGTGAGTTTTTAGTGATGCAACCTATAAGATATTGTAAGCGAGCTAATAGACCGCAAGACCGCACAGAACCATAAATTGAGAGTGAATACCCGTGATCTTAGCAACCTCACAACTAAAGAGGATTAAAGTGTAACGTGGAAAAATTTGAATTGAGAAAGTTATTCTTCAATTCAAACAATTGAGATACTGTTTGAAGTCGCGATAGCCCAGGGAAATTAGATACAAAAAGGACTTTTTTGGGAAAACGAACGGAAACCTGAATTTTGATGTGAATCTTAATTTTTTTAAAAGTCACCATCGATCCGAGTACCGCTAAACATTTTATACGGTGTCAAAGGTCGCCAAAACTGATTTTGCCCAAATATCTCAGTAATGATTACCTTTGCAGAAAAAATATGTGCGACAAATTTGTAGCTTAGAAAGTTTTCTACAACAAAGATTTGGAACTTTTTCTTGTCACGATAATGTTTTGATGCATAAACTGTTAATCTTTATTTTTCTCATGAGACGAGCATTCATTTCTGCACTACTTCCAAGGTAGAGTACAATGTGCGTTTTTGTTAATATAGAATCCCCAGTAAGCATAATCTATGTTTGTTTTTGTTTGCATAACTTAAATTCGTCAACGGACAAAGACCATTATGTAAACAAATATACAAACCATATTAAAGATATAATACTTAATTGTAGCACTAATCGGATTGCTTGGATTTGTGAAGCCGAAATACGAGCAGCTAAAGCTATAAAATAGAAAAAAATTGATAAGTACTCTATGCAAGCATTCAATTATTAAATAGCAGAGTTTTTTAAATGAATTTGGCTACAATTAAAAATGTCGATATTAATATAGAAACAATGTTGCCGACGAATTTCATTCTCTTGATTGGTGAGTACTGGGGATCGTTGGCTTTTCATAGCGCAAGTTGAAAGATATGATACTTGGAATTCGGAAAGAAGTTCAACTCCCCCTCGTCATATGTTACTTTGAATTGTTTTTTTTTCATTTGGAATTTTTATTTTCTATTTTAATTTTTTTATTTTCTTTTTTTTTTTTTTTGATCCGTACGATAAGCTCGACGATTTTTCATTGCCAATTTAACCGTTTGACGTACTGTCTCTCTTTGCTCATAGGTTTGTGAAGCACGAAGTCGGGCCATACCCAACGGAATCGCTGTAGTGCATTCTAGCAACATGCATGAAGCAAACATTCTCAGCAGCGCAGATGTAACGCTTGAAAGCTGTTGTTAAGCCGGCCCGGCGTACGGTCGACACAGGACGTGACAGGGCTTGCATCCTAAAAAGTGAAAAGCACTAAATAGCCTAAAAAAACGGGAAGAAATGAATTTTCTTCAAAAGCCGTTCTTCTCGGTTCTCATGATTTCATTTATGTAAAGAATATTATTTGTATATTGATTGTATTCCAACTTTGAATAAATTGATTTGATTTGTTCTCTAAAGCTGCGTTTGATCTAAAACCAAAAGTCAGATCTGGTACTATAAAGCTGTTCTCCAAAAAGTCCACCATTTACGTATAAACATTACTTGCAAAAGTAAGGGAAAAATAACTTTCGAGCATACATTGGCTTAGGTAATGTCTGTTTTATAAACGAAAAGATGAAAATTTCAGAACATTTCAAATCATCACAGGTAATAATAATAATAATAATGGAATTTTATTCATTAGATAGTGCATAGATAACTTAACTAAAGGGGTATTTAACATAAAATAACTTATGCTTAGCGGCTATCCTATTTTGGCTGCTGGCTCTTATTGGATTTTTATTTTTTTCATCATTTTTTCGGTTTACACATATTAATACGGTTTACACATATTAAGCGGCTAAGGTAGTACAAAACCTGGGGTTGACTTAGCTATATAATACTTAAATACTAAAGGCGTAGCTGTAAGGGTCCAGACTAGTGATGCGCGATTGCGAGATATTAAACTCGATTGTTCAAATATCTCGAAACATCTCGATTATTTAAGTTGGACTCGATTGTTGCAATCGAGCGATTCGAGATAATAGAGACAATCGAGCGATTCGAGATAATCGAGACAATCGAGCGATTCGAGATAATCGAGCGATTCGAGACAATCGAACATCTCGCAATCGATCATTCGGTCGGTCAAGTCATCGACAATCGGTTGACGGCAATTGAGTGAGCCATAAAGCACGTTTCGTTGGCGCAGCCAATAAAAAAATGTTCAAATATTTCAGCAAAAATATTAAGTGTTATTATTTGATCAAACTGCATTTTTTTGGGAAATATTGATGTATAAAAGGATATGTTTATCTTAAGTTAAAATCAAGATATCTTTAACTCTTTGGTGGAGGTGGGCAAGTTAGTGTATAAGCACACCAGTATACACAGTACGCTTGTAAAGCCGCTTGTGAAGAATAGATGTGAATGGATTGGGTATACTATTTAGCAGATTTTTTTACGTGTGCATACATATGGAATGTAATGATCAGATATGCATGGAAATTTGTATGGCTAGATTTTATCATGTATAAATGGCTGGTAGTTTTGCTAAAACCATTAATTCTGATCAAAGTGTATGATCAAATATTATATAAAGTTAAGTTTTGTCATGCTGTTAAGTATGTTAAAATAAAATCTGCTTTTTGCTAGTGCAGTTTGAAAGCATATCAAGTATCGAGTATTTTCGTACTTGCGAGTATTGCGAGTATATTCTTTATACATGATGAAATCTAGCCATACAAATTTCCATGCATATCTAATCATTACATTCCATATAAATGCACACGTAAAAAAATCTGCTAAATAGTATATCCAATCCATTCACATCTATTCTTCACAAGCGGCTTTACAAGCGTACTGTGTATACTGGTGTGCTTATACACTAACTTGCCCACCGCCACCAAAAATTTAAAGATATCTTGATTTTAACTTAAGATAAACCTATCCTTACGATGGCGAGATATTTATTCGTTTCTCTCGATTGTCCCTATTGTCTCGATTCCCTCGATTGCAACAATCGAGTCCAACTTAAATCATCGAGATATTTGAACAATCGAGTTTAACATCTCGCAATCGCGCATCACTAGTACATCATTTACGTATAAACATTACTTGCAAAAATAAGGGCAACATAACTTTCGAGCATACATTGGCTTAGGTAATTTTGTTTTACAAACGGAAAGATGAAAATTTCAGAGCATTTCAAATCATCACAGGTAAGTAAAATGTATAGGATACTATTCATGAAGAATCATGCTGGTCCGCTGGTCCAAGCAGCAGCACAAATTCCCCCTAGTAAAGGCTCGTACTGAGATAATCGTGAAGCAAAATTTTGACATGTCTCCAGTATTTGGTCATTCCTTCGAGCGCAAATTTTGGCAATGGAGAAAAGCGGAGACACTGCTCATTCCTGACGGATAAAATATCAAGAATTTCAATTTTCAATAGATTTTCTTATTGGAAACACATTTGCACAGTAAAATATTCGAATTCAAACACTATATTTCGCTTTTTAGCTCGAAAGAATGAACCGCACAAACTAAATTGGCGTGAAAAGATTGTAGACATGTGTCAATGGTATGGGGTAATGTGCGAATTGCCCCCTTCCTCGCCTAGAAGTCAAGCAAAATAAAATACTTAAGCTACTGTTAAACCCACCATATTATTATAATTCTATCAGGCAGATCCATGCCTTGTCTCCAAAAGACTATATACTACGCGATGTAAATACATTCAATCACTGTCAGAAAGCCCAGTACTAGTTAGTCACAGATGCATCACATTTCGTTACTTTTACTCTGGTAGATTAAGTTTTAAATTTAAAATTAGGTAGTTTTAAGATAAAGTTATAAGCATGTCAATTAGAGATGAAGCGCATATACTGGAACAGGTATTTTTTTGGTACAGCCAGTACATAGTACGAAATTCAAAAATACTAGGTACAAGTATTTTTGTGAAATATACATGTAATCACGAATTTCCCCAATAAATTTCCTCCATTTGATTCATTTTAATCAAACAGCAACGTAATAATATTCTAAATTTAATATATACTCGTATTTTATACTTGCAAGTGCTTTCATACTCACGAGTATTTCGTACTTGCAAGTATTTTCGTACTAGCTAGTATATCGTACATGCGAGTATTTAATACTAGCGTACTTGTGAGTATTTGATATTTGAGAGTAAGTAACACTTGCTGATATGATATTACATATCATACCATTTCATTACATCACTGCAAACGGTATGTATTGTATGTACATATATACATATGCACATTCTTCAAAAAATACTTGCTAGTAACAGTTTCTAGTTTAGTAATTCATCTTCTGTATAGAAGTATTACAATGAATTTGAATAGAATCTGCGATCTTCATAATAAAGGTAAACTAAGCGAATAAATAGTGTAGGTATTTGGAACAGGTATTTTTTTGTACTCGTACTAGTTGTAACTAGTATGTGAAAATCCTAGTACGACCCAACTCTAATGTCAATGTACGGATTATTATTCACCGCTTTCACTAGTGTGATCCTAATTGGAATTCAGCATAAACCTTAATATAACAATATGTACAATTTGGCTGATTGTAGTTGTAAGGACTATTTCAGTTCGTTCACTAATTATAACCGTTCAACTTCATAATTAAACTGTTATCTAATCTATTTAAGGGCTGAATAATTAAAATTGAATTCAATGGAATAAATTACTGTGAATATGTCCTCGGAAAAAGCGATGTAAATACTGAAAAAGCTAGTGTGTGAACTATAAGCATGAATAAAATCTAGTATGGTATACAATGGAAACATTACTTACAATACTACGTTGAAAAAACAGATTTATTGACGAATACGATATTATTTTACTTTTTCCTACACGTAGTTTTTTTCAGCTACTAAAGTTTTCTTTGTGGTTTTTCCTTGCTTTTCGCTTGATATGAAAAGCTTCATTTCCACAAGATCATAAATCACAACACTTTAATATAGACAAAATGCATCGAAATTTGTCGCTTTGTCGCAAGTAGACAAATTTATTACGAAAGCTATCGTTTCATTGGAGAGAATAGTTTTAACACTGATGATACTATATAATACTTTAAATCCAGTAAAAAATATTTTGACAAGATACATATATTTTATTCGGCAACTATAAGAACTGGTAATAGCTTATTACAATTACGTGACTGCTGAGCAACGAACCCCTCCTTAATCAAAAACCGAAATTACGCTATCACTGCAATAAAATTTCTTTCATCTTATCTGTGTAAATGTTTATGAATTCTTAAAGAAAGAATCATGTTTAATATATACTTCGAATTTTTTTAAAAATAATTTACGGTGCATTTTCGATGTCGAACTGAAAAATAATTTATATTTTTCCACTATAATCTACAAAATGCCTTTGAATTTTCGACCCAGAGAAAACAAATAAACATTTTTCTCTAAATCATGACCAAAATATGCTTACATTTTAGTTTCGCTGAGCATAGAGCTTACATTTAGTGAATTTGTAAATGGTTTTGAGTGTCACAGAGGCTCTGTTTGTTGTGACTAACTCCGGCAGAATTGATAAAGAATTGAAATTAGCAAGAATATACTTTTTTATCACTTACCATGAAACGATGACGAATAGCTGTCGGGATCGACGAATCGTTTTGTTGCAAGCGATGATGCCAATATCGGATTCATGAGGACGATGTTTATGTACTCTTGCAGCGCTTGACGACGTTCAGCTATGAAATCGGGACGTAAATTACCGATTATCTTTTTACCGGGCAACGGCAAGGATATGCCGGACGGCGACAAGCTCTTATTGAGCTGATCGAAGTCATTATAGCGACGTAATACCTTCCAGGTGTTTTCGGCGTACGGTCCCCGATGAAGTTTCAATACATACTCCTGCAGAAAATGATACCGCAAGTTAATCAGCATAGTCGAATTTCATTTGCAGACTCTGTTTTCAGTCCAATTTTATCAGATTTTCTTACCGTATGTCCGTCAACAAGTTGCGCTGTTTCAATCACACAGGTAATTGGTTGAGTGTCATCGAGTGTCACTTTACGTTCGAATCGTTTTTCAAATATAGCCATTTGTCTGTAAACCGAACGGGGACATTTTCAAAGTCGTTTCCAAACAAAGGTAGCGAATCGAAAAATGTCCTGCACTCTTCTCAAGATTTGTTTTCTCGGAGATAGAAAACAACACAGACCGTACATAAAAACACCAGGAAAAAGCTCCGTCTGCACAATTGGCAATGTCAGTTTGACATTTAACAATTTATGTCAATTTATTCTGGGGTGTGTTCAATGTGCATGCTATAGCAGCTATTAGCTGCTAATTTAGCAGCTCTGGCTGTCCAATGTCACGAAATAGCTACTTTCTGATGCTTGCTATTTGACAGTCGGGCTGTCCAAGATTCCGGAATAGCTGCTAAGGTAGCAGCTATTCGCTGCTCGTAGTCTGGAGGATAGCTAGAAAGTAGCTAAGGCAAAATGGCCGTGCGTACACAGCTGACATGCAATTTGAACGTAATTTTCAATTGGAAATTGAAATCATTGAAATGAAAAGAAGTTTTTGCGCTTTTGTGACACAGGAGATTATTAATAAATTTGAAATTAGTGACAGGATAAATTAAATACGGGCTTTTAAACACTTAAACTCAACTCGAGTTTTAAGTTGGCTTGTACACAGCGCAGTTCATCTTGAGTTTTTAGAAGGCGAGCATGAAGCGTAAAAGGCCGGGTGCTCCGATTCCTGTGTTATCAAATTCTCAATGATTATTTTTTGCTCTTTTTCTCGTATATGGCGTCAAAAGCCGGAAATAAGTGATACGTTTTAAATATGTTAGGAAAATTTTAATGGATTTTTCAGCTGTATGTTGACAACTCTTAGATTTTATACAGTTTCCAAAATGCAATGGAAGTATTGAACTGATCCACGAAAATCCAAAAATTACAATAAAAAAATTGAAACAAAATTATTTTTGAATTTCCTGCGTAAAGGCTGCCTTCGTAGCAGCTCTTGGCTGTCCAATATCCATAGCTGCTTCACCTAGCTACTGCGAATTTTGACACTTGCTAACGTGATGCTATGCTATGCTTTTGGAGCAGCTATAGCATGCACATTGAACACACCCCTGGTCGAGTTGGTATTGGTCGAATGATTGGAATGAACGAAATTGAACCAGAAAACCAACCAAGGGGACTCCCCGACTGTTTTTTAATGTATCTTAAAATTAGTTTTAAAAGTCAATTATGCTGAAATATGAAGATCAGGAAGTATTTACCTTGCTGTGAATAACGCACAAACAACTAAAAACACTTTTCACCATTTTTGGATACGGTAAAACTCGACTTGGTACGCAACTGGGAAATTTTACTACCAGTTGCCGAATAAGTAGTAGCAGGGGCTAAAAATTCAAAGAAAACACACAAAAACATATAAAATATGTACACGAGATACAACACACTGGAGAAAAATAGAAAAACATCTACTAAACTGGATTACGCTACGAGTTCCCCATAGTCGTTAGCTGATTTTACCGATAGCTATCTCTATGACGATACCGTTGGTCAACCCCCATCCACACAATCTCCTACAGTAGAAGAAGTTGATCTCGCCTTGCGTTCACTGAAAAGGACGAGATACCAGCTGAGCTACTCAAGTCTGGTGGGGCGGGTTTATTAAGTGCGCTACATCAACTGCTGCTGCGAATATGGGAGACTGAGGTGATCCCAGACGATTGGCGCAGAAGCATCATCTGTCCCATACATAAAAAGGGAGATAAACTGCGGTGTGAGAATTACAGAGGCATCTCCTTAGTCTGTACGGCCTACAAAATCCTGTCAAAAATCCTGGAGTATAGGATTAAACCGTTCGCGGAAGAAATCATTGGCGAGTATCAGGGCGGTTTCAGATCTGGTCGCTCCACAATCGACCAGCTCTTCACGGTCAAGCTAATTTTGCATAAGTGCTGGGAATACGACGTCGACGTATACCAAATCTTTGTCGACTTTAAACAAGCATGCGACAGCATCAACCGAGGCGCTTTATATAGCATCATGCTGCAATTTGGTATACCGGCCAAATTATTGAGACTTGTAAAGATGACGATGACCAACTCCGTCTCGCAAGTCCGGATCCAGAACAGATTGACGGATCCTTTTGAAAATTTGGGTGGCCTGAAGCAGGGCGATGGAATAGCGCCCACGCTCTTCAATCTGGCACTTGAGTTCGCTATTCGGGCAATGAACCTAAAGACCAGCGGCACGCTACTTTTTAAGTCGACACAATTGGCAGCGTACGCGGATGACATTAACATCATAGCTCGAAAACTGACCGATGCAGAAGAACTTCTGCTTAGACTCGACACCGCAGCAAAGGAAGTTGGACTACGAATGAACGAGGACAAAACGAAAGTTATGATGCAATCTAGGACAAAGACGCCAGCGCACACGACCATCAACGTAGGGGACCTTTGCATCAAATTCGTGGACAACTTCGTTTACCTGGGTAGCAATCTATCGAGTGACACCAACGAAACTGACGAAATCATGCGACGGATACAACTAGCAAATAAGACATTCTTCTCGGTCCTCCCCATTATGAAATCAAAATATGTGCACAGAAAAACTAAGCTCCGCGTTTATAAGACTATCATACGACCTGTGCTGTGCTATGGTTGCGAAACATGGACCCTGATCCAAGCCTCCGAAAATAGGATCAACAGCTTCGAACGGAAAGTTCTACGGCGGATTTTTGGGACTGTTCGCGACCGAGATGGATGGCGCATCCGGTACAACAATGAGTTGTACGAACTTTACGATGAGCTGGAAGTCTCCAAGATCGTCAAATTACAACGGTTACAGTGGGCTGAATGACGATCGCATGCCAAAACGTGTCATGAACGCAAGACGAGTCGACGGAGCGAGGCCAAGAGGAAGACCCAGAGCTCGTTAGGAGAGCTCAGTGTATGCGGACGCCGAGCAAATATTGGGGTTCCAAGATTGGAGGACGAGGTCACGTGACCGAGACAATTGGAGGAAATCGGTCCAGGCGGCCAAGGCCCGACGTCGGGCTGTTGTGCCACGTTGATGATGATGATATCTGGCTGTTAAGTTTATGTTTTTGTAATGATGTTTGTGTTTGGGTGTATTCTATGTTTGTAGTTCTTCTCGGTTGTGTACGTTTTCTTGTGTACTTTTTTGAATGTTTTTGGCGAAAAGAGAAATAATGAAAACATGTACAAACATTTAGGCCTTCTTATTAGGCGAAAGCCCGGAAGGAGTCTTTCTGTTCAGGGTTCATGTAAGGCCTAGCTGGACTGCTAAATATTCGTTATTAGGAGGGCCCTTGGTCACTCATTTCAGGCCAGAGCCAGTGGATGGTATGACCACAAAGGCATCTAAATCAAAGCCCAAACATCATCTGAGGCCTGGGCCTGTTTGTTTCTGGTCTGCCGCCTCTTGGATGCAGGTATCTTTTCCCATTTAACCTAATTTTTCTTATTTAACATTTTTTCAGGCCCCCTTTTTTGTTTGCTACGTGCTTTGCCACGTCTCGGCTGAGTATGTTTGTTAGCCCATGCCTGAGAGCTATTTCTGGTCCTTTACGGACAAAAGCCCCTTTCCTTTTTGTATATTGCGGCTAACATGTGTAAATGACGGATGAAATATAAGTAGCGTTCCTCATTTTATTGGAGCATATCCACCCCATGTTTTCTCAACTCACTTCGACCACGAAGAGTTAGCAAACTGGCGCTTCGCCATTTGTCGGGGTTAGATAGAAGGGTCCCCCCAAAAGCGCACTATGGGCATTCACAGCCATTTCTAGGGCACCCTGCTCCAGAGGCATTCAATTATTTTTTGGTCCTGTTGATGGTGCGGCCATCCAGCCTCTTGGCAGGCTCTTTTCTAGGCTTCGGTCCAGTTGAGTTACCTTGCTAAAAAAGCCCTTCATTTTACTACAAAATCGCCACAACTTTGACGTGCCACGTTGATGATAAATAAATTTTCAGAAAACCAAATATACGAAATGAATTTTGAACGTTTTTTCGAACA
This sequence comes from Nemotelus pantherinus, assembly GCA_963978885.1. Taxonomy (NCBI): domain Eukaryota; kingdom Metazoa; phylum Arthropoda; class Insecta; order Diptera; family Stratiomyidae; genus Nemotelus; species Nemotelus pantherinus. Next base: position 207,605,462 of record OZ022264.1, on the reverse strand, counting down.
TGCGTGTCATAACGTTCCGGAAATTTTCAACACTATGTGTGTGTTATGTGTTCACTAGGAGTATTGGTATATTGATTCCGAAGAATACATTGCTGCAAATTTGCTCGAGATGTTCCATATGAGCGAAATCGATTGGAATAAATTTCTGTTCGATATCTCAATTATTCTGTCTAATTTAAAAATATAATCTTGATGTCCTAATTGAAAACGCCTTTATTAAATAAATCTTACATTAAAAAGCCTTAGGATTGGAAGGGTTTTAAGGATTAAAAAGATTTTAAATAACCATTCAAGCACACTGTCAAATGGAAAGATGACTCTTTATACCCCCTTTAATAAAACCTTACTTTCCATAAAGCGTAATTTTCTGTAAAAAAAAATTACCAACAAATGGGAATAAATCCGGTAACTGCGACCACTGGAATTGTTTAACTGTACAGTTTTTGAAGACTAAGTGCAGTCAGAAGTTGATTGCGTTTACTTTATTTTTGCTTATATAATGAAAGTCATTCATTACAAATATTATCTCTTTTTATTTTTTGCTATTTCTATGAGTAAAAAAATAATTAATCTAGTCATCGTTAACACAATTCCTTCAGATACAATTTTATAGGTTTCATATAAAATACCATTTTATATGAAACGAAGGAAAAAAGAAATATTCATATTTACTTTATGAACTAAACAATATTCATAATTCTTAAAAAGTTGCCATGAAAAAATATAACAACAACCCAATATGTGTATTTATCGAATTAACAAATTACAAGCCTACTAGAGGCGTACGAACTTATAGGTGAAATGTGATAGATGTTTTTCGGTACTAACCCGCTTTGCATTATTTTTTAGTATAACAAAATAAATTAATGGCGAAAATGGATGTATTTTTCGTGAAAAACTTCAATAGAACTCAAATTGTTTACTATTGATATTTCAGTGAAACTCAATCGCCAATTCTTAGCGCATTTTATGCGAAAAAGAATTAGTCGTTGCATTGCAACTTATTCGGGGGCTTATTTTCAATTTAGGAAATATCATACAGATGTATTTTGATCGGTTTCACCTAGTTCTAGTTGAGTGAGCGTACGCACGACGAGACTTCGATTGACTGGGGATAAAGCCTGGCATAGCCCAACGACGGCTTCCAAAGCGACTTCAGGACAATCCTGAAAATTGTAGAGTAAAACATATAATTGTCAAAAAATAATATTTTCGAATGTACCTTAAGTGCTTCATGGATTCGAGATATGATAGCGTCTTGTTTAACGGCGGTTATGTTTCTTGAAACTACAGACTCCGATTGAGCTTGCGCTTCAAACCATTGAACCATTTCTTCATTTTGTTCCCAAACATGGCCCTGTGAAAATATTTAGATTACAAAACTTTCTGTTATTATTATTTTCACATTACCTCTGCAGTTCCTTTGTCTTCAACGAACCACCTACGCAACATTGATTTAGCCTGACCCACTGATAAGTTGTCTTGCGCTTGTAATATTCTCTTTACGCATCGATCTTCAAGTAGTAACCTCCTCAGACGCCAATATAGCCACGCCCTGGACTCTCTCCATGGTACGATTTCACTAATGCAAGATTTTTCGAGCATTCGTTCGGGCGTATCATGCAGGTCAGCAAAATGCACGGCAACCGTATGATAGACGTGGAGAAGAGCTTGCGTTCGGTCTTTCAGTTTGCTCTCAATTTCAGTTACTTTTACTTTGTCAGTGCCAGCCGCTTCGAGTTCTTTTTTAAGCTATAATATAAATTATTGGAATCGAACATAACTTTCAAAATTACAATTTTATAAATACCTTCACGGCGATTGGATCCAAACGATGAATTGTCTTAATCAAATCCTTATCCTTATATTTAATTTCCACGGTGCCTTCGGGTTCAAGGACACCGCCTCTAGCCTCTGGATCGGCATATGTCTCCATATACCTTGAGTTTATCAATGGATCAAGCACAGCCCATGCTCCGCCTCGCAGTTCGGCATTCGGTGGTAGGTAAATTAATATCGGCTGCTTGTATTCACGTAAACCATCAACGATATAGGCGCCGAACTTTATAATTTGTTCAAACATGTCCTTCATACCACCAGAAAATCCTCGCCAATTGGCAAAAATAAAGAGAGGAAGCTCTTCGCGACTGTAGTCCTTAATGGCTTGAGCAGTTTTGTAAGACGAGTCGGGATACCATACCTGACCAGCTTGTTGTAAAGTCTAAGACAATGTATAGAATTAGATAAGATATGTGATTCATGATATGGATTAACTTGAATTTTTAATCTCTATTGCGTTTTACCTTCGACTCAGAGTCCAAGTTTGCTGGATCGGCGGGCATTGTGGCTTCTACTGTCCTAGTTTCGACAGCAATAACACCTACAGGAACTCCACCAAGTCTGGCTCTACCCGTTACTACAGTTTTAGCCCAAGGCTCCATAATTTCCGACCAACTGCCTCGATCAAAGAAACCACTCTCCCATTCACCCGGATTCACCGGATTAGGGCGACCAGCCAACATCCATCTAGGGTCATATGGTGATTTGGTTGGCATAAAGCCAATGGGTCGATTGATTGGATCGTTAGGTGGCACTATTGGCAATTCAGCACCAATATGAGCCGGCATGTAGGATAGCCAGTGCATGATCGTGTACACGCCATCCTGGTCAAGTGCCTCAGTCTTGTGCGAAACACCATTATTGTGCATAATTTGAATACCGCCAAGTTGATTGTTCGATGCATAAACTTTACGTCCTAAGAGTTTGTTCAATGCGGCATAGCCAGTCAAAATAATGTGAGAGTTTTCGATTTGTATAACACGCTGTCCTAACCGAACTACATAGGAACCAATACCGATTGTTCGGCATGTAACCATTGAAATGGTAACGATGTCTTGGTATGCACGAGATGTTTCACCAGCGATAAGACCGGCATATCGAAGATTTTCCACACCGAGACCGTCATCTTTTCCAATTATATCAGTGATCTTGTATCGTGGTTCACCTTCATCTTCAATTAGAATTGCTCGCACCGAATTGAGATTGGAAATTTTACTGTAGTCTTCTGTTGTCAAATAAAGATATTTAAATCCCTTTTCGGGTTCCTCCGGATCTTCCCAGGCAACTTTGAACATTGATTTAACTTCTTCGGCTAAGCCGATACGAGCACCACTGTTCGCTGAGATGTATATCTGTAATGCAGATAAATATTATTATCAGAATCAAATTGTCTTTAAATGCTAGTACATTAGAAAGTATATGTGATTTCTAACAATTAGAATATATATATATATGCTAGCAAATAAATTTCAAATATGAATGTTTTGAATTTGCCTCCATTGTATTTTACCAAAACCAGATCAAGGACCTCACCTAATTATCCGCAAAAAATACATAACGGAAGATAAATATTAATAGAGAGAGGTTTGGATTAGCAGAAAACTGAAGAACAACAAATTTTCAGGTGAGTGGAATTGTAATCGGCTTGTTAGTAGTTACAAGAATGTGTATAAAAAATTAAAGCAAAGGCGCATAAAACCAAAAACAAGAATTTAAATAAAAATGTTTGCGAGATATCTGATGTCGATGCGAAAAGTGACATATCTTACAACGCAGGGCGAGTAGCGACTATGACGGACTCCGATAACGACAAAGACAGACTGATCACATCTCTTAACGAGCAATTGGACTTTTTCTGACAAAAAAATTGTTCAACAGCTAAATGACACTCAAAATAAGTTAACCGAACAAAAACGCTACAACCGTGAACTGCTACAATGCAATGACGAACTACGGAAAAATAGAGCGAGACAAAGACAAAAACTGACGGAAAAATAGAGCGAGACAAAGAAAGCAGGAGTAACGTTGATAAGGAAAAGAATGAAAACCGGATCTCCAGCAACGACAACTAATTCGCCCTGCAGCGACACAGACGAGACTTCAACATATACTGAAAGTAGCGTAGAGGACGTAGAAATGTCAACAGAGAATGAATTCAAACCTGACATAACAAAAAACCATCGAGAACAAGTAGATCCTGAAACGCAAGCTGAGAAAAGCGAGGATCTCGACTTTCCTACTCTCCTTTCTCCCTACCCCATACCAAAATTACATAAGAATAAGAAAGATGCAAAAACCCCAAAACAAATAAAGACAAAGGAAACCACACATAAACATATATCCAAACCTACATTATCAGCACAATAAAACATTACCAAGAGCTTCCAAATCCTAATTCAAGAACGACACAACAAACATCAACTGAACAAATAGAGCCCCGTGAAGAGAGCCCCAAACCTGTGCCAGGGGCCTTGTATTAGCAGAATTTTGAATTGGACGCTGCAAAACGTGTTTATTTAGGAAATCAAATAACCGCATCCACTATTTCAGAACATCGGAAAATCACCAGGATCTTCACCGACCTCAAAGTACAGTACCACACGTACTACCTGCCCGAGGAGAAGAGCTTAAATGTCATCATCAGAGCGCTCTACGGTCTAATATCTGAGGACGTGAAAGAAGATCTTGAAGGACATGGCTTCTATCCAATAGAAGTCTTTTGTCTAAAATTGAGAACAGGTCCCTCAAAACTAATTAAAGTTCTTCTACCAAGGAACAAAAAGGAGATTGTCACTTAGTATGCAAGGTGGAAGCACAAATTCCACGAGATGGGCAATCACATTGTCACAACCTCAAACAGTTTGGACACTCTTCCAACAACTGTCGCGCCTAAGTCCGCTGCATCTAATGCGACGGACTCCACCACTTTTTGAACTGCAAAAAATTGATAGAAGAAAAGCCAAAGTGCGTAAACTGCAGAGGCGAACACCCTGCGAGCTATATGGGCTGCCCGTGCAACCCGAAGAATTTGAAATCGTTTGCACATGTGGAATCCCGAGTGACCTCAAGACCTCTCTCATTCCCTCTTCCAAACCACTTGCACAGCCCCAGCCAAAACTTACCAATCAATCATCTCCATCCCTACAAGTCTGGAGCATATAGGCCACTTCTTCGTTTTAATTAAAACATAAAAAAGTAGATACTTCATTTTGATTATTAAGTCCGTTACACACATAAGCTAAACTAAAAAGCAAAGTTTGCTCGCTCGCTTTCATAAATAAATAAATAAAATGTGCTCTTGCACACATGAGCTAAGTAGGGATATAGTCATAAGTTCGACATGCTTCCCACATCGACGCATCCACAAAAGAACATGGGCATCACCAGATGGCAATACCTTCAACCAAATCGACCATGTCCTTATTCAGCGGAGATGGGCTTCCAGCATACTTGACGTTCGGACGTTTCGAGGAGCAAATTGTGACTCGGACCACTACTTGGTCAAATCCAAATATCGATATCGCATGTCAAAGGCGTACGTGACGAAGACGAGTCCTCTGCGTAAGTTTGACATCGGAAAGCTCCAAACGGCGTCAGTAGCAGAAAACTTTTCAAAAACTCTTGAGACTAAGCTAACCCCCAACCTACAAAATAACACAGTGAGGCCGGTTGACGAGGTCTGGATGGAGATGAAGACAGCAATCAAAGCCGCTGCAGAACAAGTGGTTGGGTATGAAGCTCGGCGCAAAAGAAACAACTGGTTCGACAACGAATGCCAGGATGCGCTGAACAAGAAAAATCAGGCATATAAACAGTTCCTTGAAAGGAACACCAGGACGAAGAGAGAAGAATATGAAAACCTCCGACGAGTCGCAAATAAGATCATTAGATGTAAGAAACGAAAATATTATGACGAGCAATTAAAGAGCATTGACGAAAATCTGGCGAGCAATAAAACTAGGCAAGCTTACAAAGTAGTGAAATGTTTAAGACGCGGATATCAGCCCAAGACGACACTCTGTAAAGACAAAATCGGCAACATCATCGCCAGATTAAGGAGAGGTGGGCCTGCTATTTCAAAGAATTCCTTAATCCTGCACATGGCTCAATAATATCAGCCGATAGACATCTCTGACGAAGTCCCGATCGCACGTCCAACGCTGGCAGAAGTCAAGTCTGCCATAAAAAGCCAGAAAAACAATAAAGCGCCGGGCATTGACGAGATTCCGGTCGAGCTAATCAAATACGGTGGAAGCTGCCCTATAAAAGCCATCCACAAATTGATCCAGAACATCTGGGGTCAAGAAAAAATACCGCAGGAGTGGTGCAAATCCATCATATGCCCTATCCACAAAAAAGGAGACAAACTTCGGTGCGAAACCTACAGAGGCATATCGCTACTTTGTACATCCTATAAGATAATGACGAAAATATTAAAAGATAAAATAAATGTATACGCAGAAAAGGTCTTTGGGGAGTACCAAGGAGGCTTTAGGTCTGGTAGATCAACTACGGATCAGCTCTTCACAGTCAAACAAGTGCTTGAAAAATGCTGGGAATTTAACATTGACGTCCACCATATTTTCGTGGACTTTAAACAAGCATATGACAGTATTGACCGAAATATACTGTACAAAATAATGCTATACTTCGGCATCCCGGCAAAACTAGTCCGGCTGACCAAAATGACGATGACGTCGACAGCATCACAAGTCAGAATCAACAACGGTCTGACTGACGCCTTTGACACAAATGTCGGACTAAAGCAAGGAGATGGGTTGGCCCCTCTGCTGTTCAACCTACCACTTGAGTACGTGATAAGGAAGATTCCTGTCGGCACAGGGGGTACGCTTCTGTATAAGTCGAACCAGTTAGTGGCCTACGCGGATGACATTAACATCTTGTCCCGTTCCTTCACATCCGCCAAAGAACTCCTGTTGAAACTTGATCAGGAAGCCAAAGAAGTAGGCCTGAAGATCGATCAGACGAAAACAAAAATCATGACGCAAACAAGAAAGCAGACCTCCATTAGACAAAATATAATTTTGGACGAATATAATTTAGAGAATGTGGACGAATTCATATACTTAGGCTCGAAATTGACAACGAAAGGCAGTGAAACTGACGAAATTAAACGGAGAATACAGCTCGCTAATAAAACTTTCTACTCCTTTCTGGCCCTACTGAAGACCAGCTGCGAGTATATAAATCAATCATCAGACCTGTGTTGTGCTACGGATGTGAAACTTGGACCCTTACCCAAGCGTCCGCAAATATGTTGAACGCCTTCGAAAGACGGGTCCTCAGGCGTATAATTGGAGCTAAACTAGAGTGCGGCCAATGGCGGATAAGGTAGGTGGCGGTTGTACGAGGTTTTTGACGAGCCAGAGGTTGCTACAATAGTGAAACTGCGGAAGCTGCAATGGGCTGGTCACGTGCAACGAATGGACGAGCATCGAGTACCTAAGAAGGTATTCGACGGAAGGGCCGAGGGTCGAAGACCAGTGGGAAAACCCAGAAAACGCTGGTCTGACTCTGTCGACGAAGACTGCGTAAAGCTGCTCGGCTTTCGAAATTGGAGGATGCGGTCATTGGACCGAGACAACAGGAGGCGTCACCTGCGAGAAGCCAAGGCCCGAGAGGGGCTGTAGTGCTACGACGACGACGACGACGACACATGAGCTATGCTATGTGAGCGCAGTTTTCTCCGCATGAGCTGTGTATGGTAACTTAGTTTGCTCAGCTCAGTTATTTTAGATGCACGTACAATTTCATTTTATTTGCATTAGGTTTTTTTTTACAGCAAAAATGTTATGTTATCCATTATTTTTCGCAGGTGTAAATGTTGAGTAAATATGGTAGGAAATACATGTAGGTAGCAAATGCGCGAATTTAGACACTAAACATGTAGAATATGAAATTTTATTTTCGTTAATTTTTACTGTGACTGACTGTTCTAATAACTATCGTTGTTTTGTTAATTCAAAATATATAAAGAGCGAAATGTATTTTTTTTCGTGAATATAAAATTGTAAATTTTCAATCGAGGTGTATATCAAGCATTTAGAGAAAACATAAAATAAATTCAGTCGGGTATCTTAACTAAAATTTACATCTATATACTAGTGAATAAGATGCCCAAAAATGTATGAGGCAAACAATATGATACTATTTAAAACTATATTTTAATCCGTTATGCTGTGTGGAGCTCCGGAATGAGGACGTTGTGCTGACACATATATCAAGGGGTTACAAACCGAAAAGAATAAGAATCATTCGACAAAATATTTACACTCGGATACAAAGCAGTATCTCATTGCAAACAGCTTCAACCACGTTAATACTATATTTTTCTCCACTTTTATTCCAATTTTCACTTCGTTTCCCGTAATTTCACATTTTCCTCAGCTGTCTGTTGTTTGCTGTAAATTTCACGAAACGTACAAAAACTTACGAGCCACCACCCTCCACAAGATACTTGCTGAGAATGAATAACAGACTCTATAGTGCAGATCGTCAAAAATAACCGCCTACTACATGATAATGCCGAAACTAGCAGAAACTCAGAAACAAATAATTCCCGTGAATATAACTCGCTGCTGCCGGTATAAGATGGCTGTAGTTTTATATGGGTTTTAGGTTTGGTAGGTATATATAATATAACAGAAATTAAAAAAAAAAATTTTTTTACATTTTTATTTAATTTTTAGTTTTGGGTTTTATTAAAAATTTTATTTGATTTAAATTTTAATATTTTACACACATATATTTTATTAATTTTTATAATATTTTATTAATTTTTATAATATTTTATTGATTTTCATAATATTTTATTGAATTTTAGAATATTTTATGGAGTTTTACGATTTTTAATTTTGTTTTAGGATATTTTAGTAGGTTTTATGATATTTTAATGTAAATTTGATTTAAGTTTTAATGTAAATTTTATTCTTGGTTTTGATGTAAATTTTACACCCGGTTTTCATGTAAATTTTACTCTCGAGTTAATGCGAATTTCAGTCTTGGTTTTAATGTAAGTTTTACTCTTGGTTTGAATTTAAGTTTTACTTTTGGTTCAAGGTAAAATATCAGTCTAAGATTTAATTAAAAAGTTGTCAAATTTACTATAAATGTTTATCTAAAATTTAATCTGAGCGTCAATCGTTTGACCGCAGAAATGCCTCGAAAGAATTATTTTGAAAGCAAACACTCTAAAAAAAACTCATTCTATATTCGTATTAGATATTTGATTAGAAAGTAGTGAAAAACATGCTTAATTTAATTTAAAACTTCAAACATTGAAAAATAGGTGCAGAATTGTACATCACTGCAGTGAATACAAATATAACAAAATGCAAAGCTAATATTTGGGCAGAAATAAATTTTCAATCCAATTTTAAAAATGTTATATTTAAATGATATATAATATTTGCCCCTTTTTGATAAATTCTCACTGACATGGTACTCGTTCTTCTGGTGAACAAAAGTACGTTGCAAAATTCTTTCTTATCCTAAAAGTTTTTCTGTATCGGGCTTATTTATTTAAGAATCTTGGGCCAAAGTTTAAAATAAGGACTAAGTAAAATTTCTTCTAATACTACTACCATCATGTCATTTTTTCTCGATAAAGATTCAAATGCAAACCAACAAAATTTTCGACAGTAACATTATTGCATAGCCTTAATAAAGTGCATAACAGATCATACTATCCAAGCTAACATATGAAATTTTACAACGTAACTTCCTCAGTTTAGCTTGATGTGTGCAACGGGCCTTAGTCTAGTTTCAATTCAAAACTGACTGACGAATAGACTTTAATTCGGAGGAGTAAAATTAATACGGAGGCTGCGTCGTTGGGTGCGAAAATGTCATAGTGAGTGTGGAAGTACATAACAATATCGTTATATATAACTTACGCAGTGTAGTGTGGTATGTAACTGGCTCTTAGCGGAATGGTTTTCTTTCAATTTTGAACGTCATAAAGCAAGGATTTTAATCTATTCATCTCGATTGCATTTTAAAACTGTGTCAGAAATTCGAAGAAGACAAGACGATTAGTTTCATAAAACTATATCGGACAAATACGGAAATACATATAACTTTGAAAATTAAAAGTTCACTTTTGAAAGCTGGAGCAAGATTAAATCAACAAAATCCTATTTTTCGACTATGTGCTCATTATTATCACAAAAATGTGCTCTAAATTTGATTGATCACAACTAAAGGTCACAAAATATGAATTGATAAATCTATATGTATTAAAATAATTTGTATTAAATTATTTGTTTTGTCAATTTGAATCCATGTCGTATTAAAAAGGATTAACATATTTCAAATCGCTCGAAAGTAGATTCATTACGGCAACTAACAGTCGGTGTTTAATTATACTCAATGAAACATATATGCACGAGAAAAAATATGAAATTTGCTGAAGTCTAATAGAATTAGGCTTAAGTAAAGATTTCAGTTCATATCCTATAATTGTTGTATTTGGGCAGTTTACATACAATCGGCCACAAAAACCTACGTACAGCGAAGTAAATTTTAAGAACATTTCTTTTAATGTTGTATATATATTTTCGGAAAAAAAATCACAGGGATATTTCACTAAACATTTTAGGTGCTAAATTTCATCAATTTTATTCGAATATAACGTATTTTTTGCAAGTTCTCAATGAGAAGCTCAAAACACTTCGCAAATCAACTCCACAAAACTTTATGTACACCTAAAAATTAAACCATACGGACACTATAAAATCAATATTTCTGGAATATTTTCACATGAGTTGCCGTTTAATGTTTCACAATCTATCCATTTGCGGTAATAATAGCCTTTAGACGGTTTCATGGCATAAAATTGGCTACTGCCAATATTATGCCATTCTGATAGTATTGAGTTCTTTAGGGCGAATTTGCTCCAAATCTCGCGTGCTCTGATTTTTTCCTAATGCAACCCTCACATGCTCGATAGGGTTTAGACCCGGGTTTTGTGATGTATTGATGAAAGTTAGCCGCAATTTCACATAAAGTACTGTGTGCTTAGGATCGTTATCCTGTTAGAAATAATGATAGTCCGATATCCCAAATTTTTCGGAACTTTTATTGGAAATTATCTCTAGCATACTAATGTAATAATTTTTATCCTTTTGTCATTGATAATCAACATCTACCGCCGGCATACGCCTCCATACCATTAATCCACCACCATCTTGCTTTACCAGCTTAATTGCGTTTTTGAGATTGAGAGCTTCTCCTTCCTCGAATATAAATATAATTGTATTTAGACTGAAAAGGTTATTTTGTGTCAGAATTCAGAATGATGACTTAAATATTTTTTGCGAACTCCGATCGTTTTCTTCGATTTACTACACTGACTAATAGTTGTTTGCGTGGTGTTCGCGACTTAAACCCATTACCAGCAATAAACCCATTTACATGAAATGCAATGTTTCTGTAATTATCCAACTCTGCGCATATTGTTAGAGCGCTTATTAAGGGGTCTTGCTTCATCAACCGCTGAATATGTTGGTTATCTTTTGCTGTTAGCTTTGAAGGACGGCTAGATCTTTGCTTGTTTTATACACGATCTTGGTTTTTAAAACGCCCTATAACAGTTTGATCCGTTTTGATCACAATTCAAAGCTACTGCGTGAAGTAATTTCGGTGAACTCTAAATATTTAGTGGTGCTGGTTATAAACTGCCTTTCATCATCATCAACGTGGCACAACAGCCCGGCGTCGGGCCTTGGCCGCCTGGATCGATCTCCTCCAATTGTCTCGGTCACGTGACCGCGTCCTCCAATCTTGGAACCCCAATAGTTGCTCGGCATCCGCATACATTGAGCTCTACGAACGAGCTCTTGGTCTTCCTCTTGGCCTCGCTCCGTCGACTCGTCTTGCGTTCATGACACGTTTTGGAATGCGATCGTCATTCATGCGTTGCACGTGCCCAGCCCACTGTAACCGTTGTAATTTGACGATTTTGGAGTCTTCCAACTCATCGTACAGTTCGTACAACTCATTTTTTTTTAGATGCCGTTATTTCCTTCGACTCTTTTTTACTCTAAATTACGATGATTAAAGACAACGCTCAACTAAAATCACCGAATTTAAGCCCTCATTAAAAAACATAAATGCGAATACAAATACCAAAGTGGAAAAGAGAAGTTTACCGTTAGTTTCAAATCAACAAGAAAGCGCCAATATAATCGCACGTAGACTTTTGTGGAGTCGATTCGAGAAGTATTTTGAGTTTTTTATTGAATAATTTTCAGAAATACGTTACATTGGAATCAAGTTGATGAAATTAAGCACCTAAAATGTCTTTTGAAACATACCTGTCACTGTTTTTCCGAAAATTTTCATACAGGATTCATAGATATGTTTTTAAAATTTTTTTTGCTGTACGTAGACTTTAGTGACCGACTGTATATTGGGAAAATCACCGCCAAGAACTGAAAGTTTTAGCTGTTTTACTAAAATGAATGATACGATACAATCGATAAAAGAAGGTGGTTTCCTTGGAACATGGTAAGACTTCGGAGAATTTATACTGAAAACTTTGGAAGATTTCGACTAAAGACTTCAAAGAGATTATTATTTTGAGAGTTCTACTAAATTACTGAAGATAATTAGATCATTGGACATTATTAGAAATTTATCGCTTGATGGTGAAAGATGAAATGACAATTCCGACATTTTTTTAAATGGTTTCTTTGGATGAAACAATAGATGTTTTGACTAGGAAATTTTGCTTTTTTTTCAAATTGAATGAAAAATGTAATTTCATAATCATTTATTTCATCTATTACCACCCTCAAACATAAAACCGACACACATTAAAAATAAAAATATGCTAATCAATCTAAATGAGCGCATGTTCCGGCTTTGACTTCAACAATAAGCATTAGATCATCAACTAAACAATCTATCGATATCTCAGGCAATTCGAAATAGCACGGCATATACTTTATGTCCTCTTTGAACAGGACACTTACCCTTGGAACTTTCCTCTGACGAGCCAACTCTGACGCTTTGGCAAACAAAATATCTTCCTTGATTCCAAATGAGCCAATCAGATATGTCAGGTCGTTCGCTATCACAATTATTTCACGTCCCTTGGGACATTCAGGAGTTGCAATTACAATTCGCCAAGCAACCATGCCACACTGAAATGTTCAAGTGAAAAGCATTAGAACATATCTTTCAAAATAAATTCAATGCAAATTACATTATTTTCGCCTGGTAAACGTTGAATCTCTTGCAAGGTATCATTGTCTAAAACTAATTCAATACATTCGATGAGTATTTTTTCTGGAATGCGTATGTCGAGATGTGGTCGTGCTTTCGAATATTCTTTCCATAAACGTTCAGTCATTTGTCGGAACATATCTGGAATGTCGTAGATGTATGTCGTGCCATTCGATTGTGCCTGGAAGCGTTTTTGTTGCAAGAAATCTTTTGTCATGTAAGGTGTTGATATAGGAAGACCATGTAATGGACCGTGCTTATCACCATATGCGTGGAACTTGATCTACAAAAAAAATATTAAACATAAATACTTTGCTTGAACTTTTCAAATTCAAACGTATATCTTACAGTTCCGGTCTCTGGATCGGTAACTTCAGTGTACATGCGAATATCTAAAAAGTATCCTGAATCATTGGCAATACAAAGCCGAATAGCCTGCGTTGATGCCTGAGGTGATTGTCTGATGACCATCTTCAATTCTGCTTGAAGTACTCTCAATTTCCACAATCTCGCGCCGTAACGCATAATCATCTTTGTAACAGACTCTTCGATTTTTGCCGGGTCCATAATGACGGTGGGTACGAAATTCAAAAATATATGATTACAATCTGTTCGTTTGGCCTGAGGATGTGAAAAGGCGACTTCAAGTTCGTCCATAGCTTCGAGTAGTACACGTTCGCCTTCATTTTGTAGATATTCGAATGACGCTTCCTGCCGTTGACAATATTACAGTTATATCTTTATCTGAATTCTAACAAGGTTCTTCTTACCTTGGTAATAAGATCAGAATGCCGGATTATTGACCGAATGAAAAACCGAAAATCAGTAACTTCTTGTCCCTTGGCAACTTTCGCACGTCCCAAATACAAATGCATTTTCTGATTAGCAGTGGGTAATGCCTCCAAATCGTAAGTTCTCATCCGGTTCAATTCGAGCTGGAATGCACATGCCGGTTCAAGATGGCGATAAATTCGATCTTCTTCGAAATTATCTTTAGCACGATATGTAAAGAATTTGGGAAACTGACGTCTATAATACAAAAATATTGTGAAATTAAGTAGTCTTAGGTGGTTTACTGTCAAAGTACTTTTTCAATGGAGCGAATGTTATCCTTCGCACTCTTCGTTGGAAGAGTTCGTCTCTATGACGGGCACAGAAAGCACCAAACATCTGCGACATCTGATCGTCATCCAAATCTCCGGTGTCACGAATGGCTACGCTCATAATATGAATCGGTTCTGTTGATTTGTCTGAGTAGAAAAAAATAGGGCTTAAATATAAGTTTTTTACCGATATCAAGCGAGTAGCTACTAAATGTATTTGATTTCGAAACTTTGAAAGTACTCCTAAATAAAAAAAACTATCATGTACCATTTCATAGACACTATTGTTAGTTCAGCAATAAACTACACCCTTTATATTTTTTGACCATTACTAATCCTAAATCCATATTTTGACAAGCATTTTAGAATAGGAATTTGAAGTTTTGAGAGAAAAATGGATTTTTTTTTGGAATTGGAATTCTTACCATCATCGGCCTCCGAATTCGATGGTCTACATGTTGCGTCTGACAGCGAGACGTTTATTGAGGTACTAAGGCGACCATCTGAATCAGCAGCATCTACAGCTTCCATTACCTAATCATAACAATGCGATTAACAATAATTTTCATTAACAATGCACAAGAAAATACTTTGCTATTAATAAAAGCTGGAGACGAGAAATCTTCCAACAGATCCAAAATTTCATCAGAGTATTGTTCGAAATGATCAAAGGAATCAAAAGCTGCCATGCATCCTGTCCTCATAAATGATCCTGTTGAAATCTCACTCTCGTTCGAGTCCACGTTTATCCTGAGTTTTAAACTGTCCACAAATGATTAACAAAATTTTCTATCATTAGAGAACCTTACCTATTAGGATGAGCTGACGGAAGCAAGAACTGGAAATGAACCAGAGGCACTTCACCTGATAATTCGAGATGTTGCAGGCATGTCAGTTCGTATGATATATAAGCCCGCCGAACATAGACCTCTAGGGCTGCATTGCAAACGGCTCGGTTGGAATGATAAAAGAAATCATGCAAAATATCAAAAATTGAGGTTTCAGATAAAATAAGTCGTTGGAGGTTTTCTGGATGGAAGTCGTGTCCATACATATCCACGGCCGAAAGGAATATCGATTCCATTTGATTGTGTCGAAGTTCGTATGCAGGTTGGTGTGCCGCAATGAGAACTTGGCGAGATCGCAGTGCTACTCGAGAATGTTCTGCTCTGTTCAAAGATGTCAGTTCACTGAGCGTGGCAGCTAGTTCGTCGGTGAGACCAGGCTCGTTTGCCCATAAATGGTCAATAAGGAGAGTAACTAAGAGATTCTTCTTGGCAACTTGGCTATGAGAGAATATTGTGTTCACAACGGTTTGCATATCGTCCTTGTATTTGTCACGAATGGCTGCCACACATTTATCATAGTGACCATGTTGAAACATAGATTCGACATCATAGTATTGTCGCAGCAGCTCATGTACGGCAGCCTTCATACGTCCTCTAATGCCATTGCGATAACGTTGCACTAATTGTACAATGCCTTGTGTTGTCATGAAGAATACATCGCGATCAGCTCGCTTTTGAAGAGTAGCTGCATGGCTATCGATTACACTTGCTATTTGCTGCGACGGAAATTGAGCTAAAACGCTGGTTATATTACGTTCATACAAGCTCATCAGTTTCCGAATCTTCTTGTCAACGGAATTTGGAATGCGCCCCGATATCGATGCGATAACTTCTTGTAATTCTAAGAGGGGCAGTGAGGGATCCCGCAAACTTTGCATAAACTTTTCAATTACTTCACGGAGGCGCGGAGCGTTGTAGGGATCGGGAAGGCAATAACCAGACAAAGTGTTTTCTAGAATTGCTTTGTAAGTATTATGTACTCTGTTTAGTTTTTCTGGTATAGATGGATTTTCTACTGGCGGGAATGGATTTTTATAAGGCTGTGCTTTTGTCACCAAAGAAGGATCATCAAGTTCCAAGTGACCGATCAATGAGCCAGCATCAAGAACGGCACCAGGTCGTCGGACAAAAGACATAGTTCCCGCTTCCTGAGATGTAAGAGTCATTACCATCTTCATAACTTCGATTTCCGCATAGGGTTGACCTTTGTTTACATGGGCACCTTCCTCGACCAACAAGGTTATCAATTTGCCAGTTGAAGGACTTCGAAGCAACGATGGATCATTTTCCTTTTCAAACACACACGTCTGATTGCCAATAACAATTCTATAGCGATCAACTTCTTCCTTCATGTATGTTGTGTAGCTAGCACCTTCAAAAGAGAGTAGCATACCTCCATCCGAAAGACGATGCACATCGATTTCTTTGAACGAGTTATTCATGAATAGGAAGTAAGAGTTAGCTCCACTCTTGGCTGCTTGCACTTTGTAACGAATTCCATCATTGATCAGTTCAACATCAATTACGTTTGTTAACGTATTCGCAGCTTGAATTTGTCCCCTGGAACATAATGAAGTAGATGGAATATACATTTAAAAGCGAGTTGAATATTGCTTACTTTTCGAGGGAAGTTTGAAAACTAGTAAAAGCCTCTGTAATTTGTCTATCGGCGATATGCAAGGCGCCACACACAACACCCAGAAGAATGTCGGGTTTTTCGGACTGAACGCGTTCGGCAATTAAAGCATCAAGCCAGGCTGTATCAATAGTATTATCCAGAAAGCTGTTAGTTTCCAAAAGTGTTATGAGGTATTCAACAGTTGTGCGGAAATCACCACGAATTGACAGTTCTTTTAAAGCGATTACTAAGTTTCTGTAGATATGAAGCTGTTATTAGGAATTCATAGTATAACTTTCAAAATTACTCTCTAGCCTGCTGACGATTTTCACCCCATGAAAAACAGTGACCGAACTGTGAATCAGCATACTCATGCAAACCGCCAGAAGCAGCTACACTGAAGTAACCCCACACATTCTTACTAGATCGGAAATTCAACTCTTGGACCGTGCCTGAGCTTGGTTTGAAACCTTCGTCGGGATTTTCGGAAGTGATTCGTGCAGCAATCACATGGCCCCATGGCCTCGGTTTATTTGTTGGATTTTCGAAATCGATTAAGGTTGAGCCCCAAGGCGATTCGCCATAAAGCAACCGGATGTCTTTTATTCGGTACAACGGTATACCCATTCCAATCTGTAGAATATTTGTAAGATGGGATTAACTATTTAACGTTAAGACAGTACCTGCAACTGACAAGCTGGTAAATTTACATCAGCCACCATCTCCGTGCATGGATGCTCCACTTGTAAACGTGGATTGAGTTCCAAGAAGAAATATCTACCCTCTGCATCATATAGATATTCCACTGTGCCGGCACTTACATATCCTACCATTTTCGCTAGCCTAACTGCAGCCTTTGCAAAAAATTGATGTGTTTTATTGAAAGCATAGGAATCCAGAAATATCAAACCTTTTCCATGTCTTCGAAAACTTCTGGGTGTGCAACAATAGCTGGAGCCTCTTCTATGATTTTCTGATGTCTGCGCTGGATTGAGCAGTCACGACCAAATAAACTAATGGCGTTACCGTACTGATCAGCTAAAAGTTGAACTTCTAAGTGGCGGGCTCCTCGTGCTAGTTTCATGACAAATATTGGGGAGCCAGGAACCTCAGCTTGCACCTACATATGGTAACAATCAAATTGAAACCACTTATATGTAATGAGATTGATCGTTCAATATACCTGCCGAAATAAGCCTGGAAATTCATCGGCAATATCTACACGCCTAATACCCTTTCCACCGCCACCTTCTGATGCCTTGATCATAACCGGGAAGCCTGTAGAATTCAACAGAAAATATAATTTGTTGACATTTGTTCTTTGTGAAATGTTTGTCCTACCAATTTTACTTGCAGCAGCTAAACCTTGTTCCGCAGATGTCACACAACCACGTCCAAACAATTCGCTTGATATTTTAATTTTCTTCCCGCTATACTGCGCCTTCAGTTCTGATCCCGACCATGGTAACGTTGGAATATCAGCGGTTTGTGCAACAATCGACGAAGCAACTTTATCACCTAATGCCCACATGGCACGGTCAGGCGGACCTAAGAACACTAAGCCTTCCTTGTGTAATAGTTCTGGCAGTTTAGGATTTTCTGATGCGTGACCCCAACCAGCCCAGACAGCCTAAAGTGTGAATAGCAGTTAAAGATTTGATTTTTTTGAGGAGTTTGAGCGAATTCTTACTTGTACTTGCGTCCTGAGTGCGATGTCTACAATCAATTCTACGTTCGCATAGTTATTGTTATTGGAGCCTCCTGGAACTGGAACGTAATGATCAGCCATTTTGATATACTCTGCATTGGCTTTTAAGTCTTCTGGTGTCACCTACGGATATATTAGATTTTTTTTTGAATTTTGTTGTAAACATTGGTTTATCATTCAACTTAACTTTTCATTTTATTTTGATTTTAAAATTTAAAATTAATTTAAACATGGTAGATCTAATCAATATGGTTTTTTCATTTAGTTGCCTATTATACATTTCTAGCTACATTTTATATTAGAGTCTTTAAATTATGGGGGCGGTATAATCAAGCGGTCCATCCAGGAAACGCATTTTTATGTTACGCTACCAGTAAATAAATTTTATTTTAAGTTAAAGACCAATTTTAGGAGCTAGATATATTTATCTTTAGGAGCTAGATATATTTCAATTTCTTGACAGATATCGATATTTTTAGAGTAATCTGCCCTCTTTTTCAGTATCTATCAAAAATAGCAGATCGCCCTCGAAATATCGATTGTTGTCAAGAAATTGGAAAACATCTAACTTCCGAATTAAAAATTGCTCTTTAAATTAAAATATCTAATTTTGAAAGCTAGACAAAATTGGATCAGAATAAGTTAATTAAATTTTAATTGCAATTAAGAGTATATAGTTATAATTTTACACAAGTAAAAAATGATTATCAAATCAAATAAATTTTTTAAATTGTGTTCACGGCCACCACACTTTGTAATTTATGATCAAAACAAAATTCAACAGCCATTAACTGTACTCTCATTTCGTTTTCAACAATGTAAAGAGCAACTTACTTATGTAATGAAAAGTTATGTCCCCATTAAAGATAAGTGATTTGTGAACTTGAACTTTTGTATGAAATGATTACACCTGCTTTAGTTGCTAGAGTTGTGAATGTTTATTGCTGTTTTTTAGCGGCAGCGGCTTAGCTACCAATTTATATGTTACAAGTAGAGTATGGTTTTATTAGCAATGAACGTTGTTTAGCATCGTGGTCTTACTATACTACGCCTATAGAATGTTGGTAAACATTAACATGATACGGATTTATGATGTTTTTTTCGACCAAACACACATTAGCTTCTTGCTTGCATCTGTTTTGATAGTTGATGATGATCATATTGTACATTCACATCTTTGAGTAAGAAGTTGTTTTATTAGTTATTTGTATTAGTTAAATTAGAAGCAAAATAAGTTATATTTACTTATTATTTTCGAAAAAAAAATCAAGCATTAAGTTCGTAAGTCACTATATATATACGAAGAAAGCAAAGCACACTATTTGTATTTTATAGCTTTTGTCTAACTAGTAAATCTTTTTGACATCTTAGCAGCGGTCTTTCAAATATCTTGATTAGAATAGGAAGTAGTGATGAACGAATGATTCTTTTAAATGAGCTAGTACAGGTGCACTCACTCTTTCTTCTGAACCTCTCTTTCAGATTCATTCGAAATAACTATTTAGTAGTCAGAACTGCTGCCGTTTTGTGTGCTGGCTACATGTAACTACTTTAATTTTTTCAACTAACTCACTCCTTCACTAGCCCGGAGCCAGTTGACATCAAGTCCACCCAATTTTCCTTTGTGCGAAAAGTAATTAAACAATACGCTCACTACACAAAGCAACACAGAGGTCAACCAAGCTTTACCATCATAGCTCTGTGTAATGTGCTGCTTTTAATGCGCATTCAATGCCTCCTTGGCCTCACGAGATACTGCATACATATTTTGACTACGCAAACTAGTGAGCACGGAATCACAGCATCGATGGATATGCTAAAGATAAGTATCTGTGATGAGCTGATGTAAGACCAGTGCACTATTGGTAGTGTTTCTCGATGATGGCCAAGTACTGAGTGGTAAGTGGTTTCGATCGAATGACATGTGTGAAAGAAGCCTTCCAAAAATGAATGAAAGAAGACTTCCGTGAATGAAAGAAGACTTTCGTGAATGAAAGAAGACTTCCGTACGGCCAAAAGGAATAGAGAATACATCAGATGATCGCTTAAGATGACTTGATTCACTTATCTGGGAACCAAGATCAGACCAAATAATGCCTTGACAAAGGTTGAAAAAAAAACACTCATTGAGGAACAGTCTATGTGATTCGAAAGAGGATATTTGAAAGAAGAACAAATAAGAAGAATAGGAACAATGATGTAGGTTGAATTTAAAAATAATAGTGACTAAATAAAAAATAAAAACAGGTAGCAATATTGGTAAACATATACGAAGTACGCAAAGCAGAGCCCGTAACCTTAGAGGTCCTGATCGTGATATACATGAACATCAAATTTTAATTGAAATCAAATACCACGCTAAGGTCTCCTAAATGCTGGGCAGCAGGCAAGAGAATATTAGACAATGAATAAGAAAATAAATGAGAAGCATTTTCGTATGAGAATGACAGTTGCTTAGAGGTAAGAAGTTGTTTTGGTACCAGTGGTTAAAGGCGAAAAAATCAGCCTAAAACTGATGATAATCATCCGTAGATTTGATTGTCGTTTATAATTTTAAGTCATTCGAATATAAAAGACAGGAGAAAAAATCGAATATAATGGCAATTTGAGGGACCTATGATCGATTCTTGTGGAGTTGAAAATGTGGGAAAGAAAGGAAGAGAAATAAAACCGTTTAAGTGGACTTTGCAGGGACGACTATGAAGATAGAAGGAAAACCAGGAGAGAAGGGAACCAAATATACTGAGCCCTTCAAATTCAGGGGTTCACAGATTCACAAGCCTTCGAGCAGCCCAGTATAAGTTATCGAATTAACATTGGAATTAAAGGCTGAAGCGCCGAAATTATTGAAAACCATATGGTTTGTCGTTGTGGAGCAGCCCTTGTTGATATCATGTTTGGGAACAAGAAGAGGTTTTAAATAAGGATAAACTCTATTGTAAACAAGGCATTCAAGGAGTTTAGTAAAATAACAGAGCAGGGGATATGGGGCGATAGTTGAAAACGGTGGATGGATTACTAGGTTTCAAAATTGGGAAGATATTTCCGGCTTTCGATAATGAATGGATTTTATTATATATATTATGGAAACCTAATTTTCGCAGGGATAGTAAAAGGCATTCAGAAAGAAGATGAAAGGAATTGCACCGGGGCATTTGGAATATCAACAGGACCGGAACTAGTATTAGAATCGCAGGTATGATAGAAACTGATTGAAGCCTCGATGCTCAAAAAGTAAACACGCATTACTTGCCTGAGTGTTCTTTTGTTTCAAAGCATAAACTATCGAACTCCTGAAGATCAGTGAGAGGGCCTGCGTTTTTCAGCTTTTACAAGCTTTTTTTTTTTGGCTTTTAGAAACTTTAAAAGTGAACCATGGAACATCATTCGGTTTGATCTTATCCGCTGGAAAAAAAACTAAAAAAAAATGTTGCAGCGTTTTGAGAATATGATCGCTGCAGTTTTTACGAGCTTTTTTTTTAGCTTTTAGAAACTTTAAAAGTGAACCATGGAACATCATTCGGTTTGATCTTATCCGCTGAAAAAAAAAAAACTAAAAAAAAAATGTTGCAGCGTTTTGAGAATATTATCGCTGCAGTATGAGACAATAAACACAAGAACACAAGCAGTAATAACAGAATCTAATTAAGATTAAGACGTTAAGACCCAACAGAAAAATATAATTTTTTACACACCACTGTATTATGGCGTAAATTGAATATGCGATTTCTGGACAAAAAAAAAATACATTTGACGTTAAAAAAGCATATCATGGACACATTCATTTGTTTATTAAGTCTGCCATATATAATATACGGACGAAAGACTTGAAAACATCAAATCTACTAAATATAGGATTCTTCTATTTGAATTTAGACTCAAAGTTTTCTCCAAAATGTGCAGTAAAAATTTACAAAAAACAATTATCAGCTCCAAAAATTAAACAAAAATACTTACCATTACAACGAATCGAACCGAACGCTCATTTTTAAACATTTCATATGACCATCTTCTGATTGATCGCATACATTTCACAGCCGCAATACCATTGTTGGCAATTAAAACTTTGTTGATGACACGTGTTCCACCGAATCGCTTTACAAATTCTTCCGTTGTTGCTATTACGAAATCTCGCTCTTGATGTCGCTCCATACCGAGGCCAGTGCCTCGGGACATACTAGGCCTAAAAAGAGACAAAAATGAAATGTGTTTAATCCTAACTGTCGTGTAAATAAGTATAATTTAAATACAAATAAGTGTAATTTAAACAATTTATCTAGAAATATTTTTTCAAATAACTGATCGAAATTTTATTAGATAAAATTATTATTCTTTGGCACTTAACCATTGGAAGAAATTACGCTTACAATATTTTTTCGCGTATCCCTAATTCGAATATTTCGCAACATGCTAAATTATGATAGTCAAAAATGTAGTTAATATTCACCCGAATGTTTACTTTTTTATCGTTTGAGAAAATATGTACAAAAATACTCCCACTTCAACCCAAAACACTCCACAAATCTGTACTGAAAGTTTTCTGTTAGGCAGTTTGATTTTTTCGAATTGTCAAGTATCGGCTGTTAAATGATGGTTCATGAATTATTTCCTAGATTGGATGCATGCATTATTAATTACTTAAAGTTGACAATGACGAGCAATAAGTTTCTTTTCCGATATTTTATCGATTGAGAAATTACATTTGACATTTTAAAGGGAACTATTGGAGGTTCAATTTATTTATGATTTGTTATAGATAAGTTGCTTGAGTGAAAATTACAGTGTTGGTTTGCTGAGGTTGTTCAAGTTTGATTAAGACATATTTCAAAATAAAGATAATAATTGATAGCAAAAATTGAAGATAATAATTGAAAATTATTTTCACTCGGATGTTTTGACAAAATTAGCATGGGCAGTAAAGTATGATTTGTCAGTGCAGTTTATTAATGGTTTAAATTAAATTAATTCAAAGGATACATTTGTCTATATACAAATAGGTCCAGTTCTACAAGTCTTTCAACAAAATTAAGTTAGCGAAATTAATTTTGAATTAATCTCAAATGTGAATATGATAACATTTTGGAAACTTTTAACGCTATGTGTGCGCTAGGTGCCTATAATAAGATCGAGAAAATTTGAAAATTTTTGAATTGCGACAACTTTTGACAGGGCTATCAGGTCTTTATGAAACTTACAGGACATATCTATGTTACTAAGTTGTATGCTTATGCAGTTTTAAATCATCCGCTTTCGACTAAAGAAGCTGGTCTGTCAGAAAGCGTAGCAGCAAGGAAATCTTTTCTTCGGCCTGAATTTATGGAAAAAACTTTTGTGCTGGACGAAGGCGCTCAAAGATTGGACTTTGGATCAATGGAAAAAAGTCCTTTGGACTGACGAGTCCAAATTTGAAATCTTCGGATCTAACGTGCGTGTGTTTGTTCTTCGACGTACCGGAGAGCGGATGAGGAAACGTCATAGTATGTGGATGTTTGTGTTGTGACCTCGTGAGAAATAAAGAAAGGTTAGCAAAGGAAGGATACAAAAAGATATTAGAGGAGCATGCTATGCCACCAGGAATTAGACTTTTAGGTGAAGGATTCATTTTTCAAGACGACAATGATCCGAAGCACTCATCCTATCTGTGCAGATCATTCTTGGATGAACTGGAAACGAACTATGTACTAAAACACGGATCTACCTCCTATCGAACTTTTGTGAGACGAGCTTGTAGCAAAGCCAAAGCTGTGTCATACAAGTAAAGAAGACTCCTGGGAAAAACTTCTTCGATGTTGGAGCGAGATCACACCAGAAACTTTGGAGAAATTATTGACCTTAATCTGCATCTGCGAAATCGAGACAAATATTTCTGGCCTATTAACAGATCTCCACGCATTCACAAACAACTGATGATGGGATGAGTAGCACGTTTTCGAGTTTAAAAAACGTTATCGTCATTTTTAAACTAACTTTTGGTAGATGCAGCAAGTAAATGACAATTGATGCTGGTTGAAATTCTACATAGAAATTTGATTTTATTTCGGATACAACTGCCTAGGAGCAAATATGTCCCGAATAGCTCATTCACATGATGACAACATTGAAGGCGTTGGTTTCGTGGATACAGCGGCAAGAATAAGCGTTGCCGGTTCACAGCTGTATCATCAGCTAAAACAGAGTGGCTGCAGCTTCCAAACACAAAACACTTGTGTCATCTTGGCAGATGGCGTAAGGCAACAGAAAGACGTGCTCTTAACAAGAGTGGATGTTAAGATCAATGGGAAAATCATTCAGTTAACATTTATGATTCTTCTAGATTCAAGGGACAATGGTACACTTCTAGGAGTGGACAACACGCAAACATGGTATTGAATGTGCCGCAGCGCTATTGGTTCTTTGGGCAGAACCCAAAGGAGAAATTCGATCTATTGCAGCATGAAGACATAGACCCAACTCAAGCAGTGCACATCACTTCTCGACCAGGGACGCCAGAATTAGCTGGACTGTCTGACATCACGTACGTGCCAAGACCGGTCAGCCCGCTCCCCAGTACACCAAAGCGTGCGATGAAGATGGCCAGGATTTGTGACGACATCGATGTTGCAGAAATCAACGTCGTTCCTTTATCATTAAGAGATGATGAAGCGCCAGAAGCTTTCAACGAGCTCAAACGTCGCTTGACCAGTTCTCCAATTTTAAAACAAGCCGATGAGACGAAGCCTTATACCCTTCGAACAGATGCTAGCGACTACGCCCTTGGAGCTGCTTTAATGCAAGGGGAGGGAACCGACGAAAGACCTGTTGAATATGCAAGTCGTTTTTTGACCTCTGCCGAGCGAAATTACACCAGGAAGAGAGGACGCCCTCGAAAACATAAGTCAGCTCTAACGCCAACCTAACTGCCTTCTCGTCGGGACGACTATCGGAGTCAGAAGGGGAGATTATAACAACAGCCCAGCGGTTCTTCCCCAACACACCCATATTCATCAGACGGCATGTTCTCCAAGGAACATTTTCAAATAAATAGAACTGTAGCGATCATGGAACGGCAGACAAGTTTGGTGGTGATAATAGACAGGGAGCACTCTAGGGTCCCCTAAATAAATCATAAAAATTAAACCTGATCTTTTTTTTACTTTTGTAGCATTAACGCTATAATGTTCAAATTTGCGCGCCAAGCTAACGCTTTCCCGACGAGCAATTAATCTATGCATGCTACTCATCATCAGTTGTTTGTGAATGCGTGGGGATCAGTTAATAGACGAGAAATTTTGTTTCGATTTTCCAAATGCAGATAAGCAAATGACAATTGATGCCGCTTCTACGTAAGGATTTGATTCTGTTTCAAACTATATAACATGCTTTTCCTTTGTATATTATTTTTAACGCTCTTTTCATGCGAAAACTGCCTTGTCTTAATTCTGTCCATGACGTGCTAACTATCATGATTCTGAAGAGGAAAGATTTGCTTATTCCTTACGTACGATTGTTTCGTTGGGATTATTTAATTAGGATTATGTTAACGATGTGACGTCAATACTTTTTTTTTATTTCATTTAAATCATATTAAAAAGTTTTCACGTGAGCTTGATCCACTCAGTAACAAGAAATAAATGTTAATGGCATTGGAGCTTCGTAATAAACGTTTGCATTGTCGGAATTTACACGCGTTAATTCAATATGAAAAATTCAACTAAACTCGATTACTCCCCATAGATGTTACCGATAGATGTCTGGTTAGTATGTTTTTGTGGTCATGTGTTTGTTTTTGAGGATATTTTCTATTTGTTTGCTTGTTTATCGTCATCGTGTTCGTTTCTCGTCTATTTTCTCTATGTTTTTCAGTATCATTCTTCGATTTTTTGCCCCTGCTACCACTAGAGTACGAGCAGGGATCGAACATTAAAAAATAGATTACAAACAAGTACATAAAATACACGAGAAAACAACACAGGGAAGATTAACAAACAAACAAAAGACACCCTCAAAAACAAATATACCAGCCAGACATCTATCGGTAAAATTGTATATCGGCTATGGGAAACACGTAGTCGAGTTTTACCAATAATTCTTCTCGACTTTCTTTTAAGGTGATGTTAGTGTTTGCATAGATCAACTCAATACTCGGTCCGGTGCGTTCTGTTACTCGTATTCTTTCAAACTCTTTGAGAATCGCCTGTCATTTATGCATTTTGGTAGCAGCCAGCAGTACAAATCAGTAAAATTGGTACGAAATTGTCGCAAATTATTCTAAAATGTTCACATATCTAGGTCTTTTGACTTTTGGCTTCCGCCTCACCTCTTCCTTCCAAAAAACTCAAGTTGAATCGTATCTTGTAAATGCCCAACCTTTACATAAATATGTCCAAAAATAATCTGACTTTCTCCACGAAAGTTACTTTAAGCAAAAGATTTTGCTGACGCAGACTGTAAGTTCGTCTTCAAACTCAACAACCTTCAAACACTAGTTTAATCCACATGTGTATTCGTCAAAAATACATATGAGTTTATTCTTAACATGCTTAAGATTCCTATTCCAATCTGCAACTCTGAAAAAACTGTTCTGGTTTACGAATTAATATTCTGAAAAACACCGTTGCATACATACAGATGTTGATAATGTCCACTCTACAATTATTGTTCGCATTAAAGAATACGTGTTTCGCTATAAGACACTTTTATGGGTTTGCGCATTAAGCAAAACTTCTCAAGGCAATATCACAAAAACGAAAGTTAAAACTTTTGCTTTTCAAAACAGTTTGATTACGACGATAAAATCATCATGTGTGTAACAAGTAAATGTAATCGTTGTTTACAAAATTTCGCCAAAATTACGACTGTCTGTTATACTTTAGAACATTTGGCTACTATGAAATTACCTGCCAGTGAAGCATATTCTCAATTCCTTTTACTTAATCGCAATCTTTTTTGCAATTGACAATTTGACAAGAAATACAACAAAAGATCTGAGCTTTTTCATATGTTACTTAAAGTAAGATGTAAATATAAATTCAAAACATCTGAGTGCAAGTAAAGTGGTCGTAAGTAAGTAAAGGCTGCAAGGTCAAAAAAAAACAAGAATAAACAAGTAGGTATTTCAGCGCAGCAAATATATTAAAAGTTGTATTCGATTTCCAATAATTTAATCCAGTTATTTTTCTACTCACTATGATCACCTTCAATCTCATAAATGTTTAAATGGTGCAAGATATTTCAAAGTAAAATAATTTTTTTTTAAATAAAAAGTGAAATTAGTGGTCCTGGTCATCACGAAATTTTATGCACACAGAATCAATCCGAGAAAAAACCAAACATACTGAATGAATCGGAGCAGAGTTAAAGTGGAGTGCAGGTAAAAAGATCCCAGAACTGTCACACTAACTATTGCAAAAGAAAATAAGAATCCGCCGAACAAATATCCTAGAACGTTCTCGTCGTGGCTCTCTGTATCGATGTTTTTTCCAAATATCGTGCTGACGTAACAGCCTTGGAAAGCAACTGGCATTTTGAGAAAGAGGAACTAAAATATCTATTACAACTGCTGTCTAAAGAACCAAATGCTCCGTACAGTGCTAATCAGTGAAAAAATAAAAACTCTGATCATCGGCATTACAGCAATTAATAAATTAAAGGATCTGCAGCCTGCGCGCACCGCTGATGATAATGACATTTTATATGAAGAAGTGAAGCGCTCCCTTGATGGATGCTCCAGATAGGTTAAACTTGTATTGAGTGATTTCAATAGCAAAATAGAGAAAGATCCCATGTACAGGCAATATGTTGGCTCGAATGACCTGCACAATAATACCAATGGTAGTAGATTGCAGACCATTCAGTTGGTAAAATAGTCGTTGGGAGTACGTAGTTTACGCTGACAGATATCCACAAAGTCACCTGGGTATCTCCAGATGGGCGCACTTTCAACCAAATAGGCCATGTGTTGATAGATCGCCATCACTTTAGTAACCTCTTAAAGGTGCGAATATATTAGGGAGCCAATATCGACTCGAAAGACTATTTTTTTGGTGCAATGCTCCTGATTGTAAGTGTTGTACGCCTGATTGTAAGTGTTTGAGGTCAAATACCTACAATCAGACGACAAACAAACTGAACGATGCTGACATTTGATATACCTATCTGTCGGCCGCAATGTTTGCTGATTCGAGTAGTCTTGGAGTTGAAGCTCATGTGAGCCGCGTTTGGTATAACCTCAAAGACGCTATCATGGTACGGCCACAAACAATTTAGGCCCCGGTCGTAGAAAAAGTTAGGCCCCGGTCAGCAAACTAGCTACTGAGCGTAAGAATGCTGCGTATTGAGCAATGCAGCAATCTCAAAGAACGCGGATACAAGCGGAAACTCATCATAATCTGTAAAGAGTGGAGAAACAGATTCACTGAGCCAAAAAGAGAGCCAGGGAAGAAAAACTGATTCATGAGCTTGAGCAATCAATACAGGCACCATATGCAACAGGCACGGAAGTTTTGCCTGCAAATAAGCACGATGTTTCAGTAGGCAGACGGCTGCTGAATTTGCAAAGATAAGATGGTAATCTGATTTCCGATCAGTCGGGAATATTGGAGTGACGTGTTCAGTACTTTGATGAACTGCTATCATTTTAAGCCATATAGCCCCATTTCAGAGAGTCTTTAAAATAATCGACCCATATCAGCATAAAATAATCGGTCAATATCAGCGAGGCATCACACCAGGCAAGTCAGATACAGAAAAGATTTCCTTTCTGTGCGAGTCGGTGGAAATGATTTTAGAATACAACCTGAAGCTATCCCATCTTTTCATCGATTTCAAAGCCGCCTGCGCTAGCGTAGTCAAAGTAAAGCCTTACACGCCCATGAGAGAGTTCGATACCACAGCCAAACTGATAAGACTGACAATGCTGACCAGAATAAATGTGCAAATCGTGTTCTTTCCAGTCCTCGTGTATTCTTCGAAAGCATGAGTTTTTAGCGAGAATAATTACGATATCTTATCCGCAATCGAGAGGAGGATCATAAGGATACTATCCCATAACGAAATATATTAGCGATATCGTGACGGTGAGGTTACTGATAAGATTAGGACATTTAGCTCGCACAAGCGAGGCAGATCCCCTTGGAATGTCTATGGGGGCAGAATTATTGGTAAGAAATGTCCTGTATTCGGTGGGGCTATGGCATAGGCCAAGACACCAAAGAAATGGTACGGATATCGAAGTGGGCTACGGCGGCGCAAAATCGGGACGTCTGGAGGTCTAGACCGGACTATCGGTTGTTGCGCCTTCAATAATAAATCAAGGGTTTTATGGCAGTGATGTCATCTTGATGGTGTTGAATATGAATTACTTAAGCAAATGCGCGTATTAGAGGATTGAGAGGTTGAGCTCTGCCTTTACACAGTCGGCTGCGGTAGATGTAGGAAAGGGTGAAGAGTGTAAGATTTTCTGAGTCGCACGAATTTTTTTGCTCCGGGTCAAGAAGTCTGCATTCGGAATTTCGTGCTTAGGAGTGACCGATTTCCTGTTAAGTTTGCACCGATATTCTTTAAGGTTTTTGACGTAGGAAGCTGAGCGAAATGACCTACGATTGAAACGGGAAAATTATGGATGTCTATCATGCCAAGAACATACTTACTTCGTGGGCGGTTTTCTTAAATTCTGTTTAACTCAACTTTTTTTCTTCTTTTCTGCCTTTTTTCCTTTTACCCGGCATTTCGAAACTCTTCTTAGAAGGGGTCGTCCCCACGAATATTGTGGGGATGATTAATTTAAATGGGATAGGTACTGATCTTCTGATCTCTGGTCTGAAATCAAGTAAGCAATCGAATTGCGCCTGTGTTATTATCGCTTTGAGTTAATTCTGACAATTCAGCACTACATTTACACGATTTGCCGTAGCGACCTATCACGAAATTGTTTAAAGTATTCACAAACAAGTCAAATTTATTTCCCAAATAGGCTACAAAATAAAATTTGATCTACTATCCAATTTCTGTTTTCTTCGAATTTGGATAGTAGCCTTGAAGACTTCAATTTTCAATGCGAATTTAAATTTCCTAAACACTTGTAGTGTCGGAAATTGCGAAGATGTTGGAGCTTGAACTGGGGAATACGTCCAACGTCTGTGAAAGATCAAGATTTTATGAATTTTGCGTTTGCGTGAAAAAATATCAGTTTTGAGCATAGATATGAGAGAAAATGGATCGGAAATCTGCCAAGATATGCATTCAAAGCACAGTTTACCAATTCATATCAAAGCACATGTAAGTTTGACATTTCAGATCAACTTTTGCCGCACGCCCTCTCACTCCAATCTGCACATCGCCGCATTTTTTTGAGTTAAAGAGCTAGTTTCTTTGAGCTTTTGGGTTGTACGGTGGGAGCGGGTGGTAGGAGTGCGTCACGCTTTCATTGAGCGAAAAAGCAGCGTTGCATGTGTATTAGAATTGTTGAATCTCATATGGGTACACTGATAGGCCATTTCGTATTCATTTCTTCTATGTGTATGGTTTTACGTTGCAGCTGTAGAAAGAAAATGTTTATCAATCGACGGTAAAAAACTCAAAGCAGAATTACTTATAAGCCGAACTAAACAATTTATTTACAAGAAGGTAATGAAGGGCCATACTTCATACTTGAGCCAAGCGTTGTAATGCCAAAGTTGAAAATTAACCTTTGAAGCGAATGCTTAGCTGTGGCGGTAGGGAGACACATATGGGAGGAGCCGATTACAATTAATTCTGCTATTCTTAAAGGGTCACACTTATATCTTGTGAAGTGAAGATTTGGCCCAGTCACTGCTACAACTATGAAGTTTTTATTAATTAGTGGAGTCCTGGTATTATGCCCAGTCGCCGGCTATTATGACGACACAAGACGAACAAACACGAACAAACATGAGGACACGGCGGGATTCGAACCCGCGGCCAGTAGATGGCTTTTTTGGACTGGCACCTTAGCGACATCTCTAATAAAATTTCTAGATTTAATAGATACTCTTGGCAGAAAAAGTTTGCGTACACACCCAACACATCCACCATATCTATAAAAAAAACATCGTTTCTAACATTTATTCCGAAATATTTTTTCCCTATTTTTCACTACTTCATTTCAACATAAAACAAAACAAAAATGAGAATTACTGTACTCTTAAACAACGGTAAAATACTCTTAACACTAAACCTACCGACAGTTGTTGTATACCTATTCCTACCACGCTCGGTCAAATTGACCGGTAATTAAAGATTTTTCGATTTTGACTTTTAACGCAGATAATGGTTGATTTATTACTGAATATAAAGTAAAATAGAGAATTCTCATGAAATTTCGTTTAAATTTATTTTTATATAATTTCATTTATAAACTTAAGAAACTAAAACTTCATTTTCCCATACAAGAAGCCAACCTAAAAATTATTCCTATCAAAAATGATATATGTAAAAAAAATACAGCTTTTATTCTTATTGATAAACATTTATCTTATTCGGTTTCACTGCATTTAATACATATCATTTTATTATGAAATGTACATTTGCCGCACACAAATTTTTCACACTTTGAAAAGATTTTCGTAGTTTTATTATCTCTACAAAATTTAATTAGGCAAGTTTTGCGTCCGAAAGAATATGAGTTTGTGGACGATGTTAGTGAAGTTTTTCCTGCCCGTAATTTTTCATGTGAAGCACCAAGCTCTGAAGCTAATTGGAATAAAAATGCCTGCCTCGACATTTAGTTCCGTAGTTTTCTATACAAAACCCAGGCATTTATTCCAGCTAAATCCAATATGTTGAAAAAAACCTGAACCTACAACTTTTCAACTTCACACTGTATTTCCTTGGCATCTGGTCCGCCACATCTACACCAAATGTTGTACCATTATAAAGCCTAATTGTTTCCGGTATGCTTTTGTAACTTTTTTCGATTTCTATTGACTTATGCAAGGAACTTCAGGTAATAACTTTTTTTGGTTTACTTTTATACACTGTAATGTGCCAAATAGATATTGGCCGAGCCCAGGCGAGCCGAGTGTGTGGGCGGTCCAGACGATCGACTTTGGCAGGTGTCACAGGCGCTCGTGCCACATCCGATCGGAATGGATGTTGAGCACGAGCCAAGGCGATTCGTGACGAGCTGTCAAATGCCGTCCACATGTTGGCGGCCTCGTCTGACTTCGGCTCGCCTGGTCTCGGCCAATATCTATTTGCTACATAAGAGTAATGTCATTTGATTTATACAATTTGCTTGAAAACCGAGACATTTTATCTTTTCATTCTATGGCTAACTTTGATGTGCCAAATAGATATTGGCCGAGCCCAGGCGAGCCGAGTGTGTGGGCGGTCCAGACGAGCGACTTTGACAGGTGTCACAGGCGCTCGTGCCACATCCGATCGGAATGGATATTGAGCACGAGCCAAGGCGATTCGGACGAGCTGTCAAATGCCGTCCACATGTTGGCGGCCTCGTCTGACTTCGGCTCGCCTGGCCTCGGCCAATATCTATTTGCTACATAACAATTCTCTTTTATTTCCACGGATTGTCTCAACAATTGTGGTTTTTTGTAAGTAGCTTTTTGGCTAATGATACACTCGTGAAAAAATTATCTGTTGTTACGTTCCTTCAGAACAATGAACTCCCCAAGTGGAATTGAATAATCTCTTCTTTCATCCCTTCCCAAATAAGGAAAACCATTTATTATATACTTGCTATTGACATCACACGCCAACCAGAATTTTATTAGAAATTTATCTGGCTTGTTTGGCATATATTGCATAAATCTGCACCTAGTCTTTGACGGAACAACTGCTCATCAACTGTAATGCATCTACCAGGTTTATAACAGTTTTGTGAATTCTCAATAAATCGATCCCATATTGCAGATATCATAGCAAATTTATCAGTTTGTAAACGCTGGCTTCTTTCGCTTTTCTTATCAAATTGTAAGAATCTCATTATTTCAGTAATATAGCATATCGCACAGCCATAAATGCATTTAGTTTTGTTGCATTTAGCTTCCACTTTGTCCCCAACACCCTAAATGTTTCTTCTTCTGTACTTTTTATAATATGATGCATTATACGGTCATCTATGATAAGAGAGAATGCCGTCTTTAGTTTTCCTTTCATTATATGTCGTTTAGCATATCCTGTTGGAACTGACACATCCTTAAAAGTAGTATGCGCTGGTGGCCTTCCAGGTTTGATACTTCCGGCTATTTCTTCCCAAACAGTTCCATCGACCGCAGTTTCGATGCATTGGTCTTCTATATATGTCTCACTTTCGAATGTCGATAAAAAATCTCGTTCTTTTCTGACCTGGACGCTTATTTATAATATTCTCCTCTTTATTTTCGCTGTTTGACTCCAATTCACTTGTTGTAAATAGCGCTTTATCTGTTTCCATGTATTGATCAGTTTCAGAAATTTCTTATTCATCATACACTGAACACGCTTCTTCTATGTCAGTTATTTTTTCTAAGTACTTTGTAACTTTGAAACGCTTCGACATTTTGACGGAAAATATTCACCACAAAATATTACACTATTATATATTATACCCAAGTTTGGATACTTTACTTAATCTTTTTCATACACGCAATCGTAACCAAATCACATAAAAACGCGTTAGAACTGCTCTAGTTGAGATTGTACTTGATACTAAAAGTATTTTCTCCAGCGGTCAAATTGACCGGCAGTGGTAGGTAGCGCACAAGACAAATTTTTCTTGGAAATAGGGAAATACAATTTGAAGCCAGTACTGCAGAATATATTGTATGCATATTTTAAGAAAAGTCATATAGTTTGATAACCATATTATAACGTTTAAATATGCGTAAATTTTACTAAAGTTTGCTACCGGTCAAATTGACCGGTGCTGGTAGGTTTAGTGTTAAACGAAAAATAGTCTGAAATTCCAGGAATAAAAAGTCTGCGTTCAAAGCGTATAAAAAGAAGTCAAAGTCTCTGAGTTGCAGTTAAATCATTAATAACAATAAAGTTTTTGTAGGTAAGTTAATTTACGTGTTTTTATCTAAGATTTGCGTTAAAAATAATTGCTAAAAAACGTTAAGTAAGAGATGTCTAATAAAGGAAAGGGAATTGAATTTGGGTCGGTAGCTTAGCTGGCTAACGCGTCAGTCCGAAGCAGCGACCTACTGCCCGCGGGTTCGAATCCCGCCGTGCCTATGGCTGTATTTGTTCGTCTTGTGTTGTCTTAACAGTCGACGACTGGGCATAAGACCAGCGCTCCATTAATTAAGTGCCACATTAAAGCTTTAGTAGCGACTAGGCATAACACTAGCGCTTTAGAAAATAAGAAATAAATGTGGGACTTAAAATAATAATGAAATAATTGATATCGGCTTCTCCCATATGTGTCTCTCTACCGCCATCGCTAAGCTTTCGCTTCAAAGGGCAATCCCTTGAGCTTTGGCATTATCATAGAAAAAAAAGGGAAATTATCGTGGATTTGTGGAAAAAAGGTACGTCAAATCGTGAAATAGGTGCAATAGTCAGCAGAAGTCATTCATCTGTCCAACGAATCGTAAATAACTTCAAAAACACAGGAGTTTAGGTTTCAAACCCCAGATCTGGCCGTCCTCCAAAATTGAGCCCTCATGAAACTCGGAGTTTGCTCCGAACGATAAAGGCTAATCCTAGATTAACTGCAGCTGATATGGCAAAGGACATCAAAGCAAAGTACCGCAAGTCTATTTCTGATGATGGTGTTCGTAAAATTCTTAGGAAATATGGGTATCACGGACGCGTTGCCTGTCGAAAGTCATTTATAACAACAGTAAACAGCCTCCAAGCGGCTGGCGTTTGTTAAGGAACACATAAATAAGCCAAAAGAATTTTGGAAACAAGTTATTTTCTCGGATAAAAATAAATTTTGTATTTTTGGAATCAAAGGTCGGAAGATTGTATGGAGAAAAACTGCCGCGACCTTCGACGTAAAAAAATCTCTGTCCAACAGTAAAGCACGGTGGTGGCGGTGTTATGATATGGGGGTGTATGGCTAGTGGAGGAGTAGGAAAAATGGAGTTTATTGAAAGCATTATGAATAAAATAGACTACCTTAATATTCTCAAGCGCAATTTGAAGAAAAGTGCAGTACATTAGGGATTAAGCGACAACTTTTACTTCCAAGAAGACAACGACCCTAAGCACACTGCGGAGGTAGTAAGACTCTGGTCGCTGTATAATGCCCAAAATCAGCTTCGTACACCGCCCCAATCTCCTGAACTGAATCCAATAGAGCATTTGTGGCATCACTTGGAACAAAGGATTCGAGCGCACACAATAACGTCGAAGGTAATGCTCAAGGAAGTCCTGATCCAGGAGTGGAATTCAATAACCCCAGAGTTCACTAAGAAGCTGGTAGATTCCATGCAAAAACGGTTGTGGGAAGTAATAAAGAGACGAGGATATCCCACAAGCTATTAACGAGGAAAACAATTTTTTTTTATTTTCAAAAGAAATATTTGTATGCAGACTTTTTATTGTTGGAATTCAGGATTTGTTTTGGTTTTTAAATTTTAATATTTTTATGGAGTACAATAATCATCATTTTTGTTTTGTTTTATGTTTCTGATGAACCCATGAAAAAAAAGAAAACAAATTATTATGAAATAAATTACTTAAAACGATGTTTTTTATAGATATGTTGGATGTGTTGAGTGTGTACGCAGACTTTTTCTGCCGAGTGTATATTTTATCTAGTATTAAGCCTTTCTAGTATTATATTGAGTATTAGCATTTTTCAGATTTTAATTTTCGTATATTTATTAGCTGATTATTATTAACTTGCCTAGATTCTTAAATATGCATTTACATTTTGCAAACGTTGGTCTTTTTCTAAATATTTTAGCAAAAACTAAGCTCAAAATAAACACAATCGAATGCATTTGTTAATCAATTGCCAATTGTAATTTTGGACCTATTGCGATTCACTAAATTAATTTTTCTCCCAAAACCTGCTCTGAGAATTTTCAAAGAAGTCTCATCACTGCGTGGATATATATTTTTATTCTGTTGTAAATTAATTCGCATAATATTTTCTGGTTGCTCTAAACCAGTTTACTTTTTCATGCAAATTTTTCTACCGTGGAAATCATTTGTTGAATTCCAAATGGAACGAATCGGAAATCTTTAAAAATAAATCTTAAGAGAATATCGCTTATAAGCATGTTCCAATAATAGTGGCTGTTTATTTGTTTGACCACACCATTGACATAAAACTTAATTTGTAATTTACATGCCATATGTGATAGATAATTAAATGTAATTATATTCATCGAAAGCTAAACTTCTAATTATATGTCTTTAGAATAATTGCGTTTCAAATAAGCGGACTTCGCATGCAGGTATAAAGCATCGTAGTTGCATGTATAGTGTGCAGCACATGGTTCGATGCAAATAGAATTATCTGCAGTTCCCCAGCCAAATTTTCAAAGTTTGCATACTTATTCCCGCAGAGTGTGTCAACAAATATGTAGTTGCTGTCATAAATCAATAGGCGCCTGAATTAGGGAAGAATTCCACTTCGATTCTTAAATTCTGCGTTCTCTCTTTGAGCGACATGCATCTGATTTTTAGCTATCTAGCCAAAAACTTTGCGCTTAAAAGATTTTTGCTTGCTTTTCTCAGTGCAATAGTGCCGTCTAAAGAAGTGTATTACGTAGCGGTAAATAAATTTCAAAACTAAAGTTTTGATTTAGTGCGACAAAAGTTGAAAAAATTGACATTTTGTATCAAAATCACTTTTCCAAACGAAAAATTGCGTGGAAGCTAAAAAAAAGGTGAACAATTAGATATAGATATAGCTTGATATAGCTTGCAAAGCTATATACGAGTGTTATAACCCCCCTATATTATAGGCCCTAAAAAAAAATAAT
This sequence comes from Nemotelus pantherinus, assembly GCA_963978885.1. Taxonomy (NCBI): domain Eukaryota; kingdom Metazoa; phylum Arthropoda; class Insecta; order Diptera; family Stratiomyidae; genus Nemotelus; species Nemotelus pantherinus. Next base: position 207,568,212 of record OZ022264.1, on the reverse strand, counting down.
GTTTCACGGACGGCCGAATTCGAACCATAGATTCCAACAGGATTTATGAACCGATGCTTTACCCACTAAGCTACTCGAGCGTATTCAATTCGCAGTGTTATACATCGCACTTTAATGCTATGTGTAGGAGTTGAGACAATGTATTTACCGGAAAGTTCCATAATGCATGGAAATTTTCGCTATGAAGCAAGAAACAGTTTTTCGTATGGCCCTTGTAGCTATGTTTTACAGTTCAGAGCACAATGTGCATAGCAAATGCGACCATATGTCTCACACTATGGCGCTAGGGGTTATATTTAATGACTCAGATTACTACGTACATAGTTTATGCGACTATAAATGACTTCTAGTCGCATGCACTATGTACGTAGCAATTTGAGCCATTAAATATAACCCTTAGCATTATAGCGTGTTAAATATGATCGCATTTGCTATGAACATTGTACCTTGAGCTATAAAACATAGACACAAGGGTCATTTGAAAAATTGATTTTTGCTCCATAGCGAAAATTCCCCTACATTATGGGATTTTCCGCTATTATGGTCACATACACACTTATATTGGAACACGCGCTAAGTAATTTTTTTTTTCAATGCAGGGTTAAGATAAATCCGCTGCGTGGTACGCCGAATTCAAGTTGTACAACATAAGAGATCACTGAAAAGGATATGTTTGGCAATATATCATGACAGGTGATTCGATTGCGGCCATTGAAGAAAATTAGAAACTTATCCTAGACTCCTTCCGAAATGAATTTACAGTTCGCTATAAGAGGTCATGTGTGAAGTGTACAGAAAAACGAATAGTCTAACAATGAATACAATAATGAATGGACAACTCTAGAGCTGTTGTGAAGCCTGACATCGGTGTCTCTAAATTCGACATTTTTTTAACAAAAACATACACAGAACGTTTTGACGTACGGGCGCTACTGTTATGGAAAAACGCATTCCGGCCAAAAGATGGGATTAACTGGTGAACATTTTGATGCGATAATTATTTTTTTTTACAATTTTCGACGTGTATTATCTCAAAAACAGGGCATTGATGAACTTAATTTAACTTTTAATATAGAATCATCATCCAAAACTAGTGTATATCAGTGGTTGATGCCGTAATTTGCTCACCGACGAGTTTCGTGAAGCACTTTCAAAATAAGTATTTTTTTTTCTATAATGATGCTAAGGCTCAGGGGATGCCCTATTATGCTGTAGCACAGCCTTGGCGGAAGGAAAGTTAAAGAAATGGAGAACGGAAGGGTTGAGTTTGCAGGGTATAGCGGTGCAAGTTTCGTTGAAACAACTAGACGGCGGGGAAAACAGTAGATGTTGGGCTGTTCCACAATTGTATTATCCTAGGTAAAAAAAAAAATCGTGAAATTTAACGGTACGACTGGGACTGATCGAAAGTGTTTGAAAGTGAGAGCATTGTGAAGCTCGGGTGTTGCGCGTAGGAGGTGCTCTACAAGGGATCAGACTTGGTATTTAACAACGACCATAATAACAGTGATAAAAGAAAGGAAGGCAACCCCCATTACGTCGATGCTCCAGGGATTCAATACGTGAAGTAAAAGTTTCATCGTCAATAAGTTTGAACCTTTTTGGTTGGACTTTTTCAAGCTCCGCTAAAGCAGTGCGGTCTGGCCCATCTTATATATGAAAGTTATACTCAAGTCTTAGTCTCATGGGAGTCTTGCGGATGTCGCTAATTCTGATGAAGTATTTCTTGTCTCTCTGAAGGAAACCTAGGCATTTCATGTCATTTTTCGCAATTTGGAAAATATGACCAGTCCAGCTAAATTTGCTGGCGATGTTAAATTTTAATAGGTTTAGCGAAGGTGACTTAGAAATATCTACACCATCTACGGTAATAGTGTGTCTGGCAGGAGGGGGGAGTAAGGCTTGAGCAAAAGACGACAGTATTGAGTTTGAGACACATTGAGCACAACATGGTTTGCTGAGCCTTAAGCGATATTGCTTAATAGGTCCCTGTTTAGCGATGCAAACATGCGATCTCTACTAACAGAATTAGCGCCCACGCGAGAGTCAGCCACTCTGTCAAAGGAGTATGCGAAGTCAGAAATCTATGAATCGGATTAAAAGTGTAGGAAAGGAGATCGTTTATAAATAAAAGGAAGAGAGTTGGTGAAAGAACAGTATATTGCGGAACATCGGCATTGGTGGTGTGGACACATGATTTGAGTCCATCCAAAACAACCTATAAGGAATTATTTACGAGGAAACTTTCAATTTAAAGTCAAAGGTCTTCGAAATATCAAGAGAAACGACCATTGCTTCACCAAAGTTATGGAGAGAACAGTTCCATCTCTCAGTCCGAAATGTAAGTAAATCTTCTGTGGAGCGCCCAGAACGGAAACCATACTGACGGTCGTTGATAAGATGGTTCGACTCCAGATATTTCATTAATTTTTGAGTTTACGAGTGATTCAATTACCTTAGACAGAACCGAAACGATTGCAATTGGTCGATTGTTAAAGGGATCAGAGCCCCCTCCCCTTTTTAAGTGATGAACGATGATGAACGTGTGCAAGCTTCCATGCGAATGGAAATATTCCAGTCGAATATAGCAGATAAAATAGTTCACGCAGAGGTTTAGCTAAGGCGGAGACCCAGCACTTTAGTACAAAAGGCGACATACCATCAGGTCCGGGTGATTTGGAAACATTAAGCTTGGCGAGTATTTTCGATACCTCTCTTGTGTGTCCCTTGCTCGAAAGCGCACATTGGAGGGCTAGGAGGACTCAGTGATGAAGATGGCAAGTAAGAGTTTGTAGCGGAAATCTCAGCTTAGTGATTAGCTTTATCCAGTGGCTCAGAAAGTACGCTATGGCATGAAGAAGAGGTGGCATGGAAGAACCGGAGAAGTCCTTCTCGATCCTTTTAAAAAGCGACCAGAAACCTTTGATTCCTTCCTTGCAAAGACCTTCTGTTTAATATTTTAAACAAACTGGAATTTAATTTTTCTGATAGTGGATTTGCAGGAAACATTGATGATATGCGCGAACTAATAATGTTAGATATTCAGGCGACTTGTTGTAAGATTAATGCATTTTCGGGTATAAGTAGCATTAGCATACATTTAATATTGCGTGCATATTAGCCGTCAAAAAGATATGTTGCAAAGAAATGATACAAAAATTCGATTGCGGTTTCTAAAAATATGTGTAAGATCATCACATACACATTGCAATAATGAAGTTATATCTCAGCAACCAGTCCCACCATCTATTGACGGAAAACGTCGTTCCAAAGTTTGAACATTCCCAAACAAAACGCAACCAACTTTACTGGGATCGGTTGACAATTGTTGATTTTATAACGCTGTATTGACAAGTGAAAAAAGTTGGATGTTGGAATAGATTCATGGAAGAGCTTTTATTAAACTTCACGCGAAACTCGGAAAACTGCGTCGGAAACATTTTGTTTGATGCAGCAAGTGGACGGCGATATTTGTTTGAGCAGAACGAATGATTTTCTGTGGCATAAACGTTTTTTGGATGGCGGAGCGTCGCTAGAGGATGACAAACGTGACGGGAGACCAGTTTCAGTTTCCAAGTTGCAAATGATCGAAAGAGTTTGTGATATTATCACAAATGTCCACAATGCTTCACTAAAAATTATGGAAGAGACTTTGAATATTAACAGAGAAACGATTCGACTTGTTCTTTATGAAGATTTGGCTAAAACAAAGGTCTATTTCACCCAAGTTGACAGACGACCAGAAATCACTTTGTGGAAATCCTTCCAGAGCAGTCGTCACGACCGCCAGAAATTATCCAAACTTCCTGAAATTAGTTATTATTATACAATCAAAAAATTAAGCGTCAAATTGTGGAATAGAACTCCAAAAATTCAAAACAGGCGCAAGAAAACTTCGAAAGACTCCTTCAAAAATCTAAACAATGTTCATTGTTTTCTTCGATAACAAAGACATCATCCACAAAGAGTACGTTCGAACTGGTCAAACTGTCACTGGGCAGTACTACTTGGTACTTCCTGTTTCTTCTTGTTTGCAAAATTGAAAATAAAGCTCAAGGGAAAAGTATCCCTTGATGACATAGACGATATTCAAAGGCTTCGGGCACTTCAGGCAATACCGCATGATGAGTTAAACCACGCATTTGACCCATTTCGGAATAGATGTAATTAGTGTAATGCTTCGCGAGGAGAGTATTTTGGAATAATTAATCCAAAAAAATGTTGGGTACTTTGTTTTAATCACGTTTTCCTAGCTTAATCGTTGCACTATGTTTAAAGAATCTTGGATCTACGCGTATGAATCCGAAACCAAACAACAGTCAACTTTATGAGTCTTTCAAGATAAGCTAAATCTAATCAAAGTTGATCGTACACGAAGCTTTTTTAAGCAAATGGTCGCCTGTTATTTAAAAAAAAATCGAAAATGTTCGGAGAAATGAGTCAAAGCGTTCATCGAAGACTACCACGACAATGCGAGTTCTCACACATCACCTTAAACTAGCACTCAAAACATCGAGTTGATGGACCATCTGCCGTATAGCAGCATCCCATAATTTATTTTTATTCCTGCATATAAAAACTAAATTGCAAAGTCAACGTTTTTCGATGTTTGGAGAAACAATTATCGGAATCAAAGCGCATATTTTGGAGGTGTCTCAATCGGAAAATGTGATTCGAAAATCATTTTTTCCACACTAACAGATTGTTAGCATAGGAAAAAATATTTTGAACCAGACGAAAAAAAAATATGACAAATCTTTGGCACTTAATCATGTAACGCAGAGTGTACATGAACTGGAAATATGAACACAGTAAGATTAATTTATTTGAATGCAGGAGATATTAATCAATAATTGCGGATTTATAGTTAAAATCGCATTGTCTATTGCCCAGAGCATCTAGTTCAACGACCAAAACAACGTAACATATTGCGGCTTTTTATGATTTGTCATCAAACTGTCGTTTTGAATGTTTAAACGGCCTTCAAAAGAGAAAAAATCACATCAAATACATGACTTACGAATGGATGATGCCAGGGGATAAAAAAAGAGCATACCAAATCAACAAACTAAAATGTATCTTATTTACTTTTTGCATAATAATTTGTTAGCTTTTTTCGGTAAGGAGAAGTGGGCACGAACTAAGTGGATAATAAATACAAAATCAATGATATAATACCATAATGAATAGACGGAAAAGATTGTGGAAACGAATAAATATTTAGTATTGAGTGTTAGGACAGAATATTCCAGATGTTTCTAACATTTTTTTTTTCAGTTGAATCGGTAGATGTAATATTTAATTACAGTGGAAGGAATATTGAGTAGTCAAAAAAGCTTTTGGGTTTCAGTCGAGTAATATAAAATGAGACAAAATACTGTAGTATTTAATTGAAATATCAAATGTTAAGCGAAGACCATAAAATCGACATAAATATATACGCATATTTCGTAGGCAAAATACGGGCTTTATATGAAAACTTTGATCTGAAAAACTTGAAGAAAGCATCATATTAATTCTATTACTGGCTTACATGTATCCCAAATTTCCAAAGCGTAACAAACAACCGAACTTTTTTTAAAAAAAATCAACTTGTATTTTGGCAGTTCACGGACGCCAATGTAAATAAACTATCAGCCAATAAGTTGAATATGCAAAGTTCGCTATGATCACTTGCGTCCGCACTGTGAAGAAAAATGTATCTCCTAAATTTACTGCACACGAAACATGACCAATTAGCATTTAATTCGCCTGACGAAGCGAAACAAATACTGTTTGCAAACAAACCATCAAATTTTCTTACAAAAAGCTCAAATGACCGCATGAACTATCTATAGCACAACTTGAAACAATCTATCTAAAATGTATAAGACATATTATAAAATTCTGCATGCATACTTTAGCGTATCACTCGTCCGTAGCTGCTGCCGTACCGTCAGTTTCGTTTTATCTTCACTTGTTTCGAACGAGGGTGGTGCGTCGTCAATAACTTCAGTATCATCCCCCGGTGTTGAGCACGGGGACTTCGGCGGATGGATAATACTAACAGGACACTGCCCATTCTCTCCCAAAGCTGCCTCATCGACTGTCGAGTCCCATGAGTTTTGCTCGCCGCTTTCAGCCAACACGAAACGTTTACTTGCCCGACGTTTTAACATTATGAACGCTGCTGCCAATCTCGCTACTATATAATAGCCAATAGGCCAGCAACTGTTTAATCGCAATATTTTGACGAGTTCCTCCGCACCAGAGATGAACGTGATGACGAAGACAATTTAACGATACGTTGTGACGAGCTCACCACTATAAGGCCGTTAAAATTCAAGGTAATACACTATTTGCTCAACACTCAGAATTCTTATTAGCTTAGGTGGCAGCAAACATGCTAGCATGGATAAACAAATCACAAATATTTCCTTTAGTATTGAGACATTATATAACGCAAACCGATTAATACTACTCGAACGAATGAAAGTTAGTAACAAAAGAAAGTGAAAAAATACAACTTTTCCATACAATCACCAACAATAGCGTTCACTTTCTTTAACTTGCATCCGAACCGATTTTTACCGATCACTGATTTTCGACTTATGAACTTTATGAAATCAGTATTTCCGTATGAAAGCACATTTAACACATCAGGTATTTGATTCAATGGCGTATATTTTATTTTTGGCACCAAACAACCCTAAAATAAGCAAACTAAACTAACGGCGTGTACAGGATGAAATCATTCTTGATTGAGACTGATTTACACTTTCCGCACGAACAATAAACCCTTAACCAACTTAAAAACAGATTACCAATGGCAACTTAACAATGCAACAAAAGCAACTAAAGTAACTGTGCGTGCGACAGCAGAAGACACGAGAACGCGATGTGAAATGTTATAAGCTGATCTACGAACTGGCCACTGGGGAAGACGTTAGCTCAGTTAGTGAGGTCTATTCACCTTATACGTATTAACTCGCGAGAGTCGCGGTATCTGCCCCAGACCAGACCCACTCTTCAACTGGTTGCCAGACAAGTGTATTACATATTCTTTCTTCTGCATGCTTTCTTTTGGTCATTTCAGGTAAAGTGGTGACGGTCAGCTTGTTTTTGTGCCCAAACTTGTTATTCTACCGAATTTTTGCATAAATCTTACGCTATATGTAGCCTTCACCTACCTATGGCTCCCAATACAAATCGATATTAACTTCAACAGTGCGAGTATGTAGGCAATTGCATTTGTCAAACTATTAACGTCATGAAGACCGACTGATTTTGCATTATGAGATTTATTATAGATGCAATGTGTTTTGGAAAGTATATTTACATTGTTCTGAAGCTTTCCGATTGAACATTCTGCACGTAAGAAAGTAAACAAAAATATAACCAGTTTTATTCCGGTCTACCGAGAGATCGTTCAAGGTTTCAAATGTGTTTACTGTGATTGAGGTATTTCGAATTCAGCCTGTTTTCATAGCGCATGCTTAACTGATCAACAAATGCATCGCTGCTAAAATCAAACCGCAGCTAAATTCAAACACTGACACAAAGGAATGTTTGATGGTTTCCTGAGGAAAATATCATATGAACCCGAGTTAAACGGGGTAGAAAAGTCATCCGAATCCACGATCAGAGCTATGGGCGAAGGCAGTTCCATAAGTAACCGACCTAAACAAAAACACGTACAAAAAAATTGGGAAAAATATCTTTATTTGCCCACATAGTTTCCTTAAGGGGGAGGGGGATACAATTAAAATTGTCAAAAAAAATTTTTTTTTTTGTCCATATAAAAAGTTAGTAGAACACCTTAAAAATATGTCATCCAATTTTCAAAACTTAATTCAAAGTATTTATCATGTTAAAACTTATAAACGTGACCCTCTTGTACTTTGCCTTCGAGTACCTTCAGAAGTATAGTTGAGCGGCCAATTTTGACTACCTGTTCTTAATTGCCCTTACCTGCAGACTTTTCTATTGCTAAAAATTTGGGTGAACAGATATTTTGATATCAATATACATAATGATTCCAAGAAATGGACAGTTTTATAGCTAAAACAAGGTACTTTAGTAAAGGTCAGAGCTGGTGTAGCTGTTAATTTTTTTTTTTTGTTTGTAAAAAAGCTGATTTTCGATAAAACTGTTTTTTTCGCGAATTTTTTTTTAGGTATGTTAAGGACATTTAGGGCACTTCTAATGCACGAGAACTACTAAAAGAGGTCTCAATCTATACCTACAAATTTTTTCAAATGAAAATCTTCAGTGGCGGCGATTCTATAGACGTTCAAAAGTGGTTGGGGTCAATTTTACCCCAATTGTTCTCGATGATCGAAAAAATAGGTGTGTTCTCGGAGGGTTAAACTCGACCGTTTGGCGTCTCGCTCCAAAGCACTTACACTCAAGGTTAAAAATCATTGAAATTGCCGCGTATACGGCAGCTGGATTGTTCAACGAAGGGAATACCTCTCTTTTACAAGTAATGAACAATTTAGATATAATAATTGGCAGACAATGTAAATCATACGCAGATAAAATAGATAAGCAGAGAGTGACTCGAGCAAATCGGCGCAGCTTGTTAACTACTAAAGAAGCACGTCAAAAGGAACTTCTTGAGAAAAATGAGCTACAAGAAGCTACAGAAAGACTTTTATATGGCGCTGGAATCGCTAACTAATCGGTAAGCCACTACAATCATTGCATTTTTATGAACCCAAACTTTAAACGCGTTTTTCTTAAAACACAATTTTTCAAATCGGCGTGGACGATAACTTAAAAAGTTTTCTATCTATCGCACTGAAATTTCGCACACATCTTTTCATTGATATTACTTTCTATATGAACCTACTTGTTTTGAATTTTTTTTGAAAAAAAAAAAAATTCCCTAGCAAAAACGATTGAAAAATTTGGCTGAAAATTCAAATAATTGGTATAAAGTGTTTCATTCTGCAAATTTTTATTTTTCATTTACTTTTTTAGGTTCATCTACAAAACATAACCTTAATAATCACAGAGAATTTGTTTTTTATTATTTTCGATCAACACTGCAGAGACTACAAACTACGCCAACCGACAACTCTCGCTGCGACCTTCCCGAAAGACTGGACTGAAAATCAGTCATTTTGAAGTATTTTAAAATTGTTTCTTTTTTTTGTAATAGATGAAAATATAAATAAATCATATGTAAAGTTTGGAAAATGTAGAATAAATTGTTCTTCAATAAAAAAAATCATCAAAATTGACTAAAATTTGCGGGTCTATATGTATTTCTCCCCTTAAGAAACTTAACTTTGTCGAGGCGTCGTCAATGCAGCATACTAGTTTTTAGGGAATAGCCCAATGTTTGTTCCCCGTGCCTTTTCGCAGCTGACTAGCTCAGTCTTATTGGGGGTGTTCAGAACAAATCCCTACGTGCAACGGCACGCTGACGTCATAACAATTAACACAAACAGATATGGGTGAAGGAAAGTATCTTTTAGGGCAGGAATCATTATTTTATCAAAACAGATATCTATTTACAGTAAAACATATTCTTATTTATTTTAAAACTATCATATAAAAGAATAAACGGTAATAATATAAGCTATTCTTCGTGATAAAAATGAATAAAATTCAAAAATCAAATCAAAAATGAATAAAAATTCAAAAAAAAAAAATAATCAAATCGTCGGTTTTGACGGAAACCTATCAAGATGTTAAAACGAAAATGCAATGAGATAGTTTGGGTGGGTTCCGTTACGACCCAAATCCGGCCGAGATTGGTTTTTTTTTGGGGAGCGCATGTCAAAAACCTTCGATAGGTATCTTGCGAACGAAACAAGATTATGTGAGATTCGTACTCACTAAAAAACGTCACCCGCCGACCACGGAGGTCCGAGCCGGAAGCGCTTTCGCATTACTTCAACTCGCCCGTGCTACTTAAACCCATCAGGTGTCCCATTGGCTTACTTCCGTTCTGTCAGGCTTTCAGGAGTCTATGAGACATCCTTCCTCTTTTTTAAGCGTAATACCAGCTCCACATATGCTTACACAGCTGACCAGGCGTCTTCTGACTGTAGCATTATCTCCACGATTGACTCCGGCATCACAAGGCCAATTGCAGAGAAAAGCATGTGTCGCTCTCTTCTGAAGCGGGTGCAATGGAAAAAGGTATGCAAAGCATCATCACTTTCCTTAGCACAGTACTTACAGAACTCCGTCCTGACTTTCCCCATTCTGTGAAGGTATTTCCTGAAGTAGCCGTGGCCCAATAGGAACTGGCACAGGTAGAAGTTTATTTCACCGTGGTCGCGATTAAGCCAATGTTTTAAGGCGCGAATTAGCCTAATCGTCCATGCTCCCTTCGAGCTCGTAGTCCAGCTACAGAACAGTTTCAGGTAACGCCGTGTTAGTGATAGCGGGAGTAATCCTAATTGATCTATTGGCGAACGAACGCAGGGAAGTGTTCCTGAACAGAGCAGAAGTGGGAAGAGAAATTTTGGTTGCTCAAGCACGAGCGCGAACGCTTGAGCTTTGGGAGGAGCGCTGGGCTACGAGTCGAGATTGGTTTACACCTATCAGACATGGTATCATATATTAAATTAGAATAAATAATAAAATATTAATAAATATACAGAAAAATGATACACATCAATAAAACAAAAAAAAAACGATTTAAATGTAACATAAAATAGTCCCACATACAAATACCCACACCATGAAAAAAAAACCCTGGCGCGTCAGGATTTGTGCAGATTTTGACTGTGTATTCTACCTCTAGCTACTTAAGGCCCCTACCACTAGCTATTTCTCCTACTTTAGATCAATACACCCTAAGTAATAATAGACCCCAAGCCAATTTAATTTCGATGACTTCATCGAAAGTTACAGCGATAAAAAGGTGTTTGGGGTTGCCTTCCGAAAAATGTCCTGACCTTAGAAAATTTAAACATTGTTTACTTATTTTCATTGCAAATGTTTGCGATGTGAATACTTAATGTTAGCATTTATAGGTACAAAAATAGCAAAAACGCCAGGTGCTGGTAGCCCTTTGCTAGTACCGAAGCCAAAAATATGTCACATTTGCCTCACGTTGAAGTCAACCTGCTCTGCAAATTTCGTATTGATCCTATGACTGCATTGGAAGTTATCGGGATACAAAGAAATTTAGGGTTACCACCCGCAAAAGTTTGCAAATTTCCTAGATCTTCATACTTGTTGTTTATTTTCACTACGAGATCACTATGATTTGAAAATTTTATGATAAAATCGCTTACTAAAGATATGCAAAAAAAATACAAAACCGACCATAGCTGGCAGCCTTATCATTGTTTTTCAATTAGATTTCTGCTGAGTATTGCCTACAGTAAGTTTAATTGGCCATATGAATTTCGTTATGATTCCATGACCGCACTAGAATCTATGTGGCAAAGAGCTTTATTTTCCTGAGCGAATTTTCAAAATTTAAGACAACAAAATTACTATAGCTGGCAGCTCGAACCGAATTTTTCAACCAAATTTGGACCAAACGTGGTTAGAGTAAGATTTAACTATTGTGTGAATTTGGTCAAAATTTGGTGACTGAATCAGAATTTATAGGGCCAAAAGTAGTTATTTTTTTTAGTGATTTTTTAAGATGGCACCACTGCCACAAAATAGCCCAAAATTTTTCAATCAGACCAATACATTCTGTAAATTTCAACTGTATCTGATTGTTGAGTTCTGAGTTCCTATGAACATAAGTTTTTGATGCTAAAAATATAGGTGAATTGGGGAAGGGTTGCCGTTCTTGTCCGACATGGAATTTCCAAAGTTTTGCTTTGACTGTATAAAAAAAAGTATAAGATTTATATATGAGTTGCTTTTTTTCCTTAAAAGCGAAAATATTTTAGGAGAGTCGATGGTTTGAAAGTTTTCACTTTCAGCACCTGCCGTAGCTACAGGATTGCCAGCACATTCATACAAAACTACAAAAGTATATAACTTAGTAACATTAATATGTTCTGTAAATTTTGTAATGATTCAATAGCTGTCAAAAATTATCGCAATTCAAAAAATTTCAAGTTTTTCCGATCTCATTTTAGGCACCTAGCCCACACACAGGGTTAAAAATTGAGAAGATTGCGAGAGGCTATTGGGGAAAAAAGACGCGGCAAACTACGAGCCGGAGTGCTGTTTTATTAAGATAACGCATCGGTTCACAAGGCTGCAGTTGCGATGGCTGCAATTCAAGAAACAGGATTCCAACTGTTTGAACAATAATAATAATAATAATAATAATAAATTTATTTCCATAATGCATAATAAGTACAATAGTGAACAATAACGTAATTTCAGTTAATATTACAACTATTACTAAATAAACTAATTCACTAAATAGTTAGTACATCAAATATTCAATTAATATTAGTTATGCACATGGATAGGTACCGCTAAGCTAATGCTGTGTTGAGGTTACCTTCTTATAATTTAAGGTGCAATAGGTGACAGGTGATCAAAATATTACTCGATTTAAGAACTTTACTGGCTTCTATATTGCGTTTAAAAAAAGTATATCAAGCTTGTCCCACCACAGAACTCAGAAAAAATGATTCAATGTATTGCATCGAGAGTAGCCAAAATTTTAAATGTTTTAGAAATTGATTTGCGTTATTTATAGATGAAATTGCGCTAGGATGGGAGTTAAACAATTTTGGTGCGCAGAACTTGAAAGACCTTTTATAAGCTTCCAATCTAGGAAAAGGAACTGAAATTTGGTTTTTTGCTTGCAACCTACTCGAATAAACTTTAGCACTACCTCTCATGTGGCCCCTTCTAACATAAAAAAATCGCAACACACGATAAACAAATAAATTCCTTAGAGGCAATATCTTCAAGGTATTAAAAATTGCAAAAGATCTTTCGTATCTACTAACTCCCATTATTACCCTGACTATTTTTTTTTGCAAGATGACAACTGGTTTAATCGTAGAAAAAAAGTGCCCACCCCAAAGTGCTAGGCCATATTGCAATTTCGACTGAACTATAGCGTAGTAGACAGAACGAAGTACGGAGATAGGGCAGATATATCTTAAGTAATAGAAAATTCTTAGACACGAATTCATATACTTTTTTAAACCTGCTATGTGGTGCTTCCAGTTTAGATTTTCATCAACCGAAATTCCTAAGTATTTTATTTTATCAACTTGATCTATTTCGATACAGTGTTCATGACAAATATCATTTTCTAAGACATCTTTTGCATTTGTAAAATAATCTGCCTATATCATCTTGTCTATCTCTAAGTGAAAAACGAACAAACTTGGTTTTGATGCTCAAAGCCATTCTGTTTATAGTGAACCATAATTTGAGTTTATTTAAATCGTTTTGCATTTGCGACCTCATAGTCGTTAAACTTTCTGCCGAATCGCATAAGGCGGTATCATCTGCGAAGCTTGTAAGAGAGCCATCAAGTTTGCCTGAGCAGAGATTATTAATGTAAACTAAAAAGAGAATAGGCCCTAGTACAGATCCCTGAGGGACACCATATGAAATGGGTAAACATAAACTTGTAGAATCTAAGATACGTACACATTGGTATCTCCCAGTTAGGTATGACCATATTCACCAGATCTAGCTCCTAATAACTTCTACCTCTTTCCTCGGCTCAAAAAACATCTTCGGGGCAAGAAATTTTAAGATAATAGCGAAGTGATGGCTGTTGTTTAGGCGTTTTGGGAGAGTAAAGACAAAGATTTTTTCTAAGGCTATCCTCGGGTTCGAAAAAAGATGGAATAAATGTATTGACTAGTTAGGAGACTATGTTGAAAAACAAATACTTTTTTAAGTTTAATTTGGTTCATATTCATTATCATTACTTTTGGATCACCGGGTTTATTAGCCGAAGAACAAAAGTTAAACCGGGTTGGTATTTCTACAGAGAATCTGGCGTTATTTCGAAGGAATAGTAGCGATTTCCGAGAACATTTACAGTCACTGACAAAACCTGGATTCACCACTATATTTCTAAAACAAAAGAACAATCAAAACAATGGACATATAGCGATTCTCCTCCACCGAAGAAAGCTAAGTTATGTGCGTCGGTCGAACAAGTGATAGTGTCAGTGTTCTGGGATTACAAGGGAATTATTTTTATTGCCTACCTCCACAAATTACAAACCAAAACAGGATAATAATATGCTTATTTGTTAGATAAATTAGTTTCAGTTCAGTTGTTGGCATGACTAAGCTCCATGAATTCCGGTATGAAATACTGAGCCACCCACCTTATTCGGATGTAATTTAAAAAAAAACTTAATCACAATAATTTAAAAACAAAAATATAATTTAAAATTATTATTTCAAAAAACACTTAGCTGAACGCAAATGTTCAATCAAGGAAAAGATGATAGCTGAGACAGACCGGTTTTCCGAGGGGTTTGAGGAATCGGCTTATAAGATAGACATAGAAGTGCATTGAGACAGCAGGAGAATATGTAGAAAAATAATTTAAAAAAATTATCAAACATTCAATGTTTCATTGGTGAGGCCGAGAAATATGTTTCAACAGCCCTCATAGCTTGGAAATTTTCTTAAATGTGATAGTGGCAAAGTAGAAGTAGTTTTCATTTCCAACCACTTACACTGGTGCTTATTTATTTTCAATAGCATTTGCAATCAAAGTGAACACTAGTTCCATAAGCATAACTTTATCAAACAGCTATCACAAAAATCCACTGATATTACTATTCGCTACGATAAAAGTTGGTTCATTACAGTCAAATTACTTTCGATAGTCATCAAAGCAATATCCAGCTGTTTGTTTGCATTAAATAGATAAACTGATGGAGTTAGTAGATACAAATAGAAGATATTATAAAGATACTACTCGTAACAATATGCCAATCATATTATTTAATATTATAAAAATGAAATGAGTGTAGCATAATAAATATTTTGATTGTAGAAAAAATAATATAAGGTGATTCAACTACTACTTGACTGCACTTCGCATCACGTTAAGCATTACAGTGATAAATGCAATGCATAACTTAGAAGCCACTCTGACATTGAAAAAGTAAAAAAAATAGCAAACAAATCAATTATCGAACCAATCGTTTAAAGGTCTAAGTCGAACTTAATTCAACTTTAACATGCTACATGGAACATGTCAGTACTAAAGTGGCATGCTAACTAAGCTTAAATACGCTCTAAACAACTTGCTGGATGAGCCTTTCATGCTATGCAATAATAAGCTCTGAGGACCGAACATCAATTGGTGGGCTTCATGAAAAATACATTGTCAAATACAAATACAATTGCCAATAAACAGCAACAGGTTCTCAGTGAGCTTTTATCGGCACTTGCTAAACTAACTTTGGGATTTTCCCAACAAACCTGAGAGATTGGAACGTCTGAGACTTTCAAAAGATAGATTTGTGGTACTTTCTAGTTTCGATTGCCGTGGGCAATTCTATCGTCTTCTATCTACGTTCACGTTGTTGTAAGTTTTTACTTAATTCCAATACTAGCTTGTTTAGTTGCTTCGTAAGAAATACATTATCAAATTACAGGCCTAAAGTTTTTACTTGACTCGTTTTATTGGGAATTACCTGGCCAAACCAGTTTTACGAAGCAAATGCAACAAACATGCACGAAAGACGACCCAGATCAGATTGCGTTACATCTTGTGCATGTGTTTCTATAACCCGAAATTGGCGATTGGGTTGGAAAAGTAGCATGTAGTTAACTTGACCTACACTTTTACAGAGCTGCTTCCAGTATTGCGGTCAAATTCAACGCATTCGACGCGGTCCATGTACTAATTGATGAAAAAAAAATCATAATTTTCACAATTCATTCGCAACTTTTGAAGGTTGAAAATGTATTCTTTAGATTTGCGTATTTGAACTCGATTTGTATTTTTTGAGAGTTTGTTTCGCTTTTTACTGAAGTTTTTAAATAAAATATGGTTTTTAGTCGGACAGTGTCGAACTTAACTTTTTTTTTACTAAACACAAACAAAATGTTTACAGATTTATGAAAAGATGGTACAATAACATTATTCGGATTCAATTGTTTGACGATTCTTTCATACAAGTTTACGTTGATTCTCTGAATTAAGGGATACTTTTCATATTGTCGATTTTCCCTTTCAATGGAGCATATTACATAAATCTAAATTTTCAGTGATTCATTTATAATCAATGCGAATAATAATAATTCTCGAACATAATTTCCTGGACTCATTTTTCTCCTGATTTGTCTGCTCAAATGTCTGCTCAGAACTGAGAGCAAATTGAACATTCTTTCGCTCATAAAGAGTATACGTCTGTCGTGCCGCCTTCCTGGACATTGAGGGGGCCTTTAACTAAATCAGGTCTCAGTTTAATCTGGTTGTTGATACGTGGCTGACAGCTTTTATCAAACAGCTCCTCAAGAATAGAGTGGTATGCTCTTTGCTGGGAAATGCTCACCTGAGAGCTGAATAGAGATGAATGTATTGATGGTATCACCCTGGGTTATGGTTCAAAACTGAACAATAGAACAGTAAAGTTGGCAGCGGCATATACTCGGATGCGCTGAATTTAAGATTATCACTTCGATTCCCGGACTATTGTAGTGTCTTCCAGGCGAATGTGCTTCCTGTTTTTCAGGCCATCAACTGGCTTCTGTACAATCAGCCAAGCTGGTTATTGACTTCCTTACTAGTCCTTTTACAGATCTCAGAATTGTTGCGGAATTCCGTACATCCCTTAGGGAGATGTCGAGACATTCGGCATTGCAATTGATTTAGGCACCTGGACGTAAGGGTATTCAGGGAAACTGTGTGGCCGACGAATTGATAAGGTTTGGCAAACTGTTACCACAGGCATTCTGTCCTGCCGGTACACCGATGTCATCGGTCAAACTAGCCATTAGGCAAAAATACTTCAAGGACGCTGAGATGTTTTGGGCTGAAGAATCATCTTTTGCGATTGCAAGACAGATTTGGACGTTTATTGTTGCACATCGCACTAGGTCACTGATCAGTTTAACCCGTAGTGCTGTCCGCTGTGTTGTGGCCGTTCTCACGGGCAACTGCATTATAAAGCGGCACGCATAGCGATTGGGCGAATGGTTCCACGATTTCTGTCGAAGTTGTGGCTCAGAGCACGAAGAGGAGTCTGTTTTCAATCTCATGTGCTAGTGTCTGGCTCTCGTTAGGAAGAGAATGACATTTTTTGGCGCACGCTTCTTCCCAGATCTGACTGAACTGATTTATTTCTTATCGAACTAAGGGATATTGTACAGTTCACCAAAGGAACCAAATGGTTCACAGAGAACAGTGGCAGAGTGAAAGTACAATCGTGGCATCAAAACGGGCTTCTAATGCGCCTATGTATGTCTTTCATTATGGCTTCCCGATTGACAGTCACTTAACGTAACCTAACCTACTCACAGCTAAGTTAACTCACGGTGGGTGATCAGATCATAGTTGATTGCCCATAACTAGATTCGCTAGTAGCCTGTTCTCTACTCTTGCACCTTAGCAGTACAATATTGTGTTCGGTGCCAGGCCATGTTGGGCCATGTTGATATAGTAGTAGGTGAAGGTTGGACTTGGGTTGCTCAAAGAGATCATCTATAGCTATGACAGCTTCAAAGCTCTTCAACGGGATTCCCATTTCTCTCGTCAAAGGCATTACTAGATCATGGGATAAACTATGACTGGCGCTTTTTAAACACCTTATTGGAGACAAAAAGGTTTGCTCTCTTCACTACCAAGTTTTACATGCTTTGCAAGATTGTCTATAGAAAGAGAATTCCTACTACCTACTTTTCCTGGCTTGGATAGCAGTTTTGCCATTAAAACCAACGATTAATATCTTCTTTATTTGCTAGCTAACGTGTCTAGCAGCTGTTCATAGACGTATCGAACGTCCGGTCTAATTTTTTCTAAACTGATTAAAAATGTTCATCGGTTTTTTTTCAGAAAGCACATCAAGCTTGTGGATCTTGATTATTATTTTTAAAGTAAGTTTTTAGTCTTTGGTCAACTGCTAATTAGGTTGTGTTTTCTGCGATCACAAAGTCGATTTCTCTGTTTGGATGTATTGGAACGAATAAGAGGTATAGCCAGCTGTCAATTTCACCCAGCAACAACAGCTTACCATATCCTGTGTGGCAACTTTTAATTGACATTCATTGACGCTGGTTTTAATTGCCATAACTTTTAATTAACTAAGCATTGACTGAAGTAGGCATAACCAAACAGTACCAATGGTACTGTTTGGTGATGCCTACTGATGTTGAAAAACTGATGTTACTGATGTTGATGATGTTGAAAAAGTAGCAAAAGAAAGATGGAAGCAAATATCGTTCGAAAAATCTAAATTTACTTAAGGAGTTTTCCAATTTGAAAATCATCAAAAATATTTTCAAAAAACAATTAATGGGTTTCAGAAATTCTACAACTCTTTCTGCACATTTTGCAACTTGTCCCGTTTCAAAATTTTAGTTAATAGTATTTAATTTTTAATTTATAATCTAAATCGTTTGAATCGATTAGGGGAATTATTGTTTTTTGATGAGTTCTTTCGTTATTTTGGTAAGGAATGTCGTAAAAAGTAGTACACTTATGATAAGGTTACAAACTGATTGTAAACACGTTTGTTAATGACATCTAGCGAATAAATTGCAAAAACATAATCGAAAAATCGAAAATTGACGCGTCCTCGGTATCATTCTTTCAAACGCTTCTCTTGAAAATTCACGTTTTTTCACCTTTAGGAACCCAGATCTCAGGTAAATATCAGCAGGAGGGGGTGGCGGAAGGCAAATAGGGAACCCCCTTAACAAATTTGCGTCAAATTTGGAGCCCAAAGAAAAAAAATCAAGGCGGAAGAAAACGCAATCGTCCAGGGCAAAAAAGTAAATGTTTCTAATAAACCTACCAAAGCGGAGATTTACGCGGAGGTTCTTTAGCATATCTCCGGAAGCGCAAGGCCAACAAAGAAGGGACACTGGTTCGCCAAATTAACAGCAGCAGGCGGCGAGGTTTGGTGACACTGTCAAATTACGACGATATCATGAAATTTGGCAGCGCAATTCAAGCGCAATTCATTTCGGCCAGGTTAAAAGGCCCGTCTTCAAAGCCAAAATTGTCGAATACATCGATTTTTCCGAAAGCTCTCTATAGCCTTACAACAAAGGAAATGGGCGCAGCAATTCGGGAGAAGGGGATTGAAGACGTGAAAATCAACTTATAGCTACCGAATATATGATAACAAATGAGAGCCGTCGTAGAATTGAATGAAACAAAAGCTATGAAACTAGCTGATATTGGCCGTGTAAGAATTAGCTGGGTTTGCGCTAGAGTCAAGATGCGGCTTGAAGCTATGCGCTATTCCAAGTGCATGGCGTACAACCGCACAAAAAATAACTGCAAAAGATCCAACCGTAGCAACAACTGCTGGAAGTGCGGATAGGTCGGACAATTTGCTAAAGGTTCTTCAGCTGAACCATTGTGTACGTTTTGCAACGAAGTGGATTGAAAACCGAAGCAACAGCTTTGTCAGCCGCTATTTTTCACCGTATGACTGCTATTCTTCACCAGTTTCCACCATTTTTCACCGGTTTTAGTGCGAGTAAAAGTAAACCACTTATGACGGTGAATCATTCAATGCTGTTATATTGTTTTAAAGTATCGAACTAGGATGGCGACCGTTTAGCGCAGGGGAGCGCTGTGAAATGCTAATAGCTACAGAACAGTGTCAGGAATTGTCATGTTTCTCACAGCGGGAATGATCCTAATTGACATATGGGCGAACGAACGTAGGGAGGTGTTCTTAGATACGAGCACTAAGAGCGCATGGACGATCAGGCCGATTCGCACCTTGAAGCCTTTGCTTGATCGAAATATTTACCTGAGCCTGTTCCTATTAGGCCACAGTTGCTTCAGAAAATACCTACACAGAATGGGTGCCAACGGCCATTGCGCCCGCTTCGAGAAGAAGCGCCACACGCTTTTCTCTGGAATTAACCTTGATATTACGATTGAAAAAAGAAAAACCATGCCTAATAAGACTCCTGAAAGCTTGACAGTACAAAAGTAAGGGCCAAAATAGACGAGCGGAGCTATCGCCGCGTTTTTCCGCCCAGCTTTTGAGCTTGCAAATGGAACACATGAGTTTGTATGAAGCCAACTGTACGAGCGCGAGTTTAGCTGCGTGTTAAATCCATACATGTTCAAAAGCTCGGCGGAAAAACGCGGCGATAGCTCCGCTCGTCTATTTTGACCCTAAAGTCTATTCACATTGTCCAGCATGTAACGTATCAGGCACAGAGCGTGTCAGATAAAGCTTTTTAATTTGATGCACATACTCAAGTACAGAACGTGTCAGACTTCTAATAACTTCTCATTACCCGTCTTCACGGTCTCAAAAAACTCAAAAATCTTCCAAAATAAACTGCAGACACGTTTCACCACAGAAAAATATTCCTCTAAAGAATCCGTACCCGACACTATCCGTGTCTACAAGTGTTGTTACGATACCGTTACCCTCTATGTGAAAGTTGCCATCCATTACATGCTAGACAATATTTGTCTTGCCTGAGTCTGACACATTACTAGGTGGGGTGAAAAGTAAGCTCCTTGGGAATGAAAAAATGTTTTTTTTAAATTTTTTTTAAATTTTATTCAACGTAGTCCCCTTTTAGGTCGATACACTTATTCCAGCGATTTTCCAACTTTTTGATCCCGTCCGAAAAGTAATTTTCCGGGAGGCCTGCAAAATACTCCTCCGCGGCGTCGATGATCTCCTCGCGCGAGCTGAATTTTTTATTGATGAGCCATCTTTTGAGGTTTGGGAACAGGTAATAGTCCGAGGGAGCCAAGTCAGGCGAATAAGGTGGATGGGGAAGCAATTCGAGCCCTAAATCGTTGATTTTAGCCATTGTTGCGATGCTCTTGTGTGACGGCGCGTTGTCTTGTAAAAGCAAAATTTTTTTTCGCTTCATGTGAGGCCGTTTCGCATTGATTTCAGCTTTCAATCGCTCCAATAATGCGCAGTAATACTCGCTGTTGATTGTTTTTCCTTTTTCGAGGTAGTCCACGAAGAGTATGCCATGACAATCCCAGAAAACCGACGCCATGACCTTTCCGACCCATTGAGCCTCCCTTGGCCGCTTCGGAGCACTCGTGCCGGCTTCAGTCCATAGCCGGGCACTCATTCTGTTCTCTGGCGTGAAATAGTGGATCCAGTCACCAATCGACGCCAAAAGTCCACCCGATTTCGCCTCAGCATGGCCAAACACGCTTCCGAAGTGCGCTCGCGTTCGTGTTTTTGGTCCGGAGTCAGCATGCGCGGCACCCAGCGGCAGGATAATTTTTTCATCTGCAGAATCTCGCCCAAAATATGGCATGTGCGCTCAGTACTAATCCCTGTGGCATCTGCTAGCTCACGCACTTTCACTTTCCGGTCGGCCAACACCATTTCATGTATTTTTTTGGAATTTTCCTCTGTAACCGCTTTGGAGGGCCTGCCACTGCGGACTTCATCGGCAGTGGAGTTTCGGCCACCACGAAATTCTCGAAACCAATATTTCACGAAGTAGTCTGAAGGAGCACTAGCCCCATAATATTTGTTCAACTTTTCTTTTGTTTCCTTCGCCGTTTTGCCTCTCAAAAAATAATGTTTTATGAGAGAACGAAAATCACTTTTATCCATACTCAACATGATGCCAAACACGTCAACAAAAATCGGCTGTCAAAACAAAACAAATGACTGTGTCGCTCTGAAATTTGACATGTCCGCCTAAATATAAATGGACTATAAGGCACAATAATCTTTTTGGCGATTGCAGCGCATTCTGGTGGTCAAGGAGCTTACTTTTCACCCCACCTAGTACGTTATGCCTAACACGTTACGTGCATGATAATGGGAATGGACCTTAAGCCGTTGATTTGCCTTGTAGCATGACTAGTAGCACGGCGTTAATGTAAAAGAGGTTCCAGCTCGAACTCCTGTCGTTGGCGGATGTTGTTTTTAGTGAATTATATTCTCACATAATCTTGTATCGTTCGCACGAAAACATTTGAAGATTTTTCGACATCCATTAAACTTAGCAACTAGCGTTTGACCCACAAGAACTAAAATTAGCTGGAAGCTATGATAATATGGTTCCTATTATGAAGGAAGCAATATAATTAATCATATAAAGAATTGCTTTGATGTTTGTAAGTTTACACTTTTTATAAGACAATATGTTTTTTTGTCAAAAACTATAACCTTGTTTATAACCAATATTCAACAGTTAAGATGGTACTGAGCTAGACTCAAGTTTTATTCATGTTTGTTGTGCTTATTTTTTCAACTCATAGAATACAGCTTGCTGGTTGCACGAATTCACAACATTGATTCGAGTTTTGTATCTGATTTATATAGATAAGCATAGTGGTAGTATGTAAAGCTGTTAAAACTAAAACCGTCAATGGCCCTATAGCTAAGCAGTCAATTATTCATTCATAAACATTTATCTATTAAAAACGTTGTAAACGAAGCTTCCTATTTTACGGCATTCAAGCATCTCCCGACATTGTATTTATTTACGTTTAACTCGTGTGCAAAAAAATATTCGTCTCTCAATCACACTCATCGTAAATTTGGAGTAAGTTGCACATGATGCATCACGCATTGCGAAAATTGCATATTAAAACTCATACATATGTTTAAGATTATTGATTAAGATTATTTAAAGAGTTTTTTCAATTTAATATTATGACCGAAACGTAAAATGAATAAATAAATAGTTTTTGCATTTTTTTATTGAATTCCTACGTGCTTAGCTACCATTTTAGTCAAAATGACAGATGTTTTTGAGCTAATGGGCTGAATGGTGTAGTAAAAAATAATTCAAATAATTCATTTGAAAATTTGAAAGCACACAAAGGTCGCTATTGATATTTCAACACTTCAAAGGTCACTATCGATATTTCATAAAAAATTGTTGTGGTTTCAACTAATATCAAGCACTGTATATTGCACTAACTAAATAATGGTAGAAAATTGGTTCTAGTAAGATCGACCAAAAGCAATGTTTGAGTTATTCCAATGCAATGACATTAACAAGCTACTAAAACTTTATCTAAACACGGAAATTAAATCTCGTAACGCACTTGATGTTTGTGCATTTTAGAAGGTTACTTTTGCTATGGTAACTAACTTGATAAAAGAAGGTGATGTCAGCCAAAGGTTTAATGGTGAGAGATGTTGACACATAATTTTGAATATATGCAGAGTTGCCATGGACTTGTATTCAAAATTATAAAGAATCATCCAAACAGTGGGTGACAAGAGAAATTTATTTTATTAACATCTCTAGAAAACTTTTGTAATATGCATACAATCGTAAGTGTTTTATTATTGATCGAATATATGCATACATGTATAGTTAAATTCATAGCTATAGCTTCATGTTTGTTACTTTAAATAAAAGTGAAAATTCACTATTCAACTTGGTACCAACCAAATAAATGTACCTAAGAATGGAGGCGTACTAACCAGTCAAAAAAATTAAATTTATTTACTCATCCATTGAAAATGAGTAGTGAGAAATCATTTCTAACTAATTCTGTATAAAAAAATTCTTGAAATTTTACTCTCGCTTCAAATAGAATTCAGTATGGCACTGTATAAATCATGAATTCCAAGATTTTAGCATAGGCTTAAAGTTAGAGACTAAATTTAAGAAAAGAGAATCAAGTTCGTAATGGACATGGGCAATGTTTAAGCGTCTTTCGAAGATCTAGCGTATTCCGTAAAAGACAATCCCTTTTACTGAGTCAACATTTTACTACGAATATTGGCCAAGCGACTATGCCTAGTTTTTATGTGGTATGATACTTTCGTAAGTTGAATATTTGTAAATACACTGCATAGTTACTTTGAGTAGCTATTGGTTTTGTTCATTTAGAAAATGCATGCAAACAATAGTACATATACGGTTTTCAACAATAGAAAAGCAATAAGTATAGAACTTTTTTAAAGTGTTGTAAGATACGATGCAACACAATAAATTGCTGTGATCGATACCGGGTCATGTTAAAAAAGCAGCAGATCAAATGTCTAGAAATAGGTAATCCTGAGTCACTAACAATATTGAAAGGCATCTAAGTGGCATATCTGGCCTGAATATGGTAGGTTCAAAGTTTCGAGGTAACTCAGAAATCAATGGTATAAATTGTGTACAAAGCACAACTATTTATGCCACATTAATTTAATAAATCAGCAATTAAGCTTCTCTGAAGGCAAGATAATTATATTATATGTATCTCAGGATCATACCACGCTGTATTTTACCTATAACATGAAAGTCATTTGGACCCTTTACTTCCGATTCGCAAAAGCAAAATCATTATTAAAGTAATGCAAATATCAAATATATAATACAGAATTGATTTGAAAGTTCATTTTTTAGCAGGAATAACAAGCTTAGCACAAATAGAATGTAAATGATTAGTTTTGTTACCCGCTCGTATCATTTTTACATTTTATAAATCTAAATTTTTAAGCAATATAGTATACTGTAAATTTTATGTGCCAACATTTTGCTGGCTATGTAAGCAAGAGAATTTATGTACATATGACCAGTTTATATAATAATCAGAATACATTTTTTTCGACTAATGACACAAAAGTGATGTCTAAGCTTTGAGCCAGTAGTAAGCTGTTATCCTCTATCCACATATTCGCCGAATAGTTTGACACACGCTGTCTGTTCCAGCGTCTGGGTTTGTCAGTTTCACATTAGTTTGTTGTCAGTTGATTTGCAAAATTGAAAATGGTACAGTGTTATTATTTTTGCCACAGGCTATTTCAATTTGAGAACGTGCAATTTTTATTTAACTTGAATTATTTATTATCATTTATTTTTATTGATTTAAAACTGACTCGTTTTTCATTTAAAACTGACTCAGCATAAAAAGAATTGTTTGTGAAATTCTTGCATGATGAAGATGATGCAATCTGGTTTATAGCTAATGAATTTGCAATTCAAGTTGTGCTTCAAGCTGTGCTGCGTGCTAAATTAACGTACTATGATTTTTATATCTCCGTTTAAATTTAACTTAAATATTAAAGTTACACAAATATTTTAGAAGAAAATTTAGGTAAATATTTTTTTAATACAATTAAAATTATAGCTTAATTTGATTTTATACTTGATCTGATCATATATGATTGTCCTTCTAATATTCTTCAAGTAACTCTTCAAATCAATTAATCAGATACGAGCAAAGCGAAACGTCAAATCAAAGCCTTCAAAGCTTATCTAATTGTATTAGCAGTGCTTTACACTTTGTCATTAAGTGTAGTTGATAGTACTTTGTATTTATTGTAAATAAAAATAGGATCATTTATGTCATGTTTACAGTTTATTTTCGCAACTGCATCATTTAACTTCGAAGCAATAATGAACAACATTTTTAAACAGCTGATCAAGCAACAATATCACTGACGTCACATTCGTCGTTGATAAGAAACTTATTTAAACTGCATAATCTGCATTATCGTAATAACGTAACAAGAAAAATAATATTAATCATATTAAATGATACTAAACTTTACGTAACACGATTTTATATTGCCTTTAAAGTTCAAAGTCCCGTGTAGAATTTTGCTTTTAACTAAAGATATTTTTTAATATCTTTTAATCTACTAACATACATTTTTCACGTTGCTAAATATATGCTGTGTCGATAACAATGTGCTAACAACACGTGAGAGCACTAGATATTTGATAAGAATAGGAAAAATAATTCACAACACGAGCCATAAACTGATGGTCTTATCAAATTCAAAACTAAAGATTTGGACATATGTATGTAATGCCCGATTTATACATTGGAACGAGCGTCTCGGGTACAAGAGTAAACAAGACTCAACAAGACATTGGACGAGACTCAACAAGACATAGGGTGTATTGTTTACTTAGGATATTGCACCGTACAACACGGACCATACACCATGCACCTTTCATAGGGTGAATTGTTTACTTAGGATATTGCACTTTGCATCTTTCGACAGTTGTGAGCTGTTTTGTTCAGTTCAGTGAACGATGACTGAGGTACGGGCTGTGGCTATTGCAACTGCCTGGTGTGCGTTGAGTTATTTCAATCTGGGACACGCAAACACATGTTTGAAGTCCCGGCGAAAAATTCGAAAATTTAAATGAGCACATGCTACCCTCTCGAATCCCTTTGACTTGATGCATAAAACCGACTTCGCTTCCAGCGGCTTCGAACTCGGACGAGACGGTCATAAACACTCAGGCACAGCAGTAAAAGGATCATTATCCCTTCGTAAAACAAACAAGAACCGACGAGCAAACCATTTACACACGCGTGCTTGCCATGAAAAACACAGCCGAGACTAGACAAGGAGACCGTTTACACACTCACCTTGTCTTCATTTGGCATTACTCGGCGAGCATGTAATTCCGGCTTAAGGAAATCTGAAGATTTGGACAAATGTCTTCCCTAACTTAAAAAAGATAACAAGATTATCTCACTAATGAGACAGATAAAGGTATCATGTCTCAAATGTTTTGGTTAAATATAAAGGCTTGAAGTTACCTTGAAGCTAAATTTATCATCTTGGCGGAAAAAAAACTCGCAAGAAATAACTCTACTTAACATATTGGACAGCCGTTACATTGACGTTCGCACATAAGTGGACAATTGCGGAGTGCTCTATTCAATATTTCTTTGCTAAATCTTCATACTAGATTATTAATTTAAAAAAGCAGAGCTAAATTAAATTTCATCGATCAAAAATGGAATCATCAGGTCATTGAATATTTTGACAATAGTTTTTAAACTTTGTTGAAAAACTGGGGCTATGTTGATATGTAGGATTGCCATAAACCATCGATGTACATTTTAAAAGCATTTAAGAAATTAAATCTCAACAGAAAATGGGTGTTTATAAAGCTGTTTATGCGAAATTCGCGCGAAAAAAAAACATAATTTGATTATTTTCTGCAAGACATGGTTTATACTGAGGAACTATCTCAAATAATCGTCAAGTACAAGTAGGATATCAAAATATTTACTAAAAAAAATTGAAACAGGGAATAGTAAAGAGAAGAGAAATACATTTTTTTGGGCTAAACCCTGGCCGTCATATAGAAGCAGTGAGGTAGTAGAAATGGAGTGGACATGCCCATGAGATTTACATTGAAGGGGATGGTAGTAATTTTTTAGCTACTCATTGTCAAATCTGGTAAAATCCAAGTAGTTCCCCTCCAATTTGACAATTAGGTCGAAATGGCGGAAAGGCAACTTTAGCATGCTTTGTGCGTGAGAGGATTGAAGGGGTTAATGGTGGAAAGTTATACCGTCCGTGTCCAGGGGCTGTATAGAAGGCAGGTCGCAAAAGCAATCAACGTACCAAGATGGCGGGCTTAATGTACTTTTTTTTCGACCAGTCGACGTACATTTCTCGACCAATTCGACCAATAAAAGTACATTAATACCTGTCAGATTGCAAGTCGCGATCATCCTTCTATATGACCTAGTTTATGCGAGATCCCAATGTAATCCCGATTTGGGATTATACCAGTCAGACCGTCGTATAAACGGTCAAATTCGGATTTCAGCTTAAACCCAAACAGTTGGGTGTACGCCCGATGACTATGACCTAGTTTATGCGAGATCCCAATGTAATCCCGATTTGGGATTATACCAGTCAGACCGTCGTATAAACGGTCAAATTCGGATTTCAGCTTAAACCCAAACAGTTGGGTGTACGCCCGATGACTATGTGTGAGTGTGCATATGAAATGTGTCAATAAAAGTGATTCTTCAACATGACGGGTCTAGTTTTGAGCAAATTTACACATTATACATATGAAATATGTGACGGCGCTTGTTTTGTGCATTTGGATAAAACTAATGTCGTTTCGTTTATTTTTGCAAAAGAAGACGTTAATCATAATTAAGTGCCGAAAATTACTAGTGCCTGCTGTATTTTCCACAACATTGTGGAACGCCAAATAGAGCATTTATATTCAAATTGGTTGGAGGAAGTAGCAACATGTAACATACGCAGACAAGTTTCTATGGTTACGCAAACAGGTTTCTATAAAAAAAAGTTTCTATGGTTATACGCAATTCGAATTTCATAAAATCCCAATTCCAATTTTGCCCGTTTATACGACGCGATATTTGGGATAATCCCAAATTGGGATTACATTGGGCTCTCGCATAAACTAGGTCTATGACGGCCAAGCTAAACTCGACTACGTGTCACCCATAGCCGTTAGACAATTTTACCGAATGTGTTTTTTATGCTTTTGTGGTTGTGTGTTTGTTTTTGGGGATGTTTTTTGTTTGTTTGTTTTTTATCACAACCGTGTTGTCTTCTCGTCCAGTTTTTGTATGTTTTTGAAATTCTTCAAGTTTTTGCCCCTGCTACCACCAGAGGGCGAGTAGGGATCTACAATTGAAGAATAACTAACAAAAACATACAAAAAATACACGAGAAGACGGCACACTGAAGATAAACAGGCAAACAAACAAAAAACACCCCCAAAAACAAACACACAAGCGCAAAAAAAAACAAACACACACAATCGGTAAAATTGTCTAATGGCTATGGGGGTCACGTAGTCGAGTTTTATCCTTTTTTGATTTAGAACTTTACTATTAACAATCATTCAGAGCTTTACTAATCACGAGAATTTTTCTTTTACGGAACAGAAAGTTGACTGGTTTTAATACTTCGTGATAGTTAATATAAAAATCA
This sequence comes from Nemotelus pantherinus, assembly GCA_963978885.1. Lineage (NCBI taxonomy): Eukaryota > Metazoa > Arthropoda > Insecta > Diptera > Stratiomyidae > Nemotelus > Nemotelus pantherinus. The sequence continues at coordinate 207,539,482 of OZ022264.1, read as the reverse complement.
TTAACTTAACAAAATTCAAGATTATTGTAGCAATATTATTATGCTAAATAGCGCATTATAAATTCTCATTGAAATTAAACAAATTAAAGAATAAGGATTCAAATAACATCAACATCATAATTTAAAACGAACATTCAATTTAAAAAAAAAAACATCTGAGACTTTGTATTTACCGTATGTCCGAAAGAAACGATGGCAACTGAGCAGCATTACTTCTAAAATGTCTATTACCAATAATGCGAAAACGATTTATGAGGATTCTTCCGAACATGTCAATAATGTATTAAAGAGAAATTGTACGAATATATTTATACGAATTTGACTTATGACGTAATATGTTTCTATTTTTGGATTTCACTTTCATTTCACTCTACACATATTGATGAATGAGAGAGCAGAGAGCATCGTTGAATGTGAGTTGCAATTGATTGCGTGCTAAACTAAAAATTGAACAGGTAGCTACGTTTTTGTTTTTATTCTATTTGATTGAAATTAGTTTTATTTGAAATTAAAATTTTAAGTATCATTCATCAAAATGGAAATGCCAGGAAATATTTGATTTGACAATTTAGAGAATGCTTGATATTTTAGCGTGTCAGCGCAGCACTTTTATTCACCGAGGGCCATTGGAAATAGTGCAAGTCGTTGGTATTGTCTGCTTTCTATGATGCACTTAAAACTGTGTGACGAAAATATTTGCAGTTTTACGACAATAATGCGTCTTATGTTTACTAATATATACTAATTGTTCTTACAATTTAAATACTTCGTATTTTATGCAGTAAATTGCCCTTTGTGCTTCTTAATAATCTGAAGTTGCAGTGCTTGAGTAACGACTGCTATATTTGGATATACTACAACACCAGATTTCGCTCAAATCACGAAGATTTGTTCGCCAGTTAGGATCATTTTTTGAAAGGATAAATGTAAAGTTTCATGTAGCTCTGCCAATTAGTTTGTATTTTGCTGCTATTGTAAGCGAGCAACTTTTGGTGTTTGAATAAAATGGACAAAGTCGCATTTCGTGCACTGTTCAGACACTAGTATTTGAGAAAGAAAACTGCGAAGGAATCTAAAGAAAAACTCGGTAAATGCTATGGGGCATCTGCTCGGTCAGATAATATGGCCAAATATTAGTTCACTGAATTTCAACGTAGTTGAAGAAGCACGAGCACCGTACCACCTTCAGGTCGCCCAAAAGAGGCAGTAATTTCAGAAAACATGAACAAAATCCGTTGTATTGGATGGCCGTAAAATGAAAGTGCGCCAGAGAGCTAAGGCTGTCGACATATCAGACGGCTCTGTATTTAGAATCTTGCGCGAGCATTTGGGTAAGAAAAAACTGAGCACACAATGGGTGCTTCGTTTGCTCACATTTGATCAAAAACAACAACGGGTTGATGATTCGGAGAGCTATTTGGTACTGGTCGGGGTGAGTTATAGTATTTTTTTCGTCGATTCTTAATGGTGAACGAAACATGGATCCGCTACTACACTCCACGGTCAGCGGAGTGGCTAAGCCGACCAAAGCGTCCGAGTACGTTAAAATCGGCTGGAAAGGTTTCAGCTTCAGAATAATATTCATGAACTATCTTGAAACCATTATGTTGATTTATTCGACCGTTTAAAAAAAAAGACCAAGTAAAAAAGGCCTAATTTGACAAAGAAGAAAATGCTCTTTCATCACGACAACGCACCCGGTCTCATTTCAGTGAAAGCAACGATAAAACTGAATGATTTGCGCTGCGAATTGGTTCCCCACTCACCATATTCTCCAAATCTGACCCACAGTGACTATTCACTGCTTCACGTTTTTGTCAGATGATGAAGCGAAAACGGAAACTGATTCCTATTTCGAAGGACTTTTTTCAGAGCATTATTCGAAAGGCGTCAAGATGTTGAAAAACCGTTGGACTAAGTGCGTAAATCTACATGGAAATATGCTGAAGAATAAAATCAATTTCGCACAGAAAAATTGTTTTTCTTTCCTAATATAATTGATTTCCTATGCACTTCGTAGCATTTTTTCCAAAGTTAAAGAAAGTTCACAATAAATTTCAAAATAATTTTAAGGGGGAAATCCACTGTGTCGGGCAAAAAAAAATTTTTTTGTTTGCTTTAAATCAAAGTTTATACATTCAAAAATATGTGTATAAAATTCTAGATCTAAATTTCGAAAACTTTCGGAGTTATAGTTACTTTAGTGAGAGCAGGTATTTCATGAGATACAGTAATCCCTCGACTTACGTCTCCCTTGTTATACGTTTTTTCGACTTACGTCGTTCATTACTTTGAGACCAAACCCTTGAAATTACGTCGTCCGTCCCTTGACTTACGTCGCCGTTTTCATAGAACAGATGTTTGTTTATATGAAAACTGTTCTTCTGGTAAAAGGAAACTCCCAGAATTGTGTGAGCGCGATTTTCGTAGGAAAGTTTTCGTATTTTGCGTTTGCATTGGGAAAAATATTGATTATTTGGACGAAAGACCTGAACCATCAAAATATGCCGGTGAGCACGTTAACTATTAAGGTGAAGGAAAAAAGCTTATTCGAACAAGCAAACTTGAATCGAGGAGATACTTTCGTTGCCAGCAATGGATGGTTTGAAAACTTCACGAAAAGAAGTAAAATCTACAATGTAAAAGTAACAGGTAAAGCGGATAGTGCGGACTATGACGCAGCGAAGATCTTTCCATACACTTTACATGATATTATTGAAAATAGAGGATATTGTGCACAGCAGGTGTTTAATGTTGTCGAAACAGGCCTGTATTGGAAACGCTTGCCCTCAAGAGCATTTCTTTCGATTGAAGAAAGAAGAGCTCCTGGCTTTAAGGCAGAAAAATCCAGGATTACTTTGCTTCTTGGAGAGAATGCATCAGGTGATTTGAAACTGAAACCTCTTGCTGTTTATCAATCAGAAAATTCAAGGGCTTTCAAAAATGTATGCAAGGAAAATCAACCGGTTATTTGGAGGTGCAACAAAAAGGCCTGGGTTACTTCTAATATATTTCGTGATTGGTTTGGTCAACGTTTCTGTCCGACAATAAAGAAATATTTGGAAGCCAATAATCTCTCTCATAAAGCATTACTAATCATATATATAAAAAATCTTCAAAGAAAATGATCCTGACAAATCAAGAAGTGCAGAAATTACAAGCGAAGTCGTCACTTCTGTCAACGATTACAAAGCAGTTGGTCGAAGAAAAAAGAAAACAAACTTTGCCCCAAACGCGAATTTTGACCTTCTTCGCCAGTAAACCAGTCATCCCACAAACAGTAGAAATAGAGGCTATTCATTCTAAAGATGATAACAATTAATGGGTTGCTTTTTAGTGCTTTATGTCAAATATGTACATATTTGTACATATTTAAAGCCGTTTCCTCTTCGTAAGTTTTATAAATACGTATTCCGGTTTCCACTTGATGCCTTCATTTCTATTTGCAATTTAACGTGTAGTCGTGTATAAGCACTTGATGAAGGGTGCAAGTATAAAACCTATGTAGACGAAAACCCACGATTTTCTTTTAAAAAAATGAATTATGTACAAACTTAAAAAATAAATACATTCATATTCAAAAAAATGAAAGTTTATACATTTATCGCCTGAGGTTCCTTCTACCCTCGAGTTGCGTCGTTTTCGACTTACGTCGCATATTCTCGGAACCTAATTCCGACGTAAGTCGAGGGACTACTGTACATGGTTTTTTAAAACTTTAAACGCGTTTTTCTCAAAACGACTATTTTTAAACTAGTTGCAGCAATAACTCAAGCAAATATCAGCCGATTTTCAAATTTTTTTTTAATTATTTTATTTGAATTTATAGTGGCTAACGTTGCACGTAGCCGATTTCGAAAATTTTAATTTTTAGTGCTTATTAAGGCTGTTTGAATCCAAAAAGAGGCAAAAAAAGAGGAAAAAATTCAACAAGTCGCCATTTTCTTTCAAATCAAAATGAAAAAATCGGCTAAGTGCAACGATAACTACATTTATACAGATCATAATGCACTTTGAATATTTTTCTTCAGATGACTCGTTTATGGGAAATCGATGCCACCATGGAGGGGGAATTTTTATTTTTTTGGTTTTCGAAAAGAAAGCTAATAACTTTGTTACGATTTGATATTTTTAATAAAAACTTAGGAAAATAGTCTTCAATGTACAATTAACAAAATTAAAAAGCCTGATCCCAAAGTTTCTTTATTTTCCCGGTCAAAAAAATTCCCGAAAATCACATATTTTTTCGGCCGTCACAGTGGCTAAGTTGCATTCAAAAGTATATGTGTGCTTACCTAAGCCTTTTTCTCTTTTCCGTCAGCTGTTTGAAATCATTTTCAATTTTTTGCGGAAAAGCATCAACTGCTTCAGTGGCCTCTTGGCTCGTTTCGACATCGTCACCAACCTACAAATCAATATCCTTAGCATGTTTCTATTTGTGATTTTAAAATGATCTTACCAAAAAGTTTGGTCTTTCGGCATTTCCAACAATACCGTTTGTTTTACTAGGTCCATCAATCTCTTCTGTTACACCGTTCTCCATTATGAAACTATCGCTGGAAAATGTTACTTTACGTATCTGAGTATTCGGCGGTTCACCAGCACACGCTACAATATCACATGAAAAATAATTAAGTTAATTATGGTCATCAATTGAATGAATAACATGCAAAATTTACTTATAAAATTACTAAGAATTCTCCACAAAATCGCTGTCACTACTAGCATAAGCGTACATGAAAGCAAAATGAGAACTAGCATCAAGTCTAACGATTTCGCTGTGGGATATCAAGATGCTAATGCGGGTTTCCTATCAAGTCATCAAGTTACCGGACTACAATTAAATAAAGAGTTAAGCATGTTTTAGATGAAAATGTTACTGTAAAACATTAATGAGGTAACATTTGTTAGTATTTTATTAGACATTTCACAATTTCGTTAGATTTAACATAGCATTGATGCACTTACATTCAAACAAGTAGCATTAAAATTATGATACTATACATCAATATAGCCCTATCGAGATCCCAAAACGCGTACATGAAAGGGAAATCTGTAAAGGCACGCCATTACAAAGAATATGCTTAGAGGGCCTTTCTAGATATTGAAGGTGTACCGAACGGCAACACCGTTCGGTGGAACGACAACGACGACGACGATGGCGGACGTGACAAGATGAGAAGTCAGTCTCGAACAAGTCCGCGACAAGCCTCGAAGGTTGCGAATTGGGTCCAAGACGGAGCGAGCGATGATGCAAGTGAGCGACGTGGTGCAAGGCGCGTATAATAAGAGCAGTGCAATGTAAAATATAGTGCAATGTATCCTCAGAACAAATAGTGGTAAACCGCCTATAGTGTGTTTTGATTTCCCCCTGCCGAGTGCGCACGAATGTGCCATCTTCGGCCCCATATTATACAGAAGGCACCTTGAATAATGTGCATACAATTGATGTGCATACCTTTACGGAGAGCCTCCATGCAACCAACATTCACCCCACTATTTGTAGCTGGATAACCAACATGATTAAGCAAAGACTCATTTCAGTGGAATGAGAGGCAACGCAAATTATAAGGAAGGTTCTCAGAGGCACACCCCAAGCAGGAGGTCTATGTCCTCTCTTGTGGAATCGGGTAACCAATACAATTTTAAAGAGACTATAGAGCAAGATACTCATGGCTATGGCCCATGCTGATGACATTGTGATCTTAGTCTCGGGTAGGTTGAGGGAGTGGGCGAATACCATGAGCCTTGGCATCAACTCCGATAAAACCAATCTTGTATTCTTCACAAGGAAAGACAAAATTCCTGAAATGGGTCTATTTGGTCGGGTTGGACAGCGATATATTAAGTCTCAAGTCGCACAATAAGTACTTTGGTCTTATTCGGGATACAGGGGAAATTTAGAGGAAAGAGTTTAGCGGTACTGGGTAAAACGTGGGTAAAACAAGGTTAAAAGTACTAGGTAAAACGTGGGGTCTAAGGCCTGATCTAACGCACTGGATCTACGTGGTGACAACTAGGCCGATCCTTACTTACGGCTTGGTTTGGTGGCTGGTAATAAATAAAATTACCTTTGCCGACATGGCGAACAGAGTTCAGTGACAGGTGGTCCTCAGCACTACTTCTTTGTTACAGACACTGTCACAAAAGCTCCTGTCAGACTTACAGAGTCGGTACTGAGCGGGGGGAACGCTGGAAGCACTAACTATTTGGTCCCCACTCTTTGCTTCGAGCGAAGATATCAAGCGAACGCAGGAAATGGGCAGGACGGAAATCAGCGGGCAAAGCACAACCTAGCATCTATAATGACGGATCCAAAACAGTGGGCGCTGCCGCATATTCCGTCGACCGCGATATAGAAGCAGCTTTCAGACTTCCTAATCACTATTATTTTTCAAGCAGAGGTTTTGCGACACGTAAAGCCGCAAAACTGATGTATGCTAAAGATAATAAATAGTAGGGACATAAAGCCTGTCACACGGGTTTTTTTTTCAAATTGAAAAATATTGGCTTGAAATATCTTCTTGAAATTTTTATTGATTACACTGATCAACAGTTGTCTCATGTAATAGGTGATCGTGCTTTGACTACTCTGATAGGTGATCGCGCTTTGACTACTTACCTTCATTACGAAAACGCACTTATTTGGTTTCGATCATCCTCAGTTTTCTTGTGATGAGGTCAAGTTCATTTTCGGTATTGTAGCGATAAACGCATATGAACGGCCATAAGAAAGGAATGCTATATATCTTTTTCGCTATTAATTTAAATTGTTTTGGTTTTAATTAACTACTGTGCTTGCGCGAATATGTCGAGGAAGTTTTTTTAACGATCCTATTTCTTTTTGTTATTTTTATGGTAAACTGACTTTCAAAAATCAAACCCGAATTTTTTCTGATCGTATTTTGAAGTGTTACCGCGAGGATTTCAGTTTTGGGGTGGCTCATCAAGACAAATTTTGGGCCCCACATATTTGTAGTGTAAAAAATTTGACTGATTGGAAGAAAGGATTACGTCATATGGCGTTTGATATTCCCATGATATGGACTGAGCCTAGAGATGTCTTACTCCAATAAAAGACACAAATCCAAAGGCAAAACACAAAGCTGGATACCCTAATTTAGCGTTAGCAATAAGAACTGTTCCTCATAATGACAATTTACCATTACCAGTTCCATCTACATTGTTTAAGGTTGACGAGTCACAAACATCCCCTTCAAGCCAATTGAATAAGTGATGATAAAACCAAAAAGGGCATTTTCGTAGGACGTCAAATCAGGGATCTAACAATAGATCCGTAATTCGAAGAAAAATTGAACGTTTTAGAAAAATCAGCTTGGTATTGCTTTAAGAACGTGGTTGCAAATTTTTTGGGTAACCATACAAGGGATAACCATAGAGAATTGATTAACGAGCTTCTATTGACATATGAAGCTTTGGATTCCAATATGTCTTGCCAATAGGTTCTTTTTCTAGACTCATATCTGGATTTTTTCCCTGTAAGTGATGAGCATGGACAAAGGTTTCATCAGGACATTTTAAAGATGGAGAAGCGTTATCAGGGTAGATGGGCTCCAAGAATGTTGACTAACTACTGCTGGACGATCAAAAGAGAGCAACCGGAAGCCAAATTTTCCAGAAAATCGTAGACCTTTACGTAGACCTTGTATTTACAAACCACATTATTCACATGTTTCTGGAGAACTATTTAATATTTTCTTTATAATTTATGTTTCTTAACTAAATAAAATGCATACGTGATAAAAAAAAAGGAACTGCGTATTTTTATTCACAACACCTAATACATAGAAAAAACACTAAAAAAAGTTCGTATGGCACAACGAATATTAAATTTTGTTCACTAGTGTTATTAGTACATGGGTGTAGAATAAAAAAATTAATGCCATTCCAAATGGCCACCCTTCGTCTTCACACAGGCTTTGAGTCTCTTTGGCCATGCAACTCATATAGAGGAAAATTAACAGATTTGAGGCATTCAATGTTGTATCATCTATGGCAGACCATGTCCTCCAAAACCGTCCCGAAATTGTAATCCAGCGGATTCAAGTCGGGGCTGCCAGAGGGCCAATCATCTGGGCTCAAATATGCAGGTACGTGCCGCTTAACGCCCTGAGTCGTTCTGGCCTTGTGAGCCGGCGGCGAGTCTTGCTGGAACATCCAATAGTAGTTTTGAAACATAGTTTGGCTGAGAGCCTTCACAAGACGATTTAAAACCGTCTGTTGACGCACTTCTGCGGAGGTGTTCACGCCTTTTTTGCAAAAAAAAAAAAAAACACAGCTCAGTGGTGTTATCATAGGCTACGCCCCACCAAACTATGATTGAAATCGGGTAATGCCCTCTCTCGACCCGCGGAATGACTTGCGACGCTTCCAATGACGACCGAGCGTACACCCAATCATTCTGTCGATTGAATTTCTGCTGCATGGTGAAGATTTTCTCGTCCATAAAAGAGATTTATTTGTAGCTCCCATCTGCGTACCCCACAAACAGTCTTTTGTATTCTTTCACTCTATTTTCCTTGAGAGCGGCGGTGAGCAATTGCCAGTGCGACGTTTGTAGGCCAAGCCGTCTTGGCTTTGATGGTCTCCAGCGTGCGTACATTGTGCATACCGGTGTTCTATCACGTCACCAGTATCATCGAACAATTTAACACATCGATATACAAATCTTCGGCTGATTCCAAGTGGCTGCAGCAGCCGGAAGATCACTTCTCTTTCGATTTTGCACTTATGAAGCAAATTACAGCGATGCGGGTTTCTCTGTCTGTCCACTCCATTGTAAAGCCGCGTACACATAGGACCAAGACCAACGGCCAAGCCATTCGTTGGCTCGGATTCGCTTAGTGTGTATGAAGAGCCATGGCCTTCATATAAAAGGCCTATCGCGACTTGCAATCTGACAGGTATTAAGCTACTTTTTAAAATGGTGTAGTCCTCTCGTTATTAAGATTTATTGGGAATTGCACAATGACAATTGTTTGACATTTCTCTGACAATTAGTAATGTGAATGGTTTTACTCGGTTGAATCAGGGAATAGAGTCTATTTTCCTACTATCCGGAGACTGGTTTCGAAGTTTTTGTCGTGTAAAAGATATTTCGGATAAGTGTCGTGAAAGTGATGTGTTGATTGTGCTGTATACGCGAGAACTTTGCAATTTGGAATACCTGCCACCTACTCTCGGCAATGTGAATTGTAAACAATTGCCGTTTGTGGTTGGTAGGATTTATTCCACTTTAAAAATCAGCAAATATTGATAATCTGCAAATTCTTCTACACAAACGATATTTCGGATAAGTGTCCCGATGAGTTGAGGTCTGATGCTAAAGAATTTTTATGCCTAAATTGCTTGTGAAAGATTCCAAAACAACAGTGATTAACATGACATATGAGTTTCCTCATATCTCCTGTAGGTGGATCTCGTGAATTTCTTTATAACCATAAAAAAACATCACTGTGTGGACTGGTTGGGAAAAGTAGCTTAGGTCCGCCATCTTGTAGGTTAATTGCTTTTGCGATAGGCCTTTTATATGAAGGCCATGGAAGAGCCAACCTTGGCCTTGGCCTTGGTTGCTGTTCGCTCTGCTGGCGGTAACTTCAAAGCGTTGGCGACGTATTGGCCTTGGGACTCCGTTGTAGTGTGTACGGTTGGTCGAGTTGGCTGTCATTTATATCGAGTAGTGTGTAGTAAAATAGTATACGGTGTCGTAAGATAGTACGATGTAGTTATATAGTGTACGGTGTCGAAATGCGTTCTACTACCATAAATGAGTTATGCTTTACAACCCCAATTTAATCGCTGTCAATCACTAGGTGTACAATGACATTCAGCCCGAACCGCATCCAAAGCCTTGGCTCCAAGCCATTGGTGCCAATTCGTTCCTGTGTAGACGGCAGAACCAACGCCAAGGCCAACTACCAAGATTTGATCGAACTGTCATTTGCCGTTCGTTGGTCGTTCGTTGGTTGTATGTGTACGCGCCTTAACGCGTTGACTGAGACTGCTATTTTTTTGGAAACAGCACAAAGACCATATGTCAAAACCGCCATCCGTCAAAAACCATATGTCAAAACCGCCATCCGTTCAATACTCACGGCGCAGTACATGTAATCAATGGTGTGACAGTATTTATGTCAATACTAGCAATGCCTTCTAGAAGTACAGGCCGTCATGCAGAATGGTGACGTCACAGTAGTAGGGCAAAATGTCGCGAAAAACACACGTAGTCTTATGGGACGTCCGCGGGAAAATGTTAATTGTACAGGTTGTGTTGAAGTGAGTGAAGTGAAAACAAAGTGAGATCCGCGGAACAGTGCTGGTGAACAGCTAAAACACAAATTAATGCGGTGCGTGCGGTATAATTGAAAAAATTCGCTACGAAATGTTTATCAGTTGGTGTTAGGTTATGTGATGTTTCGTATCGATTTACTGTCGATACAATTAATTGATACAAAATGTAAGTTATGACTAAATTTTATTATTATAACGAGTCCACGCACAAAAAAACTAACGTTTTATTTATATTTTAGCTAAAAATCCGCACGTGAAATCTCTGTGTACATCGACACTGTCTGGTGGAAATGTCAAAATTCACCGATAAATTGACGTCATAGCTAAAACGATTACGTAGCATGCCCACAGCCTCCTATGTCACTGCCCGGCACAGTGGGAAACTAGACAGTGCTGCTTCGGCGAGCCCTAGTTGGATATGGATATTTGCACTTGGTGGAACAGATGCTGAAGGACATTCTTCATTTCGCAAAAATGTCTGGGGGCTCCAATGGCGACTTGGACTGGGCATTTTGATCTCTAGGTTTTTTGATTAGGTATCACTACGGACCAAGAGGTCTATGTGTGACTTTGTGTCAGCCAGTAATATCTAACCTATAATTTTTCATGCTTCAAATTCCATGGAACATATAATTTTGCAGCTGTTTCTGTCGGCTGCTAGTTTGGTTACCCCCACAAATCAAAGTTGTTGCGCCAAGAGAAGTTATTGGAGTCACCAATTTATCGTTTACTGATAGATATTGTTGTTGATGGAAATGAAGTTGCTGGTTAGTGGGGTTGATAGGTTGCTCGATCCTCGTAATTGATAAAAGGGTTACCGATACCCGGTAACGCAAAATTTGATTTATTTACCGTTAGGGTTAATTTGAATATGCAATATTATTAAATGAAAATCATCATAGAAAACGAAAGAGGAAATTCACACAATGATTGACCTTGTGCACATTGCATCTCCAATGCCTATAGGTTTATCAAAACTAGTCGCAATCTAGGTATACAACCCAGTGAAGTTAATAGGAAATTTAACTTCAAGTAAATTAGTTAGTGCGAATGGGAAATAAATAGGAAGAAGATTATTTTTTGTGGCGACTTTCCATTGAGGCCAGCACATCTAGCGGTGGAAGTCTTGCGCAAGGAGTAGTGCACTCGGGAATTTTCATTATTGCTTATCGCAGCCATTTGCAAGCGGCAGTTTTTATGTGGATATCTCCAATTCGACGAACGCCAACGCGCACAGATGCATACCGACTAAATTATGAACTTATTGAGTATTGTTTTTAAATACATTTTTGAAATAGATTTATGCAGAGCTATTATGGTAGTTTTTAGTTAGGAAACCGAAGTTCCTACATCCTTGAATCTAATAAGACATCTACACACACCTAAACGAACTCAAAACTCAATTCAATGAAACTTTGCTGCCAATAGTGAGGACTACATCAGTCAAATATTTAATTAGCAAGTCAATTTTACGTGCGAGAAAAGCTTATATCTTGCCTCGCAATCTTATCAGTTTGGAAAATTTACCGTCGGACATGATACTAGCCAATTAATATTTTTCATGAAATTGGTACTGTTACCTATGATCAATGGTCCCATCTTTCAGCGAATCACTCAAGCCAAATGATATCAAGTCTTATACGATGACCTTAAGCTCGAGTTTCTTATCAAGCCAAGTCACTAAAGTTAGGATTTGCGTTTTCGATTTTCCAGCAACTAAAGGACATAGCCGAATTTAATAAGATCTCTTTAGCTTATTGCCAGTCGAAAGTGCAACCAATTTTACAATAAAAACAGTTAATCAGCCAGTAATCTCTTACGTAACCTATGAAAGCAATTCAATGCGTATCAATGTCATCAACACCATAACCATTATCATAGCAATAATCAAGTAAAATAATTCCAAGACAGCCCTTGTCGAGTCTAGGGGTTGAAGCTGGTAGTTTCCAATCAATGAATACGACAAGTGTATAGTGATTTATCCCACGACTCACTTTACTCCTGATCTAACTCAGCTATGTCAACTCGAAGTTTGGTGCGCGATCTCCCGACCGAACCCAAATTCCAACCAGGGACCCCAGATACACTCCAGGAGCATGTGTTCTACCCACTACACTACACGATCACCACTTCAAGTACCACAACATTATTACCAAGAATTTATCTTTTGACTAATAGTTTTTAGTTAGATTTGAATGCTTCTAGTAACGGTAGTATTGTATTTTGTAGCAATGCTTTTGGCGAAAGGTGTGTTGAATAAGCTGTCGATCAACATAAGTAGACTTCATTTACCTAGCATACTAAAGCGAAGTTTGGACTCGCTAATTTGAAATGAGGTAAATTAAATGTAAATTACATAAATTTGATTAATGAGAAAGCTCTATTCAACTTACTTATTGTTTGACATTGATTGAGGTTGAAAGTATACAGTATATACTAAAGTTCGAAAGTATTGCGTTGATTTTAGGTCATACTATGCTATATACTTGCATAGTAAAGAGATCGGTAAAAGGTAGAAGGTTCGCAAACTAAGTTAAATTATGCACTATGATATCAATTTTAGTTAATATCACAGCATTCAATTGTATGCTTTCTTTAACGGTAAACAAAATTCATTCAAGAATCTGGACTACTAGAATCGTATCGGCCCATCATCGGTTTTATAGAACACAATATTCCTCTTATTTTTGATAATCTATAAATATTTCAGCCGAAATTATCTGAACATAACCGATTAAATATCAAATTGGTTTAAATAATCATTTTTGGGATAAAAACACAATAATTGCAAGATACACTTTTCTGAATTTCGATGTTCAATATTGATTTTTACTCATGAAAAAACATATTTCTGTCTAACAACACTGTTACCTACAAATTACTTTTATGAAAATAGATTTGTATATTTTTTAAAAGAAAACATGATATTTTTACAATATTTTCACTATTTTAAACACAAGTCCACCAAAATTTTAATTACCTCATTAAAATTACACAAACTTATTCACTTGATCAAACACCAACTTCTATTAAAATGTCTTCTTCAAGCTAACGCGCCTTCAAGCTACTGTACTGACCGAAGGTTCAACTTAAACTGAATTAATCAACGGCCGACAATGTCTGGATTTACTATCACTACACTCTAGCACCAGGTTACAAAGTGATTCCACTAAAAAATTGAGAAAAAAAAACATACGGGCGCAATAGTGTCAATAGGTTACCAAAATATACAGCATCATCATATGCAACATGAGCAATAACGTTTGATAGAGTGATTCTGTTATCAGTGTATAAAACACAACAGGTCAGAGGCAAATATTTTTCCTATCAGCAGCTCCACTCTGGGGATTGCCGTGTTTCCATTTGTATGTCAAATCGAGTCCAATGCAATTCGATTAAAAATAATCTATTATATACTATGCCGTTGTTGACGGGTATTGAGCAATCACGCAAAAAAAAAAACTTAATTTGAATTGTTAAATAGAGACAAGTTCAGGGCAAGAAGTCATTGTACAATTTACACGAAAGTTAATGTAAAAATTGGTTGCATTTAGTCATAATAGTTTTGGGACAGGTTTCTCCAAACGACAGAGCTTTGGATCGCAATTCTTGAAAGTAATTGTATATTTTTTTGTCTAAAAGCACATTGAAAGTGTTCGGCAACATACTCATTTTATGAATGAAAACAAAGTCAACGAACGTTGTACAGTTGCGCGGAATTGTGTTCAAGTGAGATTGGAGCATTTTATACATACAGGGTGATTCATGACCTGGCTTCTTTTGGAAATGCTATAAAGGACTGTTCGATTTTTGCGAATTATTAAAAAGAGTTTAACCTTACATTTAAACTTATATTATTTTTAGAATATGATTCTATCGACCGGTCACTCGAGTTTAAAATTTTTGGAATTCATCCGATAAAAAATTTATTTAAATTTATTAATTTTTGACACTACGTTGATTGAACTCTACACTGAAAAAACACATGGCGCCAGACGCCATAATTTATGGACTTCTGGCGCCATATACATAGTCGATTTGGGGATTGTGATAAAATATAGCGCCACACGCCATAGTACATGGCGAAAAGTACATAGGAGCAGACGCTATGCTTATAGCCCTCCACGCCATGTACTATGGTTTTCCACGCTATGCACTATGGTTCTCCACGCCATATATTATGGCCCCCCCACGCCATCTACTATAGTCCTCCACGCCATGCACTTCATGCAAACTAAAGCACCACAATACAGGTCTAATAAAAAATTTCACAGATAACTACAGGAGAATGGGGAAGTTGGTAAAAATATAATTGTGTCTAGTTCACAATAAAAACACTCATAAGGATACGGAAGTATTACAAGGAATATACACAGCAGGTGGCATGTGAGCTTGGACTGGTAGATATTCGACAGGAAAGGGTCACAGAATGTACACTGAAGGAATTTAGGAGCGGCTATCAGAACCTCGTCACCATCCACTTTTTGGGTTAATGCTCTATCTCGGTCATTTCTAAAGATAATGTCAGATATCCAAACGGTTCAAAAGGCTATCAATCGGTGTTAAATAAGCTATATTCTAAGACGCGAGATAGGTTATTTTGATACATGGTTTCTCGATCATCAGCAGCACTAAAGAAACGAGGAACCTGATGCCAAGGCCAAAGAAGAGGCTGAATACATTGGAGCCCCACTCTGTACTGGAGCTTTTCGAAGGCTGATAAAAACAGGGAAATTAAAAAAAAAAGATGGACTAAGAAAAATATCGAAATCTACTGTTTTTATCTGGAGGGTTTGAAATATTCAAAAGGTTACCTCACATCCTATGTAAAAAGAGCAAAAGAAGCAGTGGCTCTCCATAAGAGTGGTATAAGGGCCCTATGTGGAAGTTTATTAGGCCTAATTCATTACGAAATGTACCTTCATAGGATAGGCAAGGGGCAAACTGACTGCTGTAGATACTAGGTAGAAGCGGCAGAGAGTGTAGTTGTAGTTCCTAATAACAGTCAAGTACCCAATAAAGATGGCAGACCGTAATCCAGTAAGAACATCTATGGAGTGTTGAATAAACCCGAACCATGAAAACAGCATCTACGCATCACAGTTTGGGTTCAGAAATTGCATGAACCACTTGAAGGCGTCGCAAATAGGAGGCTAAGGCCCGCAATCCGTTTTAACGCACGACAATTAATAGATAATCTGATGAATAAATAATACTAATCAAGCAAAATATACAATTCATCTAATTCTTTCGAACATTACTTTCCTCAGCCACTTCCATAAAATTAATTTCATGTAATTTCACTGCTTCTGCATTAAATGTACACAATTTGCATTAGCAACGCATATTATTATCTCGTGAATTGCAACTCAGCCTTTACGAATGCACATTTGAATTTCAGATGGGGTGACTTTAATGTTCGTTTAATCACAAGCCATGATAACGACAATACGCTTCAAGCACGATAGTTCGCAAATTGCTGATATCAGCTTACTGAATTCGCTTGATATAATTACATAATTTCAGAATAATTCTGAATGTTGCTTAGGCAGACACGAAAGAGATTGTCACTTCTTATGGGCAAATATGAAAAAAAAGATCTGATTTAAATTTATATCAGATTTTTTTCATGAAGAATGGTACGATTCTCGTCAACTGATAGTCGAAAGATTTTTTTTCTCACTCCAATCAAATCATATTTGGCTTTGAGGTTATTGTGGCGATTGGAAGTTGAACGGCAGAAACATATGATCACCGAATGATTCTGTTGTTTAGTATTATTTTACTCTCTTCCGTTGCAGAAAAACGCATTATCAGCATCGTTTGAACAAATTATACCAGCAACTGGTTATTTTTAATATGTAAGACATTTTCTAGCTATTACGAAAGTAGTGAAGCATTAGATTGCTATAATACGTTTTTTTTTTATTATTATTCTTTTATATGCTCAACCTCGCACTACTGAAAGGGTAAATTTTTGCTTTTCAACAAAAACTTCAAATCATTAATAAATTTCAACCTTTGTCCATCATACCAAATAAAAATTTTCGAAATTCCGATTTGCACAAGAACGGCAACCCATCACCAAATTACCCCTGTTTTCAGCACTCGAAACTTCTGTTCACGAGAACTGACGACCGGCTTATTCAATCATAATGAAATTTATAGGCCGTATTGGCATGAACTAGGAACAGGTCTGATAGAAGTGATTTTGAAATGCGGGCAACCCTGTGGCAGTGGTACCATCTTGAAAAATCACTGAGAAAAAAAACAGCTTTTTGGCCTATAACTTCCGATTCAGCCTTCAGATTTTGTACTTGGCTTTTGACAGTACTTGGATCTTACTCTAGATAACATTTGGTGAAAATTTGGCTGAAAAATTAGAATAGAGCTGCCAGCTATGGTGATTTTTGTCTCCTAAATCTTGCAAATTTGCCCAGCAAAATAAAACTTTTTTCCCTATAAGTTCCGGTCCAGTTATGAAATCAAAACGTAATTCATACAGTAAATGGACGATGATGTAAGCCAAATTTCGTAGGAATTTCGTAAAAAAATCATGAAAGGGCGCCAGCTATGACCGTTTTTGTATTTTTTTTAGAATTTTTTTACGAAGCGATTATGTTATTAGATTTGCGAATGGAAATGATGCTGCAATAAAAATTAACATCATACATTAACGTTTTGACAATTTGAAGAGTTTTGATGGTGGTAACCCTAAAATTCTTTTGACCCGTATAATTTCTAGCGCAGTGATTCAATCGAAACGAAAAGTAGATTTTTTATATATTTTGCTTTGCTGCTAACACAGGGTAACCAGCACAGACATTTTCATAAATATTGCACCAGCAGATGCTTCAAACCACATACTCATATGTAAAGCATTTGCAATAATTATAAGGAGCAATTTTTTTAATTTTCCGAGTTTTGAAAATTTTTCGGATGGCAGCCTCAAACAATGTTTAACCGCTGAAATTTCCAATGAAATCCTGCGATGAGAACGAAATTCAAAGGATAAATTAATTTAAGTAGGAGCTTGGTATGATAAACTTATTGCTGCTTCATTGGAAAAGTGTTGCCAGCACTGAACATTTTCATGATCTATTTTATAGTTGGGTTTTATTGCTTTGTTTAAGGAATTGTTGATATGATACTCCATATTTTTTTGTCACTCAGACAATTTCTTCGAAAATCAGTTTTCTAGCGTTTCTGATGCGCTAGACTTTTTGAATATTAGTTTTGGGCGATTTGCACTTTTTTATGTGGCATACGTACTCTATACGTGAGCCCTATAGGATATAATGAGCTGTATAGCAAGTTGGTAAATGAACAGTTTGTTAAATTTTGAAAGTCATCCTTTTCGATTTATGAGGGAGTAGAAGATTTTAACGGACACAAATAAAGCTCACAGATTCACTGAAGGATAAACTTTGATCAAACATCATGTCGAGGCATTTGATTTTGGTGTTCGATTCAATAATTTGTCCGAAAAAGTTAATAGGGCTGCTAGAAAAATGAATGAGTTGTGAAGAAGATTATTGTGGTTTTTGGTGCGTTTATTTTAATCTTCCACCTATAGCAGTATTGATAAACTTGTGCAAGCTTATTTTGCAAAGTGTTCGTGATCTTACGGGGGCAGTGCTCATTTGTATATAAACAAGTGTCATCTGCATAGATAGCCACCTCATATTGTAAGGCAATGGGGAAGTCAGGCAGTGTATATATTAAACAGTTTGGGACTCAAAACAGGTCCTTGTGGGATATCTTTATATCCAGCAGGGATATCTTTCAAAGACCAAAAATGATTATTGACCGTCATCGAGAACTTGCGGTCAGAAAGAAATGAAATTATAATGTGTATAATGTAATTTGGAGCCCCAAATTTTATTTATTTCTAAATAAGACCCCGATGTCAAATCAAACGCTCAAATCTACGGTGACTAGCTCTACTGACTATATATCTTTCAGAATCTTAGAAATATATTGAGACACTGTAAAGCTTATGAGCAGTTGAATTTCTGCCGAAAGCCGAACTGAATAAAGCCGAACTGAATATTTGGGATATTTATAACAGCAATATTTTGTCAAAAACCTTACTGAGCGTGGGAAGCAGGCAAATGAGACAGAAGTATTTTGTAGTTCCAAAGATTTTATTTGGTTTTTCTGAGGGTAGAATGAATATCTTTTTTTCATTAATCCATGTATTCGAATTGATGGAGTTCAACTGGAGAAGGTCGATTCAATAAAATATCTGGCATTGATTTTGAATGAAAAAATGTCCTGACCGAATCACATCAACTACATCAGGAGTAAAATCGCACCATTTATTGCAACAGATAGAAAACATGATTTCCTAGAAAAACACACTAAACTACTAATCATAAATGCTTTTATTCTGTCTACTCTTAAATATGGATCAGTCTTGTGGAGCCAAACAACTAAGCATAACATCGAGCTAATTGGGAGACTTGTCACTAAGGCGATAAAAGTTATATTTACATTGCCGACCTTAACACTAAGGCCGTGAACACTCGATCAGAGTTGTTAGACATCCAACAAATTATTAATCTCAAAAGAGGAAAAATAACATACCAAATTATTAACAGTAAATTAAAAAGTCTGACTTTTGGAGAATTGACTTATTAGAGATAAACTACTATGAGCATCAAAAGTGAGTGCACACCTTCCAAATTTGTTTTTGAGCTTCAATAAAAAACAAAATACCGATTGAAAAATATTTCTGATTGAGGAAGATTAAACCTTTATTCGTTTGAAAAAATATACTAAAAAATCAGTTCCATACATTTACTAACAAAAAATTTACAGAACAACAAAAACAAAAAGTCAATGAAATACGAGTCAAAAGTAAGTGCTTACTTCATATGATATAAATTCATATAATAATTTTAAGAAAAACTAGTATTTGGTTTGGCTGCCCTTTGCCTTTAAAACTACTTCCAGTCTTCTAGGCATGGATTCTACTAATTTTCTGGCAAATTCTGCTGGTATATTATCCCATTCTTCCTTTAGAGCATTTTTCAAACTTTCCTTGCTTATGATTAGACGTTGCCGAATTTTCCTGTCTAAATAATCCCATAAATACTCAATGAGGTTGAGGTATGAGGATTGGGGGGATGATTCAATACCTTGGAAGTTCTATAAAGCAACCACAACCTTACTAAATAGGAAGTGTGCTTATGATCGTAATTTTGTTGGATGATCCACGTCCTAGGCAATTCCAATTTCGCAACACTGTCAGCCATATTTCGTTGCAAAATATTGGGATAGCCTTGCTTTTCTATTGTACTATCAATAAATTCAAGGTTTCCAACTCCCGATGCTGCCATACACCCCCAAACCATAACAGATTCTCTGCCGTGCTTCACTGTGCCGGAAACATTTTTTTCATGGAACTCAATATTTTTAGTTCGCCAAAGTTTTTTATTTGTATGCCCCCCAAATATTTAAAATTTACTCTCATCAGAGAATAAAACGTTTTTCCAAAAACTATAAGTACAGTTTTTATATTTTTTAGCATAATTTTTGCGTTTTTTCTTATTCGCTTTAGAAATAAATGGCTTCCTTCGCTGTGCTCTGCCATGTACTGGCATTCATTCAATATTCTTCGAACGGTGGAGGCTGAAACGGATTGATTGTGTGACGCGGAATAATTTTCAGCTATTTTTACTGCACTTGAACGTGGATCACCCTTAACTTCTTTCACTATATTTCTTATTTCTTTGCTATTTAGTTTCCCTGGCCGTCCAGATCTTTTGAAATTGTCCAATATTTTGAATTTATTGTATTTGTCAATAATATTTTTAACTGCACTGTGTGTTCTTTTTACCATTTTTTCAATTTCCCGTAAACTTTTAGCTTCACAATGCAAATTCACTATAATTTTTTGTGTTTCTGGCTCAGTTTCTTTCCTCATTTTCACATCTTTCTTCTAGCACGTTCTAAATCAAACTAACTCCTTCAAAAATGACTTTACCAAGAATTTTTGCGATTAACGTTTCGTAGAAATTAAATTGAAGTTGTATTCCGTTATAGTAAAAGTTCCGTGACTTTGTTTACAGCTAGAATCTAGCAACGTTTGAACAAGTGTGCACTTACTTTTGATTCATATTTCATTGACTTTTTGTTTTTGTTCCTTTGTAAATTTTTTGTTATTTAATATATGGAATTGATTTTTTTCGTATAAAATTTTTAACAAATAAAGGTTTGATATAACTCAATCAGAAATATTTTCCAATCGGTAATTTTTTTTTATTGAAGCTCTAAAACAAATTTGAAAGGTATGCACTCACTTTTGACGCTCACAGTAAGTAGGTCTGCCTGCAGCTTTTCGGTTTGTACACCAAGAACGGATAGATTAAAAATAGATCCAATACAGCAGGCTATAGCTTTCCACAATACATTGCCAGATACAATAAGGAACTCAGACAACATCGTAAAATTCAAAGAAAACTTAAAATTGCACATAAAAAAATTAAGAACCACGCACAATGATAAAAACACGAGTTTTTTGTATACTTTTGTCTGGATACATATTAATGAACACATTCGGAAGACAGTAAAAGACAGTCTAACATATTCATCAGAATTGTTCTGTCCTGTCCAAAAAACTAGTTGTCAGGGAAGCACTATGAAAAAGCTTACCGGAAGGGAAAAATGCTGCACACAGATCGTGCATAATGATTGAGTGATGGAGAGAGTGCAAGGAAGCAGAAAAAAATAAAGGGTAATGCCGACTGAAAAACATTTCATATTACCATAAAAATTGAATATCGATAAATTATCGATGGTTTGCTTGAAGCAGCCGACTATCAATAGTTTCCCTTCATTATTATGCTCCGAAAGTCAAATATGCCTCCTCACACTCTAACACGAGGCTTATTTGGTGTTCTCACTGTGAGAAAGTCCCTGAAGAAAAACTCGAATTCTAAGCAAGATAAATCTTCAATACCTTTATGTAGCCTTATGTATCAACGAGCAAATTCGCTAGATTATGTTACACTTTTTCGATCGACACCCGATTCAACCTGAATTTGACCACATTTACTTTTCTATTAAATCGTACAATAATAAAAGATTTTAACTGAAGGATTGAACGGAAAATATTTGAACACTTCTAGAACTAGATTCGATGTGCTCTCACTTTGAAGTAATTGTACGTAATACCACTTGAGATGGTTATTATCGTTCGCGAATGACTTGCTTCCGCAGACCATGCTTCCACACAATAATTGATAATGTAAAGTACAAATCTTTTATCTTATTGCGTCGTTAGTTTTCCCAACATTACTAGTTGGGTTTATTTGGATGATATTACCATATCTCTGAAAGAAATCGTGCTAGGATCTACGCGCTTAACTTCCTATATGTCAAATAATGAATGAGGAAAATAGTCGTGACGTAAGAAAAACGCACTATATCACGCTGATGCCGGACAAACAGCCAAATCAAGTTCTGATTTCAAGGTCCAGCCTGTTGCACACAAGCAACGAGAACCGTATGTCACGAAAGATCGTTGGCCGTTTGTTTATGTAAAAAGCAGAATCCGTTGACAAAGCGAAAATTCAATGGTGCATTTAACGACGCATTCAGAGGTGATCTCTGAAGTCGGCACATCAAAGCAATGCGGAGAAGCGATTACGACATGAATGGGAATCAGGACAGGAGTACCGCACTGCTTCGGCTGATCCCAACTCAAAAGTAGATCAGTGGATGCATATTTGCTTCACGAATCCGGTCAATCGCATTCGCAGTGCCAATGAAGAAAAACTCCATCTGCACAGTTTGTACAGCAGCGAAAAGACAGTCTGCAGCCGACGCCAGCTTGCCTGTGGAGGCAGATATCGAAACAGGTGTTATGCGAGAATCAGGTCAAGCACCTCTCGGGTACGTCCGAGAACCTGTTGTTTGCAGACACAAACAGGTAAGAATCGGTAGAAAACTTTGTCTACTTCATAAGTCCACGTCCACCAACCTACTATTCTACCGACATATATTGGATATTGCGAGGTGATTCCGCTACCCATTCATATCGTATCACTGTTCCTCGTATGCGTATATGGCGCGAGCGCGAAACCCAATAGGATCCCAAGGTCATCGTCACACATTGCATGTGTATTGCTCGTGGTGCTGGAATAGTATTGTTGTGTTTAAATGGAGCATGTGGTCCACAAGCCGGCCGACAAGTTTCACAGATTCTTTATCAATCAACATATCTAGGCAGGAAGGAATCCGAGAAGCTTCATCGGATATTAACTGTAAGCAATCATTTTCTCTAACTATTTAAATCAGCATTTTTAGAGTAGAATGGCAATTTACTCTTAATGCAGCGAAAGGGGTTGCGAAGGGGAGCACATTTCCGAATGACGTTTCAGATCGGATGATTCGAGCTACTGTCAATGAAACAGTTGTTGAGGGAAATCATGAGTCAACACCCACACGAATTTTCCTCGAGAGTTGATAACAGAAATTCGAATGATAACCCGAACCGCGACCTCCATTCTTGTGGAGCCCGGATTTTCACGTAGCGGACACCGATGATGAAGAATGCGACAAATGAATCGTTGGCAACTGAAAAGCATAACAAAACAAGCCACAAAACATACACTTAACAGTTCGCTGGAAAAATATCGATACATACGTGACTCCATAATTGCAACGGCAGCACAATTGGCAATTTTTCGCTTTTCTTCTCTGATTTATTTTTCTTCACAATTAACAAAACACAAAACTAGTCTTCTCAACTGTTTTCTTCGACCTGATTTTACAGGCTTTTGCAATCGCTGCCGTTTATCGAAAATATTTCGCGAACACTGATTTTGAGATCTTTAATTGGGAACAGCTTTTATGTTAAAACGGATCGTTATGAACCCGGCTCGCAGTCGGTTTCTTGCAGGCAAACCAACCGGAAGCTGCACAAACTATGCGATAGAACTGATTGTAAAGATTCACTTGAAAAATAAATTTGCACTTGTCGAAAACACCGCACCTCTTCTAGTCGATAGTTTTTGACATAAGCACACAATTAAGAACGAGAGAAGAGGCGGAACGTGAAACGAACTTGATGACGCTTTGGAAGAAGTGACAGCAGTTGATGTGACGTTTAATAAACTGGTCTTTGGTCGAAAATGAGCAGTTCTTGTGGTACGCTTGTACTTTTGAAAAAATATTCAATATTCATTTAAATTGACCATTTTCCCGAGGAAACTTTTTTTAATGGCGTGTTACAACTGTCGTATTCCATTTTTACTAGCGAGTACTTCAAACTACTTGGCATTAGATCACAAATCGAACGCCATCTTCGTTCATACGAGCAGATTCTCATCTTCGAAATTGTATGAATTTACAGTTGTAAAATAAACTTAGTAAATAGCTAGTAAAAATTAAGATGAAACTCGATTTCGTAGTCCCCAGCCCAGAAATATTACCACGAGAGAGCGAATAGGTTAGAGCCGTTGCCAAAAACTGAACACATGGAAAAAATACGCGAGAAGACACCACACTGAACGTAAATAAACAAACAAAAAACACCCCCAAAAACAAGCACAACAACAAAAGCACATACCAGCCGGCAACAAGATCGATAATAAAGTTTAAAGCCTATAGGGAGTACCCTGACTGTTTAGTCGTGTTCATGCGATATTTATTCTTCCGATATTTCAACTGTATATCAAGCTAACCTTTGAATTTTTTAAATTTATATTGCAAAGTTGCAATATAAATTTAAAAGAAGATTAATTCAATTTCCCCCGAAATTTCAAATCAAACATTACGATTTCACTCTGGCACTGCTTTTGGTGGTGAATCCATAGTGCCCTATTTTTCACCATTCCAATCATATGTTTACTTTGATTCAAATGTCAATCGAAATAGTTGAGGTTGGGGAGATGTATTGAGTCATTTTGTACGGCGATAGATTGTTTTAATTTATAATAATAAACAGCAAGTAGCTATCATCGATAAATTGAAATTATAGAAATGGTCGTAAAGAGCCACAATTTACATAGTTTTAACTATTTACGAACATGTACGAGAGAGGAGATTTTCAAGTATATTCGAAAATTGCACAAGATTGTTCGTAAACAGCAAAGACGTTTGCAACGATACAAACATAAATTGAAGTTTTTGGTAATATATTGAATGAAATTATTAAGTTTTTATCTAAGTTGTGGTCTTTTGAAATATTAGAAGCAGGTCCGAACGCCAGAGCCGGATCATGAAAAGAATGATGTCGATAAAAATAAAGAAACGAAACGTAAGTATTATGTTTTGAAACGTTCCATTTAATGAGTTTTTAATAAATGGATACATAGATAAAAACCGTTCTTTAATAAATGAACTTAGGTTCCACAATATTATGACTTTAGTATTACGGACAGTAATAGTCTTCATGCTTGATTATACTGTTTAGCATTAATTGAATTACGATGAGCGTAAATAGTATGAATACAGGAAGAGATATGCAGCAAAAACATCGAACAACCTGAATTTATTTTAATTACGTACATATTTGTGCTAAGTAAGATACGAAAATTAGGTATTTTCAAACGATATTTTCATTTTTATATCACAATTCTAACTCAAAAGAACTTTATATTCCATACTATAGCGATAGAATCCGTGCAATTTATTAATAATGAACTTCTAAACTATGCATGCATCTGAAAGTATCTATTCCACTCATATAAATTTCGCTTTAAACTAAAGTTTGGATGTGTTAGTATATGGTTATATTACCCCCAGACTTTCTTATGGCATGTAGTCTCCTTGACATAGGGTCTACAAGCCTTCTCATATCTTATAAAGCTATTCCATTTCGTTTCCTCTTAAGAACTGTTTCAAGACCAGTTTTGTATTTAATTTCATATTTTCTCACCCATTTGCTTAATAAATTCCACAAGTTTTCTATTATACTTGTATCTCGATGTTGGAGAAGAGTTTTCATCTTCTTCTTTTTGATGGTGAAAGGTGTGATAATTACTTATCTTGTCTGAACACAAAATCTTCGTCTATGGCTGTTTATGTCGTGAAAATCCAGGCAGCAAAATATTACCTTGAAGATGTTTCGAAAATTAGCTTTTTCGTGTAAAGAAAATATTCCAACAATTTTAAAAAGCATTCAACCCCTTCTCGTTTCTGAGACGCCTAGTGTTCATTCTGTCCCGTATATCTAGGGATTCCAATCCCGAACCATTTTTTCAATCCCGGGATTACGGGATTAAAAAATCTCAAATCCCGGGATCCCGGGATTCGAGATTCAAAATATAACACAACAAAATAAGTCAAGTTTTTAATAAACGGATTAAATTATGTGCCATCATTTCAAACCTACAACAATAAGTAAGCTCAAAACTGTATAAAAAATTTCATTATTACTAATTTATATAATTGATGCAAATAAAAACAATAATTTTAATTATCCGAGACGTTGACAGTACGAAAGCAAATATTTAAAATTACAACTATTACAAATTACAACAATAAATCACGACAAAAAATCACAACAATAAATCACAACTCTTAACATATAAAATATTCAACACATAAAAATTCTGCCAAAGTTCATTGGTTTTTTCGGAAGTAACATTGAAGCAATAGCAAAGTATCCAATGTATCGTCTCCAAGCCTGCTTCTAAATTTATTCCCGATGTTGGACGCCGCGGAAACGGTCGATAAATATTGGTAAGCCTGCTCCAAACTATGCGAGTGCCACCACTTTCGAAAAGTTTCATTTCTTTTGCAATAGTTTTAATTAGATTAGTTTCTTGCGGCATTTCATGATTGATTATTTTCCTACTTTTGCAGCTCTTCTTGTAGCGTTAATTGACGACTACCTTGTTCTGATTCAATATGGGTTTCTACTGGGTTCTCCTCATTTCTTTGGCTAGCAAGGAAAGGGTTCAGCATCTAGATCATTGAAGTATTTTTTTTTAAATATTTGCGTTGATTGGTTTCCAAAATAGAGATTCTATTTCACTTGGTAAATTTTTGCTGGCACAATGTAGATTCTGGAGATAGCTTAGCTAACCAGATAGCTCAGTACACGGACGCTCTTTTATTCGGTCCAATATTGCAATTTTCATAGCATTCACAAGAATGGACCGTTTTTCTCCTAGCAGTCTAAATAAAAATCTTTATGAAGTATTAGCAGTGCATAAATTTGCATCTTTTCGATTTAAGGCCTCCACAGTCAATTTTACAAGGAGTAAAACTTCAATAAGTTTCTGAATCGAATCAAACTCAGTTCCTTTTAATCGCTCTGGATATGGCAGGCCTATTAATGTATACTATTTTTCAAAATGGAAAACCGTTTAAACATTGTCAAGAGATTATTTCATCTTGTTTTACAATCCAGTAAGTGAGATAATTAAATGCCTTGCTCGGATTCGACATAGTTTTGAAGATCGTTATTATTTTTTGTTGGAGCTTTTTTAAAATATTAAACTACCTTACGAACTTTCTTTATGCATGCGCTGATGTCCTTCGTCAGATCTAGCGTGTCTTGCAGGCGACCGGGTTCAACGTAGTAAGCTGATTCACGAGCGTCCAAATCTTCGTGGTCTTCGTCCAGATTATCAGCTGCTTCATCAACTCTTTGATCTAGAATGGACCTCTTATTATAGAGAACATCGCAAACTGCCAAAAGGATGCTATGCGCCAAACAAATATGTTGCTCTGTATTAACTAGTCTGCCTACTTTTCGCATTTCATTTGACCCATCAGTTACGATGGTAACAATGTCTTTTCCTAGAGAAACATCAAACTCAGCGAAACGCTCTTTTAATATATCTAGGTAGTTTGCAAATGTCATTGATATCCTTACTCGCATCAAGCTCCAGTAAGAATTCACTAAGTAGATGTTAATATTTGTGTAGCGCCTATTTGTTGTCGAGGTCCACTCATCAAATGTCAAACTGAACCGTTCACCTGAGATACTAGCCTGTCTTTTTTATTATTTTTTTTATCCTGCTTGCATAGCCCACAGCCTTTTTTTGATTCTTGTTGAGAATTTTGGTAAATCTGTGTATGCATTCGCTAGTATTAATTTCCTCAAATCATTCGAAGTAATGAATGCACTAAATGCGAAACAGTCCATACTTATTTATTTACAAACCCCTTTGAATTCTCTTGTTAACTGTAACATCGGTTTGTTTTGCTCTATTCTTTACGCATTTTGATGTGAACCTGCATGCTAATTGCTTTCTCATAAATATGGATTCTATTTGCTCTTTTCGAGTCTTGCCGTAATTTGATTGCCGATTATGCTTGACTCCCGGCCCCGGATCCAGGCCAATTTCTGATCCCGAAAATCCCGGGATTAGAACTTATCAATCCCGGGATTTTCGGGACCAGAAATTAGCCGGGATCCCGGGATGCGGGATCCCGGGATTGGATTCGCAACGTATATCGCCCCGGGCGTAGATAAATCTCCTAAAGGTAGCACTACTTGAAAGAAACAGAAAATACGCACTAAAAGAAGTAATTCCAACCTGTCGAAAGCGCAAGATCAATCACATCTGCCCAGGACCAGCAGCAACATAATGTATCAGGTCAGCAGCATCAAGTCAGATGCGATCTGCCCCTACCACAAGGGCACCACTTCAGCTTGCCTGTCATCGAATCAACCAGGTCAAGTTGTGTCGCTGCCTGGTACTACTTCCAGAGCTACCCTACCAGATCATGTACAATCGATCCTGTCAGTGCTAATGCGGGTAGTCTAATCAGATATCCATCGCTCTTCCGCTTCATAATTTCTCCTCCGCTTCATAATTTGAATGAAAAAAATACATAAGTCAAAAATAGGCTTGGGAGTTCGATAAATGTGCTTCGCCACTTCAACACTGATCGCTTTATGGTTTCATTCAAATTTACAGTGTCTGCTGACTTTATTTAGTGCAATCAGAACTTCTGGCAGCCTGGAGACTTACTCAAAGTTAAAAAAAAAATTGACGTCTACGTGTCACCACAATGCAAGGTCAGCCAAGCTGCGCTGATGTCGATCGTAAAATTACAGATGTTTGCCTGAAATCTCCTGCAAACAATATTAATGCGTTCCTAAGGTGTCCACGCAAAACTTGTATTTATCGATCAAAAGCCTCGAGCGATTTTTTGTGCTTCATTGTGCATTTATTCCAGACAATAAGTTATGTTTCTGCAACAATAAGGTATTGAACATTGTCGATAATATCACAGATCTCGGTGTCATTCTAGATAAAAAGCGCCGTTTGAATCTAAGCATTTATTCAAAGCAATCCGTACGATGAAGTGAGCTCAGTTTGTTTGGTGGAAGTATACAATTTAGTTTCTGGGAGTGAGCTGGGATCGAAATGATGTGTGCAGGTTTCTTCTTTTTCCTCTATGGCCCGATCATATATTCTTGTCGTAGTGAAGTTTTTAATGTTGCACCAAACAAATTTTCACTAACTGCTCTATTTATGTATTTGTTTTAAGTTGTCCGAGTAACATTGAAAATTAAAACGATTTTTTAGCTCTTCCAATTTCACGGAAAGTTTTGAGTTCTTCTTCGAAAATCTTGAGCCGTCAGCGACGTACTAAAAACACTTAATTCGCACAACTTTTTAGCTTTTTTTTGTTATAAAAATAAACAAAATTAACTTGGTCCAAATTATTCAAATTACGAGTTGAAGTGTCTACTTCCGGTTCCACACAGGAAAAAAAATTGTTTTTCAAATCTAATTTCAAAATTAAAAAGAACAGCTAATTTTCTATACCAATCAATATGTTTAAGGTTTTTTTAGATTTTGTTTTGAATCTCAGAATCCGCTTCCAAAAAACCCTTTTATCAATTTCGTCAATTATTCAGAAGCCCATAACTCGGCATCTAAACCTCATGGAAAAGAAAAAATGCATACCAACGTTCATATTCTCTAGAAGTACCATTATGCACAACTTGAACGAAATCCAGAACCTCGACCTTTTTTCGTTGTTCGCTTCCCGTGAAATGCTCCAAAATAGAAACCGATTGGATATATTCATTTGTTTTTCTTTCGCAGCGCACACAGTCTTGTGATACTAACTATAGATGCAAGGTTCCATATAATTTGATACACTTGTAGACTATCTAAGACCATCCTATTTCATTAATAGATGTTGACTCTCATATTCTATGAGCCGAAATTCTTTTGTATTCTCCAGTATTGTAGAAAAATCAATTCCGTTAAATATTTTTCACTTATTGCAGCGAAAACTTTCCTGGAAGAAATAAAAGAAGCCGCAGAATCAGCTCAAAAAGAGACTGATTTTATATATGAACCAACTTCTGGGTTATATTACGACCAAAGAACTGGATATTATTACAATGCTGTAAGCTAATAGTTAGATCATACAAAATGTAAAATTCGTTCATAAAAATTTTGAAATTTTAGGAATATGGTTTGTATTACGATGGGGCAACCGGTTGCTACTATCGCTACAATCAGGAAAAACAAGAATTCGAATTTCATTCTCAAGTTCAAATTCAGACCGCGAACAATGATCAGGTAAATTTTGGAAATTACTGCTTGATTTTTGAAAAGTCTGAAAATGGAAAATGAACCAATGCAAAATATAATGATCAAATCTATCTTCTCATTCCAGGTGTCTGATAAATCTTTCCTAAATATTTTATTTAAACAATTTTCCAAATTAAACATTAATCAAATGCGTGAAAACGCTCTAGGTAAGTTCGTAGCATCTTCTAGCAATGAAAACACGCCTTTCTTAACTTTACAGGACTTGACAAATCAAACTCGTGAAAGATCTTCTCCTACCCGAAATGGCACTGTAAAAAGAAAGCTTCGTCGCGAAAGAAGATCGAAAATTATTGAGGAACTGAAAAAAGTGCGCAAACGTGGCAGTGAAGAAGATGAAGATTTTGAAGACGGAGAAATCGCATCGAGTTCAGAAACAGATAGCAATGACATAACTGTGATAAGTGATTCGGGTAGTGGTGATATTCATAGTAAATATGAAGGTATGATAAGTGTATCGATTTGCACTTGGATACGAGGCGACAAAGATTTATTCGATTTTGTTCATATTACGTGGATGGTTTAGTGCTTGTCATTGAATTTTTGTTATGCTTTGAAATGTTTGATGGATTTTTTGTTATATCAAATGAATGCAGTGGCCGTTTTTTGCTTTACTTTCAGACGTTGCGAAAAGATATCCACCGTCCCTGCGGATTATTGTTCAAGACACAAATCTTACAAAATTAAAGATTGGGACCTTGTTTATAATAACGTTCAAAGGTGGAAGTTTGGGTCGTGAAGGAACTCATGATGTTATCATTCCGGATGTGAATGTGTCCAAGGTGATTTGATAAAGATTCGGCTAAAGTCATAAATTTGCACTATTTTAACCACAAAGACACATTTCATTTATTTGTGTAACTCCTTCTAAACAAGCTCTGCTCGTCATATGAAAGGAGGAGCTCCTTGCACATAATATAATGATTTAACAATTAAGTTGTCGTAGACTCATGTTCAAAATGTGTCTAAATAAGTCAAAACCAAAAATCTGCACTAGTGCTATAAATAGTAAAAAAGGGTGTTTGCTACCAAAATCGAATGTTTACCATTTGAGTAGAAATGACAAAAAAAATTTAATGCAAATCTGGATTGTAGGGTTTCGTAAGTGGTTGTTTTTATTCACTCTAGTTCCGTGTTGGAGTTCCGTTTTTATTCACTCTAGTTCCGTCAGTTGGAGATGCGTGGGAATGATATTTTAAATGACGCATAAAGGCCTTATTATTCCAGATCATAATCTTTATGTTGTAATGTAGTTGATTGAATATTGTAATGTAGTTGATTGAATATTGTAATGTAGTTGATTGAATATTGTAATGTAGTTGATTGAAAAGTATTGAGGTATGATATTTAAATTGGTTTTGTTGTAATGATGTGTTAGCTCTTGTTGTCATGTCTGTGTGCCTGTCGTCGTCGTCGTATTTCTAGCACAGTGGGCCGAGCCCTCGGGTTGCGGCCACACTAAATCGCACTCGCACACAGTGTGGCCAGATATTTGGGAGAAAATATAGCCCAATTTCAAATTTTCATAGCCCAAAATAGCGAAGATTTTTTATTTGTAGCCCCAAAAACCGCCACACTAAATAATTGTTTTTATAACTAAGTTAATTCATTTAAGCTGATTAAATTATAATATTTATATCCATAAAATTCATACCTAGTAACATAAATGCTCTAATTGTAGCACAGAAGTCGTTTGAAACAGTTAAAATTTTCGATACTTTATATAGATAAAATGTTATTCAAAGTATTTGAAAAGAGAAAGCAGGAAAAATGTGAATAAATTACAGGAACTGTGTGAACATTTTAGAAAAGTCCGTGAAAAAATAAGTGCAGAGGTGCACTTATATTTTCAAGGATTTTTTTAAAATTTCCACACAAAAAATAAAAGCCTGCAGAAATAACATGCAAATTTGGGTGGCATAAACATTCAATTAGTATAAGAAACAGTCTTATTGGCTAGAATGGCTGAATGCTTTATTTAAAATGAGTCAAATATTAATATTTTATCCGATTTCATGCATTCAAAACTATGAACACAAGTTTTGAAATAAATTATTTTTCTTGTTAGACAATCAGCTGTTAAAATTGTGTTTAGACATAAAGGTTATTGATTTGTTATCATGGTTCCCTTCTTGTCTATAAATCAGCATAGGCAACGTCTATCGTCTCTAAAGCTTATCAAAACACAGAATAATTGATACGGGAAACTCGATCGTTTTGCTGAATAAGCCTCCGAAAGCAGAATCAAAGTGGAATTGTTTTTGCGGGATGATTAATGTTGAAAGATGTTACTGAAATTTTTTTTTGACAAAGTGGTTTCAAAAGTATGTACTGATTCTTATCAGACACCAGCCCACAGTGCATACTTGACTGATGTACTGTGAACTGGTGTCTGATGAGAATCAGTGCATACTTTCGAAACCACTTAGTCAAACCAATTTTGATTTTAATATTCCCACAAAAAAAAAATTCAATAACATTTTTCAAGTTTAATCATCCCGTAAAAACAATTGCACTTTGTGTTTAGACGTTTAAATACTATCAAAAGAAAACATACGTTAAACGATTCCACTTGCAGGCCTCCAAGCGACGTTCCACGAAAAATTAGGGGTAAACTCGACTTGATGCACCACACCCGGGAAAAACACAAGATTATACAAAAAAATAAAAAAGAAGATAACACAATTAAGAAAAACAAACAAAAGAACAAAAACAACCCCAAAAACAAGCACACAACCACAAAAACACAAACATACTAGCCAGACATCTATCGGTCAAACTCATGCAACTCCTATGCGGTGCATCAAGTCGAGTTTTACCAAAATTTGAAGTGTGCTTTGAAATAAAATGAATAAAATTGTTGACAATGAAATGGATACGATGTATCATGTTTATATATAAACACAGTGAAACCTTGGAATCGGACCACCTCAGCGTCACAAATTAAATGGTCCCTTTCACACGTTGTCCGATTTTAAAGGTTTAAAAAAGAACGCTGAAGAAATTTTTCCTAATCATCTTGAGTATTTATTACAAGAAAATAAAGTACAAAATATAGGCTTTTCACGTGAATGTTTTACAAATGTTTAATTTTTCACAGAAACGCATGTTCAGTTTAAAGATTTAAAATAATTAGATATAAAAATCTGCCAATTTGCGCTAGTAAGATGTACCTGCTCCATTAGAACTTCGCAATCATTTAATGTTTGCAAAACTTTAGATATGTTCCTTCAGAGATCCTAAGCTTTGATGCTCCGTATTTGCTTCATTATGGTGATTATGGAATTAGTATTCTGCTGCCGAACTTTATTTTCTGTTTCAGAATACTACAATTTGAATTCACTATCGGAATGAACAAAAGCTGATGTGGCTTCTTCAGTTGAAACCCCTTCAAAAAAGATATCTTCCCAATCTTTTGGGAGATACTCGTTTGTGGTCGTAAATTGATCGACTCCTGCCAAATTTTGACTGTCTGCTAGAGTATTTGGGTTTAATCACTTTGAATTTGAACTCTCATCACGACTCCGCTTTTGACCCTCAGATTTCGAGGCAATCCACATTTCCAAAAACACTTTTGTAATTGTAAGTGGAGACACTTTATTCCCAACAGATCGTAATCAGCAGAGAGATTCAAATATAGAAGCTAATTTCGTTGGGTCTGAAGTACGCTCAGTGTTTTCCAGAGCAAACAATATAAGGTGCATCACATATGTGCGGTAATTTAGTTTTATGTGTGGTATAATCTCCTGATCTAAGGGCTGTAAATGAGAGCTTGATGTCTTTCACATTATCACTGCTATCGCATCTAGCTTTATCAAAAAAGATGGTGATGTTTCGATTTTGTGTTTGCATTTCAATATCAAGTGTGCATCCATTCTTCAAAAATCGCACCCGTCATCCAAGATTTTGTGTTAGCTCGCCAAGTTATGCTCAAACTTCGCTTAATGTCAATTATTTGGTCTTTTGGCTTTTCTTATGGCCACCAAATCTTTCTTTTTGCCACTTACACAGCACTGTAATTGTCGCACGTTGCTTTGAAGGTTTTCTATCTGTACATGTTTATTATTTAAAGCATAATGATTTTTGTGGTGTTGCTCTAAAAGAAACAATTCTGTTTCATCAAGATTATAGATATTTAAAGCATCAAAACCATCACATAGCATTCTTAGCTGTAACTGAAATTCCTGAACTGTGTCTAAATAAACATCAGCTCCTTCGCCACAAAGTGTGCCGAGTGAATATTGTAACAAAGCTCTAATTTTGTAGCGATTTGACGGGCTTTACTGGTAAATAGCTGGCCAAATATTGGCAAATCTTTGGAACGTGCCATACAGAACCATTGGTACAAAAATGTATCTATTTGGCAGTATGGCTAATTTATGTTCAACCGCTTTCTGCTAGTTTCTTCGAAATTTTACAATGTCAATTTTAGTTGGCTTTCATTTTTTATATACGTTGAACCTGACTTTTGATAATTTTAAAGCTATCAGAATTTGTTTTTTGCTGAGCAATTGTTTTTCGGATGCTTGTATTATTTCTAACTTTTAGCGAACATTTAGTTCGTTGGATTTTGCGTATTAGATTTTTTCAGTTTTTTTTTACGTAGCCTGAGCAAACATTCATTTAGTTACATCAAAATTATCAAATAAATTGCTAACAAAGGGCAAATATACAATAATACTATAAATCAATATTTTATTATTATCGGAATACCAATGAAATTGAAACCATCTGCAACGTACCAGATTCTACACATTAAATGAATATTCAGCAGAATGTCATGCAGAAATTATACGACAAATTTTCCCTGATCTTAAACAATTGGAAAATTCTGGAAAATTCAGTCTTGTACACTTTTTCATGCTGGTCTTAAAACCATTTTTGTCGGATTAGCAAATACTTCTGAACAAATTTTTGTCCAGCTAATCTTATTATTATACTATATTATTAACATTGTAAAAAAACTAGTGACCGTTCCACCAGATTCGCAACTCAAAAACAGTATTTGGAAAGTGTTTAATTTTGTGTCATGTGCAATCTGTGGGCAATTATATGCGCATTCAACCGGCAACTCGCACATCACCCGACATCCATGCGTCAAAGCATAAATGGAAATTGCAAATATTGGTAAAGCACGTGACCATACACCCGCTAAATCGCCAAAAGCGTCGCAGGATTTAGTTTTGAAACAATTTGTCAAAATGTGTGATACGGACTTACGTTGTTTTTTTGAGTTAGAGTTTGCTCAAACTTTAATTAACATTAGAGCAACATATGACAAAGTGAATGTTAAAGACATTCTTCCTCACCTGTAATCAGTCTTCAGACACACAGCAGAGATGGCGAGGCAGTTACGAGATGCCATTATGCCGGACGTAGCTAATAAGCTGCCACAGGGGAAAGCTGCTCTAACAACCGACATGTGGACCTCGAATTTTCCACCTTTCGGTTTGACTCTTCAGTGCCGCGGGCCAAAGCTGGCCCGGTGCGGGCCCTGACGTCACCGCACATCGCGGGTCGGGCCGAGTGCTGTGCAGTGCTGTGCTGCGCGCGGGCGGCTCTGCACGAATCTTTTCGACAACCTCGCTCGGGCATTGGCTTCTTGGAGAAAATGCCTCCAATTGTCTCGATCTTAAAACCGCGTCCTCTAATTTTGAAACCCGAGCAGCGGTGCGCAGTCTTCGTCGACAAAGTTGGACCAGCGTTTGCTGGGTTTTCTCTCTGACCTTCAACCCTCGGCCTTTATCGAATGGCTTTTAAGGTAGTCGATATTCGACCATTCCCTGCACATGACCAGTGGCAGCTTCCACAGTTTGATGACTGTCGCGACCTCTGGATTGGCAAGTATTTCATACAGATCGTGGTTATACCTTATTCGCCACTAGCCGTTCTCATTTCGCTCCATTTATTCGCCTGAAGACCCGACTTTCGAAGGCCTTCAAATTGTTTACGGAAGCTTGTGCGAGGGTCGTTTCACCTGTATAGCAAATCATAGATCGTATTACTGAGCTATAGACTTGGAACTTTGGTTTCTTGTGCGCGCAGCTAGTCTTCAGTACAGTCGAAACGGTGTAAAAAGTGTGTTTATATTGAAGTGCGAAAAATTCCCAGCAGGTCAAAACCTGCTGCTTACTTTTACTACATCGTTTTCAGGTGCTCAGCATTTAATGTTAACTACGATTCTATATTGACTTCAATATGAATGATTATTATAATGGGCAAATTTAATGATTTTCTTTCCCTACGTCACTTTATATTTTCATGAACGAAATCACGTTTTGCTTCCATTTTTTTTTTTTTTTTTTGATTTATCAAAAATTTTC
This sequence comes from Nemotelus pantherinus, assembly GCA_963978885.1. Lineage (NCBI taxonomy): Eukaryota > Metazoa > Arthropoda > Insecta > Diptera > Stratiomyidae > Nemotelus > Nemotelus pantherinus. The sequence continues at coordinate 207,503,304 of OZ022264.1, read as the reverse complement.
TCTATTCCAGTTTCACCTTAAATTCACCTACGATGAAACTGAGTCAACGTACAAATGCATCGATTTAGGTTCCCGCAACGGTACAATTTTAAACGGCACACGCATGTCGAACGCCAAGCAGGAGAGTGAGCCCCAAAATGTCGTCCATGGTAGTGTTTTGCAATTATCGCAAACAAAGCTCCTGTGTCACATTCATAGTGGAAACAGTACATGTGGGCACTGTGAGCCAGGTCTCGTAACTGATCAACAAACAGCCAGCAAATTTGTCTCGTTGACTCATAAAGAACAGCTCAAAGTACTGCAAAAACGTTATGGGCTCGAGAATGAAAGTAGGTCAATGTTGTTGACCCGATATGGAACTATTAACTTATTTATTACTAACCCGTACAGAGTATGTTGTCACTGAAAATAAACTCGACCCACACTACTCAGACCGAGCGGCTGAGCGACGAGTGAAAATTGGTAGTACGAATGAATATGAGAAAACCGAGGCTGCTTCACTTGAGACGTGAGAAACCCGTAACTGTTTGGTTCCGAAGACTAAAATTGTTTTTTATTTTCAGTGAAATTGCGAATACAAATAAAGGTTTTAAAATGCTATCGAAACTTGGATGGAACAAAGGAGAAGCTCTTGGAAAAGGACAAGGACTGTTAGAGCCGGTATGTTACAATTCAAGTACAAATATTCCACAAAGCTTATTAATATTGGAATCTCGTTCTTTAAAAATTAGATCAAGCTTGTGAGCAACGAAGGAACCACGGGCCTAGGATGTGATAAACCTTCAGTTTCTATACAGCTGACAAAGAAAAACCAAAAAAAAACAGAATCGCTGCAGAAAACGCAGGAACGGTACCGAAATTCGAAGCTTTCGAATATTTTTTATGATAGCGACGATGCTAGTAGTAGTGATTAAATTATTAAATTTGTAACGTGACTTAATTATTGACATGATGATTTCGTTTTCAAAGGAATAAAAATCGTTAAAAATGAATGTTTTAAGCAGACCCTCATTAAAATAATGAATATAGTTGTTGAAACAAACTCAACTGAAAATAGTTCTTTTTTCCACCAGCAGCTCTCTGAAAGCGTTATAAATTGAAAACATGACTTGAGTTTTATATTTTTTAGTCTGTAAATGAATGTATTTTGTTTGATTTTGTAGCACGAATGTTACGAAAATTGAAAGAACAATAGAGATGATTACTTGTAATACAAATTTTATAATGAAGAAATTTTAATTTCCCGGAAAATTTCAAAGAATTTACTCTGCTGATTTTTTAAACATTAGTGAATAGAAAAAACCTCTAGGAGAAAGGTAGAAAAATGACGGCCGCACTTTAATTCGGTAAAACTTGACTTGTTGGTCCCAGCCGGGAATTTCACCATTGGAGGGTGAGCAGGTGGTAGCAAGGGTAAACAATTGAAGAATAACTCACAAAAATGTACGAAAAATGTAAGAGAAGACCACAAACTAAAAATAATCAAACCAAAAATACCCGCAAAAAGCAAATACACAACTATATCAGCCAGATATCCATCGCTAAAATCGTCTAATGGTTGTGGGGAACGGTAGTCGTGTTTAGCCCCCTTTTTTCTACAGCTGCGAGAACGTCGGGCAGTAAGAACTAATACATCAGATACAGGTGCATCTTAACAGCAGTGAATCTTAAGAGGTCTGAATTGGACGAAACTTGAAACCGACCAAAAAGTACATTATGGCTAAGCCAATTGGTTTCTATTTATTCGAACATCTACTTAAGTCAATTTAAGCTCAGTTGATTCCATAATAATTCAACCTTTAAATTCCAATATCCGAAAGGAGCCGACTTTGCACTTGGACCTCCGTCAGCGCAGATGAATGCAAATCTTATTTATTTAATTATTCCCCAAGCAAGGTGTACATGTATAGAAGAATAAAATAAAATAGTACATGCATAAAATTACGAAACAAAGTAAAAAAAAAACTATATGAATACAAGACTAATAAATAACGCATAAATAAGTTAGTTACAAATAGATAACAAATAAATCACAAATAACTAAGTGAATAACAGTTAAATACCAAATTTATATTAAAAATACAATACATATATATTAGTATGGTGGGGGAAGGCGGAGACTATCAAGAGAGAGCCTTGATAATGTTAGTTTAAAAATTTGCTTGCGATGCCGTAGGGGAAAAGTTTTTGCTCATGCTATTGAATAGCCTGCAGCACCTATTTATTGGCTCTTTCGCTGCATATGTAGTGTTGTGTTGGTATTCAATAAACAATCGTCGGGATCTAGTGACTCTCAGAATTTTCACTAGTTTCCAGTAAATACAATCGCCTTTTCAGTAGATGCATAGTGAACATTTTAATCCTGTGCTATTAGATATGTAGTGAAAGATACTATTTAGTAATTTATTTTATTTATTTATTTTATTTATTCACCAAACAAGGTACAAAATCAGATATAAAATAACAAATTAAAAATAAAATGGAAAATTAAAGTCAAGTAAAAAGTAAAAACAAACAAGTTAAATAAGTAACAAACAAATGAAAAAAGTAACAAATAGATTAATAAATAACAATCAATAAATAAAAACATTGACATATAAGCTATGGCTTAAGGTTTAGGGGTATGGATGGCATGCAAAAGAGAGGATTTGAAGGATGATTTGGAAATCGTAGGGGAATATAAATAACTTATGCTGTTGAATATTCTGCAGCATCTATTTATTGGCTCATTTGCTGCATATGTCGTCGAATGTGAATATTCTTTTAGGAAACGATTGGACCTGGTGTTCCTCACAGAGATATTTATCGAAATTTTACTATTCAGGAATTCTACATTAATAGCGCCTCTAATGACGTCGAATGTGAAGCAGGCCGATATCATTATTCTTCTGGAGGCTAGTGTCGATAGGTTTAAATGACCCAGTCGAAACTCATAAGGGGGTAGGCTATTAAAATCATAAGGGTTGTACAGTTCTCTCAAGGCGAAAAGTAAAAATTGTTTTTGTATTGACTCCAGTCTGTCACTGTGGGTTTCGAAAGCGGGATTCCAGCTAATGCAAGCGTATTCGAGAATAGGACGTACAAGTGAAGTGTATAAGGATCTTGTGACCCACAGACTACGGAATTCTTTGGCACGTCTTTTGATGAAACCTAGCTGTTTGTTCGCACGAGAAAGCATTTTATCAAAGTGTAAGGTGAAGCGGAGTTTTTCATCTAAGATAACACCCAGGTCAGCAATGTTATCAACTCGGGTTAGCATATTATTGCCGAGGAAGTACGTATTGTGTGTGACCGTGCATTTCCTGGAAAAACTACTAACTTGGCATTTGTTGATATTGAGAGAGAGCTTGTTTATATTGCACCACTGATCAAGTGAATTAAGCTTTGATTGGAGAAAGGGGGCATCCGATTTCGATTCAATAGTCTGATAAAGTTTGAGATCGTCTGCAGAGAGTAAATGAGGTATGCCTGCTAGGACGTCAGATAAGTCGGAAATAAATATATTAAAAAGAAGTGGGCCAAGATGGCTACCTTGGGGTACACCAGAGGTAGCACTAACGTTTTTCGATAAAAATCCTTGAAATTTTACACATTGTGTTCGATCGCGAAGGTAGGAGGTCATCCAGCTGAGTAAAAACCCGGCAATACCGAATTTCTGAAGCTTTAGAATCAAGGTAGAATGGTCAACTCTGTCAAACGCCTTGCTGAAGTCAGTGTAGACTGCGTCAATTTGGTATCCTTTTTCCATTTTGCATAGAACGTCTGAGATTAGAATTGTCAAATTCGTGGTAGTTGAGCGACCTTTTCTAAAGCCATGTTGTTGCTCGTTCAAACGGGAATCAACAAGCGGAGAAAGTTTATCGTATACCACCTTTTCGAAAAGTTTCGGAATCGAAGACAAAATGACAATGCCCCTATAATTTTGGATACAGCGTCGATCACCATTTTTGAATATGGGTGTGACATACGAAAGCTTCCAACAGAATGGGAAAATTCCCGACGAAAGTGATCTATTAAAGAAAATATGCAAGGGATCTATAAGCTGCTCTACACACTTGTGCAAGAAGATCGGAGGAAGATCAGGCCCAGGACCTTTGTTGCAGTCGAGATCCAAAATAGCTTTACGTATTTCATCACGGGAAATTTCTAAATGGTTCACAAAAGCTGTTGGAGCTGAATCAGCGGAAGAAAGGTGTGAGTTTGATGGGTCTGGTGCATTGAAAATTTCTTGGAAACTATCCGCGAATAGGTCACATATCTCTTTAGGAGAGGAAGACGTTATATTATTAAGAAATATGGACGATGGATAGCCAGTAGTTTTTCGCTTCACATTAACAAAATCAAAGAATTTTTTCGGGTTGCGGACTATATTTTCGCCGGTTGTTCTAATGTAAGTGTCATAAGCCTCATGAGACTTTGCTAAAAATTGCTTAGCAACTTCATTATATTCTTCCTGAATAGCAGGGCTAACATCGGTATTTTCTTTAATAAGCTTATAAAGTTTGTTCCTACGATTTCGCATATGCCTAAGGTCCCTATCAAGCCATGGCTCAGACTATTTATTCTTTTTTTTTTATCTTTGGGACATATCTTTCAACGGGGTCAAATATTTTATTGTAAAAAGACGAAATGGCTGTCTCGAGATCTTGTGTTGAAAGAGTAGTTGACCAATCAGTAGTATCAAGAACATGTTTAATGCTTTCATAATCAGCATTACGGAAGTCAAATACAATTGAGTTATTGTAAGTTTTTAAGCAGGTGGAATCTGGAGTGGAAAGTTCGACTGACAGTGCTGTATGGTGTAAACTGTTGCAAAAAAGATGCTCTGCGTCACTAGTTGGACTAACCACTACTTCGTCATAAGCATTTGTGAAAACAAGATCTAACCAATTACCATTTTGGTTAGGAGTTTGGGAAACCTGCTGCAAATCATTACCATAAAAGGCACTCGCAAGATTGAAATCGTTGGTGTCTACAAGGTTTACGGGGAGAAGGTAAGAGTCATTTTCATCCGGAACATAGCAAAGATTCGGACAATTGAAATCACCCAAAACTATTATTTTATCTTTTTCGCTATGTGATGTCGCTAGTGAAGATATTGTGTTACAAAAATTTCTATAGATGGATTCGTCAGATCTAGGGGGGATGTAGACAATAGCGATGTAAATTGAATTGTTATTAGTTGAGATCCGAACAATTATACATTGGAAGAAAACATTTGGGGTGGTATCTACAAGCTCACTTGAAAGTGTGTTACTAACAGCAAGTAAGACACCACCTCCTCGCGACTGACCCGTAGAACAATAATCACGGTCGCTTCTGTAAATAGTCCAACTACTATCAAGAATCTCCTCATTCTTATGAGAGGCATTAAGCCAAGTTTCAGTGATGGCGAGTAAATTAAAATGGCACGATTTGGCGTCAAGGTATAATTTACTTAGTTTGCCTCTCATACCACCACAATTGTGGTAAAAATTTGAGGCTTTTCTGATATCGGTTAGGAAAAATGCCTAAAAGGGTTGCCTGACCTTCGAAGAGATTCAGATGTCATATTACTACCATTAGAAGAATAATTTATATTGCTCGTAGAAGGAGCTAAGTTTACGGCGGCCTGACTGGAAACCTTGGAGGAGTGTTTATTAACAACGTTGGTACACCTGCTTGAGGGAGAAGATGCCGTGTTAACTGCTGGGGGTATCAGTGCATTACTATTATTATGAGTAAAAGCATTGGAACAGTCAGATAAGGAAGAATTATCTGTTGTCATTGAAAATTGGGACTGAGTACGTGATGAGTGAGTTTTATGGGTGGAAGGAAATTGGGTAAAGGTGTGACTAGGGATACAATTTTTTCTTACAATTTTTTGTTTTTTCTTATACGTAGTTTTGTCGGTGATCTTTCTCCAGGGTATGAATGTCACTCCTTTCCAATTGATGGAGCTTGTAAAAGTTTTATGGAACTTGTAAAAGTATTACAACATTAATGGAACTTGTAAAAGTATTACAAGTATGCGGAGCAGACTTCATTAATATATTACCAATAGTTAATCTGGATTACTTTATAGTCAAAGTCATTACATATTTACGTAGTGAAAATGCTTTATTATAAGCAATTGTAAAACTTAACAAATTCGTTTCATGGACAAAGAATAACACGTCCGATCGCCTCGACTGCTTCTTTATTAATTACCTTTCTCTCTATTCTAACAATTGTTCCTAACTACTTACTTATCCTAACGCCATCTAGTGGCAAGCTCTCTAAATACATTTGAATTTATGTACAATTTATGATCTTACAGTTCGTCCAACCTGACAACTGGTCGACCACGACCAGCATCAGATCGGACATGTTCTAACCAAATCAATTGCCTCTAAATCTAAAACGGCGACAGAGTAGCAGACATTCTACTATCGCAATATGGCATCGTCGTCGGGGCAGCGGATATCAGCGGCACCTCCACATTATATGACGTCTGCACTGCGGGCATATAGGCGACGGACGTCTGGCCGGCGGGCATCTGGGCAGCGGACATCATGGCAGCGGACGTTTGAACAGCGGACATCAGCGGAATCATTGCATTATGCGGCATCTGAACAGCGGACATCTCGGCCACAGACTTCATGGCAGCGGACATCAGCACAGCGGACAATGAGGCATCAGACAGCGGGGCCTCAGACATCGAGACGGCGGACAGCGGAGCAGCGATTGGTGAGGCAGCAGACAGCGAGATATCAAGTGCTTCACCAGCGGACAGCGGAGTAGTATATCTTAAGGCAGCGGGCATCGATGCAGCAAATGATGTGCCAGCGGACAGCGGAGCAGCGGGTGACCAAGTGGCGGACAGCGGGGCAGCACTTAATGATTCAGCAGGCAGCGGAACAGCAGATAATGAAACAGCGGGCATCGAGACGGCATCTCTTATGGCAGCGGATAATTGGACAGCGGATAATTGGGCAGCGGCTAATTGGGCAGCGGGTATTGATTCTTCGCTTTGGTGCGACAATGGGAATGCGTCGTATGGCGGTGGCATCTTGTCACTAAGCGGCAACGTCACTTTACTAGGTGGCGGCGTCATATTACTAAGCGGCGGAATCATGTTGCTAGGCAGCGGCGTCATGTCACTAAGTGGCGGCGTCACTTTACTAGGCGGCGGCGTCATATTGCTAAGCGGCGGCGGCGTCACATCAACTTCTGGTAAATGCGTATGGGAGACTCACGCTGATGGTATCTCATCAGCACCTGGCAGCGGAGTCTCATCAACATGCGGTGGCTGCATTCGGGCACCACATGGCAGCGGACACTAACTAACATATTTCACTGGTGCCTTGGCAGCAATGGCGTCTTGGCATCAATCGCTTCTTTCACACACTTAACTTTGTCGTCAAGGCTCTTCATAGCGGCACTCTTTACCAAAAACTACACTAACTCACATATTCTATCAGTCCGGGCACCATCGTTGTTCACCCCACACCTGAATTGTAAAACTTAACAAATTCGTTTCATGGACAAAGAATAACACGTCCGATCGCCTCGACTGCTTCTTTATTAATTACCTTTCTCTCTATTCTAACAATTGTTCCTAACTACTTACTTATCCTAACGCCATCTAGTGGCAAGCTCTCTAAATACATTTGAATTTATGTACAATTTATGATCTTACACAATAAATTTTATTTCATTGAAAATGAACAACACACCTGTGAAAATTAACCAAATTTGTCCAAATTCATAACGATTGTAATCAAATTTGAGCTTTACTTTTCTGGAATTTGTTAATTTTATTACACAATTTAAATTTAATGACACAATTTTCTCTGTGTGTATTAATATATATATATGACTATGTTTAAAATTAAAAATAATTTCGCAATAGTTCTTTTTTTTGTATCTTTTGATGAAATCCAACATTTAAATATCAAATGCGAAAGTTTTATGTATTTACCTTATAGGTTCCGTTAATAGCGAACTCCGAATTCAACGAACCAAATCAGCCGGTCCCTTGAAGTTCGTTATAAGCGGACTCTACTGTATTTATCACTCTCCTATCACACTCTCCTATCACTTTGAACTGGGTACTTTAGTCCGGTTGTATAAGTAATTTTTTATTAGCTCATTTCCCTTTCCTCGAATAGCTAGTTCAATTAAAATAGGGCCTAAAATGGTATGACCAACTGTGTTGAATGCCTTTTTCAGGTCAACAATTGTGGCCGAAACATATAAACCCTTGTCCAGTTGGCTGTTAATATAATGCTGCGCATCTATGAGAGCTCCACTTGTATTGCTGCCATTAAGGAAACCATATTGATTTTGATCAAAGCCTATGCAAATAGTAAACCGTTGATCAGCAACTGCAACAACCGTGAGCTGCTAATAGAGGTATAAGACTACTATGTCTTATACCTCTATGGAGCTGCTATCATGACACAAGTGTATTTCCAAGCGTGAGCTCATGCAATGCCTCCTAGAAGTACGGGCCGTAATGCAGAATGATGACGTCAGAGCAGTAGGCTACAATGTCGCGAAAAACACACATAGTCTTATGGGACGTCCGCGGGAAAATGTTAATTGTACGGGTTGTGTTAAAGTGAGTAAAGTGAAAACAAAGTGAGATCCGGGGAACAGTGCTAGTGAACAGCTAAAACACAAATTAATGCGGTGCGCGCGGTATAATTAGAAAAATTCGCCACGAAATGTTTATCAGGGGTGTGTTCAATGTGCATGCTATAGCTGCTCTTAGCTGCTAATTTAGCAGCTCTGGCTGTCCAATGTCACGAAATAGCTACTTTCTGATGCTTGCTATTTGACAGTCGGGCTGTCCAAGATTCCGGAATAGCTGCTAAGGTAGCAGCTATTCGCTGCTCGTAGTCTGGAGGATAGCTAGAAAGTAGCTAAGGCAAAATGGCCGTGCGTACACAGCTGACATGCAGTTTAAACGTCATTTTCAATTGGAAATTGAAATGAAAAGAAGTTTTTGCGCTTTTGTGACACAGGAGATGAGGAATAAATTCGAAAATAGTGACAGCATGAATTAAATATGGGCTTTTAAACACTTCAAATCAACTCGAGTTTTAAGTTGGCTTGAACATAGCGCAGCTCATCTTGAGTTTTTAGAAGGCAAGCATGAAGCGTAAAAGGCCGGGTGCTCTGATTCCTGTATTATCAAATTTTCAACGATTATTTTTTGCTCTTTTTCTCATATATGGCGTCAAACGCCGGAAATAAGTGATACGTCTTAAATATGTTAGGAAAATTTTAATGGATTGTGTAGCTGTATGTTGAAAACTCTTAAATTTCATACAGTTTCCAAAGTGCAATGGAAGTATTGAACTGATCCACGAAAATGCAAAAATTACAATAAAAAAATTGAAGCAAAATTATTTTTGAATTTCCTGTGTAAAGGCTGACCATCGTAGCAGCTCTTGGCTGTCCAATATCCATAGCTGCTTCACCTAGCTACTGCGAATTTTGACACTTGCTAAAGTGATGCTATGCTATGCTTTTGGAGCAGCTATAGCATGCACATTGAACACACCCCAGATGTTCTTAGGTTATGTGTCAATTCACTTTCGATACAATTGATTGACACTAAATTCAAGCTATGACTAAATATTATTACTACAACGCGTCCACGCACAAAAAACTAACGTTTTAATCATATTTTAGCTTAAAAACCGCAAGTGAAATCTCCGTGTGTGTCGGCACTGCCTCGTGGAAATGTCAACATGGCCTACTGAAATGACGTCACAGCAAGAACGATTACGTAGCCTGACGGCCCGTACATCTAGGAGGCATTGGCTCATGCAATGCCTCCTAGAAGTACGGGCCGTCATGCTACGTAATCGTTTTAGCTATGACGTCAGTTATTCGGGTAGTTTTGACATTTCCACGAGGCAGTGCCGATGTACACGGAGATTTCATTTGCGGTTTTTAAGCTAAAATATGATTAAAACGTTAGTTTTTTGTGCGTGGACGCGTTGTAATAATAATATTTAGTCATAACTTTCGTTTTGTACCAATTAATTTTATCGACAGTAAATCGACACGAAACATCACATAACCTAACACCAACCGATAAACATTTCGTAGCGAATTTTTCCAATTATACCGCACGCACCGCATTAATTTGTGTTTTAGCTTTTCACTAGTACTGTTCCGCGGATCTCACTTTGTTTTCACTTCAATCAGTTTAACACAACCGGTACAATTAGCATTTTTCCGTGGACGTCCCATAAGACTACGTGTGTTTTTCGCGACATTGTTCCCGCAAACTCTGACGTCATCATTCTGCATTACGGCCCGTACTTCTAGGAGGCATTGGCGGTAAAACTGGAGTTGATGCCCCACACAGCTGTTACATGAATTTCGCCGATAGATGTCGCGCTAACATGTTTGTGTTTTTGTGGTTGTGCGTTTGCTTTTGGGGCTTCTTTTCTTTCTTTTTTTCTTTTTCTTAATTGTTTTATCTTCTTTTTTATGTTTTTGTATAATTTTGTCTGTTTTTCTTCATTTTTAAAGCTCATCTACCACCTTTTCGCCCTCTGGTGGTGGGATTTCCCGGGTGTGGGGCATCAAGTCCAGTTTACCCGGCATTGGCTCATGTCTCCACACGCATGACGTGACGGCACGTAAGGTCACGTGACATGACAGCAGTGTATTTCTACCTTTACGGTGACATAATGTCAATTAAACTTTATTTTCTTTCAAAACCAACCAAACCGCACAATATGATACCTGTTTGTTAAGTTATATATGCACACAACATAATTAAAGAGTTATTCTCTTCCACAAGAAGTTCAAGTTAGTTTTAAGGAATTCCAGACGATATGCTCGATTTCATCAAAGGCACATCGACAGTCTCAAACGATATTGGGAATGTCAAAATACGGCGCCCGTCCCGTCACCGTATATACTCTTCGCTTATCCTCATATATTATATCATATATTATAACATATCCTCTAGTACTAAATCTGCGGTTCTGTTTAGTCAAAGATGAAAAGGGCGGCAAGCGGCAATTCAATTTCACCGTAAAGATTGGTTTGTTACTATCTTAGTACAAGCGGTTTAGTGTTGTTTTATGTAAAATAAGTGTTGAGTCTAATCACAGAGAAACTATTATATAAACAGAATGCTTAAATGCCATTTTTGTAAGAGGTCAGCTGATATGTTCCGTGTCCCCCGAGGAAATACACTGAAATATTTGAGATCGCAACGACCTGAAGTGACGGTAAGTGAATAATAGTCGTTTCATGCGATGAAATCAGTAATTTTTATTTCGTAAAGTCTCTTTGATTTACGTCTAAAAGTATGTGTCCATATGTTGCATTTCTTCCGTATCGTATCCCTGTTGCGTATCATTCATTAAACGGATACGGTGTCCACACTACTCAATACTCCATGTATCATCAATACAATCCTTTGCAAAAAACTCGACACGCAGCTGCAACGCTTTTATTCACTAGTCTATAGTGTACAACGCAACGTGTCCACCCATGACTCCACTTCGTATCGTATCATCTCTTTGATGCGACGGCAAGAAACCGCCAAATGACCGATCGAGTTCGTTGCGTTTCTTTGTATCAAATTTTGATACGCAACGAAGATACGTTTGTCGTATCCACTGATACGCAACGGTGATACGATACGCGAAAATGATACATATGGATACATACCTTAAAACTTACATAATAGGTCTGTTCCCGTACCACCATTAATTACAATTAATCGCGATTAATTGCAATGAAGCTGTTCCCGTACTCCGTTTTACTGAAAACTGAAAATTTCCCCTCTCTCAGTAAAATTCAGTAGGGTCTGAGCTACTGAAAAATACTGAAAAGTGTCAAATGGTGTGGTGCGAGTAAATAGTTTCAAATGTGCGCGGCAAGCAACATATTTTTTGCGTAATTTTGCTATGAAGGTCGAATATTTTTGTGGCGATAATTTATCACCGCTCAGGATAACCGTACAATCACTATTGTTCTTCCAAAAACCGAAAACTGACACTTTGGTTTGTCAATTTTCAGGAAATGCAATGAGAGCGTTCCCGTACTTTTCATGAATTTCCCCCACCACATGATTCAGGAAAATTCAGGAAAATTCAGTGACTGAAAGTCCGGGAACAGACCTAATAGGTATGTTCCCGTACCACGATTAATTGCGATTAATCGCGATTAATTGCAATGAAGCTGTTCCCGTACTCCGTTTTACTGAAAACTGAAAATTTCCCCTCTTTCAGTAATTTCAGTAGGGTCTGAGCTACTGAAAAATACTGAAAAGTGTCAGACGGAGTAAATATTTTCAAATGCGCGCGGCAAGCAACATATTTTTTGCGTAATGTTGCTATGAAGGTCGAATATTGTTGTGGCGATAATTTATTACCGCTTAGGATGACTTTATAATCACTATTGTTCTCCCAAAAACCGAAAACTGACACTTTCGGTTGTCAATTTTCAGGAAATACAATGAGAGCGTTCCCGTACTTTTCATGAAATTCCCCACTACATGATTCAGGAAAATTCAGTAAAATTAAGTTACTGAAAGTACGGGAACAGACCTAATAGCAACGACAATAATTGAAATATGTCCTTGAATTTCTATTGCTCATCTTCAATAGGAAGGAACCCTAATGTGTCCGACCTGTTACGCGAAGGCACGCGAGCGTGTTAAAAGATACATAGAAAAAGTGAGACAGAGAGTATCATCAGAAAGTGTACACACCATAATCGGATCGGATTCCAGATCTTCAGCAGACTCAACGGACAGACTTGTGTACCAGAGGTCATTACGAAGTATTCAAAGGGAAAAGAAAGCTGACGAAAATGTAAGATTTTTGGTGCACTAAGCCGAGAATTCCAGTTAATTGTACTATTTCGAATACAGCGACTACGAGAGACACTTCGTCAACCACGGGCCCTACAATATGATGCAGCATCGATACCAAACTCGCAGATAAGTAACGCAGTTAGCAACGACACAAGTACAAATACGAGTCGTGACGATGTTCCAGTTAGCCGAAGCGGTAAGTGGGGACTTTTGATAAAATTAAGATAAATTCGATAAAACACATTTGCTCTCATTTTACTATCTCTTTCGAAAAACAATCATCTATCTGTACGCAAGTTGTACCTCGTACTGAATACAGAAAATATGATATCATATGTGCATCCAGGCTCGGCCCTAAAGTGTTTGGCGGCTGGTATGTATGAGGAATTTGGCGTCCTCAACACAGCCTTTGTAAAGATGCAACATAAAGTGCCACTACAGGTCCTTCAAACTGGCAACCTGGTGTTTTGAGCAGGTTCGAGAAAGTCGAAGATGATTAGAAAAATATTGATTCCCTAATAGTGATGGGTTTATTCCAATATTTCGTGATATTACGTAATACGAATATATTAGTTACAAGATATTATAATATCTTAAGTAATATTAATATATTACTAATATTTGGTTTTAATAATTTGGCGTTGTACGGTATTATGAATTTATTTTGATGTCATGGCCATAAATGAAAGAGTTTTGTGAGTTTTTCGACGAGTTTAACTAGAATCTGTACCAAAAAGATATTATACACCTGCCACCTCTTCAATTGCAATAGTAATAATTTGTATAGTGAAAGTTTTCTATTACTCAAAAACATCAATTTCTATTCGCTTACTTTCACACTTTCGTCTCGTTCCCACTAGTAACGCACACTCATAGACCCTTCAATATGATCATCACATTTGAATATTCACTTCATCTATTTGGCCCAGTCATTTTAGCATAAAAAAGGAATGGGAGATCAACCTCGGAATGGGAGATAATAAGCTGCATTTTTGTATATACCTTCATTTTGGGGTCCACAAAGTTGCCTCAAAAGTCTCATGAAATCTCGTATCTGCGTCGAAAGTTATTCAAGGTCAAAGGTGCGAAAAAACGGTTTATTGCGATTATCTTGGTTTCTATTGCTCCAATGATTTTAACATTTAGGATCGAAATTGTAGAGCATAAAATTTGCGACACATTTTATTTGGAGCATTTTTCATGCGTTCAACCGTTTTCCCGATAGAGGGCGGTAAGCGCGCAGCACTCAGCCATATGTACTGTAATACAAGGTCAACCGTGAAACCTTCAGCTTTGAATTATTTGTATTATTTATCAGTAAATACATTGTATGTAATAGCATTACCTATTTTTAATATTTTCATTTGATTATATTTACCTTCCTTGTGTGATTAAAAACTAGTTAAATGAAATACTATTTGTATGTGTAAATTTATTGAAAGTAGATTTTAAGTAGTAAAATATTTATGTATTTTATCTTTAAAATGTGGAATCAAGTATAAGTATAACTGAAAAGACGGTTTCCTATAATAACAATTATACGATAGTGGCATTCGGATCTTACTAGCGATATACAATGCGCCAAAATCTGAGGATAATATCGATCGTCTTCGATATACTCAGTTCATTAAATCTACAAAACTTAATAAACCTGTCCAATTATCTAATCTTCCACCGACAAGTGCAGCGGCCCATCAGCATATAAATGGTGTCTATTACCTAGTTCAAAAATGGTTAGGGCATGATTTAGAACCCCAGGAATGGGGTTGAGTGCTCCAAAATGAGTTGCCAACTATATGACAACAATATCACCACCAGCTTTCGATAAATTAATGAATACTCTATTTTGTAATTGTAAGAATGGATGTGGTGGACGGTGCCGATGTAGGAAATCGGGGCTGCAATGCACTTTAGCTTGCGACCAGTGTAATGGGCAAGCTTACCTCAATGCTGTTTCATTGCAAAGTGACTGTGAGCAAGAGAGTGCTTTTGACCCTGAAATTCAGGAAGGCCTGAAAACACCAATTCAAGGCAACGAAGATGATGACAATGATACAGAAATTCCCGAGCGTCCAGAAGATGACGAAGAAGAAGAAAAGTAATACTTTTGTTATTTAAATTATTAAAGATTGATAGATGAAAAATATGTAAAGCATATACATTAAAATAAATTAAATATATGTAAAATGTTATTAAATACAATGTATTTACTGATAAATAATACAAATAATTCAAAACTGAACGTTTCACGGTTGACCTTGCATCACAGTACATATGGCTGAGTGCTGTGCTCTTACCGCCCTCTTTCGAAAAAACGGTTCAGCGCATGAAAAAATGCTTCAAATAAAATGTGTCGCAAATTATATGTTCTACAATTTCGATCCTAAATGTTAAAATCATTGGAGCAATAGAAACCAAGATAATCGCAAAAAACTGTTTTTTCTCACCTTTGACCTTGAATAACTTTCGACGCAGACACGAGATTTTATGAGACTTTTGAGGCAACTTTGAGGACCCCAAAGTGAAGGTATATACAAAAATTCAGCTTATTATCTCTCATTCCGAGGTTGATTGCTAAAATGACTGGGCTAATTGTATAGCTAAACAAGTCAAATATCAAAATATCTATAATCATAAAATATATATCAAATATAAAATATCTATATCTAGCCGTAGTGTGGGTGTGCGAATTACAAAAATAACACACAATACTAGCTTCTTTAGTTGATGTTGGGAGCCCAGTTGCAGTTTTCGAAGCTTTACTCTGATTTGATTGCGTTCGTTGGGCTTTCTCCGTTGTTAGCTCAACACTTTCTAGAGAGAAAAACTCGCGCTTTAAAAATGCTAGTATTGTACGTAGTTGTTCGCATTGAATGCCTCCAAGAGAACTCTTATCCAACTCAATAAAGGCGGCTATGAGTGTCTAATAGCGGATATCTTTCTTTGAAAAAAAAAAATAGAATTTAAATTTTAGCGCTAAATCAAACAAATGTTGAGCTTTCCTTTTGTAGGAAAAAAGTAGGGAACGTAAACCGCATAGAAAAAGCGCAGGGTACATCTGAATTTCATGCCATTTATTTTCAGTGACGAGCGTACTGCCAAACGCCGAATCGCTGCGATAGTCCTCCAAAAAATGTGAAGTTAAATTCGAAACATTCTTAGCGGTGGACAGATATTGACAAAGGCTTTAAATGTATTTGCTCGCAATATTGGTTTTATTTAAATTATTATGTCATACTCATCGTCATCGGCGCTACAACCGTGGCCCGGCTTTGTTTTCCTTAAACAATTTTTTCCGAGCGTCCTGGTGAACGGCATCCCTCTAGCGTTTACAAGGTCTTCTCCGCTGTCGTCTGCCGAAAAATTTACCGCGATTGTATATATCTGTTTACATATAGATAACATACAACTCGTGGTTGTTGCGTTTCCGAAATCATCCTTCTTCACATATGGGGCCAACGATTCTCGCCAAGACTTTTCTCTCGAACGCGTATAAGAGGTCAGAATGCATTTTGCTGAGCACCCAAGTGTCGGATCCGTACGTGAGTACTGGCACGCACTACAGCAAAAGCTTTGATGTTCGGGTGAAATTTGGGGATTTGAAGAGCCTTGAGAGACTTAAATATGCTTTGTTAGTTTTGAGCAGCCGCCCTAGTGACCTAAGGTAGTTGACAGATTGCATAACTTCCAATTCATTCTCCACTACTCTGATAGTTTGACCAACGCTAAGGGCTCTTCCTGCAGATACTGCCACCATGTATTTCTTCTTTCCTTCCTTTAAGTGCAGCCCCAGTTTTTTTTGCAACCCACGCGATCTGTATGAAGAGTGCCTGCATATCTACTTAGGATCTTCTAATGTTGTCTATCTGCATAAGACAGTATCTGGTCATATATATCTTGTCATAAGGGTTATTGATTTGTGATCGCGGTTCCCTTCTTGTTTATACATTAGCATAGACAACGTATATCGGCTCTAAAGCTTATCCAAGCAGAGAATATTTCGAACATGAATTACGTCAATATGGATCGTTTTGCGGAATATTTTGTCGAAACCACTTAGTAAAATTTTTTTTTTCAATATTAATCATCCCACACAAACAATTCCATTTGGCTAGTCAGTTTATTTGCGATACTGAATTCTCTCACGACTTAAACACAGGCCTACTCTGACTATGCTGTCATAGATGGCCTTAAAGTTTATAAATAGATGATAGAATAAAATATTGAATTCAAGACATTTTCTATCGCCTGCCGAAGAGTAAAAATCTGATCAATTGCTGATTTACCTGGGATGAAGTCACATTGATATTTTCCGATGGTAGCTTTAGCTTATCTGCTCTTGCAGAATGGAGGAGAGTATTGATAATACTCGACAATATTATACCCGTAGAGTTCCTGCCCATTGATACATCTCCTTTGTTATGTATGGGGCGTGTTATACCTTTTCGCCAGTGTTCTGGCAATTGTTCATGATTCCATAATCGCAATATAATTTCATGAATTGCTTAGTGTGACGTGAGACTTCCATATTTAATCAGCTCAGCTAGTATGCCGTTGGCTCAAGAGTCTTTGTTAAATCTCAGTTGACTTATGGCTCTCTGTGAAGCTTGAGTACTGGCTTCTTATGTGCGAAGTCCCTGGTTCGCATCCAAGTTCGAACGAGAGACCATGCATCGATCTTTGAGATCACTTAGCTCTGAATATCGACAAAAAAGCACGAGAAGGTTAAAATCAGTCTTCCACCAATCGATATAGTTACGACACCTGCAGATATCTATATACTACATGTTATCCAATGGCTTTGGCTACGTTCAAACAATCGGCCGCCAATAAATTTGGATGATCAAATTTGGTTTAAAAGAAACGCAAATGAAGCTATGTGAAGGCCTGGGAAAATTATTGGAAAAAAACAGAGAGCCCAATTCTACACATATCCTAGACGATATTGATTTAGGAGAACAAAAATTTAAAACAGAAAAACATATGCTTAATTTAAATAACATTCTTAACATTATTCCCACTTGTTCTCAAATTGTTTTTAAGACGAGGCTAGGAATACGAACACCACTAGGAGCGTTACGATTTTTTAAGGTTTGGGCTATTTCACCAAATCTTTGAGCTTGCACATTACGTTTTTCATATCTACCTCCTGCTTAATAAAATTTTGAACTGCTGCCATAACAATACTGTTCATGATCGTGTTGTTCATGTGGGATGTAATATTATGTGCATTGTAGAAATGATTTGCGAGCGATTCCGCTTTGTCTGAGTCGCAGCCAACTACTTTACCGTCGTGTCCGTGCTTTTAAGATGTTCATTTTTTTAAAAAAAGGTTTTTTAATTTACCAAAGATTTGAGGAGCCTTGATCCATCCTTGAAAGTAAATTGTTTCAAACTAAAGCTGTGACTGCACTAGCGATCACTGCTACAAATCACACTTTTCGTTGAAAAGAGTAGTGAGCAATGTGATTGCTCTTTGCTCATGATGTTCAATTGCTTACTGCTCTTTATCAGAACAGTCACATTTGGAAAAAGCAGTGAACAATGCTATTGCTCTTTGTTTGTACTGTTCAGTTGCACACTGCTCTTTTGCAGACCAACATTTTATACATTCATCTGTTCATTTGCTTTGTTTTTCATCCTGTGTTGTGGGATTCAAATCGTATAGAAGCTGTCTGCTCCGGTCGCGCTTTGCACTGGTCGTAAATTTAACATTGGTGCTTTGCTTAATGGAGGATGGATAGTGCTGAATTAAAGCATGCAACGTATGTCATACATGCAACGTATTACATATAGGGATTCCAATCCCGAACCATTTTTTCAATCCCGGGATTACGGGATTAAAAAATCTCAAATCCCGGGATCCCGGGATCCCGGGATTCGAGATTCAAAATATAACACAACAAAATAAGTCAAGTTTTTAATAAACAGATTATATTATGTGCCGTCATTTCAAAACTACAGCAATAAGTAAGCTGAAAACTGTATAAAATATATGTTACTGAATAATTACTAATTTATTTAATTGATGCAAATTAAAACAATAATTTTAATTATCCGAGACGTTGACAGTATGAAGGCAAATATTTAAAATTACAACTTTTACAAATTACAACAACAAATCACGACAAAAAATCACAACTCTTAACATATAAAATATTCAACACATAAAAATTCTGCCAAAGTTCATTGGTTTTTTCGGAAGTAACATTGAAGCAATGCAAAGTATCCAAAGTATCGTCTCCAAGCCTGCTTCTAAATTTATTCCCTATGTTGGACGCCGCGGAAACGGTCGATAAATATTGGTAAGCCTGCTCCAAACTATGCGAGTGCCACCACTTTCGAAAAGTGTCATTTCTTTTGCAATAGTTTTAATTAGATTAGTTTCTTGCGGCATTTCATGATTGATTATTTTCATACTTTTGGAGCTCTTCTTGTAGCATCAATTGACGACTACCTTGTTCTGATTCAATATGGGTATCTACTGGGTTCTCCTCATTTCTTTGGCTAGCAAGCAAAGGGCTCAGCATCTAGATCATTGAAGTATTTTTTTTTTTAATACTTGCGTTGCTTGGTTTCCAAAATAGAGATTCTATTTCACTTGGTAAATTTTTCTGGCACAATGTAGATTCCGGAGATAGCTTAGCATACCAGATAGCTCAGTACACTGACGCTCCTTTATTCGGTCCAATATTGCAATTTTCATAGCATTCACAAGAATGGACCGTTTTTCTCCTAGCAGCCGAAATAAAAATCTTGATGAAGTATAAGCAGTGCATAAATTTGCATCTTTGCGATTTAAGGCCTCCACAGTCAATTTTACAAGGAGTAAAACTTCAATAAGTTTCAGAATCGAATCAAACTCAGTTCCTTTTAATCGCTCTGGATATTGCAGGCCTATTAATGTATAATACTTTTCAAAATGGAAAACCGTTTAAACATTGTCAAGAGATTATTTCATCTTGTTTTACAATCCAGTAAGTGAGACAATTAATTGCCTTGCTCGGATTTGACATAGTTTTGAAGATCGTTATTTTTCGTTAGAGCTTTTTTAAAATATAAAACTACCTTACGAACTTTTTTTATGCATGCGCTGATGTCCTTCGTCAGATCTAGCGTGTCTTGCAGGCGACCGGGTTCAACGTAGTAAGCTGATTCAGGAGCGTCCAAATCTTCGTGGTCTTCGTCCAGATTATCAGCTGCTTCATCAACTCTTTGATCTAGAATGGACCTCCTATTATAGAGAATATCACAAACTGCCAAAAGGATGTTATGCGCCAAACAAATATGTTGCTCTGTATTAACTAGTTTGCCTACTTTTCGCATTTCATTTGACCCTTCAGCTATGATGGTAACAATGTATTTTCCTAGAGAAACATCAAACTCAGCTAAACGCTCTTTTAATATATCTTGGTAGTTTGCAACTGTCATTGATATCCTTACTCACACCAAGCTCCAGTAAGAGGTCACTAAGTAGATGTTAATATTTGTGTAGCGCCTATTTGTTTTCGAGGTCCACTCATCAAACGTCAAACTGAACCGTTCAGCTGAGATACTAGCCTGTCTTATCTCATTTTTTATTATTATTTTTTTATCCTGCTTGCATAGCCCACAGCCTTTTTTTTTATTAATGTTGAGGATTTTGGTAAATCTGTGTATGCATTCGCTAGTATTAATTTCCTCAAATCATTCGTAGTAACGAATGCACTAAATGCGAAACAGTCCAGACTTATTTATTTACAAACCCCTTTGTATTCTCTTGTTAGCAGTTATATCGGTTTGTTTTGCTCTATTCTTTACGCATTTTGATGTGAACCTGCATGCTAATTGCTTTCTCATAAATATGGATTCTATTTGCTCTTTTCGAGTCTTGCCGTAATTTGATTGCCGATTATGCTTGACTCCCGGCCCCGGAATCCAGGCCAATTTCTGATCCCGAAAATCCCGGGATTAGAACTCATCAATCCCGGGATTTTCGGGACCAGAAATTAGCCGGGATCCCGGGATCCCGGGATGCGGGATCCCGGGATTGGATTCGCTAATTACATACCACCTGACATTTGTTTCTAGCATAAATATTCATCACCAAGGAAAACCACAGTCGTATTTTAAGCCTATGATCCGAGCAATGGCAATCACAGCCAGCGAGTAATAGAAATCACAGATAGTGGGCAGTATCAATCACAAGGAATGAACAATCACAGACAACGAGCAGTTTTTGGAACGAATGAAACTGCGATCGCAAGTATGATTAAAAACTGGCCTTTGCTCTAACTACGTTCTGCGATCACTGCTCAGTAAAAAGAGCTGTTTAGCACATCTCTATTCCATACATAGTTCTTGTCGGTATAGATCGACTCCTTTATTTCTCGATTCAGTCAATTCATCTGACACTTAACGGTAATATCTCTGTTTCGCTGCCATTGGCGTCGATTATAATTCCACTTTTGGAATTCTCCAGATTTCGCCTCTGGCGATTATGCCAACGGGAATCGCTATAATGCATTCAAGCAGAATGCATAAAGCAATCATTGCTAGCAATGCAGTTGTAACGCTTGAAATCTGTTTTCTAAAAGGTTAATGATGTACCTAAGCACATTAGCCGCAAAAATAAGGAGAAAACAACATGCGATCGTATGATGTACATAGTCGGCGATTAGTAATGTGTGATAAGCGGAAAGATGAAACTTTCAGACCATTTTAAATTATCACTGCTAAGTAAAATGTTTAGGTTATTATACGTTACAGGGACAAGCTTGGCCGCACGCAAGAATACGATGTCGGCGTTTCCAAAAAGCTATTTTTATAAAGCTATAAAGCGAAAAAAAGCTCAAAGTTCGCCTTGTATTTACCTTACCATCTTATGACATCTTATGGTAAATAGAAATGAACCGGGTATGGATCTGTCATGCTTCCATGCATTATACGGAACACATACGGAGAGTATGTGTACGCATTACTTTTCCCATTGGGATGAGACGAATGCCGAGTCAAAATTTTCATGTGTTGCATATTGCGGTTTTTGGGCTTTTGATGAGGGAATATGCTGATTTAGTACAGGGAACGAAGAATTTGCATAATGAAGAATCTGCATATGCCCAGGATGTAGTCGACTCGCGGTTCATGGATTTAGATTTGATATTTATGTAAATTTCTCTATTTTTACACTCCTTTGAATTTGAAAGATGAGAGCAACGATGATGATTAGAGCAACATATTTTGCTAGCATCTTACTCGGTGAGCGTGCACTCAGTGCGACTATGTTCTCCGCTACATATGAAACATTTTGTGAACAGATGGCAGTAAGCAGTTTCTGCATTGTATAGGTCCACTATTGTTCTTGTAGTAGTCAAATTGGACAATTGTATGCATGATAGTTTTAATCTGCTGAAGCTGGTGGAGTTTTGAACCAGGCTCCAAGAATAAAAGGTTTCGGAGCTGAGCATTTACTCCAGCTCCTGCTTTGAACTTTTTTATATCAATGCAATTTAATTCTGCTCTCTTCTTGAGGTACTTTTTAAGTTCTTCGCAAGGCATATGATACAGTCCTGATAAGATAACTTTTGTAGTCCTGCGATGTGTGACAAACTTTACTTCTGCTTTAAGAAGGTGAACGTGCACCTTCTCATGTTCTTCATAAACTTGCGAGAAAAGCCTCCTGTCACTAGAAATATTTTTAATTTTGAAAGTCAGTTACTTGAAGTTCGATCATTATCGTAATGATCGTGTCCCTCGATAGCTGAATGGAAGTGATTGGTGGCACTTTCAGTTTCTTTTCATGTTGTTGTTGTTGCTCCTGCCAATTATTTTCACTGATGTTGACTTCGTCCAAGCCATTGTACATATTGTCGCATGCACGCCAAACGAGTTGTGGCGGCGCCAGAAAATGCTAGAAACGGCGAGGAAATACTCGATATTTATCTCATACATGTATCTCATACATGTATTTCAAACAACAATAACAATCTACAGACAAAGACGCAATAGAGCCCTCTAGAAGCCAAAAGCGGAACATTCCAGAGCCCTAAACCATGAATGAGATTTCACATGGCAACGGTAAAACACAACAATTGGTGTCAGAAGTGGGATTCTGTCGCCTTCGTGATTTAAAAAGTGACTTTTAGCAAAAAGTTAAAAGTTTCGGACAGTTATTTTTGTTGACCGTGTGGACTAATTGAAATTTTTGAAAAATTGAGTATACTAAAGTGATAATTGTGAAAAGTTGTGAAGTCTAATCGAAAAACAATGCCGAAATTAGTGAACGAGCTGACATTGGCAGAATTGAAAGTGGAGTGCCGGAAACGAGAACTTTCAACGACTGGGAACAAGACGGCTTTACTGTCACGTCTCAGGGAGGCTTTGAGCACCGAAAGTAAAGATCCGGAAACTTTTGAACTCTCGGACGAGGAGACCAGCCAAGAGTTTGTTCAAGAGGAAGAAAGCAGCGAGGAGAAAAACCCGGTGATGGATTTACTGCTGAAGATGTCCCTGGATATCGGTCAAAAGTTCGAACAGCAAGCCACAAAATTGGAACAGCAGGCTGAAGAGAGTAAGCAGCAAGCCAGGAGCCTGGATCAGAAACTCAACAAACAAGCCATGGACATCAAGGAGCAACTAGAGCAGAAACTTGACCAGCAAGCTCAGAAACTTGACCAACAAGCCCAGAAGCTTGACCAGCAAGCCGTCGACATTAAGGAACAGTTAGAAGAACATGCGAGGAAGAGTGATGAGCAGCTGGTGGAAATCAGACAGCAGTTCCAACAGCAAGTTTCAGAAGTTAAACAGCAATTAGAGACTCGAGTAACGGAGGTGGAACAACAGTTCGACAAAAAGTTGGTTGGCATTGAATTGGATCTGCAACGCGTGAAGGCCGGAGGAATTGTGTCAACAGAATCAAGTGGCATCAAGGCACTCAAAGCACCAACTTTTGATGGGCAAACTTCTTGGACCATCTACAAGAAGCAGTTTGAAGCAGCTGCAGAGTTTAACAACTGGAGCGATCGTAGGAAAGAAGGAAGTACATCGATTACAGCTGAGAACACGGACACAGAAGCCAAGGGAGACGTTGCAGGAGTTGGCTCAGGACATTGAGCGATTAACACTTCTTTCCTACCCCAGGTCGGATCCAGAGCACCGGGATGAAACGGCGAAAAATGCTTTCATCCAGGGAGTGCGTGATGAAGAGCTTCAAATAGCACTTCGTTTGGCTAGAAAACGGACACTGAAGGAGTCTTTGGCCCACGCTCTAATCTACGAATCGGCGAAGCTGGTGTCGCGGAGAAATGTTAGAGTCGGTGAAGTACGCGAGGAATGCATGTGCAGGAAAGCCAATATCTCCAGGGAATCAAGGAGAGGTGGAGCCCCTCAGTGTTGGAATTGCGGAAAAAAGGGTCACTTAAGGCGTGACTGTCGCAGGAACTCGAAATCGACGTATTGTCCAGAATGTGTGCATAGCAGAGTTCCTCGATGCTGGAACTGCGGAAAGAACGGACACTTGAGTCGTGAATGTTACAGGAAGAACGGAAGCCGATATTGCCAAGATTGCTCAGCAAGATTCAGGCAAAGCGATGAGTCTGGACGGTCAAACAAAGCCATTTGCTCTTGGAGAACGGCTGCAAAATCAGTGGGAAACAAGTACGAAGATCAGCGGTTGGAATGTAACACTAGCAAACCTGAAACGATCACCGTTGCCAGGTTGCATGTTCATGAGAATAGCTTGAGCTTGCAGGGAAAAGTTAATAACGAAGGTTGTAAAATCATCATCGACACTGGAGCTGCTAGATCGATTCTGAGAGCGGATACGGCTAAATCTTGGAGGTTAAAAATAACACTGAAAAGTACGTGCTTCAGACGGTAACAGGTGATTATACGCGAGTTTTTGGTGAAATCGTTCTGCCGATACAGCTTGGAAATATGGTGTTCGAGCATCAGTTCGTGGTAGCAGAGATAACAGACAAGTGTATACTTGGAATGGACTTCCTGGACTCTCATGGCTTCAGCCTGGATTTGGGAGATCGGAAAATTAAGTGGAGGAACAACGAAGTGTCATTAGCTCGTCGACCAGGATGGAAACAACGAACAGAAGAAAAAGAGGACCACATATGCGTAGCTGTGAGACGAGTTGGCGTTTTGGCGGAAAAAGAAGGAAAACCGTTAGAAGTATCGCAGGGCGACATAAAATGCAGCGAAACAACGAAGAAATTTGCATCCGGATCTGAGCGGAAATGTGTGATGGGCAATATTTCTCGAAGACTGCATATTAAGCTATGTTTACACTTAGAAACATGTATCGGGATTTGTATGAGATACAAGTCAAATAAACAAATCATGCAACTGAAGCTCATACAAGTGCTCATACATTGACAGTGTACTCATACAAATCATCATACATTTTGTATATCGGCATTTCGCTCTTGATTTGACAAGTTGCGATACTTCAGTGAGAGAAGCTAATTCAAGAAGGAAAGTTTCTGTTCTTGTGAAGAAGTGATTTCCACATTTTATTTTCAAAATGTCTATTTGGAATAAAGAAAGAACATAAAACTTAATAGAGAAAGTGAAATCTAGTGGTATATGGGATATTAAATCCAATGATTACAAAAATTCCAATAGAAGAAATGATATTCTAGAGGACATAGCTACATCTTTAACATGTTCAAAGAAAGAAGTTGAGGATAAATGGCACAACATAAAAAGCCAATTTAGTAGGGAACAAAGTAAAATTAACACCAGTAAAAAATCAGGATGTGGAACAGATGATGTTTACATTCCTTCGTGGTACGCTTTCCAGCACTTAACATTTTTAGCCGATCAGTATAAACCTCACAAAAATAGAAGTACTGATGAAAATATAATTCAAGTGAGTAGAAAATATTCATTTTATTCATATATAAAGTTTGTAAAAATTATTTAGCTTTCCTTTATAAGTAGATATTATTTATTATATTGCCACGGTATAGACCCCTGAATACTTAAAAAATATTCCCCGTATTCTTTTCTATTGTCGGTATGAATATTTGCTCTTGTTTTGGTTCTGTTCAATCGATTATTCCGTTCACCGCTTCTTGTAGTTGTTCTCCATGATCCTGGTATTATATTTCCTTCAGAATCTTCTGAATCAAACGTTAGTGTCGGTGTATAACGTTTAGATGCCTTATTCCGTAAGAAGTTGTGGATGTAAATTGTAGCTAACACTACACTTGTTGCCTTTTCGGGGGTCACTTGCATTTCCGTTCTTAAAACTCGAAATACGACACTGAGAATACCAAAAGCAAAATTAAAAATTCTTTGCCAGGAATCGTTCGGATAATGACCAGGCAGAGGCTTAATAATATTTTCTTCCAAAGCAAAAGCATCATCGGCTACAAATACAAAAGGTATATCTTTAGTTCTTCCAGGAAGCGGAACGGGCTGGAGTATTCGCAGTTGCTTTTTACATAATTTCTCATAAAAGCATGTATGTTTGAAGACCCCTCCATCCGAAATCCGACCTTGTATACCAACATTTGCATAAATGAATTTATAGTTCGCATCAGCAATTCCGAGCAATAATTTCCTAAATGATTGCTTGTAATTAAAAAATGCTGTTCCGGAGTTGTGTTCCGGAGCAGGTGCCTTGGTTTCTACGTGCTTTCCATCAATCGCACCTTCGAATTCTTTCACCACTTTTCTTCGAATTCATTCGCAATCTCTGTCCACTCTTCTTCATTTGAAGGAAGCTGAAAATAATAAAACCATGTCAATTCACTAATATATAAAATAATTTTTTTTCTTTCAGTTCTCATTTGTAAATGATGATCATTGTACTGCTGGCAAGGAATCTGAGATAATTGAGCTTGATGAGATAGACAACGAAGAACAAGATATTTTTAAGCAAGATGATGTTGAAAATAATAAATGGCTAAATCCACAACAATCAAGCAAACGTAAGATTAAAGATAGTATGGCTGACATGGAGTCAGTAGTAAAAAGTATGAAAATAGTTGGAGAGCGATTGGCTCAAAAGCAAAGAAAAGACGAATTTACTGTCTATGGGGAGTATGTGGCAAGCGAACTAAGAAAGTTCTGAGGGAAAAATTATGATTTAATCTTGGCCAAAGCTAAGCAAAAAATAAGCACAGCCCTATATGAAGCCGAAGTTGAAAGAATTAAGACAGATAGGACTTCCGTTTATTCCAAATCAGTCATATCTTCATTTTTTTTTTGACGATTTATCAAGTTCATCAACTCCCATAATCATTGCGACACATTATCCAAGCACTCCCACTGAACCAAGTGACGAGAATCACAAAGCATCAAATTCAACTACATATGTATACTTTCTAACAATTATACATTCTAACAAAAATAAAATTCACTTCACTACAAATTCAAATTGTGCTTTTTACTTACCTTCAATTCATTAGATAATTTTGTAACAAGAGCCTCACATACATTTGGCACTATATTACAAATTGAACTTTTAGAAATTTGATGTGCATACATTAGAGACGCAAAAGAATCCCCACTTGCGAGGAACCTTAATGTCACTGCCAATTGATTTGCTGGTGATATTGAATTCCTGAATTTAGTGTCCTTTTTCACTATTATTGGTCCCACAAACTTCAATAGCTGCTCAAATTCATTTCGGTCCATCCTCACATAATTTTTAAAATAACTCCCATCTTCTAAAGTCAGTTCGTTAACTAACATATTGTACGCGCCTTGGCTTTCCCGTTTTTTCAAAAATTCACGCATCCACCACTTACGTTTTCCTTTATTTTTTTTCATTATATTTAAAACAATTAAGGAACAACTTAAAAATAAATAATCTTCCACTGAAGACATTTCACTTTACCATGGAAATGCAAATTTACCAATCAAATGTATTTCTACCTTAGTGTAAACGCACGTGAAAATAAATTGCAAATTTAGACATGTCAATTGATTTGTAGAAATTTACTCATACAAATCTTGATACTAATTTTGTACAAATCGCGAAACAAGTCCCACAACATGTATCTAAATGTAAACATGACTATACATGTATTTCAAACAACAATAACAATCTACAAAAAAGACGCAATAGAGCCCTCTAGAAGGCAAAAGCGGAACATTCCAGAGCCCTAAACCATGAATGAAATTTCACATGGCAACGGTAAAACACAACAATATTAATGTTAGCCATAACAGGATGATGGAATGTTTTAGCACGTTTATGATTAGTATCTCAAAGGAAATATCCCATGGGGGCCTTCCCCCGCCAATCGTTTATTAATAACTGGCAATATTTCAAAACCTTGTATTCCCGGGGGACTTTCAATGGAAATTTCAGCGAGATTCAAAAATAACCGAAAAAACGGAGATAACGGTCGAGTTTACGCTTGTGGATCGGTCACTAGTTTACAGTCGAATGAAAATACAAAAAAAATGCTGTTGCTCCACGTGCTATTATTTTACTTACTCAAGAACTCAACATCAACTAAGATATTCTATCTTTTACTTTAACGTCAATACAGGTACCTGTGCGGTATCCTTTATTTACAAACATAATTTTTCTCACATTTTCAATGATTGCTTGCTGTTTTCGAAAGTCTAGAGCCTCTTTGTAATCGTTTGCAGCAGTTTGCACTGATAGTGATGATGGTACTACTCGTCCTGATTCCAGTGATAATTTGTCACTAACTGGCAAGTCGATCGAATAGCAAAGATATATCCTGAAATGTTAAGCAACTACTTTTTTTTCGACACAAAGTTTTTTGTTAAATTTCTTTTTTGATTTGATTGCTATTATTTACTGGACATGAGTTTTGCTGCTACGATAACTTTTAAATAATATTTTCTAAAGGTGAAGAAGTATTAATTCTGCGATCAAATTTTGTAAACCATAATCTTAATATTAGTATCTGATGAGAATCTCGCTCATTATTTAAAAAGTTCCTACTAAATCAGAAATAAAGTGTTAATTTTTCATTTGGATATCACATTTCTTTTAAACAGGGCAAGAGATGGCTCGTGCAAATGAAATGGCTAAGCAAGTTGCTGTTGCAGCGAAAACTATACAAAATGTGCTCCCGCAAGATGAACCAGCAGAGGGAACGTCAGAACCGCTAATAACATCATCTGAAGCGCTAACATCATCTGAAGCATTATTTATGCCAGAATCTGATGAAATCGAAAAAGATTACGTTGACGAGGATGATGATGATGATATTCCCAGTATACCTAACACAGGTATGTACATAGGCTGATTATAAAAATGTCTGCCTGAATAATTATTATAAAATTTGTTTTGTATTTCTTGCAGCCAATCGTTTGCCAGGTGTGCAACCATATGTAAAGGGTAAGTACATATTATAATTTTATGAAATACATATGATATTTTTATATTTTTATAAACTAAAAGAAAGAATTTTAATTAAAATACCCTATTACAAATTCAATAATTATTTCAATTGTTATGTTCTTTTTAGGACAGGGAGCTAGAGTCGCATTTGTTGAAAGAAGTATACCTATTTACACGAGACAAATTCATGGTGGCTGATTGTTTTTTTATTTAATAACTATTTTGATATTACTTTTTGGAATCGCTCAGACATGTTGAAATTAAATAATACGAATACTTAATACTGTTGTGAAAGAAAATTTTTGTATTGAAATACTGTTTAAATTCGAATCCGACGAACTCGAGAGACACTTGTTGATTTTCTCTTTGTCCTAGTTTTTCATTTCTTTTGTACGAATAAAGTTTTGTTTATTAACCAATTGTGCACTGATGACTGATCTGTGAAGTATATTATTTTCCGTAGGCAAGCTACCTTTCACTTTTCTTCGTACACAAGCTACCTTTCACTTTTCTTCGTACACTTAGCCCAACATACGATCAAAACTTCAATTGCTTTCGGTTTTCTTGCGAGGAAGTTCTTATTGCTTTCAAATTCAAAAACAAACCAAGTAGAAAAACTCTGTCGCAAATCGAAAATGTTACCGAATTTTGTTTTAATACTCGGCGCAGAAATCAACACAATTCGGTCGTCTTTACGTCCTAGTGTCGAAAGTGGCGATATGAAGAATACGATATTTGTTTCCATACTGTTACGTAATAATGCTTCTGTTTTGTGACCATTATGCCATTCTGTGTTACAGAATGATAACACTGATAACAATCGTTTCCGTGAAAGAAAGATTGGCTAATATGATTCACGCTTTGGGTAGTTAACTCCTAAAGAAAAAATCTCCATACCAGTAGTGAAACAGCATATGCCGAGGACTGAATAGCCATTCACTAGCAGTCACTAGTATACAAATTCGGCTACAGGATGGAAAGAGTCCGTCTAATTTAATACCTAGGCTGCGATACAGAGGATAATTCGGCTGTTTTTTTTATTTCTCATGCTCATGGGCTAAAAATCGAGAGTACAGAAGATGAAAAGGAGGGGCTGCCTTATGTGCTCCAAATCTAAAATTCAAACAGTCGAGGTCAAAATCCCAACAGAATTTAAAAGAACAAAGCCACAAGAAAAGCCAAGCTAAGAAGGGATTTAAACCAAAAATACCGGCCGGATTCACAAAAAAGGAGGGGCAGACCCGAAGCAGTGAAGGCAGCAGAGGTTCCCGAAGCCACCTCCTCTACTTCTGACGGCAGTTCCTCCTAACAAATCGCGGAGGATCTCTGGCGAAGTATGGAAGCACTGAGCATGACTTCGCAGGAACCATCGAAAGAGACTCCAAAAAAGAAGAACATGAGCAGCACAGCCAGAGAGCGCATAAAATTCTTCATAAGGCAAGCCATGTCCGCAGAAGATGCTAGCGAAAAGGCACTCCAAACAAAGACACCATATATATAGGAATAGGAAAAGGCTCATATATATAGGAATAGGAAAAGGCCAATAGGAAAAGGCTCAGATCCTGAGGACAAGTATCAAAAAAAAAAAAAAATAAACGGCACCGGTACGGCCTCAATACGCTCTCAACCCAGCAAAAGGCAGCGGCAAAAAACCTATAGCGGAGACTTGCAGGGTGTAAAAATAGCAGTAATTTCGAAGGACTTTCCCCAAGGATCTCACGACTTACCTTGAAGAGAAAATACTGGCGGAGATAGGAGCATTGCCCCTCATTTTCTTAGCATCACCTGCAAAGAAGGATATGTGTCCCTGCACTTTATGGACAAACAAACAACGGAGTGGATAAGAGCGGAGGCCCAAAAGGTAAGGTCGTGGAAAGAGGCCAACATATGGGCTACGGAGTAGTCTCTGGTTCCCGGACTTTAGACCGTTGTTGGATACTTCCT
Source organism: Nemotelus pantherinus (assembly GCA_963978885.1). NCBI lineage: Eukaryota > Metazoa > Arthropoda > Insecta > Diptera > Stratiomyidae > Nemotelus > Nemotelus pantherinus. The sequence goes on along the minus strand of OZ022264.1, from coordinate 207,472,216 downwards.
CAACGCAGTGGACTTGGTTGCTGAGAGGATCTTGACTTTCGTAGAACGCCAGAATGAGGACCTCAACGTCAAGTCCTGGAGAGCCCTTTTCAGGGAAAACAAAGGTAAGTACACCATACTAATCATAGCGGCGGACCAAGCCCTAGCCACCAAAATAACGGACGGATACTGCATTAACTTTTCCGGTTTGAGAAGGTTAAGTCGATCGTCGAAAAGTCAGACAGAAAAGTGCCAGAGCTTGCCGTTACTCCAAATACCAATATGTAGGGTTGTAGAGCCAACATGGAGGGAAGACTACGTCACAGCGGTTCTCAGCCATTGGAGAAAAGGGAATGAGGCGTCTGCAGGCGAACCCGTATCATTCCAAAGCTGCCTATAAAATGTGGTTAACGTAAAATCCCTAGGTAAATAAAGGCAGAATAAGTGGCCTGCATACAAAAAATAGTAACTTTATTTGGGCCACAGGGGAAGAAAATTCTATGGTAGCGATAGTAACTAACACAAACATCAACTTTCTTCTAGTCCCAAAATACGACAACAGGGACTCAATGACGGTCCAAGTACAGGTCCTCATCGACGAAGGGACAGTAGAGGCGATATTTTCCCCAGCCTACTTCATAGGGGATGTGAACCTGGTCCCAAGTAACATCAAAGGACTCGTAGACCACTGCATTAAGGAGAACAAAATGCGGATTTTTGGATGCGTTGCCAACGCTCATCACACAGCATGAGGGAGTAGTGACGTCAACACTAGAATTCCTCCTAAGCAGCAATTTGGTTATAGCAAATAAGGGGAAGACTCCAACGTTCCTGACAGTTCCTAACCTTACGTTGGTATCAAATAGTTCAGTGCATTTCGCAAAGTTGTGGAATGTCCTAAGAGGAGTTCCTTTTCTAATCGCAGGCATATGAACTTCGAACAAGGGAAAGTACAGGCAACCAAAGTGCATGGACTGGGCAGGGTATTGAAATAGCCTTACAAAGGAACTTCATAGCCTGCACCCGAATTTCACTACAAAGAAACACTGGAAAGTGTTACCAGCATAATCTTCGAATCATGCCAAGGTAACTGCCCTGAGAAAACTAGTGCTTCCGAAACAAGGGTGCTATAGTGAAACACGGAGTTAGAAACTCAGAAGAGCCAGAAGAATGATCAACCGGAACAAAACTACATCAAACTGGAAGGGGCCTATAAAAATAAACTCGGAATCCAATAAAGAGCTAAGGAAATCAAAATGGAAAGCTTGGAGTGCTTTCCGCGAAGGTTTTAATAGCATCATAGAGACTGCCAGAATATAGGAAGCTCTGTCCAAAGGCCACGAAAGGCATTTAGACCTACTTAGAACTTCAGATGGAGTGATGACGACCACTTTTCTTTACACATTGGAAGTGCTGCTTTCCAGGATGCAAAACTAGGAGCAGCGGTGAGGCGGAAGAAGAAGAGGAAGCTCCTGATTGGACACGTAACTCATCTCTGATTAAGGAAATCATCATTTATGAAAAGGTTGAATGGGCAATAAACACCTTTGAACACTTTAAAGCATCAGGACCGCAGGATGGATTCCTCTTCGTTCTCTCAGCCACAGCTCCGATAAACATTGCGCATGCAACCCTATGTAGCATTGACCCGTATGAACGCCCGCAACCCAGACCGCTTTGAGTTACGCCTAATAGCTGCCTCGTACAAAGCGCGTCCATGGAGGACTGTCTAGCTATCGCACAGGATGATTCATCGCCCCAGGACTTCCTAGCGTCCTCAAAATATTTTTGCGTGATGCCCAATTTGACCGATGCTTTCGGTATATCTATTGAGAAGGAACATGAGACCTCAGGTAGCAAGGTACCCAGCCTTGCAAGTTCATCGACCTCACCATTGCCCTGAAAATCCCTATGTCCAGGTACCCAAATCAATTGAACAACCGAATGTCTCAATATCTCCCAAAGAGACGAACGGCATTCAGCAACAATCATGGACACTGTACAAGGATCACCATGGGACTTTATAGCCGATTGGCTACATGCGAAAATATCAATATTGACTCCGAATATTCGACTAAGTAAGAAAATAGCCGCAACTTCGGTGTGAAAGACACTACAGCGGTCTGGTAGACGGAGGACAGATTGGGTATACACCACTCATCTCATTTGAGTATATGTGCACCGCTCTCAACTCTATTGTTTAGCTTTGAGTCGTCAGTGAACACAAGGATAAGCCCATTTTCGAGTGTGACACTATCACGCCATTCACCCCTACCAGGAATGTGGAAAGATTAGCTTGCTGTAAGATCAGTAAATTGGTTGGCAGCTAATGAAGCAAGACGAAAAGTGTCTTAGTAGGGGTGGAGCGGAGTTACCAGTAGTAAAGCCATCCTCCACACTATTTCAAGCTGCCTTAAAAGCAGCCTGCCACCAGAATGCCACCCCAAACAATAGAATTGGCTCAACCACAGCAATATAAAGCCAAGCAAAAGTACGAGGCTGTAATCCCCAACTCGCTCCTATAGCCTTTTACAGCAGTAGATTGCATTGAAAGCCTTCCGCGCTCTTTCTGCTATATTGTAGGTCCAATAGTAACTTCGAGTCGAGGATGAGCCCTAAGTACTTGACCCTCTGCCTCATGTCAATGAAGACCCCATTTATTTTGGATAACTCAAAACAAGGGACTTTGTACTTCCTTGCAAACAGCACTAGCTCTGTTTTGCTAGGATTCACATTCAAGCCACACTCGACTTTCACGTGAAAGTATGTCTAGAGAGTGATTTAACCTCTCCGATAGCGCAGGTAAATACTTTCCTGACACTGCTACAGCTATCTCGTCCGCATAAGCAATCACTTTACAGCCAGCACGGCCCAGCCTCATTAGGATAGTATTCACCGAGATGTTCCTCAGCAGGAAAGAGAGGACTCCACCCTGTGGTGTACCCGTGCTGACACCTCGTCTTACGCGAGCATTTCCCAAGGAAGAGATTACCACTCTTATCTTGAGAAGCTGCATGATAAACGTAACCAGCGGCTCATTCAAATGTAGCACCGAGAGTGCTTCAACGATTGCGTCGGGCTTTACGTTGTTGAAGGCATCTCGATGTCCAAGAAGACGGCAAGCGAATATTCCTTAAGAGCATAGATTTCTCGACTTGGTCAATGAAGACGTGAAGAGCAGTTTCGACAGACTTTCCTCCAGTGTAAGCGTGCTGTGACTGCGAGATCGACATATGATCGATTGATCTTTTAATATGGTAATCAATGAACCTTTCCAAAATCTTAAGCAGTACAGAGTTAACGCTTATTGGATCCTTATTCTTTGGCTTAACATGCGAAATTTTTCCTCCTTTAGTGATAAACACAACTCTAGTTGCCCGCCAGCCGGTGGGAACATACGAGAAGCGTAGGCAAGTGTTATAAATCTCTCTGAGCCATGGTAGTGATACTTCCATAGACTGCTGGATATCAGCAGCAGGGACGCCATCAGGGCCCGGGAATTTATATGGTTCAAAAGAGCTAATAGCCCACCTCAGTTGAGAATTTGATATTCTGGAAAGCGGTCTAAATGGCATCAGGGTTCATAATGCACCAAATAGCCTTCGGTGTCGTGCTTAAGACCTTACAAAGGCGATTTGCCGAGACTCTCTACGTTTCCACAGGAAGATCTTCCTGAGACCCTCTTTGCCTTGCGTACGGCATACTTAAATGCCCTTAGCTTCGTTTTATATAGCGACCAGTCGTTAGACCTTTTCGAGCTATTGAACTCCCTCTTACACTTTCTTCTTAGGGATCTCCATCTTCCACCAGGGGGCTTGGGATTACATGCTGCCTTAGACGCGGAGCTGAGAGAACTAATAAGGGTGTCAACCGCCTGCTCTTAGGAGCAGTTTTCAGTGAGGATCGAATCTGAGAATTAAATAGCTTCCAGTCCGTCCTCTTTCTGTTAATAAAGGCTACCTACTCTGCAGAGCTGCGGCCAGCCACGTTGAATGATATGTACCTATGATCAGAGAATGAACACTTCTGTAGAACCCTTCAGTCACGGAGAAGATGCGAGTGCCATCCACTGATCAAGGTAACGTCAAGCACCTCCCTACGGTTTGAGGTAAGGAAGGTTGGTTCGCTACCAGTATTCGCGATGAAAAGGTCGTGGGCAAGGACAAAGTCAAAAAGAACCTCGCCTCGGCCCCCAGCCCCCAGAATAAGAGGCACACCAATTTTCGTGGACTCAGTCACAACACCCTTGACAATACCGCTGTGAGGACTAGTGCCATGATCATGTACCACGTAGCAAGAAACGAACCAGCATGATCTTTGATCGATTTCCACTGCAACAGCCATGCCATCCTTGTCTCAGAAATTGTTTAGTACAAGGAATTTTACCGTTTTCTTGGCAAGAATACAGACACGTGGCTTATGTAAGCCGTCAGGTGCTATCAGTCTGTATTCATTGGTGCGTAATCCACAAATCCGGCTGTTGGTAACCCATTGTTCTTGGATTAGGATTAGCTCTTCCTCTGTCCTAGACAAGCGGAGCAGCAGGGCACCTGATGCTGCTTTGGAATGGTGAAGATTCACTTGAAGTACCTTCACCATTATTAATTATTGATTAAGGTTAGGTCGAGGTTCTCCTCCTCGGAGAAAGAAGCTGCCCCAGCATCCTGCTCTGCATCCAGAGTCGCGAGGTCCAGGCAGCCATCCAACTCGGAGGTAGTTCCGACGCTAACCTAATCGGCATAGAGGGATTCCACGTCCTCCTCAGATGTCGCCCTCAGACAGGCATCAGACCCCTTTTCAAGTGGCTCTACTGCTGTTCGATCCATCTGTTTTGGGTCAGGCCTAACGGTTATCGGAACTCTCAAAACAGAACTTTTTGGCGTGTCGCTTCGGTAGATTCGTAGAACCTATTTCTCGACCCCGAGCCTGATAATGTCTATTCAAGCATCAAATACCGGCAGTGCCTCTTCATTAATGATGAAGAGGGCTTCTCGCCGATTTCCTATCGGCTCGCCAATCTTCGCAACCATCCAATTATCCGTAGGAAGGTCCGGGTTGAAGAGCCGAACTATGTCCAGGACTTCCACTGGATCCGAATAGAAACATGAAATCCATGTCCTGCATCTTGGTCGACTGTGGATCTCATCCTTAAGCATCACCTTAATCTTGGCGCCTGGCCAGCTCGGAGATTACCGGCTTATTTTTGGTCTTCGCATGCAACCAGCCTGATTCCTTTGTACCAGCCCGCGTCGCTCACCGTAGGTGGAGGATTTGAGCTGGCTTTCTGCAGCTTACAGCAGTCTTCGAATAAAGTTCGCCTTATCAATCACGGCCCAAACAAGGTACTCTTTGGCCATTTCACTAATTAACCGAGTTATCCCTGAAGTCCTGTTTTCAGTCCTGTCTGCCCTGATTCTTTTGCTTAGCCGATCTCTGTCATTTCTGAGCTGAAACTGCAGGGTTTGCTCCCCAATTTGTGATTTTGCTCATTGAAGGAACTTTTTGTCCTTGTCGGTCATTGTGTCAGGAGGGACGTTTTCTTCAAACTTCCCCAGAACTTTGAAGGTTGCCCTTTTAGTTCCGTAAACCCGAGATGATTTGGCGGAGGAGCTTTGCATGTCTGAAGAGGAGGTGGCACCGGAAATAGCACTTGTTGACAGACGGGCTGGTTCTATCGCCGTTACCTTCCCATCAAACTAGCCGCAAACGGGCTTCTTGGCTTTCCAGGGTCAGGCTTGGAGGCCAAAGCCCCGGAATTGTCGGAACCAGAAGTTGATGAGCATGTTGGCAACACTGTAGCTAGAGCAGGCGCTGAAAGTGAAAACCTTCAAATCATCGACCCTCCTGAAAAATTTTCGCTCTTTGGAAAAAAAGCCACTTATATATAAATCTTATGCTTTTTCTACATAGCCAAAGTAAAACACTTAAAATTTTATTACGGGCAAGGACGGTAACCCTTCTCCAATTTACCTATATTTTTATCATCAAAAACTTCTGTTCACGGGACCTCACGACCCAGATATAGTTGAAATTTATAGAATATATTGGTCTTAAATAGGACCAAATCTGATAGAAGTGAATTTGAAATGCGGGCAATTCTGTGCCAGTGGTGCCATCTTGAAAAATCATTAAGAAAAATAACTGCTTTTGACCCTATAAATTTTGGTTCAGTCATTCGATTTTGACGAAATTCACACTGTAGCTGAACCTTACTGTAACTGAAGCCACGTTTGGTAGAAATTTGGTTGGAAAATTCGGTTGGAGCTGATAGCTATGATACTTTTGGTGTCTTAAATTTTGAAAATTCAATGAGGAAAATAAAGCTCTTTGCCCTATAGTTTCCAGTGCAGTCATGGAATCATAACGAAATTCAAATGGCAAATCAAATTTATTGTAGGCAATATTCAGTAGAAATCTAGTTGGAAAAACAATGATAGGGTTGCCAGCTATGGTTGTTGTTGTATTTTTTTGGCATATCTTTAGTGAGCGATTTTATTATAGAATTTTCAAACCTTTAGCAATCGACACCTTTCCCCACTGGGAAACACGCTTGCTATTTTGGCCTTCGAAACAAAACGTTTCAAAGGCAAACAAGTTCAAGCCAATTTCGAATCAAGACAACTCACAGTTATATCCTGTACTCAGTGATGGGCATTTACTACATTTGTAGTAGATCTGCTACTTTTTTCTGCCTTTTTCTGAATATACTACTCTACTTCGTAGCAAATGATATCTACTACTTTTCCCAAGGAACTATTTTTTAGTGAAGATGGCACTGATGAAATTTCGGTGAACTATTAAGCATTAACTGAAGCACATCTGCGATAAGAAAACGCCGAGCGTGTCGCAACTACTGTAAAAATGCTAAGCAGTGTTTTCGCTGTTCGTCTGGCTAAGTTCTTAGAATTCAGAAAAAGTAGTTGTACTCGGTTTTTTTATACACTATATGTGTATATGTCTAATTTCTACTACTTTTTTTTTTCTGAATCTGCTACTTATTTTTAACAATATTAGCTACACATTTATTCATCCCAATGGGCCTTTTCACACTTGTATTCTTAATGCACTCCTCTTTTTTTTCACTATTTGGTTCACTCCTACAAGAAACCAGGGTTGGCCTTGTCCACATAGGTATTGGCCATCGCGTTCGATTAGTTCAGTTTCCAAACAATTAATTCATCGGGCTCGACGTAGACACACGTTGAAGCAAATCGATGATTCTTTTATACTCAAGACCTTGACAGCTTTAGTGTTTTCTTCTTCTTGATGTGATAGTCATCCCCTACAGCTCGTTCAGCTCTGTGGTTCAGCTCCTCTATGTTCAACTCCAGCCCCTGGACCAAAGTGTATAGAATGATAAGTGGGTGAACTCCTTCCCTTTTCCAGAAAAAACACTTTGACCTTCAAATTGAGCCTCCATTTACGCAATGCATTATCTGTCAAAGCAACCTGAGATTGCGCTAGTATTTTTTGCGAGAGTGAGCCGTATGTGAGCATCGAAAAATCTAGCCTGAGTATGTAGTTGTCGAATCGTATATTGCATTTCTTTCTGTTCCATACGATTTCTTCCAACTTTCCAAGCTGACCAACAATACAATCTCAGGTTAGATCACTGGATTTTTGGACCGTATACATATACGGAGTCCGCACGCTGGTTAGGAACTAACTCCTTACGCTGTGCCCTGGACACGGACGGTAGAACTTTCCACCATTAACCTCTTCAATCCCCTCGCGCCAAAGCATGATAAAGATGCCTTTACGCCATTTGGCTCTCATTGTCAAATTGGAGGGGAACTACTTGGATTTGACCCGATTTGACAATGAGTAGACAAAAAATTACTACCATCCCCTTCAATGTAAATCTTATGGGCATGTCCACTCCATTTCTACTATCTCACTGTTCAGCTCTTTTACTGCTACGTCTTCTTCTTAACTTCAGCAGGAAAATTGGAAGGATGTTGGGGAGATTAGGAAGAATGGATATTGAAATTTAGGACTTGAGTTCTTAGGAAGTGGTATTAAGCAATTCGATTTACTCTAGAATTTACAATATAACTGAGAGTGTGCACATTAATAGGCCAAGCGACACATTAACACACACTGTATTCTAACTTATAATATAGACTTAACTTACTCAAAATAGAGTTAGTCGATTATGTAACTAATGAATAATAACATCTATTTTATTAAATATCTATATTACTCTCTTCTATAAAGTTAGCAAGATCAACCAGGTGAGCGACTTTCATGTTAGTAAGTAGGTTAAATGAATTGTTAAATCTACGAAATAACTCCTTCCCTACTCTCAAGCGGTTTAGGGTGCTACACTCAAAGATGCCATGATCTATGGTGTCAGGCTGACCACAAAGAGTACACGCAGGATCGTTAGCAACCTTCAGTTTGAAAAGTCTTTGCCTATTATGTATATGCCTTTTTGGTAAAAAGTCTATTGATGATCTTGCATGATGCACTCCTCAAACCGGTTTACTGGGCAAGAGACGGAAGAATCAAGGGGAATTCTCTACTTTTTGTAGAGAATTCCCCTTGATTCTTCCGTCTCTTGCCCAATAAACCGGTTTGAGGAGTGCATCAAGAATACAAGTGTGAAAAGCCCCAATGCCCATCACTGCCTGTACTTTGTTTTCATTTTTAGTGCACGATGCAAGCGAGACTGGTTGCTGGTGTGCGAACAAGTACTGGGGACAGTCTCTGAGAGATCCTGATCAGAGCCAGATGCCCAAAAGAACCGACAGTCGTCTTAAAGTGAGGTCGCTCGGGGGAAACGATCGAGTGCAAAATAAGACAGGACAGGTGTTTTTGCTTTTTCAGCGATTGTCGAACAATGTATATAGATATTCGAGATACTCGCTGTTAGTAAACGACAACAACGAAGACGCGTTTAGTTCAAGTGACGAATATTCTAAACCGATCTAACGTTACCTACTATTGTGCTTTGTTTTTACGAACGTCAAGTGGAGCGTGAAGTAATTGAAATATCTTAAAGCGGAATAGTAATGCAAGAAGTGACATATACCTTGCGATATGTTACTTAACTCTGCCGTACGCAGACAAACCGGGAAGTTTCCTTTTACGATCCGCCTTTGAATGGAGCTAATGAACGAATTGAGGCGAACATATTAGCCACTAAATCCTTTTTTTTTGATTGAAGAAGAATTTTATTTCATTTTAGTTGTACATTCTTAATCTAGCTTAAAGTATAATTAGCAATTAAAGTCTAGCGGCTATACTATTTTGGCCTGCTGGTTCTTATGGTTTTTTTTATATAAATATTGTTTTCTTAAACACTTTTTATCTTACACACTAATAATACTGCCCAGCTTCTACAGTACTGGGGTTACCTGGGCAATACTTGGCTTAAAATCTACCTTACACTACAATTAAGTTCTAACCTATACCACAGCGTAATGACACAGCGTAATGAGTAGTTCCTAACCAGCGTACCAACTCCGTATATGTATACGGCCCAAAAATCCAGTGATCTAACCTGAGACTGTATTGTTGGTCAGCCCGGAAAGTTGGAAAAAATCGCATGGAGCAGAAAGAGATGCAATATACAATTCGGCAACTACATACTCAAGTTAGATTTTTCGCTGCTCACATACGGCCCACTCTCGCAAAATATACCAACATAATCTCAGGCTGCTTTGACAGATAATGCATTGCGTAAATGGAGGCGCAATTTCAAGGTCAAAGTGTTTTTTTGGGAAAGTGGAATAAGTTGGTACGCTGGTTGTTATTACGCTGTGGTAATGAGTAGTTCCTAACCAGCGTACCAACTCCGTATATGTATACGGCCCAAAAATCCAGTGATCTAACCTGAGACTGTATTGTTGGTCAGCCTGGAAAGTTGGAAAAAATCGCATGGAGCAGAAAGAGATGCAATATACAATTCGGCAACTACATACTCAAGTTAGATTTTTCGCTGCTCACATACGGCCCACTCTCGCAAAATATACCAACATAATCTCAGGCTGCTTTGACAGATAATGCATTGCGTAAATGGAGGCGCAATTTCAAGGTCAAAGTGTTTTTTTGGGAAAGTGGAATAAGTTGGTACGCTGGTTGTTATTACGCTGTGCCTATACCTAATTATAACTAACCTAACCTAATTAGACCTAAAACTTAAGCTGGGTCTTACACTTAGCCTCTTCTGTTTGACGGAAGGCCTACATAGCTAAATAGCGCATCCATGAGCCACTAAATCCTTTTCAATTGACCATGTGTATGTGTAAAGATGACAGTGTCAGATACTCGCGAATATTCGTGCAGTGTGGGGAGCTGATGAATTGGCAAGTAACTGTGAATGGTCTAGTCAGCGTGTGAACTAGACATTTGTCTAGAATTGGAATGTTTCAAAAATTGAATTTTGAAGCTGGCCGGTCTTTCGGTGACATGCGGGTTTGTAAGGTTAAGACGATCTATGCCAACAGATTAATGTTAGTAATGCGTTTGGTTGGGTGGGGTAAAACGAAGTTTGCAGGAACAAGTTTATATGTACGAGGATCATGTAATCTCATGCAGACCCAGGTGCTGTGTTACACTTGACTTGGCGACTGAGGCAGTCACAGTGCTATGAGGATCTCCGTTTTATTAATAGAGTCCAAGATTCTTCGATATCAACTACCGATTCGTTGGAAATTCAATCGGAAGAAAATATTTACAGATGTGACAATGCGATCGCTAGCTTATGCAAATTTTTCGCATCAGACTATCAATGTTAAGTTATTAGTTATTTGAAACCACACCTTGTTCAATAAGTGCAAACGGCTTTCACCTTGTTCTGCATGTAAACAACTGCTTTCCCATTGCATGCTATAAGATTTCTTGATGGAATGCAAAAAAAACAATCTTAATAATGATAAAAGGCATAACTGTTGTAAGTAAGGGAACGAGAACAAAATACATAAATGTATATTTTATATTTGAATCTGAAAGAAAACGCGATCGTCGTCGACTCCAATGAAAATAATTTGAAAGACTGAATTTCGGGCAGAAATATAGAATGTTCAGGATTGATGTGATTGATGTGTGTAAAAATGAAGATATTTATAAGAACTCGACCTGAAAACAATCACAAGCAACCGAGGAAATAGGAAAGAATTTAATATTTATTTGAGTTAAAGATTTTTTTTTTCTTTTCTCGATTTTCCAGAGACGAGCTAGTTTTTTAGGAATGTTCATATTGAAATTAATATGGTAATATTGGAATTATCCCTTTAAGGTTGAACCGAGGAAAAAAGAATATAAAACCGTTAAAGGGTGTGAACTTGTAAAGTTGTTTTCGCAGATTTTGCATTCTTTTAACAAATTTCCTTGATACTAACATTGTAATCAGACATTGAATAACCGTCAGATACAGGCCCGTAGCCAGAAATTTGGTTTGGGGGGGGGGGGGGGGGCCAAAACATAGTTATAAATTTTGTTTGGGGAGGAGGAGGCGGAAATGGTTGATGGGTGTCTTGCATTGATATTTGTTATCAAAGTAGGACTCATTAGTGAAAAACTGCTTTGTTGTTATCAATATTGTCACTGTAATTTTAATTATCAGTCACGCACATACATATCAATTGTCAAACAAAAGCGTCAATCCAGTAGGCAAAATTTAAAATTTTAACTTTCGCAATTTCTTTGCTGCCATAATCTCGAGAACTTCATTCGGATCGATACTTAAGTTCCCATGAATTGACAGTACTGCGAGTGCACTGAGTCTTTCATTGCCCGTTGAGTTACGCAAGTAAGTCTTGATTCTTTTCAGTGTCGAAAATTACCTTTCCACACTTGCCGTTGTGACCGGAAGAGTTGCCAAAACTGTTAAAAGATATTTGATTGTTGGAAATGTGCTCGTGTCACAAAAATCCAATACTTGTAAAACCCCGGCATCTTTCTCGAGTCCCGATAATTTCTCACACCACAATTTATACTCAGCTTTTACAGCGGATTCTGAAACTCGATCATCAAAGTATGGCGAAAGATTATGCAAGTCATCTACTTTTTCAATTGCAGCAAATCCAGGGAGAAGTATCTGTAAGCTTGATAAAATTCCCGCGTTCTCATTAAGAAATTTGTCTGACAAATTCTGAATCAGCGTATCGAGGCAAGGAATAAAAACAACAGACCGAAAGTACGATTCAACAGAGTCTGTTTGATAATTGGAACGAGTAGTTTGCTTCAACGTGAGTCTCGGAACTTTCAGCTCCATATCGAATGTGTCGTTTGCAAGTTTTTCAGCTGCTATGAAAATTTTGCTGAACGATACTTCTACAGTTTTTCGTTCTTCTTGAAGCATATACACGATTTCGTGAACATGCTCTACTGCTGATGCCACATCACGTGACTTTTCTTGCAGTTGAACTGACAAAGGAAGCGTGAAGCTGAAAAGTCTGTTACAAACCAAGAGACTGACGAGAAACTCGCTTTTCTGAACTACTGCAAGTAAGCAGGCCGCAGTTTTCGAAATAGTCCAAGATTTTTCTGAAATTTCTTCTAATCCCATGTGGATGATTTGGAACAGTTCTACGAAAGATAGTATGCTGTCATGTCGTTCGATGAATCTTGTTTCGCAAAGACAAATAAGCCTCTTCTTTTTGCTCTCTGGAGCATGTTCTTGGATGAGATCTTGAAGAATTTTCGTCGCATACGCGTGGTTTCTAAATAAGTTCACGACATCGTTCACAATCCCAAGACAATTCCGTACAGGTGGGACTGACATGGCATTTGACAATGCGAGGTTCAAACGATGGCTATAACAATGCACGTACATCATCAATGGGTACAGATTCTTCATTCTCGCCTGGACGCCACTGACATGACCAGACATGTTACGTGCTCCATCGTAACCTTGACCAATTCATTTTTCCATTTTAAGGCTCAACTCTTTACAACGTTTCTGAAGAGCTTCAGTTATTTTTTCAGAAGTCTGGTTGTAAATCGGTACAAATCCTACAAAATCTTCACGAATAATCAGTTTTCGCAAGTCTTCGTCGAAGTCGAGTTATCTGAGACATACTGACATTTGTTCAATTCCTGATATATCCATGGTTTCATCCCCGAGCAAGGTGAAGCATGGTGCATTATCAACTTTCTGAATAATTTTCCTGATGACAATGTCGGAACATATTTGAATTATTTCACTCTGAATATCTGGACTCATGTATTGGGCATTTTTCGAATGATTGATAACGTGTTTTTCCAAACTTACATCCCCGGAATCGATTCGAAATCGCAAAAGAGCTCGGAATTTTTCATCATTCAGTTGTGGTCTTATCAACGACAAAGGTCCACAATCGTGATCGCCTCTCAAGGGTAATTCTTGCTCAGCACGAAAAAGAATTGTTTTTATTATTGGTATGATAGCTGCTCTATTTTCTTTTTTCTCTTTGGCTTGCTGCATATCCATTAGAGATATAATATCTGATCGTTTTCCTGAAGATACCTCAAAGAAATTTTTGGCATACTCGGCACAAGTCTTGTGGTATTCTTTGTTTGCATGCTTTCCAAAATCTTCCCTCGCATTTTTCCAATTTCTATAGCAGCTGGTGACAAGTTGTCCTGGAATTTCGTGGTTTCCTTTGCCAACTCCTTCATGAAAAAACAGCCAGCATGGTTTGCAGTACACGCCATCTTCTCGTTGAGAATAAGCGAGGAAAGGAAAGTCTTTCATCCAAGTTTCTTGAAAACTTCTGTTGCGCCCATGTTTTTTAGTAGTTGGATAGAGAAACCCTTTCGAGATTATCGTGACGTGTGTATTGGGTGATAGTCGAAACGAGATATCTGATATAGCGCTTTCGAGTGGAAGATTTTTTTCTGATCCAGATCGATATATCTCGAATTGGATCATGAAAAATTGCGCGGAACATTTCAAACACCAGCAAACTGTGCGAAAACCGACACCTAGTAAAGCGTATTTTATGTTTCACACGCAATTTTTTATGATCGGATTCGAGATAATCGATCTAGATCAGAAGAAAATTTCCTGTTCAAATGTGCTAATAGAGATATTATATGTCTCACAGGTGTAGCATTGTCTTAAAAAATATGGCCTATCGATAGACATATTTTTAAAACATGATTCACATATATAGGAAAATTTTAGGATTCGCGGAATTTCGGGGGGGCCCGGGCCCGTCGGGCCCTACGGCTGGCTACGGCCCTGGTCAGATAAGAACACGCCAGAGTAGTTTCTAGATGAGAATGAAACGTTTAAAACGATAACATGTATTTGGTTTAACTAATAATGCACTGTTAAAAATTAAAGCTTTTTGGTCTTCTTATCGGGGGAATGCCTGTGAAGTCCTTTCTTTTTCAGGGTTTTGCGATGGCCTGGTTGGCCAATGATTGAATAGCTTTTGTTTGGAATTTCAGATTTCTTTTAAGGGAGGGACCTTGGCCCAGTATGTTGTTTATTAGCTTGTGTTTGATTTGTCAGGCGCCAATGTTAGCAAAATTGATGTTTGATATTTTGGGGTAAACAGTTCATGGCTTCGAGATTTTTCTGTAGAAATTAAACATAAACAATTCATCTTGTGAGATTATGGAATATGAATTTCTGTAGGCATTGATTGATGAGTGAACTTGGAGCTGCCATTCTTGATTATTTGGAAGCAATGACTTAAGGATAGGTTTGGGTGAAGGTAAAGGTAAGTTTGGAGGTGAATGTGCAGATGGAGGTAGCTCCACTGTAACTTTACTTCCATGGACTACTGGATATCAGCCACAATAACGCCACCAAGGCCCGGAGAATGAGTTAATGGGCCACTTCAGTTGAGAATGGGATATCCTGAACGACGGCGTTGAGCTGGTGACCTGCTTCGTTTGGGTTCCATACGACGAATACGCCGCTGAATACGAAATAAGCCTACTGAAAAAATATTTTTGCTTGCTATACTTTATACTTTGAATATATCATTACATTAAAAATATAACACCCATCTCAACGATTGCATCATCCATTAAAGCTTTGAAATTTGAGCAACTCTTCATAAAGTGAATGATGATCAAAGCTTTCGGATGCATTTACGACGTGTATAAATAAAATATTCTTGTCACTCCAATAAAACGTTATCGATATTATCGTACGCTTTCCGATTATTTTCAATTCCTTGTTCTCATTTGTCGCATATTACGTCACCTCTCTACCTTTCGTAGCCAGACATGAAAAAGACTGAAAAATTTACTGAGAATTTCCATCAATTTCCTCAAATTTCCCCATATATATTTGAATTTTTTATGAATCGAGACTCATGCCATTCCCCTTATAATGATCAGATGAAAAGAGACCCGAACATAAAAAATTTGAATTTCTTTTGTGATTTGCGATCTGATAGGCAGGCGTCTGTTGCATTGGGAATAGCCTCTAAAAGACTGACAGTTGTCCTGAAGAAAAGACAGTAGCATAGAAATTCTTTTTGAATGATTTGTATCGCGATTGATACCGGAGAAAAAATATTTCCCATCGGAAATTACAAGAAGAAATGTATGACTTTGAAAAAGATTCAACGATATTCGGTAGGAAATTGGAACCGAAAGTCTTCAAATTCACAAGTTTGCTTTTTTGCGTGTTGAATTGAAACGCTTCTCTTCGATGATTTTCTACTGTCTTTGCTGTCGTATTTTTCCATGAAATAATCAGCCAGGACAAGAAAGGAAAATTGCTTTCATGATTTTAATATTCATGAGCTTGTCGTTTTGATTGAAAGTAAGCAAAAGTATATGCTTTATTGTAAGTGGTATTAGTGGCAATGATTTCAGTTTCTTTACATAATTCAAATGCATTGATAGGGAAACAAATCAGTTGATAGTTATTTTTTTACTAATGTTAGAAGAATAACATTAGTATTAAAATCACTTTGGCCAAAAATTCATATTTCTATATATATATATATATATATATATATATATATATATATATATATATATATATATATATATATATATATATATATATATATATATATATATATATATATCATCAAAAAATTTCAGTGAAAAAATCTCAGGAACCCGCCATCCGATTGAGCTGAAATTTTCAGGACACATTGGTGTATATGCAGAATAGTGCCAGACCTCACAAAAAGTTAATAATTTTTAACCCTTTGGCGCCGGCGGCCATTTTAGTGATATTTTTAATATACCTATTATTCCGTACACAAATAAGTTTTGCTTAAATTAAGTTGACGAAATAAATTTTGAACGTGTTTTACATGTGAATCGGATAATGTTTTGGAATTTTTTAACCCCATGTGTGCGCTGGGTGCCTAAAAACAGAACGGGAAAACTTGAAAATTTTTAAATTGCGATAGCTTTTGACAGAGCTATTCAATCATTACGAAGTTTTTAGGACATATTGGTATTATTTAGTTGTAGATTTGTGTAGCCTTTGATGAGCGTGCTGGCAACCCTGTAGCTAGAGCAGGCACTGAAAGTGAAAACCTTCAAATCATCGTCTCTCTTGAAAGACTGCCGCTTCTTCAAAAAAAAGCCACTCATATGTAAATCTTGTGCTTTGTTTATATAGACAAAAAATAAAATTTGATATGGTATAACGGGCACGCCTGGTAACCCTTGCCCAATTTACCTATATTTTTAGCATCAAAAACTTCTGTTCACGGAAACTCACGATCCAATGAGCAGAATTAATTGAAATTTGCAGAATGTATTGGTCCTATATAGGACCAGGTCTGATAGAAGTGATTTTGAAATGCGGGTGATTCTGTGCCAGTGGTGCCATCTTGAAAAATCACTAAACAATATAACTGCTTTTAGCCCTATAAATTCTGATTGAATCGTTCGATTTTGATGAAATTCACACAGTAGCTGAACCTTATTTAATACCACGTTTGGTAGCAATTTGGTTGAAAAATTCGGTTGGAGCTGCCAGCTATGATAATTTTGGTGTCTTAAATTTGAAAAAATAAAAATTTTGAAGTGAAAACATCCAAACCATCGAATTTCCGAAAACTGTCCGTTTCTTACAATAAAACTAATCTGTATACGAATCTTATGCTTTATCTACACGTTCAAAGAAAAACTTTGGAAATTTCATGTCGGACAAGAACGGTAACCCTTTCCCAGTCAACCTATATTTTTAGCATCAAAAATTTCTGTTCACGGGAACTCACGAATCAATAATCAGATACCACTGAAATTTACAGAATGCATTGGACTTAAGTAGGACCAGGTCTGATAGAAGCGATTTTGACTTGTGGGTAACTCTGTGCCAGTGGTGCCATCTTGAAAAATTACAAAGAAAAAAAACTGCTTTTTGCCCTATGAAATTTGAATAAGTAATCAGATTTTCATGAAATTGACACAGTAGCTGAACCTTACTCTAAACTCTGTTTGATAGAAATTTGGTTGAAAAATTCGGTTGGTGCTGCCAGCTATGGTAATTTTTGGGTCTTTGGTTTTGAAAATTCGCTCAGGAAAATAAAACTTTTTGCCCTATAACTTCCAGTGCAGTCATGAAATCAATACGAATTTCATACAATTAATGGAACCTACTAAAAACATTACTCAGGCCAAATGTGGTTGAAAAGCCACGATAGGGTTGCCAGCTATTGTTGGTCTTGTATTTGTTTGCAATATCTTTATTAAGCGGTTTTGTCGTAGAATTTTCAATTGGTAATGATATTGTAGTGACAATAAATAGCAAATATTAAGAATTCCATTATTTGAAAAAAGTCGCTGCAGGTAATCCTAAATTTCTTCATACTCCTATAACTTCGAATGTAATATAACAACGTGAAGCAGATGTGATATATTTTTGGCTTTGATACTGGCGAAAGGTTGCCAGCACGAGTCGGTTGTGCTACTTTTGTATCAATAAATACTTACAGTTAGTATTCATACCGGAAACATTTACAATGAAAATAAATAACCGATGTTTCAATTCCCAAAGTTCTGCAAATTTTTCGGATCGCAGACCCAAACACCAACTTCAGTTACAGCGCTGCAGGCACTGAGCATTTTCTTCATTAATGTTATATGAGATGCTGCTTTCGAAATTTTGTGAAATAAGACACTGATAACGAATATAATTAACCCGTGTTTTGCTCTCATAAACGTTGAAATTCATGCCAGTGGTAATATCTGAAACCTTCCACCATATGAGTTATAATGCATTCTTGAGACCAAAGTAAAACGTGGCGTTTGAAACAGTTTGGCCGTAATAAGCAGCTCATGTGGTGGAATATGCACTCAAAACCTGCACGATTCTTCTACTGTTCTTCGAACATTAGTGTTTCTAGCGGTTCAGGTGCGCTAGAGTTTTTATACTTATATTCTTTCAAACATTGGATTCCAAAGAATAATAATAGAAAAACAATATTTTTTATTAACTTCTTAAATTGTACAAAGATAACTTCAAGAGCATTTAATATATTTTATTTTATACATAACGGCTATCCTTTTTTGGATTTCTGGTTCTTCTTACTTTGTAATTATTGAATTGTTTCTAGTTTATTTATTTTCCGGCTTACACTTACGAAATATTACCCAGCTTTTAGCGTCCCTGGGGTTGATTTAGGTATATAATACTTAAATACTATGTTAATTTACTAAACTAAATCTGGAGTATTCCTCTCTACAATTAGCTTAGCCTAAGTAAACCTAAACTTAACCTAGGTCTTCGCTATCCGCTCCGATACGTCGGAAAGCCAACATAATTAAACAGCATGTCCATGAGCCGCCTTTGTCCTGCTATCTCCGCAGAAACATAGATGGGAAGCATATTATATAGTTTTCTAAGTCACTAACCGCTAAATGGTGGACGGACAAATTGTGTAGGTAATTTTAGCAGAAATTATCATTAAAAAAATTCTAGCGCGTCAGAACCGCTAGAAAACTAATTTTCGAAGAAATTATCTTTGAGGGATTTAAATATGTGTGAAGACATTATACACTTTTTTGTAGTATCATATCAACCGTTTCTTACTCAAAGGAACAAATATCATTTTCTGACAACATTTTCTGTAACACAAATGATGAAAATGTTCAGTGCTGGCAACATTTGTCCAACACAGCAGCAATAAATCTGCCATAACATGCTCGTGCTTAATCAACCTATCCTTTGAATTTCATTTTCATCCGAGGATGTCATCGAAAGTTTCAGCGATTAGACTATGTCTGGGGCTACCATCCGAAAAATTTCTAAAACTCGGAACATTTAAATATCGGTTGCTTATTTTATTGTAAATGCTTTGCTTATGAATAGAAAATGGAAGCATCTGTTGGTGCGATATTTACGAAATTGTCCGTTGCTGGCAATCATGTGCTAGCACGATAGCTGCTTCACGATGTGTTAAACCCACCCTATTAATTTCGTTTCGATTGAATGGCTGCGCTGGAAGTTATAGGAGTGAATTTAATTTTAAGGCTACCATCGTCCAAACTTTTTAAATTTTTGAAACGTAAATATTTGTTGTCAATTGTCGTTGCAGGATCATTCCCATTTGGAAGTTTTATGACAACATCGCTCGATAAAGAAATGTCAATAAATTACGAAATTCATCATAACTGGCAACCCTTTCACGGTTTTTCAACAAAATTCCCACAGAATTAGAAACGCAACAAGGTTTGCTTATCACATGGATTTCGTTTTAATTTCATCACTGCATCGGAAGTAATAGGGAAAAAATCTTTATTTTCCTGAACAAATTTACAATATTTAGGAGACCAAAATTACCGTCGCTGGCGTCCCTATACTAATTTTTCAACCAAATTTCTATGAAATCTATCTTAGAGTAAGGTGAATTTTGTTAAAATTTGGTGGCTAAATCCGAAGCTATAGGCCAAAAACCAGTTTTGTTTATCAGCGATTTTTCCAAATGGCACCACTGGCACAGTGTTGCCCGCATTTCAAAATAACTTCTATCAGACCTGGTCCTAGCTAAATCCAATATGTCCTGTAAATTTCATTTTGATCGCAATATCCGATCGTCAGTTCTCGTGAACAGAAGTTTTGAGTGCTGAAAATAGAGGTAATTTGATCACGGGTTGCCGTTGTTGTTTACCGCGGGATTTTGAAATATTTTATTTGACTTGGTGGACAAAAGTCAAAATTAATCAGTAATTTGAATTCATTTTCAAAAATCAAAAATTTTTCAGGAAGCTCGATGATTTGAAGGATTTGTTTTTAGGAGTCTACTGTAGCTACAGAGTTGCCTGCACAGTCTTGAAAGTCCATGTGTGTCAAATTCTAGTCTATATTAAAACGCCCCGAAAATTTAACAATGATCCATTGTTTTTCTTAGAAGTTATGACAAATCGAAATTTGAAAAAAATCCTTGCCTACTTTTAGGCACGCAGCGCCTAAACAAGGCTCAAAATTTCCACTTCTTTATCATAAGCAAACTAAAAACATAATAAGAATAGTTCCAAATCTACATATTAATCGTTTATCAAATCCTGTAGCTGCAGCGGCTTCATCTGCATGCTCAAATAATCGGCGAGACAAGTTCCCGGTGTTGGACGTCCCACTTCCTTGAACCACTTTGTCCACTTTTATTCCGATAGAATCCCATAAAGTCTTGTGGATATTTTTTTCCCTGGTGTCAACTTCATCCTTCTCATGAGCAGTAGCCCCTCGCATGGTTGGCTTTCTGAATTCCAATTTGTAAGCTATATGCAGGATGCATTCTAGGAATTTTATCCATGCATGCAAAGTATTGAGACCATATTGTAAGTTTTCCGTCTTGATTGGACGATTTTTAATATTTTCTAATGAATTCATTTCAGTAGGCTTACAACCACACAAATAGCATGATTGACTCGAGGTTTCGGTAAGAGCATTGATAATTTTTGTATCGAGCATTGTGAATAACATTTTGAAGTAAATGTTGACATTTTTACCTATAAATAACAAAATATATATTTAAAGAAATATTTAATTAAGCAATTTAATTACCATTAAGTATGAGCTCGAAAGGTTCCAGAGCTTCTATTTCTTCTTGGACAGCATCTACTTCTCTTCTAGAGGCAATTTTCGTTTCTTTAATAAACAACAACTTTATTGGTCGACAATATCGAGTCGATGAAGGATGTGGGTTTTCCCACAGCATGATTTTCTCTCCCGATTCCTTTAAGGGGTTACATGGGTTTCAGAGAATAAAAAAAACGCCATTTTTAAATGTTTCAAAAATAAAAAACAATGTATTAAATTATTATAAATTATTGTTAACAACTAAAGTAACTCTTGAACTATATGTAAAAAAAATTTTAGGCAAAAATATTGATAATACGCCCTCTGGCAGCTGTTTTACGAAAAGGCTCGAAAAATGCGGTGCCAACGATATCTTGAGCTGGATTTATCTGAAACAAAAAAATCAAATTGTTTCTGTTAGAGTATGAGTTTGACTTGTACTTGAACGAAGGATTTACAAAAATATTGAAATCTGAATTTTTGACCCAAAAATTCAATAAATAATGCCATGTGTATTAAATTCCAATGAACGAAACCCAATATCCTTCGTTCAAGTACAAGAAAATACTATTTAAAAGAAGTTTGCCAAATTTGGTTAAGATTGGTGCATTAGTTTTTGAGTTATCGTTGGCACCGACTTGAAATATACCGTTTCGAGAAAAACGCGTTTAAAGTAAGAATAAAACAATTTTTTTTTTTAACTTTCATAGAATCATCGATACCAGGCCCATACAACAATCGCCCTTCTTCATTGGTTATGCCCAAAGCCTGTACAGAATAATATATCTAAACTCAGTATTTCATTACCCTACCACTATTATTTACCCTCCTCGATAGAAAAGAAAGTGAAAGAAGTTGCGTGAAATTTGAAATATTACTTACACAGGTGGGATAGATCAAAGTGGGGAAATCGCTCTCCCTTCTAATATATAGCTCGGATCGACTTCAAATTTTCAGAGAGTACTTTCGATGAGTTGTTCTTTAAGAAAAAACAAAGAAAAAAAAATCGATTTTTTCATCATTCCAAACCCATGTAACCCCTTAAGATAGCAGTCAGCTGAAGCGAAACAGTAGAAAACATAAAGTGCTATCACTTGAATATTCTGGATGAAATAGCTGCATGTACTCGTTTACAGCAGAAGTACCGTCACAGCCCCATTTGAACAAAAATTCAAATTTTTCGGGATATGACTCATTTTATGGTCTTTAAAGACTTTAATGATGTTTTTTCCCCTAACTACATCTCTTGCTGTTATAACATTAAGACAGGTAGTTACGAATATATAATAAACAATACTAATTTTCAAAAAACATCAATAAAAACTATTTAGCATTAAAAAGTAATTAGCATTAAATGTTTATTTTAAGGTCTTTAAGGTATAGAGTATAAATAGAAGATGAGGGTCCGTTTAGATTGAAACTGAAAATTTAACTTTTATTATTCTGACCCCAGAATTTTTGTTATATCTCAATTTCTGGTTAATTATGGCTCTCAATTTTTGAATATGTTATTAACTATACCACAATAAAGAAATTCGCAAAATTTGAAGTCAATGAAATCTAATGAAACAAAGTTGCGCGTTAAAATGTGAAGAATTTTTCAGTTTCCACGAAGCAAAATGACACTGTCTTATATTTTAATGGTATAAACTTACCTTTTTCAATTGGGCGTTTTCAGTGCTTGAAACTTTTTCTTGAAAAGTATTTAAACAAGTTAGATTAACACTCAAACGATAATAAACATTCATGTCACCGAGCAGATAATACAAAGGAAGGTCATATTAATGTACCGCGAGAGCGTCGCACGCTCTACTTGCGCATTCGACCGTTTTCACAGTAAGTTTTTACACACTATTGTTCGGTATAATTACAATTTTTTGTGGAATTAGGTTTACTGAAGCCTTAAGAAAAATATACTATACCTGAAAACCTTACATTTTGACATTAATTTTTTGACTTTTGTCCAGCTAGAATTGGGATTCAGCCCACTGTGCAACGCGATGTTTGAGATAATCCCGAATCGGGATTAAATTGGGATCTCGCATAAATTAAGTCATATTCGCCTTGTTGTTATCCTGTTTTTTTTTATCTTACACGCCACTGATTGTGCCTCCATTAATGCTGCTATTTGCCATTTCAAGTCAAACAGTTATTTACGGAGCGTATGATTTTCTTTTTAGAGGGAAATGATTTTCTCTGCGGTTTGACTGGACGAAAGAGGATTCGACTCGTCAACATCCTAGATTTTGGCGGAGTCCAGAGACTTCGTTTTCTTTTGTTTTTCCCCCCATTGGGGCTTTTTTTTAACAATAAGGGTCACGATTTTTATAATCTTGGCTTGAACTAAGTTCGTACTTAAACTGATTTTCACAAAGACTGGAAATCACTTTCATTGGATTTCTCATGAAATCATACGAAATAGAATACAAATTCAGTCAATAGAAGGGTCAGTTAAAACACCATCAAAGAGAACAGGTACATATTCCAATTTAGTTCATCATAAATGTTCCTCATTTGTTTGTTTAAACCAGTTAATTTCAAAATCAAATCTCAACGAACATTTCAAACCACTCTGCGAGATTGACGACCCAATTCCAGAATAATTTGACCGCAATACGAAACACGATTTATTGGCAAATACTCTCGAATCATTCATTAATAGACCGTAATTCCCTTACGGTATGCAGGTCGAATTAATAATTAGTAAAACACAGGATACATTCAAACTGGGACACACAAATATTGAAATTTCTCGAAGTGCTCCGAACGTTGATTTACCGATTCATCTTATTGACATGAGCTTATGGTAAATTGCGGGCAATTTGATTTCCGATGAATATCTATGCATGGATTTCATTTTGAAAAGAAATTAATGCATTCATATGTCAGTTCGGATGAGTTAAGGGTTTGTATTTTCCGATTTGCGTACTGGGGTAGAGTACTAAGGTAAGGGTAGAGTACTGAGTACTAAAAGAGTAGATTGTTGTTATGACCACAGGATAATCATGGCGTTGATAGACAAAGTTCTGTGAAATGTTTAAAAATTCTATGATACTTGCGTTGCAATTCTGATTTTCATACCTAGGTACTATGTATCGTATGGATGCCTCAAAAATGTTTACTAAAGATGGAGCTAATTAGTTTATTTGAAGAATTCAATATTCTGTCATTATAGCCTGAATTGAACACGATAATATTACAAGGAACCTTCAGTGCGATAGTGATTGACAATAATTGAGTCAGTTAAATGGTTTCATTAAACCATAATAGTGCATTTCAAGGCCAATTCTATTCGTGAATCTGCAAATAACCCAATGCAGATATAGGGTCTTTCCGAATTGACGCCTTCACCTTTAGCTTGTTACAACAGAATGTAACGACAGAGAAACTGCTATGACTTTCTTAGCTGCTCCGCCAACGCCACAATCAATGATATAGACGAAGACATTCAATGGTATGGATATAGACGAAGAGCTTAGAATAGTCGATATTTTTTAACTTTAGTCGGTTCTTTGTTATATTTTAATAAATTTAATTTCAGGAAAAAATATATAAACAAACTTTGAGGCAAAACTGTTAAATTCAGATATATATAATTCGCCTAAACTTTGTTTTTTCTTTGAGATATTATTTAAATAGCTTTAGTATTTCAAATGCTTAAATTCCCCACAAACTCGATTTATTTCGTCGTGCAGAGTGTAAGCTAAGCCATCATCATAGTGTAGAGGGGCAATGGTATGTAGTGGCCGATGATGGTGAAGGATGGAGATGGTGATTGCGATGAATGGGTTTAGGAGCGAGTTTTCTCCTCATTTTTTCTCCCATACCTCTCCTCCCTTATCCGTTTTTAGTACCAATCCTTTGGAAGTTGAAACTCTTATGCATACCTTAGATTCTAATGCTAGCTTTGGTCCTGACGGTATTCGTAATGTGTCAAATTCCTCTTATCTTCTCTCTGTGCTCCTTTAGCTATCGTTTTCAACATTAGCTTTGCATCTGGTTTTTTCCCTTCTTTATGGAAATCCGCCAATATTTTCCCAATCTTGAAATTTGGTGACCCGTCTGTCGTTTCCAACTGTCGTGGTACATCATTCCTCAGCTGTTTCAGTAAACTCCTTGAACGTTTTGTCTATAATAGAGTTTATCCGTCTTGCCCCTGAGCAGCATGGTTTCATCAGGAGCCGCTCTACTATGACCAACCTTATGGTGTATTAATTTGTACGGCCTTTTTGAAGGCTTCTGATTCTGCTAACCATAACCTGCTGCTCAATAAATTTAATGAGCTTAGTATTTTTTGTCCCCTCCTCTCCTAGTTTCCCTTCTACCTACACAGTCGTCTTTCATTACAATAAACTTTAGTTCTAATTTTTGTCGTTCGTTTTGAATCGCTCAATTCTTTCTTAAATCTTCTTATTTTTATGATGTTTCATTTTCATTGATGACGCTGTAATTGGAGTATATGTGTGGTGCAATGGATAGTAAATAAATTAATAAATAACAAAGAAGGCCAGCAAGGCTTGTCTATGGCCCAGTGTTTAGATCCCACTCGCGGCCAACTTGGCGATGGTGGTCATAATGGATTGGTAACTATTACAGTGGAATGTTATAGGCTATTTGCATACACTGAGCAGCTCTCCGTGTCATCACCCGGAATACTGATTAAGGACTGAGATGTCAAGTCCACTCATACTCGTTCGCAGGTTCAGAATATAGTGAAAACTCTGAAGTGGGTCCCATAATACACAGCCCATAATCAACAGCAGCTGCTGAACCCGTTATTAGCTACAATTTCACCATCGCCTGTTTTCCAGGCTGTGCATACCGCACTCTCTTCACTGCAAGATATTGACCAACTCTGGGTGTTCTTCCTGCAGATGCTGCCATCATGTACTTAGTCTTTTCTTCATTTATGTGCAGTTCCAGTTTTTGTGCCGCTCGCTCGATCTGGATGAAGGGTTCTCGTACAACTAGTTCTGAGTTTCAAATTATGTCTATATCATCTGCATAAGCCAGTATCTGGCAGGACTTATTGACGATAGTCCCTCTCGTTGACATGCTAATGTCTCGGACTGCTTTCTCTAACGCCAGGTTGAAGAGGAGGCAGGCCAGACCATCTCGTTGTCGGAGTCCATTGAAGTTGTTCAACGATCTGGACAGTAATCCGGCAATTTTAACTAAACTTGTTACATTGGTCATGGTCAACCGAAACAGTAGTATCAGTTTATTTGAGATGCCGAATTATCTCATGTTTTTATAAAGTTCTACCCTGGCTATGCTATCATAGGCGGCCTTATAGTCTATAAATAGATGGTACAGTGAAATGTTGAATTCGATACACTTTTCTTATAGATCACTTTTAGTATAGATCATATTCTTTCTTTTGCAAAACACCATTCGCTGTCCATCTGATCTCTTGTATTGCTTTTATATCAGCTTTATATATAGACATGGCATCGGCTAGCTGCTGAGCAGCTCGAGCTCTGTAGAACGATCTAACGTTCCTTAAGAAATTTTCAAATTGCTTAGCCGTTTTCTTTCGTGTTGTCGTCGCTGTGGTACCAATCCGGTTCCGAGGCTTGCTGATGGCTTCGGGATAACTACTTTGGAAAGCATTTTACGGAAGAGTTAATTGGTTTCTTGCCAACCTTACTTAGAAGGGACTAGCTTGAAAATATTTGCCACCGCAAGGAGGTTAAGTTAATATTTCCATCGGCCGAGAAAGTTACGTCACGTGCATATATTCATATACTACATGCTGTTACCCCTATCCGACTGATGGCTCGGCTGATATAAGTATATTCATTGATATTCATTACATAATCTTTTTGTAAATTTTTTTTTAATAGAATACGTCAATTTGACAGAGTCTCGCATAAATTTCCGATTTTTGCCTCCGAGCCCCGTAAAGTTTGTACCATGACTCTCAGCTCGAAGTAACCTCAATCCTTCGGTAATTTTCAATCTTTTTACTTACTTTTGATTATATGGCCTAAAAATCATTTCTCTTTTCCAAAAATTGTACTTAACGATTTTAGGATTTAATTGATTTCCTTTTAAAATTTTAAAAATATCAGTAAATGCATTTATGTTGATACTCCAGAAGCAAAGTACTAAACACGGTCATCGAGATAAACAACTCAGGTTTCATTGGCTTTTTTTTAAGACTGTATTCATCAGTCTGGCGTATTTGTTTGGCCAAAGAGCATTACTTGCCGAAATGAATAAACCATGAATCGCAAACCCTAAACATGAATGAATGCTCTCCATTTTATTAAGAATCATCAATCAAAAGTACCACAATCGAGAGGACAAAACTTCCTATTAGGGTGTGTCTTTGTGAATCTTCCTTAATATTTATGCTCCAGCTCAATCCAAGCGCCCTCTTTATCCAGCTACAGATAGTTTTTTTCCCCTAGTATAGATGGCAAAAAAAAATCTGCTAATCAGATCCCCGGGTGACCTATCACCACGGGGTATGTGATGTTTGACTCACTAAAAAAAAGTTCCGAGTCGGGACCCGCCTAAGCACTGCTTCGACCGGTCGTGCTGACTCACCCATTGGTAACCACGGACTTCAAGAACTAACACAGCTCATGGGTCGGTAAGACAACCCTCCTCCTGCTTTATGCGCAGCACTTTTTCAAATTACGTTGAGGCTGCGCGCCAGTTCTCCTCGTTCCGATCGTGGACTCAATAGTGCGCCTCAACCTTGCGAAGCGACTGCACATAAAGAATGTGTGCTGAGCATCATCGAGCTCAGTCACACAGTACCGGCAGTACGGTGTGACCACCTTACCCATTCTGTTCAGGTATTTCCTGAAGTAACCATGCCCTGTCAAGAATTGACAAAGGTAAAAGTTTACCTCTCCGTGGCTCCGGTTAAGCCAAGGCTTAATGAGACCATTTAGCTTAGCCGTCCAGCGTCTTTTAGCACTTTCACTCCAACGTTGTTGCCAAAGTTGAAGGGTCAGTGTACGCGCGTGCGTCAAATCCTCCGTTCTGTCCCACTCTGAGCGAAAGAGGTACACTTCCTTGCGTTCTCGCGCTAGCAGATCGATCGGGATTACTCCCGATACAACCATCACAGCCTCTTCCGAGACCGTGCGGTAGCTACAGGTGATTTGCAGGGCACTCCTGCGCTGGACACTGGCAATGCGCTTTCGGAACTTCCTAGTTCGAAGCGAATTCCCCCAAATTTCGGCACCATATAGCAAGATGGAATTGGTCGTCTCCATCAGCAGTCTCCGTCTCGTCTCACTGGGTCCGCCAACGTTAGCCTACTCAGCGAAGTGACGACTACTAGAGCCCTGACACGTGCCTTGCAGATATGATCCCAATACGTCAGCTTGGTATCCAATACGTCAGCTTGGTATCCACTCCCAGATACCTGACCGACTTGCTGGTCTGGACCCCGAAGGAGCCAACCGTCATGGGTATTGCGGTTGGTATCCTCCGCTTCGTCAGCATGACAATCTCTATCTTTGAGACTGCCAGCTGGAAGCCGTGCTCAGTCATCCACCGATCATCCACCGATCCAGATAGTGAGGTAAATATTGGCTGAGCGAATACTTTTCATAGTGGCTGCTGTCTGCACTTTATCGAAACCAGCTTCAATGTCTAAAAAGGCTCTCATTTCTAATGTGATGCCTATTTATTACAAGAAATATCCGTCTCAATAGATGGTAATTTTGTATACATATTTGAAGTTCTCAGTAAACTTTGATATCCTAATCTTTCTTTTACATGGTGAATACTTTGGGGAGGGAGGGGGAATTCGATGGGCTGCAAGGAGTCGATAGCTCAGACTAGTTACAACTTCTTCTATTCCTCTCCTATCATTTACTCCTATGTGTGTGTGGGAATGGAATTGCCCAAACAGCTCGGACAGTGAGCATCTACGGGAATCTTCAACGATTCCGTCCTGTTACTTATCCATTTACATTTTAACGCGACTACATGCTAGTTGCCTGTCTTGCAATTTCTTAGATACTTTCAATTTTGCCGCAATTTAAACTATTATTAACTTTCCGTTTGAATTTTTACCAGCTATGAAACGAAAGAGAACTCTGAGTTGAACTAAAATTTGTTAATTCGTCCGTAGACAGAAAGTGATGGTCGTAAAAAGAGCCTTCAAAATATTAGTCGTTCATTGGACCTATTGTGTAGAGTAACATCTTCCTCGTTTTCACTGGCACGACTTGTATAGGTAGGGACATTGTAATTGATAAGAAAACGAAGAAAATTCTTACTGTTCCAAATGGATTGATGCGCATTGGCATTCGGTTCTATCAGCAGTCGTTTCATTTCTGTGTGCGATTCAGTTGAATTTTTGATCACCTCGTATAAGAGAGCAGTCCTACCGTGTGCCATTTAGATGGATGCAAAAAGTCTGTGCTTTTTTCTGAGATCCTTTTCACACTCCATGAGTGACAATAAGTTCATTAGTCCTGAGTTAAGAAAGTAGATAGAACACATAAGTAAAGTATATATAAGAATATAGCGCTTCAAAAGAGCCTTCTTCAATTTTGCAAACATATCTCTCTGTGCCTCAATCAGTGACAGTGGAACGATCAATGTTGTGGAATATATCAAAGATTGTGTTCAATTATACTTTGGCTAATATTTTGTTGCTTTATTGGAAAACTGTAACCTATTAGGCTTGATATCTTTTTCCAGTCCTTAAAGACTCATAATTTTTTTTTCATAAGTGTCTTACAGTTCGTGAACAGTTTCACAGCGTAAATATTTTACGTTTTTGAAAATGCTGTTTATAATTATACTATTTGTAATTTTAGTTTCTGAACATTTGAAACATACGGTACTTATTCTACAAAAAGTTTTATCATACTTGAACAGACAAAAATATGTAACACGTTAAAAAAATCAAATAAAAAGCTCAATTCAAATCTTACCGTTAACACTAGGTAAACTACCAACATATGTCGACATTCATTTTTTCGAGTTTTGAACTGCACGATTTCCATATTCGAAAATTCAGTAACTTTTCTTTCGTGGAACATCAACTTCTCTAAACATTTTACCGGTACTATCACCTCTAATCTAAACTTTTCGACACGATAGTACATGTGGAATTTCAACAAGTTCTTAGAAGTTTTGCATTCACCTTTAACGTGTTTTCTTCGCTATTTACGAAGAGTCACATTTTGAACTGTCGCCAAGAGTTTTGAGATACTTAACGATCTTGTTCCTCAGTCTTTAGCAACGATGCAGCCAGGTTGAAAGTTGCTGGTGGTTGGGTGGTCCTGTTAGTCGATCCTATGTTGGTTGTTGCTATGGTGACCTTCTTGCATTTAACTTGTCGGGCTCGAGTTGTAAATTTATAAATTTGTGATAAAATTGTAAAGTTTGTGTTGGAAAAAGGGTTTACCGAAATAGACAGGGATGAAGTTTTGTTTAGTTTGATTAATTCTTTATCGAGTTATCATTTCCCACACTGGGCGCATTTTTTCTATGATAATAAAAGCTGTCAAGAATGGAAAATTCAAAAGTTTTTTCATTACATCCCTGATATTTTGAAAATTACCAAAAGAAATATATATTCCAAAACGGATCGAACTATTTCAATCAAACCAACTGTACTTTTCATTTTCGTATTCACTTTAACTTTGACCATCATCATGTTCATCTGTTTGCATCGGAACAATACAATCAACTTTGCGGCAAGTCACCCATTTCGTACTTAGTCACACCGCAGAAGATAATTTTCGCTCTAGTTGGAATAGTTGTACCGTTACACGTTATTTTCTCGGCGAACAGTTTCGTAGCATGGAAAACTTTAGCAAGCAGGTTTTCCTGACGTATTTTGTTACTTAAGTCACGGCTGAAATTGAAATCTTCGTATTGACTTTCCTGAAGGCAAGTTCCATGTCGGTATCAGTCAGCTGTATCATTACTTTCTAACAGATTGGTGAGAAGGAGAAATATCTCACGAAGAATGAATTTCGCCATGGCTTCCGGCTGCATTAGCAGCTGTTTACTTCCGTTCTTTAACCTCCGGCCTCATTGAAAGTGTTTGTTTGTGAAAATTTCAATGCTACCGGAAAGTTAGTTGTTTAAGTTTCAAATGCTTGAAAATAACTTGGAACAATAGAGTTTTCCTGGAGCGAAGCAGTCGAGCTGGCCGCATGAGTGTTTAGTTATAGAATTAATTGGGAAAATGTGGTTTTTGAGGATTCGAATTTGATATTGATAATTACTGGCAGGCAATCAGTCGTGGTCAGCGGAAAATTGTTTTCACATTTCAATTTTAGGTAGAGATGGAAAACGTATTGTTTTGGTTTGGGATTTATTAAATGAATTTGCTCATCCTTCTTCAAAAAAGATCATATTCTTGCTTGAATTTACGAATTTGCGCTCATACAATATGATTTCGCATTGCACGCTGCAATGTTCGCTTTCAATTCAAAAACATCACTGTTTTCTGAAAAGCATTTGTAAAAACTATGTTTCGGAAAATTCTTATTCATTTTAAAGCATTCATAGCAACTATAATAATAAATACAATCAGCTTTCGGTTTTTTCCGTTCGAGAAACCATGATACCCTGCTTTTCAGATAATTTCACAGAAATTCTCAACGCTATTCGTCCCGGATTTATCATTTTCTTAGCCTTGATACAAAGCTTAAAATTCGACTCAGCTTTCCCTGTAGCTCCTTTCACTGTGTATCGTACAAGGAATATAAAATACTTTTTACTAATGTTCGAAGAACATTAGTATTAAAATCGATTCGGCCAAAAATTCATATTTCCATATATATATATATATATATATATATATATATATATATATATATATATATATATATATATATATATATATATATATATATATATATATATATATATTCAAAAAATTTCAGTGAGATAATCTCGGGAACGCGCCATCCGATTGAGCTGAAACTTTCAGGATACATTGGTGTATATGCAGAATAGGTCCAAGTCTCTTTAAATGTCAGTTATTGCTAACCTTTTGGCGCCGGCGGCCATTTAAGTGATATTTTTAATA
The DNA here is from genome assembly GCA_963978885.1 of Nemotelus pantherinus. Classification (NCBI taxonomy): domain Eukaryota; kingdom Metazoa; phylum Arthropoda; class Insecta; order Diptera; family Stratiomyidae; genus Nemotelus; species Nemotelus pantherinus. The sequence continues at coordinate 207,440,273 of OZ022264.1, read as the reverse complement.
TACCTATTATTTCGTGCACAAATAATTTTCGCAAAAATAAAGTTAACGAAATAAATTTCGGACGTGTTTTACATATGAATCGGATAATGCTTTGGAATTTTTTAACCCCATGTGTGCGCTGGGTGCCTAAAAAGAGGACGGGAAAATTTGAAAATTTTTAAATTGCGATAACTTTTGACAGGGCTATTCAATCATTACCAAATTTTCAGGACATGTTAATATTATTTAGTTTTAGATTTGTGTAGCTTTTGATGAGCGTGCTGGTAACCCTGAAGCTAGGGCAGGCACTGAAAGTGAAAACCTCCAAATCATCGTCTCTCTTGAAAAAATGCCGTTTCTTCAAAAAAAAGCCACTCATATGTAAATCTTGTGCTTTGTTTACATAACCAAAAAAAAAAAAAGATATGGTATAACGGGCACGCCTGGTAACACTTGCCCAATTTACCTATATTTTAAGCATCAAAAACTTCTGTTCACGGAAACTCACGATCCGATGAGCAGAATTAATTGAAATTTGCAGAATGTATTGGTCTTAAATAGGACCAGGTCTGATAGAAATGATTTTGAAATGCGGGCGATTCTGTGCCAGTGGTGCCATCTTGAAAAACCACTAAAAAAGATAACTGTTTTTAGCCCTATAAATTCTGATTGAATCGTTCGATTTTGACGAAACTCACAAAATTGCTGGACCTTACTTTAAGCCACGTTTGGTAGAAATTTGGTCGAAAAATTCGGTTGGAGTTGCCAGCTATGATAATTTTGGTGTCTTCATTTTGAAAAAAAAAAATTTGGAAGTGAAAACATTCAAACCATCGAATATTCAAAAAAATGTCCGTTTCTTACAATAAAACCAATCTGTATACAAATCTTATGTTTTATCTACACGTTCAAAATAAAACTTTGGAAATTTCATGTCGGACAAGAACGGTAACCCTCTCCCAGTTAACCTATATTTTTAGCATCAAAAACTTCTGTTCACGGAAACTCACGAACCAATAATCAGATACAGCTAAAATTTACAGAATGCATTGGACTTAAGTAAGACCAGATTTGATAGAAGCCATTTTGAATTGTAGGCAAGTCTGTGTCAGTGGTGCCATCTTGAAAAATTACAAAGAAAAAAAACTGCTTTTTGCCCTATGAAATGTGAATAAATTACCAGATTTTCATGAAATTGGCACAGTAGCTAAACCTAACTCTAATCTCTGTTTGATGGAAATTTGGTTGAAAAATTTGATTGGTGCTACCAGCTATGGTAATTTTTGTGTCTTTGGTTTTGAAAATTCGCTCAGGAAAATAAAACTTTTTGCACTATAACTTCCAGTACAGTCATGAAATCAATACGAATTTCATACAATTAATGAAACCTGTCATAAGCATTATTCAGGCCAAATTTGGTTGAAAAGCCACGATAGGGTTGCCAGCTATTGTTGGTTTTGTGTTTAATTGCAATATCTTTATTAAGCGGTTTTATCGTAGAATTTTCAAATGGTAATGATATTGTAGTGACAATAAACAGCAAATATTAAGCTTTCGATTATTTGAAAAAACTCGCTGCAGGTAACTTTAAATTTCTTTATACTCCTTTAACTTCGAATGTTATATAACAACGTGAAGCAGATGTGATATATTCTTGGCTTTGATACTGGCAGAAGGTTGCCAGCACGAGTCGGTTGTGCTACTTTTGTATCAATAAACGCTTACAGTTAGTATTCATACCGGAAACATTTACAATTAAAATAAATAATCAATGTTGCAATTCGCAAAGTTCTGCAAATTTTTCGGATCGCAGCCCCAAACACCAACTTCAGTTACAATGCTGCAGGCACTGACCATTTTTAATTTATTTAATTTTAATTTATTTTGATTGGGTGATAATTTAATTTAATGTATTTTGACATTGCCGCCCACATATCTCAAATTTATACAATGTCCCTCATACATCTATCAATTTCCAACTGAGATCTTATATTTCTCCCTTCAAATGAGCTAAATTTTAATTTCCCCGTATAAGTTTTGTAATGTATCGCCGTTACATCTGATGTTGGCACCTTAACTGTTTTAATTCAGTTTGAAAATATTTTATGAAAAAGGAAATCAAAAAAGAAACCAAAATCATCACCACTGGGGGTTGGAGAGCAAAACTCATGGGGAGCAAAAGAAAAAAAGAGAGAGCACCGACAAGAAGAAGCACAAAAAAAATAAAAACTGTGGAGTTATTTGCCCTCAAAATAAATGGTGATGCTTTCAATTTCATTACGACAAACGCATGCGAATTTTGTAAAACCAAACTATCCCTAGTGCTTAGCCCTAACGCTAATTATTACAAATTATAGCAACATAACTAAACTACTACCAATATTTACCTGCACATTTCTATTTTTCCCACAATCTTATCAATACCTCGAATTTAATGGTGACTGCATTCTCCTTCCGGTGACTAACGCCTGTCCAACCTTAAACCTAAAACTCCCTACCCCATCTTAACTGGCACGGCCGTCATCCAATTTTCACCGTTGCCGTATAGTTGACCTGCCTTCAAAATGGGGACTCGTCTCCTCTACATTGGTTATGGTCTTAAATAAATAAATACAAATTCTTCGTAAAGGTAATTGAATTTGATCACGGTTCCCTTCTTGTCTATAAATCAGCATAGACAACGTATATCATTTCTACAGCATCGAAGCCGAGCATATTGAAACGGGAAACTTCGATCGTTTTGCGGAATCAGCTTCCGAAAGCAGAATCAAATTGGAAATGTTTTTGCGGGATGATTAAAATTGAGCAACTTTTTATTAACATTAAAAATTTTAATCTACATTGAAAATTCTATTTTGACAAAATGGTTTCATTGTGGGCTTTCGAAACCACTTTGTCAAAATAGAATTTTCAATGTAGATTAAAATTTTTAATGTTAATAAAAAGTTGTTCAATTTTAATCATCCCGCAAAAACATTTCCAAATTCTTCACCTGTAATGTTTACACACAATTGTCACTTGGCTAGATGTCAAGTCTTGGAGCTGTCATCGCAGAGCCGGTGTAATGCCTTCTAGAAGTACGGGTCGTAATGCAGAATGATGACATCACAGTAGATGGTCAAAGTGTCGCGAAAAAGACACGCAGCCTTATGGGACGTCCACGGGAAAACGTAAATAGTACGGATTGTGTTAAATGAGATCTGCAAAACAGTGTTAGTGAACAGCAAAAACAAAAATTAATGCGGTGCGTGCGGTATAAGGTGAAAAATTCGCTACGAAATATGTATCAGTTGTTGTTAGGCTATGTGATGTTTCCTGTCGATTTACTGTCGATACAATTGATTGAGAATTTGCCGCATATGTTTAACTGGTTCTTGAACATGAATAGGCCAGTTGACATTGATGCGGCTACATCCTGATCATCGCCAACTACAGAAAATTGAGCATATTTGTAAACGTTTTGTGTACATATTGTGAATGTGATGTTTTGTTTACAGGTTGTGCTACACCCCGGTGTAAGGGGAAACCTTAGTCAAAATGACTGAATGTTATTATTGCAATGCATTCACAAACAAAAAACTAACATTTTATTTATATTTTAGCTAAATATCCGCAAGTAAAATCTCCGTGCATATCGGCACTGCTGTGTATATCGGAAATGTCACAATGACCAACCACTATTGCGTCTTAGCGACAACGATTACTAAGTATGACGGCCCGTACTTCTAGAAGGCATCGGCCGGTCAGACCAGCAACGATAATGCAGCGAATTCGTCCAGTATTGAATGAAATGATACGTACCTCTGGACCTCTGGCAAAGGATGTGGAAGGCATAAGACCCAATTGAGGGCAGTGAATCAAACGGTCGGAAAAATACGTTGGGGTGGGAAAAGTGTTGTGGGCGACAAACAAAAGTAAAAATTGTTCTTCTTAATCTGCCTGGGTAAGTAGACGGTCCAAAAAATTGTAGTCCTTTCTTTTTTTTGTTTTCTACCTTGAAATGCGCCACTGCGTGAGGAGCGGTTCCGATCAAGATTGCATCAAAGTTTGCCTCAAATGAAGCTGTCAACACCTTCAGGTTTACAAGACTAAGAAGAGCCTTGTCCCGCCTTATGGAATCTGATCAACTGTCTTCGGACCCAGCGAAAGATTTTATTACTAAAATCCAGCCCAACAACGACTTCTCAACTTTGGGGTGGGACACAATATTTAGGTTAAATAACATTGAGGTTTTCAAAGAACCTGCTTGTAAACTACGGCCATTCTGGCCAAAACACTACTGAAATTAGCCCTTTGAGGCAAGCTACTCCGTGTCAAAGTAACTATTTCGTTTGGTGGAAAGCCCAGGTAGCTAATTACAAACTTTACCAGAAGCTATTTAAAACCAGGTCTAAGGAACGTATTAGGAAGATTCTTGATCGGAGGCCTTTTTAATCAGCAAATATTTTCCCTAATCCGTCGTCTGTTGAGGAATATTTTAAGAGCATTTTAAGTCCTACACAAGAAACTGCAATAGCTACAGTAAGTCGATCAACTATTGCAGGCCACTAACATGGACGGAGATAAAGTCAGTAATTGACGCATCAAAACCAACTGCTTGCGGTCTGGACGGAATCATACTAAAAATCAGCAAGGGCATCCAAAATTTGAGCTACTGTTTCTTTTCAACGGAATGCTCTACTTTCAGGAGTTAGCAATAGCCGTACCAATTTAATTCCCAAGACTGAGTTGGAGCTCACTATCATCAGGAACTTTTGACCGCTAACAATATCTTCTGCTCTTTTCCGGCTTTTTACTAAATTAATCACCAGCCGTTTGGATGGTATTCAGATAATTGATCTACAAACAGGCTTCTCTAAGGTTGATGGGTGCTTCATGAGCTCACTTGCTTATAGGAACATTGCGAGAAGACATCTTAAAGCTACTAACCTCTTCGGAGCTATATTTATTGACCTACAAAAAGCTTTCGATACAATCCCGCACACAGTGGTTTTATCTACTTTAAGGAATAAAGGCGTAGACATTAAAACCATCAACTGAACAATGTCTAATTTAACCACTTTGTGAAGGCCCAATACAACGACGACTCAAGTAGAGAGACCCCATATCTCCTATATTATTCAATATTGTACTCGATGATCTGGTGTGTGATCTGGCAAATTTCACTAACAGCCAGGTCCCTTGTCTAGCATATGCTGAAGATTTTATACTTATTAGGTCCTTAGTTGTAGAAATAGATTATCTCCTTAGGGAAACAAAAGTTTCCTTCGATGAAAGTTTGCTTACCATCAATGTAAAAAAACTTTCTTTGTTGTGACTTCCATAGTCCCTGAGAAGAAGAAGCTACTCTTCAGCTCCATATCTGCCTTTAATATCAAAGGCACACCTATGTTTCAACGCCCAATAGGTGAACATTTTAAATATCTTGCCTTAATTAAAAATAATTTAGACCTTCACGATACAATTAACAGATTAATGAGTTCGCCACACAAGCTCCAACAGAAAATGAAAGCACTAAGGAAAAACTTCATCCCAAGGTTTTTATCTAGATACTTAGCTGTAAACATCACAGCTTAGATACTGAAACAAGCTGATAAGCTTGTGAGGAGGGCAACGAGGAAGGTTCTGCACTTGCATGTCTACTGTTCAAATGCTGCCATCCATGTCCCAATCAAACTCGGAGGTCTGGGCACGATGTCGTTCTACGCGTCTGTTTCATTAATTTTACGACAAAAAATATCCAAAATTCTGAAAGGTAATTACTTGCTCAGAGTTACTGTGATGGAGGATCGTGATTGATTGTCGAAAATATCGTTATCCGCATTAAGTCGGGTGCAGATGCGCACCTCGTTGGGGAATGAACTGCAAACTTATATCTGCGGAAACGGAATTCTGGGTGTGAGAGGTATCTGGTGCCACCCGAACCACCTCCTCTGTAAAAGAATTAACCTAGCCGATTCTAATATAAGGAAGATAATCCATAGTCCCATCATAGCCGCAATTAATATACACACTGACTTCATGCGCTTGGTCTGACGTATTGCCGGAAATTAATTCCTTTTATATTTCTACGTCTTCTATTATATCTTAAGAGTGAAAAACCCACTTAAAATTCAATTGTATGTTGTTGTTTAATAAAGTGAATTTAAATAGAATCCATCCATATTGTGAGCTTAGTTGTAAGTAGGAACTAGATTGAAGTAGAGATTCGCGTAGGATAAGCTGCCGGTATTTGCGTAAAGTTAAGGATATTGTGTTTGCTTGAGTTTGCTTCACCATACGATAAGTGAATAAGCTTTGTGCATTCTAAAAAGTTAGTCGATATTGTTATTGAAATTTGCGAATCTGGACGTAACTTCGCTACCTTTTCACCTCCAATCGACGGTAGACAGTAGTTTTGTTGACGAAGCGCGTGGCGCCTGAATCCACTCGTCTCGCGTAAACAAGGCCACCCGAAACCGGCCTTCCCTTTTTACTCTTCTTAGAGGCGAATACCCTAAATTGGTGGTAACAACCCCTAAGCACATTAGACAGGTATTTTGGTATTAGCAGCTTTTTCAGATAGGTAGATATATACACCAAAGGATACGTATACTTGTCTAACATAGCGTTTACTCTTTTGTCGTTAACACAGAATCGATAGGATCTATTCTTCGTCTGGAGTAATAAGATTGGTGACAATCATGGACGTGATAACAGATCAACCACCTCTCTCTTCAACACTTAAGCCGTCGTCCATCAAGTCATAATTGTTCCTCTAACAGTTTCGTCGGCAAATTTACCTTAGCGATAAACGACTCCGACAAAGTAGTGCCGAAGCGGTTGAAGTCCACTCTTGCTTTTTTCTGTCCAGTGCAATCCCAGAGCACTGCCAAAGTCCGATTCCCAAAAAATTCCCTGAGGGACTGGCAAAACGAATAAAGTATCTAAGTCGTGTTTCCGGCTGTTCCGAGCAAACTTCAACCGGAGCACACAAGAAACAGACATTTGCACCATTGAGTCAACATTTGCGAGTCATACGTTATAGATTCTATCTTGATACAGTTTCAAACCTTTACCTGCCAAGCAAAAAATCTTTTTACGACCAAAATCATGTGACTCACCCCTGAATTTAGTAGAATTTTAATGACAAATCCTTCAATATCCACCTTTGAATGCAGTCGACTGTCTTTGATACTCTTCACTGAAGTGTATTTTACGTCGGTGACTGTGCCTTTTGTTGCAGTTGCTGCACCTTTTGTCTCATCTGAAAGGTGATAGGAAGTCTACTTTGAAATCTTCAACCAGCTTGACTCAACACCCCACTAAGCTGTGATAAGCCACTGTAAGTCGAACGGGTCTACCAGCAACTTGAAGAGCTGTGACTTTGAGCTCTCGGTAGGTGGGGTTCTACTCCAACAAGGCATTATCAATTTCGCTTGTATCTTCACTAAATTTAGAGCCCCATTCGGTGACATACACCAGGGTTATTATAATTTTCGTCTGCCGCAAAATCAACATTGCTTGACCACTCACTAGGCGACATGCTCTCATTATCGTTGCCAGAGTCTTCTGATCTTCTCACCACGTATCTTGCTCCGTCTTTTTGTACTTTAGCTCTTTCCAAAATCAGCTTTAAGTCTCGCTTTCAAGAAGTCCAATGCAGTTTTATTCCTAGACACTACAGAAACTGTCGTCACTGTGTGAATCCATTTCGAAATAATATATCAATAAATGACCAGTCTAGTACAACACCTCCGTTCACTCATGCGGTTCAATTGAAAGAGAAAGCCTTTCCCTCTATTTACACAAAATGAATGCTTTCTAACTGCAGCGGAGTTTTTGCAGAACTGTTGGGACTGGTCACATCTATTAGGTTCCGCAGTATCCGTCAACTTGATTTTCATTCCGCTTAACTCTATTCCGCTTTTTACTATTCTGGTTTGTTCCTCCAGCCATTTGATAACTTTAAAGTTTGCGCTAATTACTTCACCATTTAATTCAAGCGATTTGCTTCTTCTAAATACTAACTGCCAGGTCTCACACCAGGGATATTTATATTCCCTCAGACATTTTCAGAATGGCTGATTGCATACTCCTAGGCTGTTCTGGACTTCTCTCTTCCTATTGGAATTTGCTTATCTTCACAACTGTCTTGGCTGCTAAGAATTTTTTGATGGCGTTTCTATATGGAATATTCCATGGAATTTTCAGTTGAATTGATTTGAATTTTTCGAGAAAATAAGAAATAAATAGAAGGATACCTGAATATACATTCGATTTAAATATAATGTTGCTCTATGTGGACTATCGAAAATTAAAACAAAATACATTCATCCGCTAACAATTCACGTCAGACATTTCACATCATCAACGTATCAGTAAGCTCGTGTGCTTCTATAATCGCATTTACTCAGGCCGCAATCCTATTAAAAGTAAATATGGCCGCAATCTACTCCCATCAACTTCATTATGGCGATGATTCTCGGAAGTGTATTTTAGTGGAGCGAAGCAAACCGGAAAATTCGACTTATTTACTTTCAATTAACACAGATAGCATTTCCCATCATTTTCGAAATATTTGAATCGATAAATTTACATACTCGACGGAAATTTAAACCTAATTTTCATTTTATCGTTTAACGATCGCTCCTATTCGAGCGGGTTTTGAGAGATGTTCTATGACGTTGTATTTCACGAATATTGATGAAGGGTATATGTAAGCGCGAGCCAGCTAGCCAAAGCTTAGCCAGGAAAGCCATTAAAATATGGAAATGCAATCATTGCATTTACATTTATGGACAATTTAGGTAATAAATAATAACGATACTGATTTGTGGATGGATTTGAGTTAATCGTGCAGTTACTAGTTTTCTAAATTGACAATCCAATGAAAATATACATACATACATACGTATCCCGGACAATTAATCAATCTGTGTCACTTGATTTTTAGTTATTTGTGTGACCCATATACCATCAAATTTATTGTGAAAATATTAATTCTCTGTAAATAAAATCAGAACTCATAGATTAATTGTTTACAGGATTCTATGGTTTAAAAGACCAATAAACTTGCTACCGATTGTTTTATTATTTCGAAGATCGCTTTTGAGTTTAAAATGACATTGAAGCGAATTAATAATATCTAAGTCTGTTGGTGCTTACCTGTGCCGTGACTAGAGCAGTCCACTTGGAATTGACGACTGAAAAGTTTTTACTGCCTCCCGAAGGTTTATTGCTTGGAAGACATACCAAATTTCTTTCGAGCTAAATAAATCTGGATACAACGATTATGCGAAACTACCTAAACAAAGAATGAGTTGAATAGGGATTTATTGCCGAGAGAGCACCATTCTGGAAGTGCATAGTTCGAGCAGCTATAACACTACTGAAGACTATGATTGGTGAACGAACAGTCGATCTATATCAAATGTCAAGACTTCTGTGTGAGACGCAAGGTGTAATCAAAACACATTCACTGACCTACATGGTTGACGATAACGACAATGTAATGCCGTTGACACCAGCTCATTTTTTACAAGGCTATCGTGAGCTTTCTAAAATTCTTGAAAACTCATCAGACTAGATTATCAAAAAACCTCTAGCGCACCTGAACCGCTAGAAATACTCATGTTCGATTTACAGTAGAAGAATCGTGTTGACTTTGAGTCCATATTCTACCATACGTGCTCCAACCTGTTTCGAGTGCAAAATCACTTTGATCTTAACAATGCATTTGAATTCCTAGGGTGGAAAGGATTTTAGGAATTTCAAGATTTAAGAAAGCAAAACACTACAAAACTTTAATAGCAGCATAACACAACATAAACAAAGAAAATGCTTAGTGCTTGCAACACTTTACTAGCACTGCAACTAAAAGTCTCCCACAATTGCCTCACGTCAAAATAAATTAACTCTATCGATTTCGATAATATCCGATGATTTCATCGAAAGTTACAGGGAGAGAAAAATGTTTAGGGTAAAAAAATGAAAGATGTTTGAAACCAAAAAAAATCTAAAATTTAAACATTGGTAACTTATTTTCATTGTAAATACTTAATGTAACTATTTATTGATACGAAAATAAAAAAAAAGCCTCGCGCTGGCAACCCTTTGCTAGCATCAAAGCCAAAAATATATGACACTGCTTCACATTGAAGTCAACCTACTCTGGGATTTTCGTTTTGATTGGATGACTGCATTCGAAGCTATAGGGGTACAAAGAAATTACGGGTTACAAGTGTCAAAATTTTCAAATTTTCGAAAACTCAATATATGGTGTTTATTGTCACTACAAGATCATTATGGTTTGAAAATTTGACGATAAAATCGGTTAATAAAGATATTGCAAATAAATACAAAACCAACAATAGGTGGAAACCCTATAATGGTTTATTACCAAACTCCTTCTGAACAATGCCTATAATAAGTTCCATTTATCATATGAAATTCGTTTTGATTTCATGACTGTACTGGAAGCTATACGGCAAAAAGCTTTATTTTCCTGAGCGAATTTTCAAAACCCAAGACACCAAGATTACCATAGCTGGCAGCGCCAAACGAATTTTTCAACCAAATTTCTACAAAACAAGGCTTGGCCGGTTTCACAGTCAAATTTTAAACTTGAGTTTAGTTAAACTTAATCCAAAGATTAATTCGGATTTTAAACTTGACTCGGTTTCACAGTGCTGATAAATCCTCGGTTTAACTAAACTGTAGTTTATTTATTTGTGTTGCCATGATTACGACTATTGTGAACTAAATAAACCAAAGACAGGTTTTCTACATGAATTTTTCTTAGTTTTTACTTTTTGAATGGAACTTTGTTTTGATTTGGTTTGTGTTTACTATTGATATTTACTATACGCAATTTACTTGGAACCAGAATATTTATTTTTTGTTAAATTGAAATATTTATAAGTCTGTTATATTATTTAAAATATTTTTGTTATGTTACATGTTAAACATTGTTTCCGAAATAATCATTTATCAACCACTTTGATTTTCAGACGGTACTTGCAGAAAAAAATTGACCGCATTTTCAAAATCTTCGCTTAACGGAAGTGGAATACAGTCATTTCCCATTATGCATATATTATGTATGATTGCAGTTGCAACGATCACACTTTGGTTTTTAGTCGGTGAATATCTGAGACCGATTGATAATATAGGAAATCGTATTTTCTAGACCCCATAGCTTCTTCCGATGCAATTCCTTGTCCGGATAAAAGTTTGATTATACAAATTTTCTTCAGGCTGGTTTACTCTTCTCAGGCATGTCAACATATATTAGCTGCCACAGCATAGGTATTTGGAAATTTGTTTGCTTCTAACCGGGCACAAACTCTGGAGTTGTCGAATATTTTTGAATCATATGTGGAGCCTGGCCAACGCGCAACAGTATATATTATCTTCATGTTGGCATCACATGATGTTTGCACATTATATGAAAAAAAAACATTTTCTATTTCGGAAAACTTCTGCATTGTTACCTCCTTAAACGCAAAAATTATATGAATTAGGTTTTTTGAACTCAATTTTAATATGTTTAAATACCTGGCGATAGAATTTTATCTTGGGTGCAGTCAATAGAAATTTCGCTATCTCGAAAAACTTAGATTTTGATTGTTTTATTTCATCCTGATTTGCTGGCAAATTAATAAATAATGGTCGCAAAAGAGCAATGTCATCCGACACTTTCCTCACTACCCTGCACGCAGTTGACTTTGAAACCCCGAAAAAGTAACCAACGGCGGTTACCATACAGCCAGTTGCAAAAAACCGTAATGTTAGGAGCAACATGCTATCTGGAGACATAGCATTGTTCCTAGTTATTCAAAGGATAATAAGTGTTCGCTTACCAATTTGTTGAATGTTCTATATCCGATCCACACAATTCAAGCAGAATATAAGCGGATGGCTTCGAAATTCGGAAACGAGTGCGAAGATCAACATCGTCCCACTCGTTGAAGTGATTTGGACGAGTTCTAACAATCCTTTTCCTCCTCATATGATGCAACGCAATCGAAACACATTCACCACTTGCATCTTCATCACTGCTTTAATACATTTTTTCAATAAACTTGATTTATTGAAATTTAAAGTTGAAAATCGGGCCCGATTAGTGCACGAACTGTCAAAAAATGCTAATCTACAGTTTAAACCGCGGCCATACCATTGTTTAACTTAATCCTAGGTTTAAACCAAAACTTGAGTTTAATAACCACTGTGAAACGTGTTTTTCGTTTAAACTCAAGTTTAAACCTAATCTTTGGTTTAAACTTGAACTGTGAAACCGGCCCAGTAAGATTCAGCTACGGCGACAATTTCATGAAAATCTGGTGGTTGAATCAGAATTCATAGGGCAAAAAGTAGATTTTTTTCTAATGTTCGAAGAAGAACATTAGTATTTATATATATATTATATATATATATATATATATATATATATATATATATATATATATATATATATATATATATATATCTTCAAAAAATTTCAGTGGAAAAATCTCAGGAACGTGCAATCCGATTGAACTGAAATTTTCAGGATATATTGGTGTATATGTAAAATAGTGCCAGGTCTCACAAAAAGTTAATAATCTTTAACCCTTTGGCGCCGGCGGCCATTTTAGTGATATTTTAAATATACCTATTATTCTGTCAAAAAATAATTTTTGCAAAAATAAAGTTTATGGAATGAATTCTGCACGTGTTTTAAATGTGAATTAGGTAATGTTTTTGAAATGTTTAACCCTATGTGTGCGCTAGGTGCGTAAAATAAGATTGGCATATTTGGAAAATTTTTGAATTGTGATAACTTTTTACTTAATTATTAGATCATTATGAAACTTACAGGATATATAAATGTTGATAAGTTGCATACTTGCGTAGTTTTTCATAAACGTGCTGACAACCCTGTAGCTACGGCAGGCATTGTATGCATTTTTTGTAGCCAACAAAATGGCCGATAAAGAAATAAAATTAAAATGGCATATGTTAATGAGATTTTCTGAGAAAAACGACATTGAACACAGAATTTTCGGGGTAGAAGTGCCAAAATTTTGTGTTTTGAAGTAAATATCTCAAAATCAGTAACAGTTACAATTTAGAATGTTACATCAAATTAAAGGTAATTTGATTTCATAAAAAACAAATAATAAGACTTTTCATTATAATTATTAGTTTTTAAGATATAACGATTTAAGTGAGTCAGGGTACAGGTCCGAAAAACTTTTCTTGACCACCCGGTAACTCCGCAGAATTTGAAAACCGGACCACCTTGTAGAACGATTTTTGGCTCAAAATATATCAAGGAATGCCTCCTTACAAAAGCGTCCACCGAGTACCAAACACCCTGTATATGACGAATTTTCGCGAAGCGAGTTTAATACTAATTTTCTTCGAAAATTAGTAAACAAAGGAGTTCTTTCTCTTCCATTTTGTCAGACAACGAAAATAGACGCTTGTTTATTTTATTTCCCATAATATATATGTTAAGACAATTTTCATCCATGTTTCTCCGAATCGCGTCATGCGATCATGCTGAAATTTTCCGGAGTTGTTAATGTATATGAGTTGGAACGCGTTTTTGATTCACAGTTTGATACTTTAAATCCTTTAGCAGCATTACCTCCAGAAACCCCCACCTTGCCCAGCTTAAATTAAATTAAGTAATAAGAAGAGTTGAAGGCTGGATGGAAAGCCATGGTTTCCAGTAAAGTAATCGAGACCAAAAAATTTATGAAGTATCCCGGTGTGCATCTTGACTCCAAGCTTATTTATGAGGAGCACACCGAAAGCATGCGATAGGGCATTGGGGATTGTAATTACGCTGAGCAGACTCACGCCCAACATTCGCGGTTCTAGTGCGAATAAACGCAAACTGCCTATAACGGCGGTTCATCTAACGCTGTTATATGGTGTGGATATATGAAGCACCGCCTTAAAATTTGCGCCGCCTTAAAAAAATCCACTAGAATGGCAAGCGTTCAACGCAGAGGGGCGCTACAAATCGCAGCAGCTGCCGCAAGGTACCAGCTAACGCCGTGTTGGTCATAGCAAGAGTAATCACAGTCAATTTATTAGTGAACGAGCAAAGGGAGATTTTTCCGAATAGGTCAGAAATGAGAACTTTGGGAGGAACATAAATTTCTACCAGGTCATGGCTTCTTTAGGGAATACCTATGTAAAAAAAAGAGAGTCAGGACGGAATGCTGCAAATACTGCATCAAATATATTGATGATATGTTGCATACTTTCTTCGACGGCCTCCGCTGCTCCGTGGCAGTTGATGTGAAAACGGATTCGGCGCGGGTTCCTGTGGTCGTTTCACATTTTCGAATTATTATTATTTTTGTCGCTGGAATAACTCAAAACGAAAGAAAGCGAAACCTAGAGTTGTACAATGTTCTAAAAAACCTAAATATTAGTATCTATTTACTAATTTTTCTATTATTCTACACTCATGCGTGTTTCCATAATGGTACCAGCTTTGAACTCCGAAGTTTTCGACCTGTAGCAAGAGCCGTGTGAAAATTGTTCTCCGTCTTGCCACCCACTGTTTACCTTGGATTGGCTGTGCAAAGATGTGTTTCCAGTTTTTCATATCATTTCTTCTTTTTTAGGCTTTCCTTACATTGCCGATTGGCTTTCACGCTTTAAAAAAATACCCCACTGTGAGTACAACCGAAATGAGAGTCACCTAGAGCAAAACTTGCTCCGCTACAGTTTGCGATACTCTAACGGATGACTCACTCTGAGTTATCGTCAAAAACTCGAAATTATCTCGAAAATTCCAAACCAAAATTTGATTTCCAATTTGCATTACAATTTGATGTCTTTTGCAAGATGCAGGCTTAACGATTCGCCGTGATCATTGAAAAGGTCATACATATCCTTGCTTACCTTGGGCTTGACTGCAGCTCTAAGAAACTTCGGGGCGAACTTGGCAGCGAAACGATCAGCTGCACTGTTAAGTGTATGGCTCCACACCCATACAACATTTTTTAACTCGACTCCATAAATTGAATCGATTTATTCTTTTAGAGTATGCTTAGAAAAAATTATCTTTAGCTTTATCATGAGCCATACGCAACCCATCGCTATTTGAATGGAGTAAAATTTCATTGTTCTCAAAAGTTTTCAGGTTTTTTAGGAACGCATGTTCTGAACTATGGCAAAAAGGGTGATATCTCAAAATGAGAAAACGGGTCGAAAATCTGGTAAACGCATGTACAAAATTACGGAATGCTGCTTATGATTCTGAGTCATAAAGATCCCAATTATCTCTCCCAATGAAGGATCGATTCAACGAAATTATGGACTCACGGTAGAGTTCGAGCGTTTAACCTATTTTCGTGTGATACATTTTGAGAAATAATCTGCAACATTTTAATGGAACCACGGCAAGTAATAGTAACGTTGTAATAACTCCACAGTTTTAGAAACACCACAATGAGACCCCAATAGACTGCCATGAGGTTGCTTTAACAGCATCTACCTATAGGCATCAAGAACCCATATATTTGATTATGAAATGTCCAAAACTATATTCCTCGTAGGTCCGACTGTAATAGAAATAATGTTATCGATCACGATCATAGTTCTATGACTTTAGCAATTAAAAACTATATAATGGTTGGTATTTTCGAAGAATTTTTTAGAATTCCTCTTCCAACTGATGATATTCACAACAATTTGCTCCGTCTCTAAGAGCCTATGCCCTTGACATCAGACACGAAATTTTGAAATTCTATCCAATACTCAATGTTGAAAATATAGCCCTCAAGTTTTAAGCTTCTCGAGATTAGTCTTGCGGGTACCACCGCCAATCACATAACGGAGGTATTTTATTTCTTTCTAGATGTATTTGCTTTTCTCAATTTATGGTCAGGCTTAGAGATTTGGCTGGATTTTTATAAAAATGTACCCCTTGTGGCAATAGGTACTTCCCTTATCACGTATCCAAGCGCTATCTAGAAGCAGAAATTGTAATTAAATTGAAAGACGCCGGAGGGATGGACATCTAACTGTTATGATAGAAAGGAAGATTGCTTGGGAAACCCATCTGGCAGACTTTATGGTAGACGAGACCAGAGGGGATGTTTTTTTTGCATTGAAAGGATCATCTTGTACTAGATGACATCGAAACAGGATTGTGATTAGCTAAGGCATTTGATGAGGTGAAAGTGAGAGGCGAACTTAGACCGTAGTGCCCGTAGTAGTGCCCGTAGTTATGAAGTATTTTAGCTTTTTCTCCTAATGTAGATGGCCAAAAGAAAATCTGCCTACCAGATCTACGGATGGACTGCCACCACGGAGTATGTGAGGTTTAACTCACTGAAAAAAGACCATCTACAAACCCACGAAGTTCCGAGTCAGAACTGGCTTAAACACTGCTTCAACTCGGTCGTGCTGACTCATCTATCGGGAACCACGGGCTTCAGAAACTGCCACAGCTCATGGGCCGGTAAGGCAATCCCCTTCCCGGTTTATGGGTAGTGTTTTCTCAACGTATGCTGAGACTGGGCGCCAGTTCTCTTCATTTCACAGCATTACATCCTTGATCATATAAGGTGTTACCAGGCGAAGTGTGGACTCAATGGTGCGCCTCAAACTTACGAAGAGACTGCACATAAAAAATGTGTACTGAGCATCTTTGAGCTCAGTCACACAGAACCGGCAGTATGGTATGACCACCTTACCCATTCTGTTCAGGTATTTCTTGAAGTAACAATGCCCTGCCAAGAATTGACAAATGTATAAGTTTACCTCTCTTTGGCTCCGGTTAAGCCATGGCTCAATAAGACCAATTAGCTTAGCTGTGCTGCGTGCTTTATCGCTTTAAGCTTTATCGCTGGACACTGGCAATCTGCTTCCGGAACTTCTTAGTTCGGATTGCCTTTCCCCAGATTTCGACACCATATTGCAAGATGGAATCAGTCATTACCATATTCACTGCGTCCGCTGACACTGGCCATAAGCCTACTCAGCGAAATGAGGACTACTAGAGCCCTATCACATGTCCTGCGGATTTGATCGCAATAGTATAATTACAGTACAAGTTTGATTGAAACGGTTCATGCGGATCAGTATAAAATTTATATGCCGTGACACAACATACTTATTTATATATCTTGCGATTAGCAAATTGACTTAAATCGACATGAACATGCTTAATATTGCAGATGGCTATTTATTTCTACAAATCATCCCTTTCAAGCAAATTAAACTATTCAAACTTACTCACTAATATTCGAAAAGTAAATATTTCCAATTAAACTTACGTTCTCCGGCAACTGAAATCATACCAGCATACTTTAATAAGCTCAGTTCTCTCTAATTCCATAATAATCATGCTTGTTCTAAATTAGACATTAATTCGAAACCATTCCGCTTCAAGGACTCAACTCAACACAGCATCCTGGCACATAGAAGACATAAATTGCAGTAATTTAATCATCTGCGATTGATGCTGAAAGCAAACTTCACTTGTGCATTACTGCCCGAGAAAGCTTCAAACAGATTGAAACGCATGTGAGCAGCCATCTACCGTTCCTCCGGAACATAATAGATACAACTACTGAGCTCTTGACTGAGGTAATAATATAACGCTGTGTATGTTGTGCTACGAGTATTTACTTTTGGAGCAGTCAATGTTCCGTTCGGTTGGTTAGCGCAACCACGTACTGCACTTAAGGTAGTACTCCGCAGGATCGTTTCTCGACCGTTTTTAATTAAAATTTTAATTACGTTTCTGCTAAGGCTATGATATTCATACCTTGCTTGCAACAATTAATAATTGTGGAATTCTTAAATTGAAATTTCTAGATACTTGGCTTTGTCAGAAATGCGAGCAAAGAGGGTGTAATTAAGAATGAGAAGCGTATTTCGTTGCGGATTTGCTGAATAGATTGACAGATTACGTGTTTTTGATGATGGGGTATCGTTTCGCGGAAAGATTGCAGGCATCTCCTTTCGATTCCATTTTCATCCTACTTTCTTTCATTACGTGATGCTTCATAATTAGCGTCCAGCTGTCCCTACTCCCTCGTCTTTCAATACCCTTCCAACAAATTCACTTCCATACACAAACTCATACTTTCACCAAATTGACATTTTCGTTAGAAACAATGGCTTTATCGTATCAGGCGAACTACTGTATTTGCGAAAACATCGATTCATGCGAGCCTTTGTTAGGATGGGAGTGACTGAATGGGTTAATTAACTGAAAACATTTGCTTTACGCTCAGTCATCGGAATTTGAAATTACTGAGTCGGTGCGAACAGTATGAAAGTGATGTTACAATGTCTAAGCTTGCTATGCAAGAAAAGCTTAAATATTTGACATTATTTTATCGATGCGTGTGCCATCGTGTTTGCAATTTATAATATTGTGTAGAAGCTGGGATATTTCATTCGAAGTAACTTATCTTTGAACCTAATAAATCATTCGTTGCTGTAGCCAAAATAGGGAATAATAATGGTTGATGAGTCTTTGTAAACAGTTTTTCCCTTGATAGTGATCAAGATGTTGAATGGAATGAATATTTACTGAGTTTTGAAGGAAAGCAGTACTAAAATAAATTAAGATAGATATTAAATGACTTTGACCAAATAACATCCTTTATTCAAAAATGTTGTGACTGGATAAAATCTGGTCTCTAATTTCTAAGAGAATGGCAATGAATTGGCGAAAATGCGCCTCTGTTAAGAAAAATGTTAGTGGACTTCCTTTTATTTGTTATAAAAAAGCTTTAGATAAGGATGACGAGAAAGCAATTATTTGTCAGTAAAGACGAAAAATAACAAAGAGGCAGACTTTATAGTGCTACTATCCAACAACAGGAAGATTTTAAATATGAACTAATCTTATAGTGTTACCCTCACGGTCAAGGGCGGCTAAATTCCGACTAGGTTAGGTTAGGTTAGGTTAACGTGGCTGCCGATCTTCAGAAGCCTGACGACCAGCACACATAGGCACAGGAGAGGCCCGTTGTGATACCACAATATTTTAGTGACTCTCTTCTACTCACTAAAGTCCGGAAACCATTTGCTTCCTTTGAGAAACCGGACTATCGCCTTTAAATTGACCGGGGACAGTTCCGTCAGGTTTGAGAGAAAGGGTGCACCAAGTGCCGCCAGTCTTCTCCTTGCCAAAGCCGGACACTGGCACATGAGGTGAAGGACGGTTTCCTCCTCATCCTCAGAGCCACAGCTCCGACAGAAGTCATTAAACTCTACGCCCAAACGTTGTGCATGCCGTCCTATAAGGCAGTGGCCCGTTAGAACGCCCACAGTGCAACGAAGGGCGCTTCGAGTTAAGCCTAAAAGCTGCCTGTTGCGATGCGCATCCATGGATACCCAGGACTGCCTTGTTATCACACAGGAAGATTCATCTGCCCAGGACTTCTTAGCGTCCTCAAGATATTTTTGCCTTATGGCCAGTTTGACCGATGTCATCGGTATACCTATTGACAAGGAGCAAGAGACCTCGGGTAGCAAAGTTCCAAGCCTTGCTAGCTCATCGGCCTCACAGTTGCCCTGAAAACCCCTATGTCCAGGTACCCAAATCAATTGAACAACCGAATGTCTCGACATCTCCCTAAGAGATGCACGGCATTCAGCAACAATCTTGGATATTGTACAAGGACCAGCAAGAGACATAATAGCCGCTTGGCT
The DNA here is from genome assembly GCA_963978885.1 of Nemotelus pantherinus. Lineage (NCBI taxonomy): Eukaryota > Metazoa > Arthropoda > Insecta > Diptera > Stratiomyidae > Nemotelus > Nemotelus pantherinus. Next base: position 207,420,629 of record OZ022264.1, on the reverse strand, counting down.
ATCTGTGAAAATACCAATATTGACCCCGAATGTTCGATTACACAGAAGCCAGTCGACTGCCTGATAAATAGCCACTACCTCCGCCTGAAAGACACTACAGTGGTCTGGTAGACGGAGGGACAGCTTGAGATTCAGTTCATCTGAGTATACACCACTCCCAACTCTATTGTTTAGCTTTGAGCCGTCAGTGTACACATGGATAAGCCCATTATCAAAGGTGATACCATCACACCATTCCTCCCTGCATGGAATGCGAGTTGTAAACTCCAAATCCAGTATGCATTGTGGGGCGATGTAGTCAACAACCGCTGGTGCGGGTACTCCCTCGGCCAAGATCCTCGCATGACCGAACTCTGTCCTATTCCATGCTGAGATACAATTTAGTCTCACAGCTGCAAGATTAGCTTGCTGTGAGATCAGTAGGTTGGTTGGCAGCCAATGTAGCAGCACAAAGAGTGCCTTAGTAGGGGTGGACCGGAGCGCTCCAGTTACCAGTAGTGCAGCCATTCTCCGCACTTTTTCAAGCTGCCGTTTGCAGGTAGCCTTAAGAGCAGCCTGCCACCAGAACGCCACCCCAAACAAAAGAATTGGTTCCACCACAGCAGTGTAAAGCCAAGCAACAGTACGAGGCTGCAATCCCCAACTCGCCCCTATGGCCCTTTTGCAGCAGTAAAGTGCGTTGAAAGCCTTCCGAGCTCTTTCTGCCACATTGTACGTCCATAGTAACTTCGAGTCAAGGATCAGCCTTAAGTATTTGACCTTCTGGCTCAAGTTAATGGAGACCCCATTCAATTTGGGTAACTCAAAATCAGGAACTTTGTACCTCCTTGTAAACAGCACTAGTTCCGTTTTATTAGGATTCACATTTAAGCCGCACTCACGACTCCAACGCGAAATTATGTCAAGAGAGTGATTTAACCTCTCCGATAGCGTAGATAAATACTTTCCCGACACTGAAACAGCTATGTCGTCTGCATAAGCAATCACTTTAGCTTCCTTAGAAGAGTATTCACCGTGATGTTCCACAGCAGGGGAGAGAGAACTCTACCCTGAGGTGTGCCCGTGCTGACTCCTCGTCTTACGCTGGCATTACCAAGCGTAGAGATTACAACTCTACTTTTGAGAAGCTGCACAATAAAAGCAATCAGCCGTTCATCCACATGCATCACCGAGAGAGCCTCAACAATTGCGTTAGAATTAACGTTGTTGAAGGCCCCCTCGATGTCCAGGAAGACAGCAAGCGTATATTCCTTTAGAGCAAGAGATTTCTCAACTTGCTCAATAAGGACGTGAAGAGCAGTCTCCACAGACTTGTCTTTGGTATAGGCGTGCTGTGACTGCGAGATCAACATAGGATCGATTGATCGTTTAATATGGTAATCAATGATCCTTTCCAAAATCTTAAGCAGGACTGAGTTAAGACTTATTGGACGATAGTCCTTTGGCTTAACATGAGAGACTTTTCCTGCTTTCGGAATAAACACAACTCTAGTTTCCCGCCAGCTGGTGGGAACATACGAGAAGCGTAGGCAAGCGTTATAAATCTCCCTGAGCCATGGTAGCGATACTTCTATGGACTGCTGAACGTCAGCCGCAAGCACGCCATCAGGGCCCGGGGATTTAAACGGCTCAAAGGAGTTAATAGCCCACCTCAGCTGAGAGTTTTATATTCTGAAAGGTGGCTCTCTACCGTAATTTAGTTCCGTTTGGTGCACTGTCCCTATAGGGCCATAATTACCCGGGAAATGTGCGTCCATAAGAACGTTTAGAGTATCTGCACTCGAACTAGTCCAAATGCCCTGAGGGTTCATTATGCACCCCATAGCCTTTGGTGTCGTGCTGAAGACCTTACGAAGGCGATTTGCCTCGCTGAGACTCTCTACATTTCCACAGAAAAATCTCCATGAGGACATCTTAGCCTTGCGTATGGCATACTTAAAAGCCTTCAGCTTCGTTTTATACACCGACCAGTCATTAGATCTTTTCGAGGTATTAAACTCCCTCCTACATTCTCTCCGCAGGATACTGATTTCCATACTCCACCAGGGAGGCTTAGGATTGCCTCTGGCCGAGGGTGGCTTACATGCTTCCCTAGACGCGGAGTTGAGAGAACTAGTAAGGGTGTCAACTGCCCGATCCAATTCATGGTAGCAGTCAATGCTCCTAGGAGCAGTTTCCAGTGAGGATCGTACCAGAGACTTAAATAGCTTCCAGTCCGTCCTCTTTCTGTTGATAAAGGCTGCCTGCATAGCAGAGCTTCGGCCAGCCACGTTATACGATATGTACCTATGATCAGAGAATGAACACTCTTGTAGAACCCTCCAGTCACGGAGAAGATGCGAGTGCCGCCCACTAATCAAAATAACATCAAGCACCTCCCTGCGGTTTGAGGTAAGGAAGGTTGGTTCACTACTAGTATTGGCAATAAAAAGGTCGTGGGCCAGGATGAAATCAAAAAGTTCCTCACCTCGGCCATTAGTGTTGGAGCTACCCCATACTTCATTATGAGCGTTGGCGTCAGTCCCTAGAATAAGAGGCACACCAATCTTTGTGGCTTCAGCCACAACACCCTTGACAATGTCGCAAGGTGGGCTATCGCCATGATCGTGTGCCATGTAGCAAGAAACAAACCAGTATGGTCTCTGTTCGATTTCCACTGCAACAGCCATGTTATCCCTGTCACTGAAATTGTGTAGTACAAGGACGTTTATGGTTTTCTTGACAAGAATGCAGACACGTGGCTCATGTAAGCCATCGGGTACCACTAGTCTGTATCCCTGCGTAACCCGCAAACCCGGTTTTTAGCAACCCATGGTTCTTGGATTAGAATCAGCTCCTCCACTGTCCTAGACAGTCGCAAGAGCAGGGTAGCTGATGCTACTTTGGAATGGTGAAGGTTGATCTGCAATACCTTCACCATCATTTATTTTCGACGATGGTTAGATCCAGGTCCTCCCCGTCTGACATAGATGTCTGCCCAGCCTCTTCCTCTGCTTCCAGAGTCATGAGGTCCAGGCAGCCACCCAAATCGGAGGTAGTCCCGACACTAACCCCGTCTGCGTAGAGGGATTCCACATCCGACTCATCCTCAGATGTCGCCCTCGAACATGTGTCCAACCCCTTTTCCGACTAGGTTTCTTTAGATATAATTTGTCGAAGACGGATCGTGGACGGCGCTCTTTTACCCCAATCATGAACCCAAAGTCTTGTGGTAAATTTAAGTAAAATTCATCTTACGGCGTTCAACTTTAAGATATTTGTCTTGATAGTCTTTGTTTCAGGTCTTTCATTTTGCCATAGGTGGGGGGAAAATATGATCTGGGTCGAAGAGTTATTACAAAGGTTCCTCCGTTAAGTGATTGCCTTAAAAGAGAGACATGCGGAAAGACACATAAAGGCATAGTAAAAGTTCGTTGTGATATCACGGATACTTCTCTTCCTTTTCAATTGAAATCACAAAGACATATTGTCACTTGAATCAACTGCACACTCCTCTCTAAGACAATAAACGAAAAATGAATCATACCTGAGAGGAAGTGCATTCTGAGTGGTCCCACTCTTCTCTTTGTCAGAGTTACGATGTTACATAAGCTGGAGAACGGATTTCTCTTCATTTTCTGAGTCGCAGCTACAAAAAACTCGTAAAGCACAACTCCCAACCATTGCACGTAGCATTTAATCAGATGATGGCCTATGAGAACGGCCACTTCGCAGCAAAGAATTAATTTCAATTTAAATCTAGTTTGATGAACTCAGTTATCCCAAATACCCCCTATCCAAATTCACAAATCATGAAATGTACGGCATTCAGCAACAATGCTGGGCACTGTACAAAGACAAGCAAGTGTATTTATAACCGTCTGACTATCAGTGGAAATACCAATGTAACAAATTGCCACCACCTCTACTTGGAAGATGCACCAGAAATCTAAAAGAGGAAGGGATAGATTAGATTCAGCTTAGATTGAGTTCATCCAAGCACATACTGCTCCTTGCTTTCTAAATAATTTTTGCAACTGCCTCAGATAAAATTTAAGCATTCTTGTTTAGTCCATACTGAAATGCAATGCAGTCTCACAGCAGTAAAATAAATTTGCTGTAGGACTAGTATGTTGGCTTGAGTGGAGTATCTCTAACACCAAAAGTTTGACCATTTTTTGCTTTTTTCAAACATAAATTGACATTTAGTTAGACATTTTCATTTAGTCGCAAACATTTGTTGCTGTGGCTCAGGATAATAGAAACCCAGTTTGATTCGAGTAAGCCAAAGCGGTTAAGTTTGCAAGTGCTTTCTTGCAAAAATATTAGCCTAGTTTCACTGAGATTTAACGTGGAAGAGAGTGATTTTACTTCACCGAGAGAATAGATGGACACTTTTCAGGAACTGCTATGTCTGTGCCGTCCATATAATATACAACATCGCAGCCAGCACGGTCTAGCTTCCTCAGATCAGTATTCACGATAATGTTCCACAACACGCCGCAAATGAGCACATATAAGGAAAGATTATCTCTTTTATTTAGGAGCTGCTGAGGGGCCCGGTAGCTCTGCTCGCTAAGGCGTCAGGCCGAAAAGCGGCGTGCTATGGGGCCTGCGGGTTCGGATCCCGCCAGTGCCATGGCTGTGAGTGTGAATTCGTGTGATTGTCTATGAGAGTGGCAAATGGGCCCAAACTGGTGGCCTAATGCTGGCCGCGTTCCTGGCAGCCCTGTTCACTAACCTAACCTAACCTAGGAGCTGCTAAGTAAAAGTTAAGCGCCACATAACAGCATTCAGCACCGAAAATACCTTCACAAACACATCTGGCTTGGTTTTGTTAATTACTTTACATGCCGAGGAAGGTAACGAGCGTATACTCCTTAAGCCCTTTTTAGACATGAGTCCATGCGTCCACGCGTCCATGCGTTCTAAGATTTCACGAGTCAAGTAAACTCAAATCCAGCTTTTCCATCCAGATAAGGTGATAAGTGGATGGATTTTACACGCTTATAATGATGTTTTTTTTGCTCCGTACAAATATATTGGTAACAGAAAATTGTATATATTTATCCATATGACTATATATGGTATACCTACATATATATGTTTGTGTCTAGATATGCATATGCATTCAATTTTTTTCTAATAGTCATGCACGTAGGATGCAAAAAATATTATCCATATCATCATATAATAAAAAACTCTAGCGCACTTGAACCGCTAGAAACACTAATGTTCGAAGAACAGTAGTAGAATCGTGCAGGTTTTGAGTGCATATTCCACCACATGTGTTGCTTATTACGACCAAACTGTTTCAAATGCCACGTTTTACTTTGGGCTCAAGAATGCATTATAACTCATATGGTGGAAGGTTTCAGATATTACCACTGGCATGAATTT